>OX457026.1:50748794-51348794 GCA_949752745.1 Protula sp. h YS-2021 | reverse complement strand
CAACGTAGCTCTGGGGACTTGAAGCCATCGTCAAGGTTGCTGGTACTTTTATTTGAAGTCTGTGTATCCGGATGTGTACCTGTTTAGCGCTAATTATCGGAGTAAAGATTTTCAGTGTACAATTTGGTGGGTATAATCTGTGGGTAGTTTCTGTAATTGCGATTGCTCGAGTGATTGGCAAATATAGTGAAGAATATATCTACTGGCGTTCAAACGAACGTTCTTGTCCGTCCCGCCCTGCCCCGTTTATACAATCTCTGCGAAAATGTCCGTACTGCCCACAACCCCAACGTTTGATGTCTTTCATTGTGTAGGTTGTTTTTTTTTTAAATTCATTTTCTGTTTTTGATTCGCAGTTTGTTGTGGTTGTGCAGTATTGATCGTTTGCTGGCTGGGTTAGCAATACTGTGGTTGCTCAGTGTCAACCGCTTGCTTGTTAGGTTGTTAATACTGCGGTGCGTAATATGTACGTCCCTTATAGACTTGTGGATTGGATAAAAACGGTTTGGTTGTTAGACGGTTGTTGATATTGTTGCTGATATGGTTACTGTTGTGTCTAAAAGTCTTTGATTTGTTCGGTTAACTCTGTAATAGAATCTTCAACTGACGAATTTGCCGTAAGCGGTTTCACGTGGCCAGTAAAGTAAGATTTTCTGTCGCAATCCCTTGACCTGATAACTTCAAACTGCTTTGCAGCCGTCACTGCACCTCAAGGATCCGAAGGCAGTTGTTGAAGAACAAACTGCCTACAATCTTTAAAGTACAAAGAATCCATGAATGCATCACAAACCATGCTCTACCAAGAAGGTTCAGGTAAGTCCGGATAAGCAAGCATTGTAACCCTTCGAATGTCTTCAGCTAACGCTGGATACGTTTCACCCTTACACTAACGGCTAGTACGAAGCTCTGATTTACAAAGGGCGGCTTGTGCCAGCCCATATAGACTTTCTAAAGCTTTGCATAACCAGTATGAGATTCATCTGTATTCCTTACAAGTATACTTGCAGCAGAGTCGGAAAGTGGAGCGGCCAAGAAAATACCTTTCTCGTAGTCATCCCAGCCATTTATTTGAGAGCAAAATTCAAAGTGACGTATATATATATATATGTGTGTTCAAATGTGGTTGCTTGTTTTCAGCTATATTTGGAACAGGTTCCGCAGCGGTAGGAAATTGTCGCTGTTGTTCAAGCTTGTAACAATTTGGTAGAATTTGCTTGTTTTCGGGAAAAACACTAGTTCCGGTGGCCATTTGAAACGTGTATTGCTATGAACATGATGAATACCTGAAGGTTGACCATCTGTATGAACAAAGTTTCGGTCAGTGTAGCAAGACAAGTTGTCTACAATCGGCGGTTGCTGAAATTGAATACCTCTACCAATTGCGTTGCAAAGACTGTCGAAGTCAGGTTGTTTTAAGTTTTTGCCCTTTTATAAAGGGTCTTGACAGTTACAGCTCGCGGTTTGCTGCTGGAAGTCAGCTCTTTGTTAAGTGGCAGTGTTTTGCTGCTGACAGAAATTTGTTGATACTGTTTTTGGAATGATTGCAGTGAATACAGTTGACCCGGTGTGCATTTAGCATGATATTGTTTAAATTATTGTGTGTTGGTGATCTGTCCGGGCGTAGATGTAAACATTGGACTGAAGAATGGATCGTTATTTTGAATGTTTGTAACATCCATATCTACTGCTGGCATGTTAATAACTGTGTTGGATATTTACCCATTTTGCTCGAAACTGCGTGACATATTGCAAACAAACACACATAAAAGAACGAATGGCTTCCAAGTAAAGACAAAATTAAATGACCTTTAATGAAAATGGCGGAGGTTCAGACAACAATCTCTGACCTAAAGCAAAGTGGCGGCTTCCCAGAAAAAAAACGGTTTTAAATATCATTAAACTAACTTGAGCACTAACATTCACCAAACCCAGTGCGCAGCCTATTCCACAAAAGAACTGGTGAAAACCGACTTCCTCGAGCACTAAATAGAGTCAAAAACACTGGTTCACCCTGCGACAGTCGAAGGCACTCTGACTTGATCTTTAAGTCAGGTGAATTAAATATGCGCGCAGTATTACGCCACAAGCCTTGTCGACAAAAATAATTATAACGAGACTTGTACCCGAAGATATATTAAAATGACAACACAGAAAAATAAGTACATCAAAAATAATCCAAATTATCATAATTTCTTTATAAAGATTACTTAGCGCGTTGTTGGTAAAGTTCCGCGAGATCACGGACTTCCTATGTAAACAACAATGGCCAGATATCACTGGTAAGTTTATTATTTGATTTCTTTCATAAATTTCATAACAATTTTAATTTGTTAAATAGGTTAAAGGCATTAATTTACTTTCGGATGTTCTCGTTTCCAACAGGCCAATTAACGGAATCAGTTAACTGTACAATTAAATCAAATTTGACAGATACATACTTCAGCGGGACTAGGTCAAAACCGCCAAAAATTTAAACTGCCTCTGGCCAAATGCATCAAATTTTTTAAGACATTTGAGCCAAGTCATGTTATGCAACGATCAAGATGCTACATCATTTCAGTATGGACGGCAAGTGCAGTCAATTCCTCTTATACGTCTTAGCTTGGGTCAGGAAGGCAACGTTAGCAATGTAAGGAAGAAACAAATAAGGCAAACATAACACAGCAATCTTTTGCTTATACTATCTTGCGTAACTAGGAGGAAACGTTTTATTTATCTTTTCTTGATTATCAATCAAAGAGACTCGACACGCATGGACTAATAAAGGCAGCGAAGTTAGATTCATTTGAAACTATCGTTTGAATAAGAAATAACTCAGTATTTAAGAAAGAATAAAATGGAGATAGAAATTTTGGGTACAAATAAAGGAAATCCAGGACTGATGTGCGCTGGATATTACTATCGCCAAGCTTATGTTGCAAAATAATGGAATTATATCTTGGCGCCAAAACAAACGGAACAAAGTAAGGCTAAAAGTTAAGCGCAAAGCCTTATACGCCACGATATTTAAGCTATTGAGATCAAGATCAATGCCACTTTCACATTGGCATTGAGAAAACCTGATAATTCTGACATTTCAGTACACAAATCTGAAAAAACTTTGCTCCCTTGCCAAAATCGGGAAATGATGTTCACAAAGCCTTTAAACAAATGGACAGGCAAGGGTTAGCAGTTTGTTCCTTACAATGCTAAACAACTTGGAATTATCATTTTTGCTAATGATACGGACTTAAATGTCTTTGTGCCGTAAAGGACATTTCATGGATGTCACCTTCAAATGACGAAAAGGGCATGACCTTCAACCATGAAATGGTCCATGTGATTTTGAGATGCTAGCTTTGAACGTCAGTAAAGAATTGTTTCATTTTAGTTATTTGATTGCTTTAGCGACACCGCCAACCTATTGCAGGTCATATTGTGTCATTCCTGGTAACTTTGTCACATTTATACTTTACTAATTAAAAGTATAAGATAAAATCTGAAATACACTAAAATGCTGGAATTGATGGTAATCTATACATACGAATACAGGTTAATCTCTCCGCGCAGAATATGATTTTTTGGCAACGGCTGATCTTGACAATTTGTATACCTAGCTGTAGGGTTCTAACTTCTGCAGAAAAAATAGAAGATCCATCAGGAAGCCTGGTTTTCAATGTATTATTTTCTGTGACAATAGCTGTTGCAGTCTTGTCCTCAAGTTTGGAGCCATCAGTATATATGAAATGGTAGTCATTATAATTATCCTTTAATTCTGCAAATTCTGACTGAAATACACACGGATTAGTTTGTTCTTTTGTGGACTCGGAAAGAGTCTTCAAGGCCAAAGGTTTCGTTAACTTTCAAGAGGGTTGGTTGGAGATTCTGTAATTTGCAACAGATTCAACGATTATACCTGTTTCTTGCAGATGTGGTGTAATCCTAGTTCCAAAGGGGGGGGGGGGGGGTGGGTAGCAACAATCTGATGAGTAGGGTAATTTCTATTGGCGTAAAGTTTTATAGAATACGGCATGGCAGTGTACTGAGAGATTGTTCATTTGCCTCAACGTGTCTGCTGAGGATGTTCTAAAGGCATTTAAACATATTCTTAAACATAAACATATTCTGTATCGGTTCTAGCATCATGAGATGGTCTTGATGAACCCATACACTATACTGTCATAGTCCAGTCGCGATCTGATTAGAGCTCTATACAACATGAGTTTAGTATCACGATCTGCTTCCAAGTCGGGGGGAAGAGATGACTCTCAGCAAATTTAAAGCCTTCTACACTTTCTTCGGAGGTCTTTGATATGTGGGGTAAAACTGAGTTTATCAAAAATTAAACCTAAAAATTTGTTCTCCTTGACAACAGGGATTTCCACACCGGATATATGTGAAGCTGGATCGTCGGGTTGTTTGCGTTTTTTTCACAAAAGTGCATACAAACCGTTTTGGTTTGTGAGAATTTGAAACTATCATTATTCGCACAAACTTGGAGAGAATAAATACTCTGCTGAAGACGACGCTGCATTAAATTCATAATTTTGCCTCTACAAATCATCAACAAAGAGTGAGCTATCTATCCTCTGTCTAATCCCTGACGCCAGATTACAACGCTGTCGCTTTCGCCTTGGACAAGCATGGTGGCGCAAAAATACAAAATACAAAACCTTGGATTAAGTGACAAATACAAAGGGGACATAGATGTTAGAAAGTGGCTTCATTTTAATTTTTGGTCTCCATTCCGTTGCTCCAGATGAAACAGGACTTTCATTGAAGACATCTTCCAGAACTTCCTGAAAACAACCAATGTCAGTCATTTGCAGACTCAGAAAATCACATCGGCAACGCTGCTAAATTTCCGCCAGATTTGTTGGCCGAAGTGCCACCTGACCAACGTAGAACTAACGATGGACCGGAAGGATTTTACAGAAAATACAATGCGCTGTTCTGTCACCCAGTTTCTATTTTCTTGTTTTTGAACGCTATTTGGAAGATTCAAACTTTTACCTATATAAGGATTCGCAGTGTGGACGACACGAAACCTCAAACGAAGACAGAAACAGGTAAAACAGAAGTCGCAATGGAGCTTTATAACACGCTTGCGAAGAAAAAAAACATCTCTGCGTCATGGAACACAAGTATAAAAGCCCGAATGGACTTGTAACGGGCGTAATAGCGGTGTGGATTGTACTTTTTAGATAAGTGAAACTACTCTTATGATTTAATTACATAATGCTATTGTTCTAAATTTGACCTGCAGTCCAAGGCGCTTTTGTCCTTTTTTATTTGGCGCTTTTGTGCTACCGGTTGGCGCTTTTGTCCAAATCCGACTAAGCTTGGCAGAGGAAGATGAAATCGTGCACACGTTAAGAAGATGACGAGGTCTCCGTGTATCCGCACTTTTTTTGCCTCAACGGTCAAGGTCAAGTTCAAAATGAGTCAAAGTTATTTTTCCATAAAATGGATTCCAGAAAACTTCCATCAGCGTTTGATTCAGTGTAGCTTTATATTTGGTACACTATAGACAATAATCAGATCTCGGTGAATCTACAAATGTGTTTGAACTTGACCTCACAGGCTGAGATCAAAGTGAAGTCAAAATAATTTTCAAAACACTTATAAATCACAACAAGTTTGTCCAAGGACAAAGTCCCAGCTTACGAAAAGCAGTAAGACCGATTCCAGCGTGCATGAGGAAGGGAATTTCCCTGAAAATTTGGGCTTCAAAAGATGAGACGGCAAAAGACTAGCTCAATAATTAATTTAGCACCGGACCAGAACAAAGACCGATAAATGCATACAAAGATTTCTTTCCCAGAAAAATGAAAACAGATTTTTGTATCTCTGGTAGACTGGATAGTCTGCCATAGATACCTTCGAACAAGGCTCGCATTACGGAGAAGTGCGCATATTTATGTAGCTTGCCTCGACGCGCGGTTCTTATTCAGACAAGTGCGCATGTTGATTTAGTTTGTGTTGATGCGCGGCTCTCATTATGGAACAGTGCACATGTTTATTTAACTTGCGTTGATGCGCGGTTCGCATTTCGGACCAGCACGCATGTTTATTTACCTTTTGTTGATGTGCGGTTCTTATTTCGGACCAGTGCGCATGTTTATTCAACTTGCGTTGATGAGCAGTTCGAATTTCGGACCATTGCGAATGTTTATTTAGCTTGAGTTGATGCGCGGTTCGAATTTCGGACCAGTGCGCATGTTTATTTAACTTGCGTTGATGCGCTTATTTTGGACCAGTACAAATGTTTATTTAACTTACGTTGGCGCGTGGTTCGCATTTCGAACCACTACGCATGTTTATTTATCGTGCGTCGATGCGCGGTTCTTAATTCAGGCCAATGCGCATATTTCTTTCACTTGAGTTGATTCGCGGTTCTTATTCTGGACCAGGGCACATGTTTATTCAACTTGCGTTGATGAGCAGTTCGAATTTCGGACCATTGCGAATGTTTTTTTAGCTTGAGTTGATGCGCGGTTCGAATTTCGGACCAGTGTGCATGTTTATTTAACTTGCGTTGATGCGCTTATTTTGGACCAGTACAAATGTTTATTTAACTTACGTTGGCGCGTGGTTCGCATTTCGAGCCTCTACACATGTTTATTTAACGTGCGTCGATGCGCGGTTCTTAATTCAGGCCAATGCGCATATTTCTTTAACTGGAGTTGATTCGCGGTTCTTATTCTGGACCAGGGCACATGTTTATTCAACTTGCGTTGATGAGCAGTTCGAATTTCGGACCATTACGAATGTTTATTTAACTTGCGTTGATGCGCGGTTCGAATTTCGGACCAGTGTGCATGTTTATTTGACTTGCGTTGATGCGCGGTGCTTATTTTGGACCAGTACAAATGTTTATTTAACTTGCGTTGGCGCGTGGTTTGCATTTCGAATCACTACGCATGTTTATTTAACGTGCGTCGATGTTCGGTTCTTATTTCAGGCCAATGCGCATATTTCTTTAACTTGAGTTGATTCGCGGTTCTTATTCTGGACCAGGGCACATGTTTATTCAACTTGCGTTGATGAGCAGTTCGAATTTCGGACCATTACGAATGTTTATTTAACTTGCGTTGATGCGCGGTTCGAATTTCGGACCAGTGTGCATGTTTATTTGACTTGCGTTGATGCGCGGTGCTTATTTTGGACCAGTACAAATGTTTATTTAACTTGCGTTGGAGCGTGGTTTGCATTTCGAACCACTGCGCATGTTTATTTAACTTGCGTTGATGCGCGGTTCTTATTCTGGACCAGGGCATATGTTTATTTAAGTTGTGTTGATGCGCAGTTCTTATTTTGAATAATGCGCATGTTAGTTAAGATGCATTAATGCGCAGTACACATTTCGAACCAGTGCGCATGTTTATTTAACTTCCATTAATGCTCGGTTCCCATTTCTGACCAGTGTGTTTGTTTATTTAGCTTGCGATGATGAGCGATTCGCATTTTCCACCAGTGCGCATGTTTATTTAACTTGTGTTGCTGTGTGGTTCGCATTTTGGACCACTGCACATATTTATTTAACTTGTGTTGATGCGAGGTACTTATTTTGGACCAGTGCAAATGTTTATTTAACTTGCACTGATGTGCGGTTCGCATTTCGGACCAGTGTACTTGTTTCTTTAGGTTGCGTTGATGCGCAGTTCGCATTTCGGACCAGTGCGCAGGTTCAATTAATTTGCGTTGACACGCGATTTGCATTTCGGACCAGTACGCATGTTTTACTTAAGTTCCGTCGATGCCCGACTCTTATGTCTGTTCAACTTGTGTCGATTCGTGGTTTTTCTTAGGGCCATTGTGCATGTTTACTTAGCTTGCGTTGATTCGTGGTTCTCATTTCGGACCACTGTGCATGTCTATTCAACTTGTGTCGATGCATGGTTCTTTTTTCGAACAAGTGCGCATGTTAGTTTAACTTGCGTTGATGTGTGGTGCTTGTTTTGGACCAGTTCGCATGTTTATTTAACTTCTGTCGATGCGCAGTTCGCATTTCGGACCACTGCGCATGTTTTTTTAACTTGTGTTGATGCGTGGTTCTCATTTCAGACAACTGCGCACGTTTGTTTGGGTTGCGTTGATGCGCGGTGCTTTTTTCGGACCAGTGCACATATTTATTTAATCTGTGTTGATGCGCGGTGCTTATTTTGGACCAAGTGCACATGTTTATTTAACTTGCGTTGATGTGCGGTTCGCATTTAGGACCACTGCGCATGTTTATTTAACTTGTCTCGATGTGCGGTACGCATTTCGGACCAGTGCGCATGCTTCTTTGGGCACATGTTTATTTAAGTTGTGTTGATGCGCAGTTCTTATTTTGAATAATGCGCATGTTATTTAAGATGCATTAATGCGCAGTACACATTTCGAACCAGTGCGCATGTTTATTTAACTTCCATTAATGCTCGGTTCCCATTTCTGACCAGTGTGTTTGTTTATTTAACTTGCGTTGATGCGCGGTGCTTATTTGGACCAGTTCGCACGTTTATTTATCTTCCCTCGATGCGCGGTTCACATTTCGGACCAATGCGCATGTCTATTTAACTTGCATCGATGCGCAGTGCTTATTTTGGACTACGGCGCATGTTTATGTAAATGGCGTCGATGTCCGGTTGTTAAATCTGACTACAGCGCAAGTTCATTTAACTTGGGTTTACGCGCTGTAGGAAGAGATTCATTTATTTTTTTTTTCCAAAAATTCCGAAAAAAATTCAAAAGTTTTCCAATTCACTCAAAAAGTACAGTCCGTATGCATGGCCCAGTAGAGACGGCTCATATAGAAAATAATTGAAATCTGATAAAAAACTGTAGGAGGAAATACATTTTGAATTTTTTTCTTTAAAAATTCCCCAAAAATTCCCTGATCGATTCAAAAAGCCCAGGCCGTATTCACGACACCCTAGGCATGCGTCAGCCCCAAAATAAATTATGTCTGTTCAAAACTGTAGGAGAAGATGCATTTTGAGGTATTTTCATCAAAAATTCCCCCAAAAAATCAAAAATTCCCACGTCGAGTCAAATAGCACAAGCCGTATGCACGACCCACCTAAGGATGCCTCATACCAAAAATAAATGAAATCGGATAAAAACTGTAGGAGGAAATGCATTTTGAAGTTTTTCTTCAAAAATTCCCTAAAAATACAAAAATTGTCGGATGGACTAAAAAAAACGCACGTCGTATGCTCAACCCCGTAGCGATGCCTATTACAAAAAATGAAATCGGTTCAAAACTGTAGGGGGAAATGCATTTTTAAGTTTTTTTCTTCAAAAACTTCCTAAAAATACAAAAATTGTCCGATCGACTAAAAAGCACAAGCCGTATGCACGATCCTTTAGGGGTGCCTCATACCAAAAATAAATGACATCGGATCAAAAATGTAGGAGGCTATACATTTTAAAATTTTTTCTTCAAAAACTTCCCCAAAAATTAAAAAAATCACCCGATTGACTAAAAAAGCACCAGCCGTATGCATGATCGCTTAGGGATGCCTCACACCAAAAATAAATGACATCGAATCAAAATTGTAGGAGTTGACGCATTCTGAATTATTTTCGAAATTTTTGTTTAAAAATACCCCCCCCCCCCCAAAATACAAAATTGTCCGATTGACTAAAAAAGCACAAGCCGTATGCGCGACCCTTTAGGGCTACCTCATACATAAAATAAATGACATCGGATCAAAAATGTTGGAGATGATACATGTTAAATTTTTTCCTTCAAAACTTCGCCAAAAATAAAAAAAATCACCCGATGGACTAAAAAAGCAGAAGCTGTATGCATAACCGCTTAGCGATGCCTCACATCAAAAAATAAATGACATAGAATTAAAATTGTAGGAGTAGATGCATTTTGAATTATTTTCGAGATTTTTGATTAAAAAATTCCCCAAAAATCCAAAAATTGTCCGATCGACTAAAAAAGCACAAGCCGTATGCACGACCCTTTAGGGCTATCTCATACCAAAAACAAATGACATCGGGTCAAAAATGCAGGAGATACATTTTAAAAATTTTTCTTCAAAAAATCGCCAAAAATTCAAAAATCAACCGATCGACTAGAAAAGCACAAGTCGTATGCATGATTGCTTAGGGATGCCTCACGTTAAAAATAAATAACATCGGATCAAAAGTGTAGGAGAAAATACATTTTAAATCTTTTCCTTCAAAAATTCGCCAAAAATTCAAAAATCATCTCATGGACTAAAAAAGCAGAAGCTGTATGCATAATCGTTTACCGATGCTTTACATCAAAAATAAATGACATAGAATCAAAATTGTAGGAGTAAATGCATTTTGAATTATTTTCGAGATTTTTGCTTAAAAAATTCCCCAAAAATCCAAAAATTGTCCGATCAACTAGAAAGGCACAAGCCATATGCATGACTCTTTAGGGGCACCTCGTGCCAAAAATTCGCCAAAAATTCAAAAATTAAGCGATCAACTAGAAAAGCAAATGCCGTATGCGCCACCCCTTAGGAATCTCTCACACCAAAAATAAATGACACCGCATCAAAATAGTTAGTTAGTTGTTTATTTAGTAAACTTTGCTTAAAAATGCATCTCCTCCTACAAACTAACTAACTAATGGACGCCATCCGCAGACCGATAGGAATATCCCCAGCTTACGTGTAAGGTTTCAGTAGGAGAGATCTAGACTTGGAGATTTCAGGAGCGAGATCGAGATGTAAAGATGCAGATCTGGTGATAGAGATCTGGTGATAGAGATCTAAATATGGATGCAGAGATGTAGATATAGAGATCTTGAGATGGATAAAGATCAAGACGTAAAGATCTAGAGATAGAGATATATTTACCAATCGGAGAAAGCGTTACGTGTGTAATATACAGGACTATGTACCAAGTGGAGCAAGCGTTATGTGTAATACGCAGTACTATTTAACAAGGAGAGCAAGCCTTCTAATACACAGGACTATTTACCAAGCGGAGCAAGCGTTACGTGTAATATGCAAGACTATTTACCAAACAGAGCAAGTGTTGTGTGCAATAGGCAGGACTATTTACCAAGTGCAGCAAGCGTTGTAATATGCAGAACTATTTACCAGCACACATAGCGTTGTGTGTAATATGCAAGACTATTTACCAAGAGAAGCAAGCTACCAAGCGGAGCAAGCTGTATGTGTAATACGCAGGACTATTTACCAAGCGGAGAAAGCGTGGTGTGTAGATATGCAGGACTATTTACGATGCGGAGCAAGAATTATGCGTAATATGCAGGATTATTTACCAGCCGGAGAAAGCGTTACGTGTCTAATATACAGGATTATTTACCAAGTGGAGCAAGCGTTGTGTAATACGCAGTACTATTTAACAAGGGGAGCAAGCCTTCTAATACACAGGACTATTTACCAAGCGGAGCATGCGTTACGTGTAGTATGCAAGACTATTTACCAAACCGAGCAAGCGTTGCGTGCAATAGGCAGGACTATTTACCAAGCGCAGCAAGCGTTGTAATATGCAGAACTACTTATCAGCACACATAGCGTTGTGTGTAATATGCAAGACTATTTACCAAGAGAAGCAAGCTACCAAGCGGAGCAAGCTGTATGTGTAATACGCAGGACAATTTACCAAGCGGAGAAAGCGTGGTGTGTAGATATGCAGGACTATTTACGATGCGGAGCAAAAATTATGCGTAATATGCAGGATTATTTACCAGCCGGAGAAAGCGTTACGTGTGTAATATACAGGACTATTTACCAAGTGGAGCAAGCGTTGTGTAATACGCAGTACTATTTACCAAGGGGAGCTAGCCTTGTAATATACAAGACTGTTTGCCAAGCAGAGCAAGGGTCGTGTGTAATATGAAAGACTATTTACCAAGCGGGGCACGAGTTTTGTGTAATATGCAGGACTATTTACAAAGCGGAGCAAGTTTTGAGATATGCAAGACTATTTACCAAGCAGAGCAAGCATTTTTGTAATATGCAAGACTATTAACTAAGCGGAGCAATAATTTTGTGTAATGTGCAAGGCTATTTACCAAGTGGAGCAAGAGTTTTGCAATATCCAAGACTATTTACCAATCGGAGGAAGGGCTTTGTGTAGTATGCAAGACCAATTTCCAGGCGGAGCAAGAGTTTTGTTATATGCAAGACTATTTACCAAGCGGAGCAATGGTTTTCTGTAATATGAAAGACCGTTTACCAAGCGGAACAAGAGTTTTGTAATATGCAGGACTATTTACCAAGCGGGAAAGAGTTATGTGTAATATGCAGGGCTATTTACCAAGTGGAGCAAGAGTTGTGTAATATGCAAGACTATTTACCAAGCGGAGGAAGGGTTTTGTGTAATATGCAAGACTATTTACCAATCGGAACGAGTTTTGTGTAATATGCAGGGCTATTTACGAAGTGAAGCAAGAGTTTTGTAATATCCAAGGCTATTTACCAAACAGAGGAAGGGTTTTGTGTAATATGCAAGACTATTTACCAAGCGGAACGAGTTTTGTGCAATATGCAAGACTAATTACCAAGCGGAGCAAGTTTTGTGCAGTATGCAGGGCTATTTACCAAGTGGAGCAAGAGTTTTGTAACATCCAAGACTATTTACGAAGAAGAGGAAGGTTTTTCTGTAATATGCACGACTATTTACCAAGCGTAGCAAGTTTTGTGCAATATGCAGGGCTATTTACCAAGTGGAGCAAGAGTTTTGTAATAATCAAGACTATTTACCAAGCGGAGGAGGGGTTTTTGTGTAATATGCAAGACTATTTACCAAGCGGAGAAAAAGGTGTGTAATATGCAGGGCTTTTTACCTAGTGGATCAAGAGTTGTGTAATATGCAAGACTATTTACCAAGTAGAGGAAGGGTTTTGTGTAATATGCAAGACTATTTACCAATCGGAACTAGTTTTGTGCAATATGCAGGGCTATTTACCAAGTGGAGCAAGAGTTGTAATATCCGAGACTATTTACCAAGCAGAGGATGGGTTTTGTGTAATATGCAAGACTATTTGCCAAGCGGAACGAGTTTTGTGCAATATGCAAGACTATTTACCAAGTAGAGGAAGGGTTTTGTGTAATATGCAAGACTATTTGCCAAGCGGAACGAGTTTTGTGCAATATGCAAGACTATTTACCAAGCGGAACAAGTTTTGTGTAATATGCAAGACAATTTAACAAGCATAGCAAGAGTTTTGTGTAATATGCAAGACTATGTACCAAGCGGATCAAGGATTTTGTGTAATATGCAGTACTATTTAACAAGGAGTGCAAGCCTAATACACAGGACTATTTACCAAGCGGAGCATGGGTTACGTGTAATATGCAAGACTATTTGCCAAACAGAGCAAGCGTTGTGTGTAATATGCAGGACTATTTACCAAGTGGAGCAAGCGTTGTGTAATACGCAGTACTATTTACCAAGGGGAGCAAGCCTTGTAATATACAAGACTTTTTGCCAAGCAGAGCAAGCGTTGTGTGTATTATGAAAGACTATTTACCAAGCAGAGCAAGCATTTTGTGTAATATGCAAGACTATTAACTAAGCGGAGCAATAGTTTTGTGTAATGTACAAGGCTATTTACCAAGTGGAGCAAGAGTTTTGTAATATCCAAGACTATTTACCAATCGGAGGAAGGGTTTTGTGTAGTATGCAAGACCAATTTCCAGGCGGAGCAAGAGTTATTTACCAAGCGGAGTAATGGTTTTTCTGTAATATGAAAGACCGTTTACCAAGCGGAACAAGAGTTTTGCAATATGCACGACTATTTACCAAGCGGAGTAAGGCTTTTGTGTAATATGCAAGACTATTTACCAAGCGGAACGAGTTTTGTGCAATATGCAAGACTATTTACCAAGCGGAGAAAGTTTTGTGCAATATGCAGGGCTATTTACCAAGTGGAGCAAGAGTTTTGTAAGATCAAAGACTATTTACCAAGCGGAGGAAGGGTTTTTCTGTAATATGCAAGACCATTTACCAAGCGGGGCAAGAGTTTTGTGTAATATGCAAGACTATTTACCAAGCGGATCAAGGTTTTTGTGTAATATGCAAGACTATTTACCAAGCGGGAAAGGGTTTTGTGTAATACGCAAGACTATTTACCAAAGGGGGCAAGAGTTTTGGGGAATATGCAAGAATTTTGTAAAATATGCTGTAAAATATGCAAGACTATTTACCAAGCGGAGCAATTTACCAAGCGGAGCAAGAGTTTTGTAATAAGTAGGGCTATTTACCAAGCGGAGCAAGAGTTCGAATATGCAAGACTATGTAACGTAAAGCAAAAGATGTGTGAATAGCCACTACATGCAAGAAGACTATGCACGGAGCTGAGTATCACTTGTGCAGGGACGTACAAATTGTGTAGAAAACTAAATTGAAATTAAATTGGGTAGAAAATTATAGCTGCCCTTTTTTTTAACTCTCGGCAGATGTTTTTTTTTTTTTTTTTTTTTTTTTTTTTTTTTTTACTTTGCCCAAAGACGTGATGTGGGCAACCTTTTTTTTCTCTGCCAGCTGGTCACACCATCAGCTATTTTTTGCATTCTAGCTACCCTTTTTTTAAACTCGTGGTAGCTGTTCATTTTGTTTACTTATTAAGCTACCCTTTTTTAACTCGTGGTAGCTGTTCCTTTTGTTTACTTATTAAGCTACCCTTTATTAACTCGTGGTAGCTGTTCATTTTGTTTACTTATTACTTGTTAAACTCGTTTTAGTCCAGGCAGCGGGTCACATTGAACTGCATTAACAACGTCTGTGCAGCCCAACACATAACGACATTCACATTCTAGCTACCCTACACACAGAGGTAAAACCCTGAAGCTATCAATTGGACTTGACAATAAATACTAATTATAAATACTATCTGCGTTTGTTCATTTGGCTCCAGAGTCGTTAAATCAAGACTTTTTTCACTGATCGAGACTGCTTTTTTCACTGATCGAGACTGCTTTTTTCACTGATCGAGACTGCTTTTTTCACTGATCGAGACTGCTTTTTTCACTGATCGAGACTGCTTTTTTCACTGATCGAGACTGCTTTTTTCGCCCGCCTTTGACTTCTTCAGCTTGTTGTCTTTGACTTCGTGTCTTGAATACACTTCATCCACACGAATGGAAAGCCTGCAATAAGAAATGCAAAGCCTGCAGCAACATTCCAAAAACATTGGCGGGAAAATAATATTTTACACTGAGCTGAATATTTAAAATGTTACTCGAACTTGTACTCTAAGATTTTTAAAA
The DNA here is from genome assembly GCA_949752745.1 of Protula sp. h YS-2021. Taxonomy (NCBI): domain Eukaryota; kingdom Metazoa; phylum Annelida; class Polychaeta; order Sabellida; family Serpulidae; genus Protula; species Protula sp. h YS-2021. Next base: position 51,333,597 of record OX457026.1, on the reverse strand, counting down.
ACTTAAGCCTTATTTTAATTCGCTTTTCCTTCATAAACAAGAATTTTTCATATTCTGAAATATTCCGAAATCTTCAGGTGGAAACATTGTGACCAGCCGACATTTAGTGAATCACGTAACAGGCGGCTTGTATGGTCGCCAAAAAGTGGTAGTCATATTCCATTACATTCCATTACAGGAATCCTCCCAAAACTTTCGGAGAATTTTGAAAAATGGCTATTAAATATTTTTTACATGTCCCCCCCCATCCCCCCTCATTTAGCCAATTTTTGGTGGATCGCGAGAAAAATCCTCTTTTGAAGGCAATCTGAGCAAAATGCTGGAAGAAGCTCTTTTTGCTACTGAAAGACTTCAAGAGACAGGAGAGTGAACATTTTCCACGATTTTGATCCAATTTTGCATAAAAGAGCTTTGAAATTGACTCCAAAAAATGCGCCCCTCCCCCACCAGTTTTGGTGGATCGCCAAGAATTGTGGAAAAAGAGCTTTGAAAATGGCTACAGAAAAATATTCCCCTGCCCATTCATTTCTGGTGGATCGCCAGAAAAAAATAACTTTTCAAGAGATGACAGGCGTTTGAATATGATGTCAAGATATTTATGCAAATTTTGGCCACAAAAAATGTCCCCACCCCACTTTTGGTGATCTCTTGAAAAAGTTGGGAAGAATCGTACAGATCCGCCCAGGGAACAATCGTCCAAAATTAAACAGAAATCCAATCGAAATTGTTCGAAAAGCATTTTGAATTGGCTACTAAATATTTTTAAATGCCCCCTATTTAGTTAATAAATAATACAATTAAATGTTTACTATCAAGGCCTCTTGAAAAATTGGGGATATTTTGGTGGAAATTTTTGGTAGCCAGTTTTCCAAAGGTTTGGTGGCCAATTTTCCAAAGGTTTTTTCCTACAATTTGGATCGGAATGCCATCAATTTTTTCATGAATATTCAATGAACGATCCGTTTTTTAACAGTTTCTTTTTTTCGTACTTAATGGGGCGCATTTAAAAATTTTAGTGGCCAATTTTCAAAATGCTTCTCCCACGATTTTGATGGAATTGTGAACTATTTTTCCTTAAACGGCTCTGTTTGTGCCATAAATGGCTCTGTCTTTAATGGCTGGCTAAATGGAGGGGAGGTGGGAGGGGCAATTTTTTGGTTGGCATTTTACAATTTTTTGGTTGGCATTTTTGACAATGCTTTTTCTTGCACAATTTTGATAGGATTGACTTGAAATTTTGCAAAAATTTTTAATTACACGGTCCTCCTTGATAAGTGTGTGTGTTTTTTTGGCTCTCCACCAAAAATTGACTAAATGGGGGGGGGGGGGGGGGCATATTTTTATGGATCGCCAAAAATTGGTTACCAAAAATTGATATCGATTTTTGATGGATCGCCAAAGTAATTTTTCATGGGAGGCCTTCCTAGTAAACATTTATGGAAAATATGAAGACAATCAGATCAAATTGTGGGAGAAGCATATTTGGTAAACAAAAATTTTAAATGGCCCCCATTTGGCTAATTTGTATAACATTCGTACAAAATTGGAAAGGAATCCGATGAAAAGTGAAGGGGAAGCATTTTTAAGAAAGTTTATATACGTACACACGTACATACGTACCTCGAGACGACGGAAACCCTTCCCTTCCTTTCCCACCCCCCCCCCCCCCCAGCGCCAAGAATAGCGCGTAACTGAAGCTGATAAATCATACGAGCATTTCAAATAAAGCAAGAGCAATCAGTAATTGCCATATCCCTCGCCGTGGATGTAATTAGTTTAAGTGCGAGGTACAGCACCCAGCACCCGCCTTACTAAGTAGATAAAACATCAGTTCATAAATAAATGAGCTACGTAGGATGTGCAAAAGAGAAGAAATTCGAAAATTACCTGAACCAAGTGTCGTTGTAGGAAATGCAGTTTCCGGTGTTTTGTTATGCATACGAAATGAGAACCGAATCCGGCAGATATTTTAGAGTTATCGTCCAGAAAACATTGAGATCTGGATTTTGGGATTCCAAAAGTCCAAATACAGATCCAGATGGGCTTCGATCCGATCAAAACCTGCAAAAGCCACATCTAGATTTCTTGGTTGTTTAATCACATCAAATATGAACCGGATCCGCTAAGTAGTTTCGGAGATATCCTCTGGAAACCAAAGTACACGTTGAGATCCGGATTTTCGGATTCAATGTCCAAATACAGACCCAGATGGGCTTCGATCCGACCAAAAAACCCAAAAGGCGCATCAAGATATGTTGGTTGTTAGGCATACCAAATATGAACTAGGTCCGCCCACTAGTTTCGGAGATATCGTCTGGAAGCAAAACTGGCGACTGATGGACGGACAGACGGACGGACGGACGGACAGACGGACGGGCACAGTGCGTTTCTATATGCCCCGCCTCCGGCAGAACGGCGTGGGATAAAATATATGAGCATTAAAACATATACAAGATTCCGCATCTATGCATCCAACACTGCTTTATTTACACGCAGGTATTTCTCTACGCTCAACGGACGGATTCTGCAAATAAGGCATATCATTTATGTAATGCAGTGTAGTTGTGAGCAGATGCAAGAGGCTCGTGTTCAAATTTGCTGCAGACCCTTACTCCGTGCATTTCTTGAGAAAACACGATTTTTTTTTTGAAAACAAAAAGCAAGGAGCATAACTTCAGATTAAGCGCCAAATGTGCGAAATTTAGGAGTCCAAGGGCTGAACATGGAGAAATGCTTGTGTTGACTTTTCCTGTACATTTTAGGTACACTAAATGGTCATAAAATCGAGTCTCAGTGAGACAGGATCCCCCGTGTAAGGTAAATTTATTGAGTAAAACCTCAGTAGTGAACACCTTCCAATAGTGAAAACCTATAACAGACGACTTGACTCGGTCCCAAATTTCCCCAGTCACTTTAGCCTGGACATTTTAACTGAAACTGTAGTGAGCTTGTACCTTAGAGACTGATCCCCAATGAATGTGAAGTGGTGCGGACATAACATCGCACAATCGCTTGGTGCGGACAAAACATCGCACAATTGCTTGGTGCGGACATAGCATCGCACAATTGCTTGGTGCGCACAAAACATCGCACAATTGCTTGGGGCGGACAAAACATCGCACAATTGCTTAGTGCGGACAAAACATCGCAAAATTGCTTGGTGCGGACAAAACATCGCACAATTGCTTGGTGCGGACAAAACATCGCACAATTGCTTGGTGCGGACAAAACATCGCATAATTGCTTGGTGCGGACAAAACATCGCACAATTGCTTGGTGCGGACAAAACATCGCACAATTGCTTGGTGCGGACAAAATATCGCAAAATTGCTTGGTGCGGACAAAACATCGCAAAATTGCTTGGTGCGGACAAAATATCGCATAATTGCTTGGTGCGGACAAAACATCGCACAATTGCTTGGTGCGGACAAAACATCGCACAATTGCTTGGTGCGGACAAAACATCGCACAATTGCTTGGTGCGGACAAAACATCGCATAATTGCTTGGTGCGGACAAAACATCGCATAATTGCTTGGTGCGGACAAAATATCGCAAAATTGCTTGGTGTGGACAAAACATCGCAAAATTGCTTGGTGCGGACAAAACATCGCATAATTGCTTGGTGCGGACAAAACATCGCACAATTGCTTGGTGCGGACAAAGCATCGCATAATTGCTAAATCCAACGACATTTTTGACAATTTTTGACAAGTTATAGCTTTGTCAATTTTTCACCGATTTTAAAAACTAGAGCAGTGAGCATAGCCCACATATTCCCCACAGCCCCCCCTCCCCCCCCCCCCTCACCAATTAAACACGGCCACCAGTAGTCAATCAAGAGCTGAAATTTAAATACCGATCTGTGTTTGTTCCCATAGAAGCTACACACCAAGTTTCATTAAAATCCCTGCGGTTGTTCTTGAGATATCGTGTTAAACTCTTTCCGATGCTGAATAATTTCCAGGATTTAGTAAATTTCAAGGTTTACTTGGTTGATTTTTCTTAGGCCAACGTAACCCATTTACGATACCGGTCCTTGTTAGTGCCCACAGAAGCTACACACCAAGTTTCATTAAAATCCTTGCAGTTGTTCTTGCGATATCGTGTTAACAATAGTCAATCAAGAGCTGATCCATTTTCCTAGGATGAAAGTGGCCCATTTACAATACCGATCTGTGTTTGTTCCCATAGAAGCTACATACCAAGTTTCATTAAAATCCTTAAAGCAGTTTTTAAGTTATCATGTTAAACTCTTGATAACAGACCGACAGACCGACACGCGGTCGATCGCATATATTCCCCACAGGTTCTACCTGTGGGGAATAAATAATACATCGATGCACATCTACAATATATATTATTCACTATGTAAAACATCACAACCGTACTTTTAAACAGTTTGTCCGCTAGCAACACATGGTTTTGTCCCCGCAAGTTCTCACAGACAGACGGACATGCTCATAACTATCCCTCGTTTACACGGGGGGATAAATATCAGCTTCAGTTCCTCACTATTCTTCACGTTGGTGAGGGGGGGGGGGTTCGTTTCATAGAGTAAGTAGCAACGCTATGTTTTTAGAAAGGGTTCGAACTGGCAAAAAAGTTATTTCGAAAGGTTTCGGAATATGAAAAAACATTGTCTTGTCTGTAAAGGTAAAACAAACCAAAAATCAAGACAAAAAGTGTTTAATATTTCACCTTTGAGAAATGGGCTGTCCTTTGTTATGGTTCATCCTGCAAGAAAGAATTTAAATGTTGAATTCTTAGTTGACTTATGACTCCAGATCCAACTCCTATTTCATTTATAATTTATTGTATAGATCAGCATAATATTTTAGAAATGATGGGTAAAAATTGCAGTAAAGGAATGCGTAAACATCTGATACTGTGAAAATCTGGTTCAAACTGCTTTGTTGAATCAATTTAATCTCATACCTGAATAGTGGAGGTGCTCATGTCCGGAAATGTGTTTGGGATGGTGTGTACAATCAGCATATTTAGCAGCCCATCTGTTAGCCATTCCTTTTGCGAAAACACTAAGAGCAGCGTACGATAAACACACACAGATACAGCGCCACCGCACCACACCCCCACTGACCGCACCACACCCCCACCCATCGCCCCACACCCCCACGTAATACACTCACGTTATTATTATTTTTACTATTTAATACTGACTTGCTTAAAATGCATGCTTCTTTTTAAAGAACACTTGCTTAAAATGCTTAACTTCGATACTGACAAAATATTTTCTGTTACTTTATTTTGAACACAAAACACAACTGTTAAATATTGAAACCACACGATTTACAGTTAATGGAAATTTAACTACTTAGAATTAATATAACAAAATTAACAGAATTAGTACAACAAAATTAACAGATTAGTAACTTGTTAAATGGAAATGTAACTACTTAGAATTAATATAACAAAATTAACAGAATTAATACAACAAAATTAACAGATTAGTAACTTGTTAAATGGAAATTTAACTACTTAGAATTAATATAACAAAATTAACAGCATTAATACAACAAAATTAACAGATTAGTAACTTGTTAAATGGAAATGTAACTACTTAGGATTAATATAACAAAATTAACAGAATTAATACAACAAAATTAACAGATTAGTAACTTGTTAAATGGAAATTTAACTACTTAGGATTATTATAACAAAATTAACAGAATTAATACAACAAAATTAACAGATTAGTAACTTGTGAAATGGAAATTTAACTACTTAGAATTAATGTAACAAAATTAACCAAATTAATACAACAAAATTAACAGATTAGTAACTTGTTAAATGGAAATGTAACTACTTAGAATTAATATAACAAAATTAACAGAATTAATAACAAAATTAACAGATTAGTAACTTTAAAGAACTCTGGTAAAATTGTAGTGACGGCAACTCCATAGAAATGATACGGTTGCATACCTTCAGATTCACCAATTCAACCCAAAATACAGCGAACTTCCTGCTAACGATAGAAATACTCCTAGCTCAACCCCCGAGACTGTATGCGTGGAAGTTAGGAAACTTCACCCACATCAGCGGTGGGTGGCGCTCAGTCAAGTGAAGCATGGCAGCTGAAACGGTTCCCCATCCCCCACCCACTTACTTCCCATTAGGCCCAATCGTAGATCTTGGTGACCCAAAGAAATCTCAAATATCAATATTGGATATGCTGTCCAGTCTGGACGTTTCCAAGAAAATACCTCCAAGGGAAGAATGAAGGATTGTTAAATAATGTCCTCGATATCGGTTATTTTACTAAATTCTGAAACTGGTCAATAAATTTTAGCTTTCCAAGAAGGCACGAAGTAGAACGAGTGCAAAATACATGTCAAAGCATTTTGAACGTGTCAGATCGTGTCAGAACATGTCAGAGCGTGTCGAAAGGTGTCAAAACACGCTGATTTTCTTTTGTTGAAACGAAAGGATGCGATGCGTTGACACTCCGCACTTCACGCACAAGTTGAGGGATAGGGCTGGAGGGAGGAAGAGTTGGCGCAACACTTTATTTAAGGGAGGTACACCAGGTCTGTTTCTAAATAATGAAACGCGAATGCCAACTTAGGATCGCAAACTGACCAAAAATCGCAAGTGAATGAGTAAAGTTGTTTCTTTCGGGAGTTTCTATGCAGTTTTATGCACGTTTTTGAAGTTGCGTGGTATAAAGAGATAGTGTTTGCTAGATAACGTCTGGCTGAAACAGAAAGGATGTGCCACAGCCTGTCAGTGATACCCAACCAGTCGCAAACACGTCCACAGAATGGTCGCATACGTCAACAATTTAAAATTACTATTTTCGCCATGTCTTTGTTCATCTGCATGCAATATAACTAGCTTTCGCAATGCAGTGTATAAGTGTTCTGCATTATTTGAAGCGCTTGAATGAACTGCTTTAATACTCTCTCGGCGTCACTTAGCCGGGCTTTAAAACTCATCAGGAATGATTGAGGGGCCTGGATTAGTCCAAATTTGTAAGAAAAAAATAACAGATATGGACAGTCTGGCCAAGACTGTGGACAAAGCATAGATATGTGCACAGATCTTTGTGCTGTACAAGGAAACTGTTAAACATTGAAAAAAAAAACAAACAATAAAACTAGACCGTTTTCACTACAGAGTAACGAAAATTACACTTGGGGGTCACAAAAAATACGATTTTGAACTCTTAACCTCTTACATATGGTCTTTTAGGCCCAAAAGGTAAAAAATAAGTTCAACATCGTTCTATATATAACCTTTTTCGAGATAATGGTCAACTTCCGGTTTTTTACTTTGACCATGGCCGAGGAGGCCAAGGTCACCGAGGTATCTCTTACATGTCATCTTTTCGGCCCAAAGGGTCGAAAATAAGCTCAGAATCGCTCTGTCTGTAACCGCTTTCGCGATAATGGCCCACTTCCGGCTTTTGACTTTGACCATGGCAGAGGAGGTCAAGGTCACCGAGGTACCTCTTACATATGGTCTTTTAGGCCCAAAAGCACCAACGGCTGCCCGCACAAATTCATATAAGCCTTGACCAAGTCAAAGACTTGTCAAGTGTTAAACATAGGCATCAGAGATGCATAGCCCTCAGCCAGCCGGAACGTTCGAAACAAGGAAAATAGTAGGTTTGAGGCCGGTCACGGGCTCATTACAATCCTTAGCACCGAAAAGAAAAAAAGGGTGGCAGTGCTTTAAGATGAAATTTCAAAGTCCAGCTGAGCCACTGTTCTTGATCCGATATGACTCATTAACAATGGGGATCTTTACTGCTCCATACAGTAGCTATATCCGAAATATCTTAGTAATTGGTAAAGAATAGTAGGCTAGAGAGTGTTCACAAGCAACATGTCACCAAACCTGATATTGGTAGGAATGTGCAAATTTCAAAGTCCAGCTGAGCCACTGTCCTTGGTTGGATATGGCTCATATACAATAGGGATCTTCATTGCTCCATACAGTAGCTATATCCGAAATATCTTAGTAATTGGTAAAGAATTGTAGGCTAGAGAGTGTTCACAAGCCACATGTTAAGCAAACTTGATAATGGTGCAAATAACAAATTTCCAAGTCCAGCTCAGTCCACTGTTCTTGGTCGGATATGACTCATTAACAATAGGCATCTTCATTGCTCCATACAGTAGCTATATCCAAAATATCTTAGTAACTGGTAAAAAACTGTAGGCTAGAGAGTGTTCACAAGCCCCATGTTGAGCAAACTTGATAATGATACAAATAAGAAAATTTCCAAGTCCAGCTGAGCCCCTGTCCTTACTCAGATACGGCTCATAAACAATAGGCATCTTTATTAGTCTATATACTAGCTATATCTAAAATATCTTAGTAATTGGTAAAGAATTGTAGGCTACCGAGTGTTCACAAGCCACATGTCACCAAACCTGATATTGGTAGAAATGTGCAAATTTCAAAGTCCAGCTGAGCCACTGTCCTTGGTCGGATATGACTCATATACAATAGGAATCTTCATTGTTTCATATAGTACCTATATTGGCAATATCTTAGTAATTGGTAAATAACTGTAGGCTAGAGAGTGTTCACAAGCCACATGTTAAGCAAAATTGATAATGGTACAAATAAGAAAATTTCCAAGTCCAGCTGAGCCACTGTCCTTGGTCGGATATGGCTCCAAAACAATAGGGATCTTCATTGGTCCATATACAAGCTATAGTTAAAATATCTAAGCGATTGGCAAAAAATTGTAGGCTAGAGCGTGTTAACAAGGTAAGCGTTAACGGACGGACGGACGGACAGACGGTCGGTCGGTCGGACGGACGGACGGACACGGCCATAGCAATAGCCTTCAGCCAATATTGGCTGAGGGCTAGAAAAACCCAAACGCTGCAGCCAACTTAAACTTGCACACGCATGCTGTGATGGCTTTCATTGAGAATCCCAGGGAGAGCAATACAGCGAGGCTGATATCATGCCAGTTTAAACTACTGCTCTTAGCTTCTCGCCGCCTGTTTCGCAAATTTGTTAGGTCGTTTTTTACTTGAAAAATCAAGCGAATTAAAAAAAATACAGGAGGATCAACTAGACAGTGAAGTTTATCATATCCAAATTTTATCTTTCTAACCCTAACGGCCTTTGAGTAGTTCCACGGACAAACTCGAAAAAAAAACGGGAAAAACTTGCCACAACTGAGGCTAAAATTTTCGTACAAATTCAATACACTAGGGGATTTTGGCAAATCCCCAAGTGTAATAATCACCCATCTGAGACCTACCACGGGTTTATAAGAGCCACAGCGTACTTGGCACTAATAGAGTATGCATTATTGCCATATGGCCGTTGTATGAAAGTGGGAAATGTTCGGTGACCGGTGTTATATGGCTCTATATAGCTTCTTTTTAGTTTCAGTTCAACTATGGAAAGACTTGGTGCTCTCAGCACGTGGGACATGGTCTCATTCATTTGCTGGTCAGACATAGAACCAGTCGTGTTCATGGATATCACTTGGTAGATCTGAAATGGTTCTGGGGTCGTGCGAACACTATTCGAAAAAAAATATCATCGCGTAAAGATTTGCCATGCCGAAATCGCAAAGTCACTTCACCTTGCTTTAACGCCCTAACTCGATCCGTTTTTTTTTTTTTTTTTTTTTTTTTTTTTGCTAATCATGACATTACCTCCACTCGTTTGCGCAAGTCACTCACTGTGTCGTCATTAATTTGGTGCACCAACCCTTCTATCGTTCACAAACATTGGAATTCAGAGTGTGAGTCTGGGGTTTGTTTTTTTAAAACATGCCTTGCTTGCCAATGCGTGGCTACAGTAAATTTTCGGGCGTCAAATGTGTTTGGAGACATAGCTGACTTTAACAAAGTGCAGAACTTAATCACAGCTAAAAGATTAATATGAATTTTCCTACATTTACGAGTGCAACGTTTTTTACCGAGTTTCACTATATCCTTGTCTTAAATATCACCCATGACTTAAATGTTTCCAATTTGTTAACATTTTTACACCGCCTTGCTTCATGTGCAGATCAATAGGAAACGATATGAACATTTATGAACAATGATCGAAGACGATGAGGGATGAGAATCAACGAAAAACCCATCGACTACTCCAATGGTTTGCGAGCTTTTTATCACTGCGCCAGTGACTATTGGAGAATTTAGATGCAATGAGAGATGATGGTTCCAGGCAGCGGGTGAACTTTTATGAGCTGCTGCCGAACCTTTCCCAGCAGCCGGTCGGTTTTTACGCCGTCGCCAAGACAACTGGGAAAAATGTTTTATCTATTACGGTTCAGTGATTACATTCACAGCAAGGCGAAAACGGCAATAAAAAGTAAAACTTGAAAATGAAGGAAATTGCTTGTTAATGTTTTAACCGTGTTGAGTTATGCATTTGGTGAAAATCTCGATGTCGCCAAAACATCAGCCGCCGAAACAGGTTACTATAGTCAAGCAGAAACGAGCAAGACTTGTTAAGAAAACACAGGCCAGAAAGTAAAAATCTCGCTTTGAATTACAACGCCAGTGAACTATAGAAGTGTCGATGTTCCTAACCAAGTTAGGACACCTTGTGCCACAGAATGTTGTGCAAAGAAAGTCAAGATAATGCTAGGTTTATTCAATAAGGATCAAGCTTGAGCCGAAGCTGGGTAAAATGATCTCGTAATTTTCAGCATGTCTGGTGTGTTGATCAAGAACATACATATTGGCGTTCCTTGAAGCAACGAATAAGTTGCAAAAACAGGTAAAGAGATGCCGTCAGATCTAATACCAAGGCCATAGTCATTTAATAAGCTGCTTCGTTTTTCAAAAAATATACGTTTATTCAAGCAGAGTTTGCCGACGAATGGCTCAGCAATAGCTACGATATTCAGTTGTGTAACTATTACATATAATTAGGGGTTTGCAGGATTTTTTTTTAAATTATCTGAAGGAAGGCAATAAGTTCGAGGGTGGGGGTTTGGGTGGTGAGGGTCAACCGATATTTCCGACAAGCTTTCATCAACTGACATGCAAAAACAAAACTGGCACATTTAGTTAACGAACGTGCATTTGCTCCTCGATTTGCAATAACTGTCCGTTAAAACGGGTTTATATATTATTACACTTGGGGATTTGCCAAAATCGTGTAGTGTATTGAATTTGTAGGAAAATTTTAGCCGCAGTTGTGACGTTTTTTTTTCGTTTTTTTTTTCGTGGAACTAGTCAGAGGCCGTTAGGGCTAGTAAGATGAAATTTGGATATGATAAACTTCACTATGTTAGTTGATCCTCCTGTAATTTTTAAATTCGTTTAATTTTTCAATTAAAAAACGACAAAACCAATTTACGAAACAGGCGGCAAGAAGCTAGGAGCAGTAGTTTAAACTGGCATGATATCAGCCTCGCTGTATTGATCGCTCAACTCTCAATGAAAGCCATCACAACACGCATGTGCAAGTTCAAGTTGGCTGCAGCATTTGGGTTTTGGCCAATTGCTAAAGAGTGATGAAATCTGGCTCACTGATAGAGGGTGATTAGACACCGTAAAATCCGCATTTTTTAACAATGACCTCAGAGAACGATTGATATCCTCGGCCATGGTCAATTTCAAAAACCGGAAGTGGGCCATTATCTCGAAAATGGTTAGAGATAGAGCGATTTTGAGCTTATTTTCCACCCTTTGGGCCTAAAAGACCATATGTAAGAGGTACCTCGGTGACTTTGACCTCCTCGGCCATGGTCAAAGTCAAAAGCCGGAAGTGGGCCATTATCTCGAAAACGGTTCGAGATACAGCGGTTTTGAGCTTATTTTCGACCGTTTGGCTCCAAAAGACGATATGTAAGAGATTTAAGAGTTCAGAATCGTATTTTTGGGACCCCCAAGTGTAATTTTCGCTACTCGGTAGCGAAAACGGTCTAGTTGATTCAGTTTCCCGCAAGAGAGCACATCTGTCTCCACTAAAAACTCCCGCAGAATTCAGTCTCGTTTTACCTAGTTTTTCAGTAGCTATAGCTGACCCGTTTTTGTCAAGGACTCCAAGCGTCCAGGTCTCCAAACAAAATATGTAAATGCACGCTGCAATACGTTTTTGCACGTTTCAGCACTACTACGTTTTGATACGCTACATGTTTTGACATGTTATGGCACTATGGCAAGCTTAGCACGTTTTGACGAAAAGCCATCCTACGAGACGCCGGGCAGGTGGGCGACACACTCGTACATTCTGGGGTATAATTTTCCAGGGAATGACAAGTTTTGACACATTTTGAACCTCTTCGAGACACTTGACACTAGGAGAGGCGTCGATACGCTTGATTAATCTTAATGTCAGTATGCAATTCTTTAACATGGCTACATTTTCTGACGAGCTTTGATATCTGAGACACACTAACACGCTTCGACATGCTAAGACACGCTTCGACAACTATTGATAATTTTGGCACTTTGACACGGAAGGAAACAATGACACGTTTGGACACTCTTCGATACGTTATGGCACGCATCGCGTGTCGCGTTGTAATGTTTTACATGTTTTGAGACGCCCCGATACTCCCTACCATATTTTAAGAGGCTATGCCACGCTATGACGTCATCTGTGACCTGACGTCATCTGACACGTTATGACAAGCTTGGTAGGTTTTGGACATACTGACACGCTATGATGGATTTTAAATGGCCATGACACTGAAACTATACGACACGCAATACGACACGCGTCGAACGTTTGATACGTTTTGATTCATTTGAATGTTTTGATGTGGTGTGACGTGATATCACACGATACGTTCTGACACATGCACATGATGACACACTACGACATTTCTAGACACCTTTCAAGACGCTTTGTTGCATTTTAACAGGATATGGGGTGTTTTACACTTCTCCAGTATGGTAAGAGTCTCTTGGGGAGCGTTCTTGTCAAATTGCAAGGCGATTGGACAGAGTTGTGTTTCAACAACCCCTCTCGCTCCCACTCCCACCGTCACACCATAAAACCCGGTCCCCTCACAGCTCCACTCTTCCTCCCAACCCTGCCCCAATCCTTTAGCTTCACCCCATTGATCGCTGATGTTAAGTGAAATCTCCCCTTCCCCACATACACCCTACCCAAGTCCCTACCCACCCCCTCCTACCCAAGTCCCTACCCACCCCTCCTACCCAAGTCCCTCCCCCCTCCTCCCCCCCCCCCCCAATGCATTAGCTTCACTTGACTGATCGCCACTCACGGCTGATGTAAGTGAAGTCTCCCCTTCCCCACATACACCCTCGCGGTGACCAGGTAGTAGATCTCCCGCTGGTAGGAAATTTGCTGGATGTTGGGATGATTGATAAATCAGAAGGCATGAACCGATCAATTCAATGAAGCAACTATCGGAAAAGATTATGTAAGAAATAGCAACCACCAGTGGCTGTATTCACAAAAGTTAACTGCACAGTTAACCGATACCGTTAACTGCTCCGTTAGCACCAAAAATGTCCGAAAGTAAATTAAAATATGTCTTAACGAAGAAGTCCTGAAGAAAATGATTTCCGCTATAAAACTAGATCAGCTGAATTTCAGTTCAAGGGGTACAGGGAGCTGTGCAGTTAACTTTTGTGAATACGGCGGCAGACAGTATAGGTTAGTCAGGAAGAGATAGGTTAGTCAAGAAAAAAGATAAGTTAGTCACGAACAGAAATATGTTATTCATGAAAAACAGGTATGTCCGAGGACATTATGCTCAGCCGCAAAAGAACGACATTACGAAGAGGCAAGCAGAAAGCTACTAGTTTTGACAATATAAATTTGATACAAGGCGCTTTTTGGATTGCCACCTGAAGAACATTGCAAATATTATAAAGGCATTATAATTTCAAAGAAATTAGACTATGAAACCAGCATTTTAGTATTTATCTGCAATCTTGGTCGATTTTGGCCAATATTTTGGATCTTTTTAGAACCCCCCCCCCCAATCAAAATCCACCATCGCTGGAGAGTATTGCAAAGAGTATTGTAGCAAAGTTATAAAGAATTTAGTCTACAACGTGTTCAATTATGTACACAAAAAAACTGCAGAAAGCCTGTAATAAAAATTCAGTCAATCAATTTTTTTTAAATCTCGTCATTTGGCACATTTTTGACCGATTAAAATCTTTACAAAAGTATATCGAAATAACAAATTTCTGGGGTTTTTTCAGGAATTTTGTCGACTTGGGCCCATATTTAGGATTATTTTAGAAAACCTCAAAAAAAAAAAATAGCATGGTAGCATTTACATTTTACTGACGCACACACTCAGACGGGGCACATACAGACGCACGCATCAACGAACACCGGACCCATAAAGTGATGGGAATACCCTTGCACCGAAATCAATGCGTATGAAACGAAAACACTTCAACTGCATTAAAACGTTAAGGAATAAAATTGCTATCACCGTTCCGAAAACGAGCGCATGCGAAAATTTCTTATTCGTATCCGAATTTAATCCCGACTGCCAAAAATCTTAACGCTTAACATAATCGAATGCATTAATCTAGCCTGAATACTGGACGAGGTAGCGACTTTCCCCAGTATTACAGCGTCACGTTCGGTCGGTCGTGATGCAGCGGTGTCGGTGCAAAATCGTGAAATTATCTGAAAAAAAATACAACGAATTTCCGTCATGCAAGGTGTTATAGATTACCGTTTTGCGCGGTGTACAAAATCAACTTCTACATGTCAGCTATTCCGCCTGAGCGTGAAATCGGATCTGGTTTTGGAACAGCGCACTCGCTTCTTATAAATTCATCCTCTAAATGTGGACTGTCGCTTAAAATCGCCACTTTTCGCCACGTTATAAATTCACGCGTTCAAGCAGCTAGAAAACACATGGCAGAATTACAAACCGTGGTCGAGGGCATAGCCAGTAACCGGGTAGTGATCGTGGAGGGACCGGGTGGTGATCGTGGAGGGACCGGGTGGTGATCAGGGAGGGACCAGGTGGTAATCAGGGAGGGACCAGGTGGTGATCAGGGAGGGACCGGGTGGTGATCAGGGAGGGACCGGGTGGTGATCAGGGAGGGACCGGGTGGTGATTAAGGAGGGTAAAAGACATTTAAACGGAAGTCGAACACTCCTTTTTTATCATTTTAAAAAAATGCGGATGAAATGCAAGACGGCGGATCAATTTAATTACTTTGACGAAAAACCAAAATCAAATTCAAGTGTGTGATTTTTTTCATAAATGGTGAAGCCCTGCCTTAAAATTTAGTGAAGATCGGTTCAGTAGTGTTTGTGTTACCATGGTGACAAATTGGGGATGGAAATCGAAGATGGCGGCTGGAGAAAATCTATAATTCTTCTACTTTACCGAAAACCAGCAAGGAGTGCGATTTTCAGACTATGCGGGACGAAAAAAAGATTGAATTTTGTGCGTCACTATTTCATCGTCTGCCTATGGAATGCCGTTTTCACATTTATTAGGGAATTATTGATCAAGAATTAATTTGATCTCAAAAATTGATTTTTTGATATCAAGAATTAATTTTTGATCTCAATAAATCCATATTTTGATATCAGGAATTCATTTTTGCTATCTGTAATTGTAGTTTTGATCTCCAAAAAGGTGAAAATTTTTGATATCAATAAATATTTAGAGATAGGAATAAATATTTATTATCTGTCTGCCCCTAAGGGAGACATATATAACATTTGGTGTGTCCGTCCGTCCGTCTGTCTGTCTGTCTGTCCGTCTGTCCGCATTGAGTTCTTATGAAATTAATGAGTCGATTTTTCTAAAAACATACATATATATTGGGGTACATGTCTAGATGAAGCCCGTGTTATTTTTCGCAAGAAGAACACACATGTAGCGCAAATGTATAGTACCAAATTTTTCTTCATTTCCGCTGAAAATGTATTTTTGGCGAATTTTTAAATTTTTGATTTTTAACTTTTTTGGGTCATATTGTTGCGATATCTCCGAAACAGTTTGTTGGATTAGGCTGAAACGTGGCAAGAACAACACACATATAGTGCAAATGTTTACTGCGAAGTTTTTCTTCGTTTTCATTGAAAATGTATTTTTGGCGATTTTTGTAATTTTTGAATTTTAACTTTTTTGGCCATATTGTTGCGATATCTCCGAAACAGTTTGTTCCATTAGGCTGAAACATGGCAAGAAGAACTCATGTAGTGGAAATTTTTGCTGAAAGTTTTTCTTCATTTCCTGTAAAAATCTATTTTTGGCGTTTTTTTTTTAATTTTTTGGGATCGCCAATGTTGTACTTTTAAGCAAGGAATTTTTTCCACGTGACTGATTGAGGGGCGGGGGAGACATATCCGTTTTTGTTTTAACAAAAACACTGGCCAGTCTAGTTGATATCAAAAATGATTTAATGATATCTAAAATTGATTTTTTGAGATCAAAAATTCAATTCTTGATAGCAAAAATGAAATATATGAGAGCTCAATTTTGAGCTCAATCATTCATTTTCTTTACATTGATATGAAGAATCTATTTCAGATATCATTATTTCAGACTGATACCTTTTTAATTTGTTTTCTGAAATCTGCAAACTATTTTTGATCTCAAAAATTGATTTTTGATATCAAAATATCAGTATTTTAAATAAAAAAATTCACAAAGACACATCTGTAAATAAATAAATAATGACTGTCCTTGTATACAGAATCTTTATTTTAATTTTGACTGTACAAAAAAGAAGCAATTCTTGAGATCAAAGATTGCGTTGTTAATATCAATTTTGAGCTCAATCATTCATTTTCTTTATATTGATATGAGGAATTTATTTCAGATATAATTATTTCAGACTGGCAAAAATTTATTTTTGAGATCAAAAAATCAAATTTACAAACTTAAAAAGTCTTAAGGGAGACGCACATTTACACAAAATTTAACGAATCGTCAATTAAATTTTGGAGATGAAAACTTGAATTATTGAGATCAATAATAACACAATTTATGATCTCAAGAATTGCTTCTTTTTTATACAGTAAAAAATGTAAGAAAGATTCTGTTTACAAGGACCAGTCATTTTTAATTACTGAGGTGCACTTCTGAATTTTTATTTAAACAAGAAAGTATTTGTGAAACACGAGCAGACCCCAACCGCCCCCAAATTCAAAGGGGTATAAAGCGATGACGGACAGACAGACGGACGAACGGACAGACGGACGGACACCCCAAGCCTATAGGCCCCAATCTGAAAGGTTGGGTACTAAAAATTAGACTGATATTTTGAAATCAAAAATCAATTTTTGATATCAAAAAATCATTTGCAGATTTCAAAATACAAATTAAAAAGTCTCCTTCTGAAATAATGATGTCTGAAATAAATTCTTGATATCAATAAAAGGAAAACGAATAATTGAGCTCAAAATTGATATTTTACTCTCAAATATTTCATTTTTGCTATCAAGAATTGAATTTTTTTATCTCAAAAAATCAATTTTAGATATTAAATCATTTGTGATATCAATAAATATTTCTTGATATCTCTAAATATTTATTGATATCAAAAATTCTTTTTTGAGATCAAGAATACATTTAGAGATATCAAAAATACAATTAAATAGCAAAAATTAATTCTTGATATCAAAAATTCCCTAATAAATGTGAAAATGGCATTCCATAGATAGCAAAATATAAATTAATGAGATCTTCTTTGATTTATTGATATCTCT
This sequence comes from Protula sp. h YS-2021, assembly GCA_949752745.1. Taxonomy (NCBI): domain Eukaryota; kingdom Metazoa; phylum Annelida; class Polychaeta; order Sabellida; family Serpulidae; genus Protula; species Protula sp. h YS-2021. The sequence goes on along the minus strand of OX457026.1, from coordinate 51,315,961 downwards.
AAATATATTTTCGATACCAAAAATAAGCATTAAATGTTAAAACGGCATTCCATATCTTCCAGTGTCGCGTACGAGGGGAAGAGAACGAATGGTTACAGCAGATCCAAATTGGTGAAATGAAAAAGAACATCTTCCGTGGTTCAAAACAAATTTATTTTGTCAAATCTCACAAAATAATGTATATTTAAGTCGACAGGGTTGCAAAACTTGCAGCTGGCTTATTTAGCGGAGTAGGAATTTAGCACTTTGTTGTCACCAATTACGATCTACTCTAGCCAATTCTATCTCCTCTCCGTATAGACCGAGAAAAAAAATTAGACCAGTTTCCCAGTGACTCGATAGTAGAGAATCTAACACGGGCATGCCATCACTGACACGGACATGCCATCACTGACACGAGCATGCCATCACTGACATGGGCGTGCCATCACTGACACGGGCATGCCATCACTGACATGGGCGTGCCATCACTGACACGGGCATGCCATCACTGACACGGGCATGCCATCACTGACACGGGCATGCCATCACTGACACGGGCATGCCATCACTGACACGGGCATGCCATCACTGACACGGGCATGCCATCACTGACACGGGCATGCCATCACTGACACGGGCATGCCATCACTGACACGGGCATGCCATCACTAACACGGGCATGCCATCACTAACACGGGCATGCCATCACGGACACGGGCATGCCATCACTGGCACGGGCATGCCATCACTTTCACGGGCATGCCATCACTTTCACGGGCATGCCATCACTGACACGGGCATGCCATCACTGACACGGGCATGCCATCACTAACACGGGCATGCCATCACTAACACGGGCATGCCATCACTGACACGGCCATGCCATCACTGACACGGGCATGCCATCACTGACATAGCCATGGCATCACTGACACGGACATGCCATCACCTAAACAGGCATGTCATCACTGACACAGGCATGCCATCACGGACACGGGCATGCCATCACTAACACGAGCATGCCATCACTGACACGGGCATGCCATCACTGACATGGGCGTGCCATCTCTGCCACGGGCATGCCATCACAAATTACTGTCAAAAAGATCATAGAATAACGCTTTAACTTTGAACTTATTCGACAGGACATTTACAAGCTTCACAGCAACAGCGAAACTTCATAAATTTTACACAAAAGAAAAATAATGTCTCACCGATTGTGCCGGACTGACGACTGAAATCCTTTAAATTCACAAAGTTTACATCCTTGCTGACCAGCATAAAAAGAGCATTTGCCACATGCGAGGCAGCTTATATACGTGTAAAACGCCACGTGCAAAGATCACCAGACAGACAAAGTACAGGTGGATTGGGCCAATGAAAACGCGGAATGCCACGTGCAAAAATCACCCGACCGGCAAACAACCCAGGTGATTTCAATCAATGAAAAACAACAACCCTCAATTAAAGTTAATACTGAAGGGTGATATGGTAAACAAACAAGACCGGGGAAAGGTGTACCGTCTTATAATACAAAGGACTTGGAGTCTGCAAAACAGATATCTGACATTTGATGACTATCCCTTAAGTTTTTTAGGAGTTTTAAGGAAGCGTCCAACATTGCGATGGGAGGGGGGCTATTTTGCATTTTCTGGTAGATTCTTAAATCAACCACAATCGTGATTTTGAAATGATTAAGTCGTACCTAAAATTTGATGATGATCGGTTAAGTAGTTTTTCAGTTATCGTATTAGCAAGATATTGCCAGTGTGACCCCGACATTGGGTAAATGATCCAATAAAAATGACGTGTATCTACCCACTATGATTGGTCATCTGTAGTCAAATATCGCAGGAAACGTACTACCATTGTGAGAGTAGCCGAGAAAAGGACAGCTCTATGAACGGATAGGCAGACAACAGCATAATCTAGAATCCCTCCTCAGGCCTAAAGCATAGCATTGAATTTTAGAGTTTGGTATGTGTGGAATTTTTAGGTCCCCTTTTTTTCTTTGTTGCAGCTCTAGAAAAAACCCCTCCCCCGATTTTTAGTGAAAATGTGTTTAAAATTTAAACTGTTTAAAAATTATTACACGCCTGAAAAGTGAATGTGTGGAAATCCAGTCAATCGGCATGCGCTCCAACGCAGGCAAAAATGAAAAATACGTTTTGCAGCCGTGCCATAAAATACTAAACATAAAGACAAAAGTTCTGTCCAGGTGGGGGGATTGGGATCTGTGGCAGTAGGGAAAATTTTTGGAATTTAAAATGTTAAAAATAATAAAGAGTGATCATTTCGCTTCATTTTAGACCAAAAATCAATTTTTTCTGACTGAAACAGTATTTATTCGCACACTCGGTCTTGGAATAGGGGCACCCCCGCTCAAAAAAAAAAGTGTACACTTTTTCAATTTCATTATTGCTCGTATGATTTATTCATTTAACTGTAAACGCTGTGTAAAACGTAAACGTAAGAAAATGTTACTCACGCTTGACCACGTCTTTTTCTAATGAGCATTTCTTATGACTTAATAGTGGGTGTATCCACCACGGCTCTGTCGACACTCCGTATATGTCGTAGTCATTAATCGTGTTATCGTCCAAACACTAACCCCCATGTCGTTTGCGACATTGGCCTTTCACTGGCCAGTCTGGATACGGCCCACCGCAATGGCTCCTTGTTTTTCATTTAACCGCATGTTAACAAGTGATTATCGACAATAAGATAGCTAAGGTTAATACTGTACATGATAGGGGTAATTTGAAATTTTTATTCAAACAAAAGGAGCAATCACCCGCTTGACCGCACAAAGAAGTCAGACAGTAGACAAAAAGTGTACTTTTTTGAGCGAGGGTGCCCCTATTACAAGACCGTCTGTGCGAATACTGTTTCAGTCATAAAATTGATTTTTACTCTAAAATGAAGCGAAATGGTCACTCTATTATTTTTAACATTTCAAGTTCCAAAACATGTTCATCAGTGCAACAGACCCCAATCCCCCACCTAGACAGGACTTTTGTCCTTATGTTTATTATATCAGCCCCTCTGCCTTTCACTTTTTATGAACCGCGTCTGGCCTAAAAATAATCTCCTTTCTTAGCGTTTGAAAACGCATGGTAACAAATACTGTCAAGTAACACAACCCTTGACAATACATGCCCTTCGTCAAATTCAAGACACGAATAGGAGGCAATATTGGCGACAGTTGGAATATTTTTCACTATACGATACAGTTTTAAAACCTAGCTTTTTCTGTAAACAATATTTGTAATTTGCTCGTAGTTTTACATAGGAAAGTGCATTTCTTCTACCAAACAATTTCGTTGCCAGGGAAAACCCCTAGCAATTGATTGGCTTGTGACGCCGGTTGGTTGGAAAGAACGATTTTTAAAACGATCCCGAAACGCGGAGTGCAGAATTTTTGAAAAGCACTCCTTTGTCAACTAAAGGCGGAGTCCACTTCAGAAACAGTCCCCTTTTAAAAAAACGCGGATTGCTGAATGAAAATCCCCCTCCTTTTCAACAAAACTGGCACTCAGCGCGGACTCAGCGCGGACCTCGCCTTGCCTCAAAATCAACCACTTTCTCTGCGGTTTTCTGAGCACGCATGGCCACACGAAGATTTTACGTGCAAAATGAAAGTATAACAAACGTCTCATTTGTCATTTCCATATCGCCGGGCACCATATGCCGTTCCCTTTGCGATACGACCGGTAACTTATTCAAAATGATACGAACTGCCGGTTGATATTTTCACACAAAAGTTCAGCCCTTAAAAGATTGAATATATGCCCTTTCTTGAGTTAAGTGTTTTCTATGTACTATGTTGCTTACCTTTGTTACATCCATTAAGATCCATCCCTTCCATTCGTGCACATTTTGTTGATATTTCTATCATTTCTCTACACACCACAACAGCTTTTCTTCCATTTTGTGCACACAGTTTTAGAGACGTGTGCAATTCATCCATACCCTCTCGGAGTTGACCGTTTTACCGACCACAGACGAGAGGGTCACTCGATACACGCTACGAGTACAACCGCATGAGAGGACAACAAGGTTGCCCTGTCACTAGATGGTCAAGAACCTGGCTGGAACAACAATGCATGGAAATATTTCTCCAAAAGACATAAGCAGGATTTAACAGATGGCAAACGTTTGGAATTTATTACAGCTTTGAAGCAGATAATCCATTTTTGGTAATATATCGAGATGGTAACTATGAACTAAATTGTCTGGTGTAGTTCAGTAACTTATTGGTAAATGACGCGTCACAGGCTTCGTTCACATGTATCAGACATATACATAAGGGGCCAGCACAAGACCATCAGAGGCCAGATGCATCAGGACATCTTCCCCACGCCCCCGCCCCACCCAATCCAACCCCCGTTTTCCAGGAAAACATACCGAAAAATATATTGGGGAAAACCCCTATGGCAATTGGGCGCTCAAGTAAAATACAATGGAAACTTTCTATACTTCTCCATTTTCGCGAAGGGAAATTCTTTATTTAACGGATAAATACATAAAAATTTGTTTCATTCCATATGTTTGATTTGATCAATTTTGTTGCCTTACTTTCTGTTTTTAGTACTTCAACATTTTATTTTTTTTAATACAGTGGTGCACACTGAATTTGACCAAGGGTAGAGGTTCAACTTCAAGAAATCATCTGAAGTAGTGAGTTTACCAGTCAGCCTTTTTTTACGAAAACACGAAGTTTAACAGTCTATTTTTGGCAAATTTAGGGGAGGGGTGCAATCCGTGAACCCCTTCCCTCACCCAGAATTGCCACTGAAAAATGCAAGACTACTGTATCGTTTCAATTCGTGTCCACTTTCAATATTTCATGTGTGAATAAGTCTATAAGTTTCCCATTCTCTGCCTTTATATTTACTAATCAACATAAAAATACAAGTAAATGTCACATAAGTACAAAAGAATAACGCACAATGTGATTTGATTAATTATTCATATGTAAAATGTGTGTATCAAAAGCTTGTTGGTCTATAGGAACTTTTCCTATCCATCTTCCTATCCTGTTTTCCTATTTCTATCCCTCAGCTGTTATATAGTGCGGTCTATACCACAAACTTAGTTGCCTGTCATGTGATAGATTCTATGCATTAATTGATTTCATTGCCAGAAAATTTACAGTCTGAGAAAAACACAAAGAAGAGGGACCCACATCGATTAATTTGCCACATATCACATCCCTTCATAGATACCTACAAAATTGAGATCTAAAAATAAAACAACAGCATATGCTATAAAATTCGTGCTGACAGAAGATTCTAGGTAATCTATTTGCGAAAAAACGTCCAGAGATTTTCCAACCATCATTTGCCAACTGGACTTTTCCAACTTCACATTTTCCGTTAACATATTCCGCGGCATTTATATTTTAATTTCAAGACGTGATTGTTTGCTGGTTTTCTAATTATTATTTACTGAAAAGAATGCAAATTATTAATGCAAGAGTTCAGTTTAAATTAAAGAGCGATTTTTTCACGGAGATTACCACGGGCATATTTTTCACAAGTAACACACGAGTCATTCATACACGATGGCCAGGATTATTTTAGATAAAAAATATTTTTGACACAAACAATTTTACAACATTGAAAAATTGTAAAGGACACACACACGCTGAAATGAATTTGAACGATTTGTCAATCAAATTTGGAGATGTAAAATTGAATTACTGATATCAGTAATGATGACAAAATTTTTGAGCTCAAGAAATCTTTCATTTGCAAAATGAAAAGAAAAAATCTGGGAGAGGGGCCAGTCATTATTTCTTTCACAAACAATTTTAGATATCAAAAAATAGACAAAAAAATTTTGAGATAAAAAATCATTTGCAGATTTCAAAAGTATTTACTGATATAAAATTCATATATTTTTTAATAAAAAGTATATTTAGAGGCATCAAAAAATAATCATGAGATCTAAAATTCATTTAGAGATATCAAAAATATAATTACAGATATCAAAACTGAATTCTCAATGTAAAAAGTGAAATTATGAGATCAAAAATTAATTTTTAATGTAATTAAATGCCTCATAAATGTGAAAATGGCATTCCTTATGGAAGGTCTGTCTGTGGACGTTGTGTCCGTGGATGTTCTATCCGTGGACGTTTTACGTCCGTGGCTGTTCTATCCGTGGACGTTGTGTCTCTGATTTCTGTCAAAAAAAAGGCGAAGAATGCACAGTAGAATTTTAGTGTTGGAAATACAGTAACCCATAAAACCATTATACCCACGCGCATAACATTATGTATTGTCCTTTTGTTCCCGGGAAATCGACAAGTGCAGTTAATACACATCGCCTAACAAAAACCTAAAAAAATTCCATGTGGCCGGGGAAAAATGTGAAAAATGATTCAAGTCCCAGGAAATATCGCGATAGTTACTCTAGTGCTGTGTAAGTAAAAGTCATAAAGACACAAGAAACTAGAAACCCCACTGCAGAAATACTTGCGAGAAAGATACCAGCGGTGTGTCCATTCCAAAGACTGTTTATAGTCTTTGATTCATCCTAGTCGTCGCATGAAATGGAAAACCATAGCAAAGCAGACTATCGCTTTAAAAATCTGAGGGTACACCCTGAAAAAAACCTGCATTATTCTCAGTAAAAGTGAATAAGATTTTTTTTACACAACTTTTGAAATATTTAAATCCAGTTAATACATACCGATAAAGGATAATACCAAATGAACAATAGGGCAATACATCAGATAACGATGAACACTAGCAAAAACTCAAGATCGATAAGTATTCTTTGAGTTTCAGTAGGATATAACCTAGTACTTTTTCAATAAGCATACAAAAATACAAAATAAACTAAACATTGCGCTGTATCAAAACCCTAGATATGTTTGGCAAAGAAAGACACGTGCAGTTGGTTTCCGTGAGGGATTTGACATTTGTCAATAACAGCAGCGTTTCAATTGCCTTTGCTGCATGTCCTACATTTTATTTCAATAATAGTTCAACATTACTCAAATATAAACATGCCCTTTCAAATGAGACTCATAAAGAGCTGAGTAAAATGGATCTCGGACAACAGCCCAGAAAAGTTACAAAAGTTACTTTTGTAGCGTAAACATATACGTGTCCTGCCAATCACGTGATTCAATTGTTTATTAAGCGATGCGTGTTTTGTTTCACGGAAGGCTTATGTTACGAACTACGGCTTAAAATTTTTTAAGCCGGAAATAAGTGAAGTGAGAAACAAAAGAGCTACGTGTGGGAAGTGCTCAGCGCCTATATTCAAACGGAGTTTGAAGCTTGAGTTTGAAGCTTGTTTAAGCATTTAGCCCAAATTTTGAGCTTAAGCCATTCAGCATCGAAAACTAAACTTGGTGCCAAGTTTGAGTTTGTGAAAATGTTGTAAATTGCTGAAAGTAGAAGAAAATTTGCATTTTTTTTATCAATTTTTATTAAAATTAATGGAATGTACACGGGGATTTTTCAGAGTTTCTATCAATGACTTCACTGATGATTGCGGTCTTGGGTCTTAATAGGTTAATCAAGCAGACAATAAATCGGTTGATTTATGGGGGGCGGGGAGCTGCGACACTTAGATTTATTTTTGCCGTTTAATGACACCGAGCCGATGTGTTTTCAACGTAGTAGAAAACGTTGAATTCATCTCTTTTGTAGAAGCAAAAATCACCAGCAATCGAACTAGTGAAGACCAGCTCGTAGCGGTGTCACAACAGCGACTTCGATGGGAGGTACCAAAAAAAAAAAAAAAAAAAAAAAACAAAAAGAAAAAAAAAGACAAAAACAAAACAAAATCCAAAACGACGCGGGCTGCCTAGACGTAACTTGGTTAAAAATGCAAAAAAAATCTGTCTTCGAAAATTTGACTTAAAGCGGGATGATGTCAAAGAGGATAAAAAGCGATCAAAAGGTTTACACTTGGTCGTTGTAAAGCTGGAATGGCGGGGTTGAAACAAACGACCTAACCAGCCATGCGTCCTGAAAGAAACAACGTCAACATGACGAAATAACAGCATTCAGAGCTGAATCCTGACATCGTTCCTATAGTGTCGGAGGAACGTATTCAACAAACGTGTCTGATAGGTTCAATCAACGCTTTCCAGTGTGAAAATGATTAAATAATGTACTGTAAAAACTTTGAGGCTATAAAATATTTTGCCCTGTGGGTAATTTTTTATTTCGAGGTTATATTAGGCTGTGAATGCAGCGAAAATACCTCCACCCCACCCCCAAAAAACGAAATATAAAAAAACGAATTTAGTGAGAAAACCGGACTTTGCTTTCTTCCCTTTTCACCTAAGTTCGCCCCAAGGCTACGTAAAAGACTCAGAATTAGCCAGACTCAATGAAACCAGACTCCCTGTTTTACTTGATGATTAAACAAAGCCAAATGTAGCTGAGATGTTTAGTTGGGCGTGAGTGTAAGTTCGAGCCACATAATTGAACGCTCGCCCAGGTTTGCCGGGTGCAGTGTCACAGGGTTTACGATTGCCAAAATCATGTTATTGTCGGCAGTTTTGGATCCGTTGTGAACTTATCCTGGCCTCATTCCCAGCCTTGGACAAGGCTTCGTTTGTGAACGAGAGTTTCAAACATAAAATCGCCTTGAAACATAATGCAATATGCGGAGTATCTTCTGTTAAAATGTTGCTTCAGACAGAGCATAAAATAAAGAAAAAAAGTGTGTAACTGAGCAAATTGACAAAGAACATTTAAATAAGCAGGCAGAGGTGTGTCTTTGAGGATATGTGTGACTAGAAAGTCAAGTCCCCAGCTGGTCATTTTAAGTGTCGTGGATGCTCACAATTTTGTACTTTATAGATAAGTCAATTGTCCTTTAGGGAGCCGTTTAGCTAATGTAAGGAAATGTATGGCAGCAAATTAGGCTTTTCTCAGATTAAGTTTGTGTCAAATGACATGTCAGGCAAAATGACAACGTGATGAGGGGAATACTAAATATTCTCCGTCAATAATCAAACTAGACCGAATTTCGCTACACGTAGCGAAACAGTACCCACTTGCAAGGGCAGAGACACAACATATTTCGCCAAAGACACATTTTTCAGTGTTTCGACATAATTGTCAGCTTCCGGATTATTATCTTGAACGAGGCCACTGAAGTGAATATAATGCAACCTCATTTGAGCACAAAAAATCAAATTCAGTTTTCTAACCCTTTTTAAGATACTGGTCAACTTACAGTTTTTGACCTTGACCATGATGGAGGAGGTCAAGATCACCGAGGTACCTCTTATATAATATCTTCTTGGCCCAAAGGGTCGAAAATGAGCTCAAAATCGCTCTATCTCTCATCGTTTTTGAGATAATAGTCAACTTCCGGTTTTTGACCTTGACCGTGACCCAGAAGGTCAAGGTCACCGAGGTACCTCTTATGTAACGTTGCTTAGGCCTAAAGGGTCGAAAATGAGCTCAAAATCGCTCTATTTCTAACCGTTTTCGAGATAATAGTCAACTTCCGGTTTTTGACCTTGACCGTGACCCAGAAGGTCAAGGTCACCGAGGTACCTCTTATGTAACGTTGTTTAGGCTCAAAGGGTCGAAAATAAGCTCAAAATCGCTCTATTTCTAACCGTTTTGGATATAATAGTCAACTTCCGGTTTTTGACCTTGACCGTGACCCAGAAGGTCAAGGTCACCGAGGTACCTCTTATGTAACGTTGTTTAGGCTCAAAGGATCGAAAATAAACTCAAAATCGCTCTATTTCTAACCGTTTTCGAGATAAAAGTCAACTTCCGGTTTTTGACCTTGACCGTGACCCAGAAGGTCAAGGTCACCGAGGTACCTCTTATGTAACGTTGCTTAGTGTGAAAGGGTCGAAAATAAGCTCAAAATCGCTCTATCTCTATCCGTTTTCGAGATAATAGTCAACTTCCGGTTTTTGACCTTGACCATGACGGAGGAGGTCAAGGTCACCGAGGTACCTCCTATGTAACGTTGTTTAGGCCCAAAGGGTCGAAAATAAGCTCAAAATCGCTCTATCTCTAACCGTTTTCGAGATGAGTCTGCCTGTCGTTAAGGACGCGCAAAGTCACGTGATCTTTGACCTTGACCCTCAAGGTCAAGGTCAGTGATGAAAGTTTACCCTTTACTGAGTACGTTTTATGCGTTCACACTGGGATTTGAACACCTTTACGGCTACTTTTCGTGATTAATAGGTGTTTCCAAAAATATTTTGACCTCAATTTGACCTTGACCTCTGAGGTTCAAGGTCAGAAAATTTTACGGATTTGACGACAACTCATTACCATCTATGCCTCTGCCAAATGCCGTCTTTTTACGACAAACCCTGTAGGAGGAGTTTTCTGGAAACCACTTTGAGGTCAGAAAAACTTTGACCTCAATTTGACCTTGACCTTTAAGGTCAAGGTCAAAAACTTTTGCGGATTTGACGACATCTTGTCACCCTCTATCACTGTGCCAAATTTCGTCGTCCTACGTCAAATAGCCTAGGAGGAGTTTTCTGGAAACCTCCCTGACGGAAAAAAAGAGAAGAAAAAAAGGGAAAAAAAGGACAGAAATTTCGACAAAAACTACAAACTTATACCCATTTGCAAACGAAGTTTGCAAGTGGGAATAAACGCCGGAATTCTTTGCAAAGCATACCCATTTGCAAACTATGTTTGCAAGTGGGAATAACACCCTAAATAGACAATAAGAAGCTAGTAATAAAAACTTTGTCATTAAATGTTGAAACGAGATTGGACGTTTACAGGAATTGAATAAGCAGTCCATGCTTTATGAAAAGTCCTGCTTTATGAAAAGTCCTGTTTTATTAAAAGTCCATGCTTTATGAAAAGTCCTGCTTTATGAAAACTTTAAACATAGAGTTATTTGACGTTGCACGCACAATTCCTTGGCTTAAATCGAAGCATGGAAATGTGTGAAATGACACTTTTTAACATGCTGAATACTCACTACGTGACATCTGGAACACGTCGGTGTCACTGAAATGTGGAGGATGGTACTTGTTTACTGGTGGAGAAAATTACCGGTGGCGTTGGTTTTGAATAGGGCTTAACGGTACATGAAATGGAAGGTACAATTTAAATCAGTTGAAGGATGAGAAGAGCTCACTGGGAAGTCTTCTAGCGTAGCATTCATACATGCCGCACAGCCGGAAGTAAAAGATTAGCCCTGAGTTCATTGTGTTTCAGGTGTATATGGTGTGCGAACTTACACAAGGCAAACTAGAAAAATACAAACTACAAAATGTTATAAGAGAGCAGTCCTTCGCAGCTCAGTAATGAAGAGCGTGACTGCATATATTTGAACCTCGTAATTTACAGATATTGCTTGCTGTTTCAGGTTTTGTGTTTTCCAGTTTACCGAAAATTTACCAGATTATCTAAACACACTCAAGAAAACATTTAAGGATAGATAAAAGAAACACTCTGGTTCACGCTTTATGACCATAGCTTTGATACGGATGAATATCTTATTGGTGGCGTTGCGGCTTGTGGTGCCGGGTTCTTTACTAACCCATTAGAAGTAGCCAAAACTCGTCAGCAGCTACAAGGTGAACTGAGGGCTCGTGGACAATACACTGTCCACTACAGGAATGTCGTACATGCGTTCTACACCATTGGCCGCGTCGAGGGAGTGTTTGCTCTTCAAAAGGGACTGATCCCAGCACTGTGGTACAAGTTCTTTACCGGTGCTTGATAATTTGGCGTTTACTAAAGGCCGCGACGGCAGTGCTTCCCTAGTCAGGTGTGCTTTCGCCGGGGCTGTTGCGGGTTGTGTTGGTGCTTGCATCGGAAGTCCGTTTTATATGATTCGTTTTGCCGTGTCTGTTTTTCAAATGTGTATTGGTAATGTGAATATAAGTTGAAATACATTTAGAATTGAACAATGTTGTGTTTTTGTGCTAGAGTAAAACAAATTTGCTGTTAGGCGAAAGAATTATACACAGTTAACTTGTAACTAAATGAAAAACGTTGTTATTTTTCGTGAACATATTTGCATATAATAATTAATGGGCAAGTTTTATTTTATGAATCTCTGAAGCGTAGACGCATAGTTTATGTTATATTACAAATGGAAGGACTAGTTCTTCGAACAGATTTGTTTAAAAAAAACAGTATTAAATAGAATGAGAACAAATAATGTGACTAACACTATGTTGAAATTTTCCTGTGTAACAGTTTTAGGTTTAACTAACTTGAAAAATACATTAGTTTCAATTAATAATACCGTATTATTTAAAATAAGAATTCTGAAGCAGTGGGAAACCAGGCATTTTTCGGTAGGCTGTCCCGTAATAGATTACCGATATATCGAATGACACAGTAATTGGAAATTTTTCATCATTTCATTATTTTAGATTGCAGACTATATAAACAGATTGTCTTGCCTTAGAGAAATGTGCAAAAATTGAAAGTACAAATAATTAAAAATTTAAAATGTCGGTAGGTTATTGAACTCTGCACTACGGATATTTTCACAAAAGCAGTTTTCCAATATTTATATTTTCCTCACGCCAAAAAGATAAGAATTTATATTTTTTAGCTTATTTTAACCCCTTTGTTATAAGAAAAATAAAGCATTATTGAGTGATATAACATTCGAATTATCGGTAGTGTGTACCGGAATAGCCTACCTAAAAAATATCTGGTTTCTTAGTTGCTTCGGAATTCTTAAATATTACGGTGTTTAATGTATTTTCAAAGTAGATTAGTTGCCTATTCACTTCATTAAACTACGTTGCTTAATAAGTAACCAACTACAGCTGAGGTACTTACAAACTAGTTTAGTTTCGTTTTCGTTATGAAAAAATACAAGGCTTGGTGCTGTATCTTTTGTGTTTGCAGAACGGAACATCGGTTTATTGCGTAACGTCATATGACATCATTACATGTTCTAAGTACTAAATTTTGTTAACAGGATAGCTCTCGAGCGACAAGTCGGATCAGTTTTAGACTTGGGATTATGCGTTGCGGTGGGCGTATGCTGGTATTGTAGTTGATGCATATGTGGAGTATGTTTTTTTTTTATATGTTCGTATTTTTGCATTGAGAAAGGTTTTCAGTGCATAAAAGTAAAACTACTTGTTTGCATGTTCCGTCTGATTTGTCAAATCAGCGGCTTTGCAAAGTCGCTGAAACATTTCAACGGATCTGTCAAATCTGATACTAAACAGGCAACATACTATTTTAAGGCGCATTTGTGTGCTGCTGTAGACGATGAAGGAAAGTGAAACTACCATGGCCGAATAGCAACCTATCAAAATAAATAACTACTGGCGCGAAAGATAAAGTCTTGAAAACAAGTGATCTTCTGCTTTTAAGAAAAACCGAAGTTAACACAAGTATTTTTCCATAAATTCTATGAAAAAAGTGATGATCCTCAATAAACATTGCGAAGCATGTTACAGTTAGGAGCCTATTAAGATCTAGGTTATGTAGGGTTCACACTCGGTCACCGAAACGACGGTTACCGACCGAACCATCGGTGCTCAAACTCGCACGCATCGGTTAGTCGAGTAACTAAAAAGGAATAACCTTTATCCGTGAGTGAAACTATCTATGAAATGCCTTTCTGAAACTCAGGACTGGGTCTTCAACCTTTATTTGCATCGTTGTACTGGGGAGCGAGGGGGTTAAACAATTACTGTGAGAAAGCTTAGAATAAATTGTCCAGATGGGTTGAAAGTCGCGACTGGTTTTGACCAGGACTCGGGTAGGAAAACGAGAAAAATTCAAAACAACTCTGCTCCACTGCTTGCATAAAGGTCTTGCCCCGTTCCCAACCCCCAAGGTTCGGGACTTTCCCTTCTTTAACTACCAGATACTCTAGGAAATATAGAAGTGACTGAAATGTTAATCTGTTATCATTGGATTGAGTTAACTGACAAGCTGAATAAACAACGGCAGATTGGTACATAATATTTCAGATAATCTTGTAGATTATCTTAATATGTATTCTGAAATATTATGCACCAATCTACCGTTGTTTATTCAGTTTATTAGTTAACTCAATCTGGCACGCGACCATAATAACAGACTAACATTTTACCTACTTCTATATTTCCTGCAGTATGAATAACTAGAATGGCCAGTGCAAACAAAACGTAAGAGTACAAGCTTATATTGCACATTTTCATGTGACACCTATTTAGTTTCTTGTTTTTGTAAACAAAAACACATGTCTCCCTGGCTAAAGGCAGCAAAAACAAAGATCTCCCAGACTAAACCCACAAAATCCTCAATAACCATTTTCCTTTTTTCTTATTACTGAAATAAAGGATTCATTTCTGCAAACATAATCATAATTCATTGTCAAAATCCGAAAATAAACAAAACCATGGTGGTTACTAACACAGATTTTACTGTGCGTCTTTTTTAGTCGAGTCTGGAAGGTGGTCCCTAAAACAGGTTTTACTGTATGTCTTTTGTGTCTGGCTCTGGAAGTTGGTCACCACAGCAGTTTTACTTGCGTTACATTTTTATCCGGGTCTGAAATTGGTCGAGACAGGCAGGTTTGACCGTACGTCTTTTTATCCGAACTCAAAGGGGTCGCGACAAACAGGTTTTCTTTACATCTTTTATCCGGGCTGTGGTCGTTACAAATAGGTGTTATCAGTCTTTTTTATCCGGGTCTGTGAGCTGCTGGCTATATCACCATTTCTCTGCGTCATTACTTCATTTATTTATTCCCCACAGGGAATATATGCGATCGACCGTGTGTCGGTCTGTCGGTCTGTCTGTCATTAAGAGCTTGTTAACACGATAACTTAAAAACTCCTGCAATGATTTTAATGAAACTTGGCGTGTAGCTTTTATGGGAACAAACACAGATCGGTATTGTAAATGGGCCAGGTTCGTCCAAGGAAAAAGGACCAGCTGTACTTAGAAAATTTCAGTTCTTGATTGACTATTGTAAAAAGTAAATTCTAACAAGGTCTTTGAATTTTCAAAAGAGATTAACCTGTATTCTTATGTATAGATTACCATTAATTCTAGCGTTTTAGTGTATTTAAGATTTATCTTATACTGACTTTTAATCACTAAAGTATAAATGCGACAAAGTTACCAGGAATGACACAATATGACCTGCAGTAGGTTGGCGGTGTCGTTAAACCAATCAAATAACTAACTAACTACTGTCCCCGGCCATAAGATCGGCAAGTGAATTTAGGGCCAAAATGCCCCCAAAGGAGAAAAACGTATGATAACCTAAATTAACTTTTATTTAGTTTTACACCGACGATAAGGTCCCCAGCAATAAGCTACCCGACCATAAGGTCCCCAAATGGGTCAAAACGTCCCCAAAGCGAAATTTGTGGAATCCAGGACAAAACGTCTCCGGTCATAAGGTCCCCAAATGAATTTAGGGCTGAAACGTTCCCAAAACAAAAGACGCCTGATAACCTAAATTAACGCTTTATTATCCCCCGTGTCTTTTAAGAAGTATCTTTTTCTTGACGATCCGCCAAAAGTTAGCTAAATGGAGGGCATTTTAAAATGTGTTGTTAGCCAGTTTTCAAAATACTTGATCGGATTCCTTTCAGATTTTGCACAAATGTTTACTAAGTGGGCCTCTCTCAAAATTTTTTGGCAATGCGCTAAAATTGGCCAAATGAGGGACTTTTAATTTTTTTTTTTGGCAGCCAATTTTCCAAAGGCTTTTTCTTCCACAATTTTGATCGGATTGCCGTGAAATTTTACATAAACATTCACAGGGAGTCCGCTTTTGTAAAGGTCTTTTTTCGCGATCCTCAAGAAATTGGCTAATTGGAGGGCATTTTAAAATTTTTTTGGTAGCCAATTTTTGGTAGCCAATTTTCAGAGTTCTTCTACAAATGTGATCGGATTCCCTTCAAATTTCGCATAAGTGTTCACTAGGAGGTCCCGTTTTGAAAAGTTACTTTTTGTGATCCTCCAAAAATTGGCTAAATAAAGGCATTTAAAAACTTAAATAGCCAGTTTTCAAAGTGCTTCTTGAAAGCTTTGAAAGTTTTTCAAACTACTTCTTTTGCCAGTAATTGCTTTCATTTCTTAGGCGTAGTCCAACGTTAGGGCTGTTTGATTTTTTTTTGTTTTTTGAGATCCGCCAGAGATTAGGCAAATGCCGGCCTTTGAAAAATTTTCAGTAACCGGTCTTTAAACTATAAAGACCACTTTTAGGCTGCTATACAAGCCTTTTGCTACTTGATTCACTAAATCTCGGCTGGTCACAGTGTCCCTGGGCATTCTTGTTACTCTAGTCGTTTGGGGTATGGATTATGTGAAATTTTCGGGCTGCGGAGGGAAATCTGGAGTGCGCCGAACACACACCACCAACAAAAAGTCTACACCGGAAAAATCCTCGGTAACTCGAAACCGACATTTTTCTGCAATTGCGAATCTTAGTTTTATGAGGTCGTACTCATTTTATAATGTTGAAACTTGAAAATGTTACAGATCCGATGAAAGCCGATGATTTGCATTAACATATGCTGAAACATATACCCCTTATATATACCCCCTGGTTAGGTCAACTGACGTCGCCGGCCTGGTCTTGTCATATCAGAGGGGGGCTGAGGGCATCTGTCGTCTGTATGTATATATGTAAACTTCAAATGCTTCTTCACCTGCAGTTTTGAGAAACATTTAGAGTAACCGGTTCTCAAATGCTTCTACCACACTACACAATTCATTTTCATTTCATTTAATTCAGTGTTTTTATTCTTCTAGTACATGTTTTAACCGTCACTGTGCTGACATTTAATATGTAGTGTTAAGATGGTGATGTTCTGCGCTATAGGTGAAAACTCACTTCCAGGCCCTGGGGCACCAGTCTATAGCAGTGGGGCACCAGCACCGGCATGCTGGAATGACACAAGCATTTACAAATATCTTCAAAACTTACGGAATAAAAGGTTTGTGTTTTGACTGAAAGGAATGGGGACTGCATGAAGTCCCTACAATCATAGTGCATTTAATTTCTTGCTTGGAATATCACCGTATTTTATGTTGTAGCAGTGGACAGGCAGTTTAAAAAGGTGTTTACCGGTGTGCAAAACATTGCCTATTATTTTTAGCAGGTAGGACAATGAGCTAAAACGTGGTTGGACAATACGAGTGTTCGTTTAATTGTGTTCCAGCTGCTCTGGTTTCTTGTTTCAGGTTTGTGGCGGGGAGTGAGCGGCGCTGTTCCTCGAGTCATGGTCGGATCTGGTGCTCAGCTATCAACGTTTTCAACTAGCAAAGAGTATGTTACATCTCTTCAGGTACGCTTTGGTACCTGTCCTAAACTAGCTTTCACGTAGCACTTGGTTTATTTGGCACAAGGATTAATGCTGTTGACTGGCCAAGCTGGCGCAGAATAAACCGATGACCACTTATTTTAAAACACAGTTACTCTTTCGTTCTATGCTCTCTTTAATTTGAAAAGGTACCAACCCTGTTTCTAAATTTCTTAGTAATTAATAACATGTATGTATGTATTTGTTTTGTGTTGCTAAAGATTTTCCAGCGAGAGAGCATCCTGAATGCATTCCTGGCCAGTGTCCTCAGCAGCGTCGTCGTCGTCTTGTGTTTGACGCCCTTTGACGTAGTCTCCACCAGACTCTATAATCAACCGACCACCGACTCGGGGAAGGGCAAATTCTACCGCGGTGTGACGGACTGTTTCTTGAAAATATTCAAGAGTGAGGGACTGTGGGGTTTTTATAAAGGCTGGGGTGCATCGGTTTTCAGACTCGCACCTCATACTATACTAAGTTTAGTGTTTTGGGAGAGGCTTCGAAAAGTGTATTGGAAGGTTAAACACTAAGTAAAATCACAATTTATCATGATTCATAGGGCAATTTTATACGAATATTGTTTTAAAGAATCTCCAGTTGCAATCAACTCACAAGTCCTGAAAAATTCTCGACATTTGTTTCTGAATTACTGGAGTAACATGTGTTAGTTGATCTCCAGAGTTAGTGGCTGCTGTGATAAGTATAAAGTATCTGTAATATCAAACAAATAAAGAATTACGAGTGCAAAATATATGTAACCAACCCATGTTAGGGTCAATTGTACAAGTGTAAAATCATGAGCGTCTTGAATGAGAGGGGGAAGGGGGGTGTGTGGGGGGGGGGCTGAGGAGGTAAAGGGTGAACGTCAATGTTGTTTCGATTTAATAGCAAGTCAAAATCCGTCGGTGGGTGCCATGGGGGGATGGGGGGCGGGCGACTGCCGGTGAGTTGTATTGTTTGTCTGCGCCAGCTGGTACTTTTAAGCCCGCTGACACATGGCAGACTGAGTTTTACGTAACGGCAAGTCTGTTGTGTAAATATCCCCTGAAATTACACATTCCATCATTTTCCTCGGAGTGGCTGAAAAAACCGTGTCAGGCATGGCAAACGTCTGTGTTATACAAGTGCTATGATATAGCCTCGTGAAAATGGTGTCCGGAATAAAGCTCCCTCGTTTTCTAGCCCCAGCTTCTTACAGAAGTCGTTGAATGTATGTGCGTATGTACATATGTACGCTTTTAAGTTGAAAAATAGCCGTATTGCCGTGTAATTTTATATAATACAGTTATATGATCTTACCTTCTTAAAATTTCGAATTAACGAAGCGGATATCGAATCTAGTTTCTTATTGGTTCTCTCTCTCTTTTCTTTGTGATTCGCTAGAAATCGTGAGACGATGTTTTGTCCGGCTGACTTCTCATAGAAGGGTATGTCATAGGAACCTGAAACCTGGTGAAAATATATACATGTATAGTGAAGATGTGCAACGTGGCATTATTGTCAAAATGGGGAAAAATTGACGTTGTGGGAAATTGTCAAAAATTGTGAATTTTTGTTTTGAACTTAGCCGTGGCACGATGTTTTTGTGGCCGTTACTGTGTGGTATTTACATTTCTGCAGTCGACGTTTGTTTCAGAAATATATGGGACTATTTTTTAACGTTTCGATTTACGTATGGTCTGTAGTTAAGAAGTTGGTCTGTAGTTGGTCTGTAACCTATTTAAGAAACAAATTCAAATGCGGTGACGTTTAAGGAAACCTTGCACATTTTGCATCGTTAACTTTGCCTGTAACTTTTCCATGCATTTTACGTTTACTGCTTCACGGGCGATGGTGCCTTACTGAGGCTCTAGTTGAAAGCAAGTAACTTCTGTCCTTAAAATAAAGAGCTTCAAAACTATTTTTAGCCCAGCTTACGTTACACGTAAGCTGGGGTATTCCTATCGGTTTGCTGGTGGCGTCCGTTAGTTAGTTAGTTAGTTGTTTATTTAGTAAACTTTGCTTCAAAATGCATCTCCTCCTACAATTTTGATCCGATGTCATTTATTTTTGGCATGAGGCATTCCTAAAGGATCTTACATACGGTTTGTGCTTTTTTAGTCGATCGGGTTATTTTTGAATTTTTGGCGAATTTTTTAAGAAAAAAATTTAAAACGTATCTCCTCCTACATTTTTTATTCGATTTCATTTATTTGTGGTATGAGGTACCACTAAAGGGTCGCGCATACGGCTTGTGCTTTTTTAGTTGATCGAATAATTTTTGTATTTTTGGGGAATTTTTTAAGCAAAAATTTCGAAAATAATTCAAAATGCATCTACTCCTACAATTTTGATTTGATGCCATTTATTTTTGGTGTGATGCATCCTTAAGCGATCTTACATATGGCTTGTGCTTTTTTGGTCGATCGGGTGATTTTTGAATTTTTGGCGAATTTTTGAAGAAAAATTTTTAACCTGTATCTCTTCCTACATTTTTGATCCGATGTCATTTATTTTTGGTATGAGGCACCACTGAAGGGTCGAGCATACGGCTTGTGCTTTTTTAAGTCGATCGGGCGATTTTTGTATTTTTGGGGAATTTTGGAAGCAAAAATTTCGAACATAATTCAAAATGCATCTACTCCAACAATTTTGATTCGATGTCATTTATTTTTGGTGTGAGTCATCCCTAAGCGGTCATGCATACGGCTTGTGCTTTTTTAGTCGATCGGGTGATTTTTGAATTTTTGGGGAATTTTGTAAGAAAAAGTTCTAACATGTATCTCCTCCTACATTTTCGATCCGATATCATTTATTTTTGGTATGAGGAACCACTAAAGGGTCGTGCATACGTTTGTGCGTTTTCAGTCGATTGGACCATTTTTAAGTGAATTGGAAAACTTTTGAATTTTTTTCGAAATTTTTGAAAAAAGAAATGAATCTCCTCCTACAGCGCATAAACGTAAGTTAAATGAACTTGCGCAGTAGTCAGATTTAACAACCGCGCATCGACGCAAGTTAAATAAACATGCGTAATGGTCCAAAATTAGCACCGCGCATCGATCCAAGTTAAATAAACATGCGCATTGGTTCGAAATGTGAACGGCGCATCGAAGGAAGATAATTAAACATGCAAACTGGTCCAAAATAAGCACCGCGCATCAACGCAAGATAAATAAACATGCGCAGTGGTTCGAAAAAAGAACCACGCATCGACGCAAGTTGAATATACATGCGCAGTGGTCCGAAATGCGAACCGCGCATCAACGCAAGTTAAATAAACATGCGCACTGGTTCGAAAAAAGAACCACGTATCGACGCAAGTTGAATAGATATGCGCAGTGGTCCGAAATGCGAACCGCACATCGAGAAAGTTAAAGAAACATGCACACTGGTCCTAAATGCGAACTATTCAAAGTAAGAACTGCGCATCAGCACAACTTAAATAAACATGCGCACTGGTCCAGAATAAGAACCGTGCATCAACTCAAGTTAAAGAAATATGCGCATTGGCCTGAAATAAGAACCGCGCATCGACACACGTTAAATAAACATGCACAGTGGTTGGAAATGCGAACCACGCGCCAACGCAAGTTAAATAAACATTTGCACTGGTCCCAATTAAGCACCACGCATGAACGGAAGTTAAATATGCGCACTGATTCGAAAAAAAGAACCGCGCATCAACTGAAAGCAAAGAAACCTGCGCACTGGTCTGAAATGAGAACCACGCATCAACACAAGTTAAATAAACATGCGCAATGGTCCGAAATGCGAACCGCGCATCGACGGAAGTTAAACAAGCATGCGCACTAGTTCGAAAAGGAACCAGGCATCGACGCAAGTTGAATAGACATGCGCAGTGGTCCGAAATGAGAACCGCGCATCGACGCAAGTTAAATAGATATAAAAGTTGAACTTCGGCGGGACTTAAATAATATGCGTACCGGTCCGAAATGTAACGCAAGTTATATGAACCTGTGCACTGGTCTGAAATGCGAACCGCGCATCAACGCAACCTAAAGAATCATGAGCACTGGTCAGAAATGTGAACCGGATATCAATGCAAGTTAAATAAACATGCACACTGGTCCGAAATGCGAACCACGCATTAACATAAGTTAAATAATCATGCGCACTGGTGGAAAATGCGAACCGCTGATCGATGCAAGCTAAATAAACAAACACACTGGTCAGAAATGGGAACCGAGCATTAACGCAAGTTTAAAAAAAACATGCGCACTGGTCTTAAATACGAACTGCACATCGACACAAGCTAAATAAGCAAGCACAAGGGACCAAAATTAGCACCGTGCATTAACGAGTTAAATAAACATGCGCACCGGTTCAAAATGCGAATTGCGCATTAATGCAACTTGAATAACATGCGCACTATTCAAAGTAAGAACTGCGCATCAGCACAACTTAAATAAACATGCGCACTGGTCCAGAATAAGAACCGTGCATCAACTCAAGTTAAAGAAATATGCGCATTGGCCTGAAATAAGAACCGCGCATCGACACACGTTAAATAAACATGCACAGTGGTTGGAAATGCGAACCACGCGCCAACGCAAGTTAAATAAACATTTGCACTGGTGCAAAATAAGCACCGCGCATGAACGCAAGTTAAATATGCCCACTGATCCGAAAAAAGAATCGCACATCAACTTAACCCAAAGAAACATGCGCACTGGTCTGAAATGAGAGCCACGCATCAGCACAAGTTAAATAAACATGCGCAATGGTCCGAAGTGCGAACCGCGCATCGACGGAAGTTAAATAAACATGCACAGCGGTTGGAAATGCGAACCACACGCCAACGCAAGTTAAATAAACATTTGCACTGGTCCATAATAAGCACCGCACATCAACGCAAGTTAAATAAACATGGGCAATGGTCTGAAATTCGAACTGCTCAACAACGCAAGTTGAATAAACATGCGCACTGTTGTCCGAAATGCGAACCGCGCATCAACGCAAGTTAAATAAACATGCGCAATGGTCTGAAATTCTAACTGCTCAGCAACGCAAGTTGAATAAACATGGGCACTGTTGTCCGAAATGCGAACCGCCCATCAACGCAACCCAAGGAAACTTGTGCACTTGTTCAAAATAAGTACCGCTATCAACGCAAGTTAAATAAACATGCGCAGTGGTCTGAAATAAGTACCGCTATCAACGCAAGTTAAATAAACATGCGCACTGATCCGAAATAAGAACCGCACATCAACACAATGTAAATAAACATGCGCACTGTTCCAAAATGCGAAAAGCGCATCAACGCAAGTTAAACCAGAACCGTATTTCGCTAGCAAAATGTTATACACTTGACAAAAATTAAAACGCGAAAATACTTCCTTCAATGGGTTATTTCTTGAATAATATAAAGTATTTTACAACATACATACAGTGTGTTATACCACTATGTACAGAGCTTATGGCACAGCATGTATGCGGCTTATAATATTCTAAAAAATCGAACCACTGTCAAGGAAAAAACTCCATAGGTTGATAACTTAGTACCAGCTAAATATATTAGCAAACAACACAGCTTGAATACGTCTTATAAGCCGAGTAGTGTTTGTTTTCTGTTGACTTAAGGTTTGATTGACTGATCACGCATACACTGTGTTATCTGTTTACGCAGTGAGAGCTCGCACAAAGCTAAGCTACTGTGTGGTATTCTGTGCTATACGTTAAATGCTCCACATTTACTTGCAAAAAATACACTCTTTTCACATGGCGTTTTAACAAAGAAAACGAAATCGAAGACGAAAATAAAAAGTGACATGCACACGTTCAGGTCAAGCTCTTCATAAGTCCCAAGTTTCATGGTCCTAGGGCCCATAGTGTCAGAGAAGAAGACACAAAAATCGAAAAACTGTCAAGAAGAAAAAAAGGACAAACGGCTGCTCGCAGAAATTCATATAACCCTTGCAAACCAAAGGCTTGTCAAGTGTTAATAAACATGTGCACTGTTCCAAAGTGAGAGCCGCGCATCAACGCAAATTAAATAAACATGCGCACTTGTCTGAATAAGAATCGGGGCAAGTTACATAAATATGCGCACTGGTCCGAAATGGGAGCGATGTTTGAAGATATCTATGGCAGACTATGCAGTCTATCAGACCACTTTTCTGGGAAACAAATCTTTGTATGCATTTATCGGTCTATGTTCTGGTCCGGTGCTAAATTAATTATTCAGCTAGCTCTTCGCCATCTCATCTGTTGAAGCCCAATTTTTCAGGGAAATTCCCTTGCTCATGCACGCTGGAAGTGGCCTTATTGCGTTTTGTAAGCTGGGACTTTGTCCTTGGACAAACTTGTTTAGATAGTTCAGCTACACATGTACAATTTACTCGGATGGTTTCTTTAACGCAAAGAAGTCTGTAAAGCACGTCTGTTTCATTTTCTGATCATTGTCGAAGATCAATCCATTGGTGATTTTTGGAAGTCATTTTTTCCAACTCATTAAATTTCTGATCAGTAAACCACAATAAACGTGATTTAATTGTTGACTACTTAAAGAAAAACACTTGGGTATTTATAGGAATTTGACCAGACCGTCTCACAATACACAGTCGATTGTTAGTGCGTTTGACCACCCTGTCTGAGGTGCCGGCATCTGTCGTTACATTATGTACACAGAAACAGGCTTATCTTTGCATATGGTTTAAATAACCCATTGTTTAGGGGCGCATCACAAATAGAACTCTGGCTGAGCATCAGCAATTAATCCCCTGGGTGACTTCTGCAATGCGGTTAACCCGATTGGTATACATGTCTGCTCGTGTTCAGTTATCAGGGGTGCTTAGACACAGAGAAACCTGGCGTCGGGACCAGAGGAAGTGTTCATTATTCACAATATCGGGGTGTTCAGTCATTAGAACAGGGCTAAATTTTTCAATAGTTAAGCCAATGGGGAAATTTGGGACTGAGAAATAATATTCATTATCGGGGGGGGGGGGGGGAGGGGGGTTCATTAAATAGAGGTGTTCACTGGAAGAGGTTTTACTGTGTATGAATATATATTTTAGAGGATCGCTTTTTCAATTAGAGAATTTACGTTTTGAAACCATTTGTAATTTTTTACTCACTTAAAAAACAAACACAATTTACATACATATTAAATAAATTGTATATCAGCTTTAAAGATGTAACTTGATGAGTGTTGTATTGGCAATAAGATTGTTATTTTCATGAATTCTGTTTCGCCGCCATGGTTGCGATGTCCAATAATTGTGTCGTTGGTGTAGTACACGTGTAGTGCTTGTGCACTGGTGATTGTTGACGTAATGTTTGACAAGCATGTGTTCTTTGTTGTAGTCCAAAATTTGACAGCATCGAACATTGGTAATCATGCCAAACAAATTTCAGTCCCCATATTGGTTGACAGAAGGATTTCGCGGTATATTTTCTGGCTACTGTTTTATAAGGCGGCTTGTTTCTGATTTTTAGTGAGTCTTGACCAAGTGGTCGGGGGTGACAGAGGCCCCAAAAGTGACAGTAAAAAATTCGTTGAAGTTGATTTTAAGTATGGAAATTCTCGTGGTGTTTGAGAAGAAAAAAGAATTTTTTTGGTGTGTGAGATAAAGGAAATAGAATTCTGTTGGTGTGTGAGATAAGAAAATGGAATTCTCGTGGCGTTGAATTAAACGAAATGGAATTTACTCTCTGGGTGAGTTAATGTTCTTAACAAATAATTGTATTTAGCACGATTTATTATTATGTAAGCTAGATGGAATAAGTGACGTCGGCGAAATAGAATTTGTTTCGTCTGTTGAGATATGCAATTAACGTAAGTAAGACGTAAATAAAATAAATAAGTAAGTAAATAAATAAATGGATAAAGAAATTGAGTAAAATATAGGAGGCTAGAGACTTATGAGTGTGTATTGTGTTGACAGTTTTTTCGAGGATTTCCTATGGATGAGATTACGCGCTACTTAATCGTGCTGTGTTCCGCGCTCGTTACCGTGATCATGCTGCGTTCCGCGCTAGTGTTACTGTTATCGTGCTGTGTGTTTCGCCAGTGGTGCCGTTGGCTTGTCATGGAATGAAAATACGAGCAAATAATACGAAAATTGCGATATATGGCTCGCTATGTCGGGCAGTATCCGGATGTCAATGAAAACAAACTCCTTTCAACACTATTATGTTTATTTTATCTACTTCGTATGATATGTTCACATTTGTCCACCTTTTTCCTTTATTATCCAAATTTATGTCTGGCTAATTTATATGCCTTCCCTTCATTGAGTTATCTTTCAGTACCTTAATCATTAATACTTTTATTTCCAAAATAAATTATTCACGAACGTTTATTCATCCACCTTTCTCATAATACTTTTCAAAACCCTTCTTTTTTTGTTGGTGCTAACACCCTTTGCACCCCATTTCGTACAGCCTTTGTCTCATTTCTGTCTTTTCTCGTAATAAATAGACCCACGCCTGACGTGCGGCCTCGATGCATTCCAAAAATCAACTGCTGCTGGTGCAGCAAGCGCGTTCCTTAAATACTCGCTGCCAGAACAGCCGCTGCTAATTAAATATGTAGCCAATCGAAGAACTTCCCGCCTAAACTTAGAACCAATAAGAAAATAGCTGCCCAAAAACATATGTTATAAGTGACGTATGGGCCAAAAAGTGATGTTTTTGGGAAGACCACAAACTCGTCTACAAAAAGGTTTTGTCGGTTATGATCTCTGGCATTTATAAATACTTGAAAATTACACGCAAAGTTTGTGCTAGGTAGCACAAAAATTTCACTCGTCATAAAAACCAACAATATGAAAATTTTTAAACCCAAAAATACTGCCAGGTGCACAATCTTGGCGCGTTCTACACAACGCTATGTGAAACTTGAAATTTCGATATCGACTCGTGGAGATAACCGGTATACTTGATATATAAGTAAATTTTTAGATGACCCAAAATCTAACTAAACGACATCAAACAAACTTAAAACTAGCTCCATCGTGTTCACTGGATCAAGATCCCCCCAAATCCTAAACTGATCGTCACTGTCCTATCGGGCTTTATTACAAAAGTAGAACATCATCAAACGCACTCGTCCATTCATCACCCACTTCAAAGGAAACTCTCCCTCGAAGGGCGAGGCTCCACACCCACATGCGTTCCGCATCATCACAAACCGCGTGGAGCACAAACAGAACCACGAACACACTCCGAACACTCAAAACGTTGAATACGAAATTTTGACATTGTGTCCCGGGGGGTGCTTGTCTCCGCTTTGCAAAAACGAGGGGCTTTGTTCTGGGAGCGTTTTGAGACGAGATTCCGGTAAAATTGTCATTGTCGTATTTACAACTCGCACGCAAAGTTCACTCCTAATTGCGTTTGCCTCGTAGAAGGGAAACATTTTGTTTTTGTGCATTCTGTCTGTTGTAGACACCTGATTTTGTTAGTACAATAATAACTCAGGAGCAAAGCGCCGGATCAGCTTCAAATCTGGTGGAAATACCCCATGGATTGATCCGCCGTTTGAAATTGCATTTAAAGTAAATTGGACAAGGGAGATATCATAGGATTGTAAGACTTGGTTATATGGCGCGACGTGGCATCACGCAACGTCATTACGTGTTTTGGGCACTAGGCTTTAACACGATACCTTGAGAACGATAAGTCAGATCAGATTCAAACTTGATGGGATTATGGGTTGGTTGGGTCCACAGGTTGCTTTTGTTTTTTACGCATATTGGATTACGCGTGGCGTCATAGGACGTCAAAACTTGAAAAATGCGTCATCACGGTAAACTGCAAAACGAAAGTCGAATGAACTTCAAACTTGGTAGGGTAATGCATTGGATGGGACCAACGGTTCTTATTGTATTGGGCATATATAGCGCAACGATGCGGTCAAAGGACGTCAAACGTCTTGTGGATACTTTACAAAAACAAAACGACAATGGCTGACTAATGGGTACAATAATGTTGGTGTGCACTGGCCACTCTAGTTTGAGTTTTCAGTTACTGTTATTGGCTATGAGTCAAAGAAACCATACTGTGTTCAAAGCTTTGGTTAAGGTTTCGAAGCAAACTTTCTGCTATCCCATTGTGTAGACGAGTCATTACTGTGCATTGATAGTGAGCGGATTTTTTAGCTGACGTATATTTCATATTTCAATTTATAATCGAGTTATAATACTATGTAAGTGTGTGTTTACGATTTGTTTGTGTTTTATAAGACCGGACAAAATTATTTGTACCAACCGATATTAGTGTGAAACCAATTTTTCATGAATTTGTCACGTGACACGATCGGGCTAATTTGTCTAAGCTACCCATTATTTAAACTTCTTTTTGTATTTTTTTGTATTGCTTTTAACGGTTGTGAATGTAAGTGTTATTTTAGGTAAGTGTTTGTATTAATCTTGTGTATAAATTTAATTTTTGAAACTTTGATAAAAACAACATATTTGCAAGCAGTACTTACAGTTTATGTCTAGTTTTACGAACAATTATTGTAGATCAGAAAAATAGCTTTCTACACGTTCAGAAATGCTTCTTCAGTCTATTAATATTTGGACCGCATCTTAAGCCAGTTGAGCCATGTCGGCCCAAGGACATTGGCCCACCTGAACAAATTTTCCTAATCTCTACTCATTTGAATGAGTTTGTTAACACACTCAAGCCTACATTTTTCGACCGATTGTTAAGACATTTTATATATGGGTAGTACTGGAACGAACGCCTACATTTTTCGGCCGATTGTTAAGACATTTTACATATGGGTAGTACTGGAACGAACAAGGATCGGTATTGTAAATGAGCCATGTCGGCCCAAGGACATTGGCCCAGCTGAACCTCACAAATTTTCACAACCCTTACATACTGGAATGAGTTTGTTAACACACTCAAGCCTACAGGAATTTAGTTAAACAAATCAAACATTTCCTAGAATGTCTTATCTTTTGTTCCTTTGAACTTTTAAAATCGTTGAATTGCACGCCTGCGGGGGACTTAGTCATTCTAAAATTTCCTCTCCGTCGAGCGTTTTTGTGGCGGGGTACATTAATCAGTTTCACTGATGACTTGTTTATTTTGGGGCTGAGGCATGCTTAGTGTGTCGTGAACACGGCCTGTGCTTTTTGAGTCGATCAGGGAATTTTCGGGGAATTTTTTAAGAAAAAAATTCAAAATGCATTTCCTCCTACAGTTTTTTCATTTATTTTTGATATGAGCTGTCTCTAGGGGGTCATGCATACTTTCTGAATGAATTGTAAATCTTTTGAATTTTTGGAATTTTTGAAAAAAATTAAAATGAATCTCTTTCTACAGCGTCTAAACGTAAGCTAAATGAACTTGCGCAGTAGTCAGTTTTAACAACCGCACATCGACGCAAGTTGCGCAGTAGTCCAAAATAAGCACTGCGCATCGATGCAAGTTACATAGACATGCGCATTGGTCCGAAATGTGAACCGCGCAAAGACGGAAGATAAATAAACATACGAACTGGTCCAACATAAGCAACGCTAGTTAAATAAATATATGCACAGGTACAAAATATGCACCGTGCATCAACGCAAGTTAAATAAACATGCAAACTGGTCCGAAATTCGAACAGCGCATCAACGCAAGTTAAATAAACATGCGCAGTGGTCTGAAATTCGAACTGCTCATCAACGCAAGTTGAATAAACATGCACACTGGTCAGAAATGCGAACCGCGCATCAATGCAAGTTAAATAAACATATGCACATGTACAAAATAAGCACCGTGCATCAACGAAAGTTAAATAAACATGCAAACTGGTCCGAAATACGAAATACGTATCAAGGCAACCTAAGGAAACTTGTGCACTTGTCCAAAATAAGTACCGCTCATCAACGCAAGTAAAATAAACATGCGCATTGGTCTGAAATAAGAACCGCGCATCGACGCAAGTTAAATAAACATGCGCACTGGTCCGAAATAAGAGCCACACATCAACACAAGGTAAATAAACATGCGCACTGATCCGAAATAAGAACCGCACATCAACACAAGGTAAATAAACATTCGCGCTGTTCCAAAATGAGAGCCGCGCATCAACGCAAATTAAATAAATATGCGCACTTGTCTGAATAAGAACCGCGCATCGTGGCAGGTTACATAAATATGCGCACTGGTCCGAAATGCGAGCGTTGTTCGAAGGTATCTATGGCAGACTATCCAGTCTATCAGAGATACAAGAAATCTGTTTCCCATTTTTCTGCGAAACAAATCTTCGTATGCATTTATCGGTCTATGTTCTGGTCCGGTGCCAAATTAATTATTGAGCTAGCCTTTTGCCGTCTCATCTTTTGAAGCCAATTCCCTTGCTCATGCACGCTGGAATTGGTCTTATTGCTTTTCGTAAGCTGGGACTTTGTCCTTGGACAAACTTGTTCGTACCACTTATCAGTAAAGCATTAGCAATCACAAATGTTCTGACAGAAGCAACATTTAAAAAGTTATAACACTGCAGGTAAAAGTACTGTCACGTACCTGAGATGACATTAAAGCTTCCACCAGGTCTGGGTTTGTTTGTATAACGCCATGTATAACGCCGGATTACGGAGATTAACGGGGCACGTGGAACTCAACGTTATGACACTCAGTGACAGAGAGGGGATTAGCACATCACTTTGATTGGAATGAGCACTTCTTTGAAATTACTTTTTCTTACGACACCTCGAACTTCTAGATTTATAAGGTTATGTATATCTAAAACTGAAAGTTGGTCAAATGTAAGTTTTTCCATTAAGCGGTTGGTCAAATTTCTGTTGGTCAAATTGCGGTTGGTCAAATTGTATGTACCCTATTACTACATACCAACGGAAAGAACGTTGATATAGCGGTTTGTGATTGTCTATCTGCTTTTCCTGCCGCCGCTCATCTCCGCGCAAGGCGTTCGAAACTTTACTACTTGGGCCTTTGGTTTCTCAGACAAGGACTATCATTCTTTAATGTTGTAGCCTATATAGCATATAAGACAGACATGATAACTTCAACAGTGCATAATTTCCAAACTACTGGACCGATTTCAACCATTTTTCACCAGTGTTCAACAGGACTTTGCCTTTAATGGAGGGTACATTGAACGTTGCGATGTCATGTGAAGAACGTTGAAACTGCGTTTATGAGGTTTGGCAAGCAAAGAAAGTCTCAAGCAGTGCAAGTCGATAAGAGGCAGAAGAATAAGTCTTGGTGGACATGCACAACAGTGATTTTTCGAACCTGAAAATGGATGACTTGCCACCAGAAATGCGACTAGACAACATGAAAAATGTGTTATTATTTGGAGGTTAAAAGGATGTTCTTTCAAGCATGTTTCCAACACAACTCCAAAAGTATGGACATACATTCAACTCGAGTAAAGCTTTATATCAATACGAGAAACCAGTTTTTCATAACCATCAAGATATTGTTTTTAACTACTGTTTCATGTAGAAATGGATATGAAGCGAAACATATAGCTGAAGTAATAAAGCCATGTTCCTTATGGCACACAGTGAAGATAAGCAAAATGCGTGACGTTATGTGTGTAAAATTAAAAAAGAATGTAGAGATAAGACCTTAGTTGAAGTAATTTTTGACAAATGGTGGGAAGGTGGTGTCAAACAATTATCATCTCCATCATATCCTGGAAAGAATATAATGGGAAAATTGTTAACAAGAATGTCCAGGGACATTGCAAACAGCCAAGCCCAACGCAAGAAGAGTAAACCACTTTACTATTTCATTGTTGCTTACAAAATCATATATTTTAACTGTTATATAAAAAAATGTGACTATACCAAAAATATTTCTCGGTAAGACGGACCCCTATCTGAATATATTACCCACCCCCTCGAATCCCCCTACAACAGAATCGATAAAAAACTAGTTAATTTAATCATGAGCTTGAATTTTATTCTTATTTTATTTATTTATTTTTTTTGAAATGGAAAGGCTTGTGTTAATGGTCACGGTCACCTGTCGTTCTATTTTATTGCAAAGACAAACTGACGCACCACCAAAGCAACTGTCATAATTTATAAGATCAAATCTGCCAAACAATGAAGGGGGACACAGCTTTCTGTCTCCTTATGCCTTTTTATAGTGAACCGTCACTCAAACATAACTGACTTCAGGGATCAGGCCGGATCCAACTTTTCGTGAAATATGGGGGGGGGGGGGTTCAACTGCTGACACCTTGAGTTTGAAAGTTTTAGGGGACCCAAAGCGCCTAACAGTTAAACTTTTTTCCAATTTATGGGAGGGGGTTGCTACTGCTGAACCCCCCCCCCCCCGGATCCGCCACTTAGAACGAATTTAACTTTGCAGCGTCTCTTGTGTAATCAACCCCATTTGCAACACACACACAACTATTCATCAACTCCAAAGGCTAAGCACCCAGAGTGTGCCATGTTGAAAATAGGTCTGTGGGAAAACCAGGCATCTATTGTTAACACTGCTTTAAGACCACTCAATCCGGTCACATGCGACTCTGTTCGTGTGTGTCGGGATTGGGGGGGGCAGGTGAGGGGAAAATAGGAGGGGCAATAGAGAGATGTTAAGATTCAAGTACTGCCCCACAGATATTGCAGATACATGTAAAAACATACGGTACCGAAATATAGCAGTTTCTGATAATTTCCAAGGTCCCGTCATTGTGGCTCTTTTCGTCTGATCGCGAAAAAAGTAATTTTCCGGTAGAGGACCATCTAGAGATTGTACTGTGTAATACTAAGAAGATCCAACCAAAACTATAGGAGATGCATTTAAAAAAAGAGTTTCAAAAAAATTTCGAAGTCCCGTCATTTCGGCTGTGTGTAATATCAAGAAGATCCAATCAAAACTAGGAGATCATTTTGAAAACAAGTTAACACACACACTTTTCAAAAGGAATTGCACAAGACCACCCGACAGAGCCGGCTGGTCTAAAAAAGCTAGCTTTGTATGTTTAATCGAAGGGGTACATTAAAGTAAAGAACCCAAGAACGAATTCAACTTGAAGAACAATCTAATATTTGAAGAACATTAAAGTTTATATGTATATTGAAGTTGTAGTGCACAACATAATCTTTTATCTGTTTTCTCTGAATTGTAAATATATTAGTTACATTACTCATATTTACGTTCACTAAATGTTGTATTATGTGGTTGATTGGTTTCGTTTAAGATGACAACGTGGAAAGACTACTTAACCAAACACTTACTTTAAATCTTGAATCCCTAGAGCATTTACAAAATACTGAAACAAAATAAACATCCTGTGACATGTTCCAAAGTACTTTCTCAGATTCTGAGTCTATTCTTACAATTCACTTGACTGTATTCGGACAATTCACTGATTCGAAGTTTTCTTCTCAGCAGCCATTGGACAGTCACTATGTTGATCATGGATTTTATCTGGGTATGGCGAGATCTACCTGTCTCAGCATCTTCACTCACTTTCATTTAGTCCAGAGATTCTGGATCTTCCACCCATGCAAATCAACATTCTGGCAAACTCTGTGACATACTCCACCCATAGAGATTATTGGCGTCAAAGTGCAAGATGTAGTTTGTTGACTTGGTCACATCATAGTCTGGAATGAAGGGGTTGTTGGTCTTTATATACTTGTTTGAATGATTGTGAATGATTGAATTACCTGATCGCAGACCTTGCTCCGCCATTTGATACATGTCAATACCATCTGTACATTACAATTTAACCTTGGTATGTTCCAGCGTAGCGTCCCATGTCAAACCTAGTGCTGTGTGAGCAGGATCCAATTCAAACGTGCTGAGGCACACATTTCTAAAATTTTCAAACATATCTGCCAACAGCAACACATCTGTTTTTAGGTGGAGGTCATGGTACTCATGGTATTCCAATAAATACAACCCTTCAGGCGCAGGCAACTCGCGTTACAATAGGAAAACCGTTTATAATTTGCAAAATATACCTCCTACCTCTCAAACCGCAACCAAACGAAATAAACGATATATGAAAAGCTACTCAAACTGGTGTTGCTTTTGGGCGGCTTTAATGCTCACAGCCCCTTATGGGGCAACCATACAAGAGATCAAAAAGGAAAGATAATAGAAAACCTACTAAACCATCACACCCTTTCTTTATTCAATGACATAACACTAAGATATTTTCATATGGGGACTGGTTCGAAGACCTGTATTGACCTCTCTATAGCCTCTGCTAACTTGTATTTGGATTTTAGCTGGAAAGTTAGCTGTACATAGAAGCGATCACTTTCCAATTTTACTAAAAAATTGCATTCTACCACGACAAGAAAGAGTAGACAAGTGGAATTTTAACACAGGAGATTGGCTACAATTCAAAGAATTTTGCCATCAGTCAATTAAAAGAGAACACTTTGAAAGTGGTAATGACCCCATTTTATTATTCACTGCTCTGATACAATCAATAATGGAAAAGACTATTCCCAAAGTATGCGGCTGTCGCAAAAAACTACACAAAATCTGGTTAAACGATAAATGCAAACGGTCAATAGCTCTTCGAAAACAAGCATTAAAACAGTTCATCAATCATCCGGACACCGTTAGAAGAATGGAATATAAAAGGCTCAATGCGATCGCTCGCAAGACTAAAACAAAGTAAAAAAAGGCTCATGGGAGGAGTTTGTTTCCAAGCTAAACGGGAAAACTTTATTAAGGAAAACGTGGGATATGGTTACGAAAATACGTTAGACGGCATAAGGCACTTAAAGAACGAAAGAACATAACTTTTCCTCTGACAGTAGTGACTCTTACAACTGCGATTTCTCATTTAATGAACTCCGACAGGCCTTAAACAAATCTCACGATTCCGCCGCTGGCTCAGATAACATACACTACCAAATCCTTAAACACTTGCCAGGTAAAAGCTTGGAGATACTTGTGGGCCTGCTTAACCAAAACTGGAAATACGGCAACTGTCCAGAAATATGGAGAGAAGCTATTATTATACTAATCCCAAAACCAAATAAAGATCCCTCGAGCCCACAAAGTTATAGACCAATCTCCTTAACAATTTCATTGTGTAAAACATTTGAACGCATGATAACTGACAGAATTACTTGGTATCTAAAAAGCAATAATTTGTTTCCCAATATACAGAGTGGTTTTAAGAAACAAAGAAGTACCCTGGACCACCTTGTAAGACTAGAATCGTTTGTAAGAGAACCCTTTATCAATAACGAACATGTCTTCACTGTCTTCTTTGACTTGTAAAAGGCCTATGACACAGCATGGACGTACGGAGTACTACAAGACCTCTTTAACTTGGGAGTGCGAGGCCGCCTACCTGAATTTATTAAAGCCTTTTTAGAGGACCGGCGTTTTCGGGTCCGCCTAGGGTCTGTGTTCTCGGACTGCTTCCAACAAGAGGAAGGTTTTCCCCAGTGATGCATTCTTTAAATTCTTTTATTCCTGATAAAGATAAATAGCATCCGACATAACGTGAAACCGGGGTTGACACCTCACTCTGTTGACGATTTCGCAATATCTTGCAGAGGCAAGAATATGAACCTAATACAAGGACGCTTGCAGCAGAACTTACACTCACTGCAAACATGGGCTAACCAAAACGGTTTTAAATTCTCACAAACCAAAATAGTATGCAAGCATTTCTGCAATAAACGCAAACACCACGACGATCCTGTTCTATACATTTCTGGCATTCAAATACCTGTTGTTAAAGAAAACAAAGAAAGGGTTTACTTTTCAACTCTAAGCTAAGCTTTATTCCACACATCAAAGAACTCAAACGAAAATGCCAAAAAGCACTCAACCTTCTAAGATAATATCGGCCAACGACTAACTTATACTTTATCGAGCCTTGATACGGTCTAGATTAGACTAAGACAGCATTGTGTATGGATCAGCAAGACCATCATACCTAAAAATGCTTGACCCGATACAAAATCAGGGTTTACGACTGTGTCTAAATGCTTTTAGAACATCACAAGCAGAAGGCCTGCATTTGGAGGCAAACAAGCAGCCTCTTAGCGCGCGTCGAATTAAGCTCGGCATGCAGTACGCAATAAAGCTTTATGCAAATAAGAAGAATCCGACGTACAACTCCGTCTTTGCATCAGACTTTTCCCGCTTCCATGAAAGAGGACCTACTGCAATACCTCCCTTCGGAGCGAGAGTTCTGCCTCACATCGATAATGCTGACACTACCATAGAGCCATTTGCCAAAATATAGAGTACCAAAACAATGACACAATGTAACCCGCTAACGGGTCGGTCGCGTCAGTAAACAAATCAAATAACTAATAACTAACTATCTAACTGTAAAAGTCTCCTTGTGGTGGAAGCTTGGTTTCTGCAAATTTGGAGGGTTCACCAACAAAGTCATAGAGATATACTCCTTTTCTCAAACATAACTGTTGCTGCTGACTGTCCCGCACATGGGCAGTAATATTCTGAAACTTGTCTTTGCCTTTAGCTGCTAAATTGGCTACTAATTTTTGCAAGGATGCTCCAATGAATTGGTAGGAGTCGATGAATTTCAGATTGCCCATGGTAATCGCACTGTACTTTTCCGGTGTTAGGCATGATTGACAGCTTCAAGTATTTGAATTTTCTTATACCCTCCATAAGACGATGACTGTCATATCCTCGTAGGTTGTGGAATAGGACAGGGATGACGAATAAATTCCACTTTCCTTGCTGATCAATTCCTAAGCGAAACTATAGGTTGCATTCACCAGGGTTGGCAAGTTTTGGACACGATGGTACAACCCCTGGTAAAAACCAGGTTTTTACCGTCCTGTCCAAAACAGTTTTGAACTGTCCGAAACGGTCCGAAACTGGGCTGTCAAATTTAAACTATTCAAATAAACAAAACGCGTTTCACTGTTCTTTCAAACATTTCCCTGTTTATTTTTTAACTTAACGTTTCTGCTTATGAAAACACTTTCAGTCCACATTGCTGTGCAAGTCGCAAATGTCACATCAGCAAACAGTCCACCCCGCCACTATCCAAATAATGCGTGCCTGAAGAGTTCGATTGCTGTTCATTTAACACCCAAAATTTAGAGCGCGCTTTAATCCTGAATCTGAATCCTAATCTGTCACTAAATTGGCGTCTCTCGGAGTGCCTCTTGCGCGTTATAATCCCTTTGCCACCGTATACTGCTCTGGGGTGGGCGGAGACGACTCCACATCTGCTTAATATCTTGATTCTCCAGTGTCGTAATTATTGTATATAAGGTAAGTTTTTTTCCTGTGAAATTATACGACTTATGCATAAACATTGTATAAATATTGTGTACATAATAAACAATTAAAAGAAATATTAATATTAAACTCAGTTTGTCAGTTAACTCAATCCAATGATAACAGATTAACATTTCACTTACTTCAATATTTCCTAGAGTATCTGGTAGTTAAAGAAGGGAAAGTTCCGAACCTTGCGGGTTGGGAACGGGACAAGAGCTTTATACAAGCAGTGGAGCAGAGTTGTTTTGAATTTTTCTCGTTTTCCTACCCGAGTCCTGGTCAAAACCAGTCGCGACTTTCAACCCATCTGGACAATTTATTCTGAGCTTTCTCACAGTAATTATTTAACCCCCTCCTTCCCCAGTACAACGGTGCAAATAAAGGTTGAAGACCCAGTCCAGAAAAGGCATTTCATAGATAGTTTCACTCACGGATAAAGGTTATTCCTTTTTAGTTACTCGACTAACCGATGCGTGCGAGTTTGAGCACCGATGGTTCGGTCGGTAACCGTCGTTTCGGTGACCGAGTGTAGACCCTACATAACCTAATGCGTAGATCTTAATAGGCTCCTAAGGATCTTAATAGGCTCCTAAGGATCATCACTTTTTTCATAGAATTTATGGGAAAATACTTGTGTTAACTTCAGTTTTTCTTAAAAGCAGAAGATCACTTGTTTTCAAGACTTAATATTTATCCTTCGCGCCAGGAGTTATTTATTTTGATAGGTTGCTATTCGGCCATGGTAGTTTCACTTTCCTTCATCGTCTACAGCAGCACACAAACGCGCCTTAAAATAGTATGTTGCCTATTTAGTATCAGATTTGACAGATCCGTTGAAATGTTTCAGCGACTTTGCAAAGCCGCTGATTTGACAGATCAGACGGAACATGCAAACAAGTAGTTTTACTTTTGTGCAATGAAAACCTTTTTCAATGAAAAAATACGAACATATAAAAACAAACATACTCCACATATGCATCAACTACAATAGCAGCATAAGCCCACCGCAACGCATAATCCCAAGTCTAAAACTGATCCGACTTGTCGTTCTCGAGTTATCCTGTTAACAAAGTTTAGTACTTAGAACATGTAATGATGTCATATGACGTTACGCAATAAACCGATGTTCCGTTCTGCAAACACAAAAGATGCAGCACCAAGCCTTGTATTTTTTCATAACGAAAACGAAACTACGCTAGTTTGTAAGTACCTCAGCTGTAGTTGGTTACTTATTAAGCAACGTAGTTTAATGAAGTGAATAGGCAACTAATCTACTTTGAAAATACATTAAACACCGTATTATTTAAGAATTCTGAAGCAACAAAGAAACCAGATATCTTTTAGGTAGGCTATTCCGGAACACACTACCGATAATTCGAATGTTATATCACTCAATAATGCTTTATTTTTCTTATAACAAAGGGGTTAAAATAAGTTAAAAACTATAAATTCTTATCTCTTGGCGTGAGGAAAATAGAAATATTGGAAAACTGCTTTTTGTGAAAATATCCGTAGTGCAGAGTTCAATAACCTACCGAAATTTTAAATTTTAAATTATTTGTACTTTCAATTTTTGCACATTTCTCTAAGGCAAGACAATCTGTTTATATAGTCTGCAATCTGAAATAATGAAATGATGAAAAGGTTCCAATTACTGTGTCATTCGATATATCGGTAATCTATTACGGGACAGCCTACCGAAAAATGCCTGGTTTCCCACTGCTTCAGAATTCTTATTTTAAATAATACGGTATTATTAATTGAAACTAATGTATTTTTCAAGTTAGTTAAACCTAAAACTGTTACACAGGAAAATTTCAACATAGTGTTAGTCACATTATTTTTTCTCACTCTATTTAATACTGTTTTTTAAACAAATCTGTTCGAAGAACCAGTCCTTCCATTTGTAATATAACATAAACTATGCGTCTACGCTTCAGAGATTCATAAAATAAAACTTGCCCATAAATTATTATATGCAAATATGTCCACGAAAAATAACAACGTTTTTCATTTAGTTACAAGTTAACTGTGTATAATTCTTTCGCCTAACAGCAAATTTGTTTTACTCTAGCACAAAAACACAACATTGTTCAATTCCAAATGTATTTCAACTTATATTCATATTACCAATACACATTTGAAAAACAGACACGGCAAAACGAACCATATAAAACGGACTTCCGATGCAAGCACCCACACAACCCGCAACAGCCCCGGCGAAGGCACACCTGACTAGGGAAGCACTGCCGTCGCGGCCTTTAGTAAACTCCAAGTTATCAAGCACCTGGTACGTTCCAAGCCGGCAACCGTTCATAAAGAACTGGTACCACAGTGCTGGGATCAGTCCCTTTTGAAGCGCAAACACGCCCTCGACGCGGCCAATGGTGTAGAAGGCATGTACGACATTTCTGTAGTGGACAGTGTATTGTCCACGAGCCCTGAGTTCACCTTGTAGCTGCTGACGAGTTTTGGCCACTTCTAATGGGTTAGTAAAGAAACCGGCACCACAAGCCGCAACACCACCAATAAGATATTCATCCATATAAAAGCTATGGTCACAAAGCGTGAACCAGATTGTTTCTTTTTATCTATCCTTAAAAGTTTTCTTGAGTGTGAAAAGATAATCTCGTAAATTTTCGGTAAACTGGAAAGCACAAAACCTGAAACAGCAAACAATATCTGTAAGTTACGAGGTTCAAATATATGCAGTCACGATCTTCAATACTGAGCTGTGAAGGACTGCTCTCTTATAACATTTTGTAGTTTGTATTTTTCTAGTTTGCGTTGTGTCTGAGGTAAGTTCGCACTCCATATACATCTGAAACACAATGAACTCAGGGCTAATATTTTACTTCAGATTGTGCGGCATGTATGAATGCTACAATAGAAGACTTCCCAGTGAGCTCTTCTCATCCTTCAACTGATTTAAATTGTATCTTTCATTTCATGTACCGTTAAGCCCTATTCAAATCCAATTGCGCCGGTAATTTTCTCCACCAGTAAACAAGTACCATCCTCCACATTTCAGTGATACCGACGTGTTCTAGATGTCATGTAGTTAGTATTCAGCATGTTAAAAAGTGTTATTTCACACATTCCCATGCTTCGATTTAAGCCAAGGAATTGTGCGTGCAACGTCAAATAACTCTATGTTTAATGTTTTCATAAAGCAGGACTTTTCATAAAGCATGCACTTTTCATAAAACAGGACTTCTCATAAAGCAGGACTTTTCATAAAGATGGACTATTCATAAAGCACAGACTTTTCATAAAGCAGGACTTCTTATAAAGCATAGACTTTTCATAAGGCATGGACTTTTCACAAAGCAGGACTTTTCATAAAGCATGAACTGCTTATACAATTCCTGTAAACGCCCAATCTTGTTTCAACATTTACTGACAAAGCTTTTGTTAGTAGCTTCTTATTGTCTATTTAGGGTGTTATTTATTTTTGTAATATATACAGAAGTTATTATTTTCGTGCAGACAAGGGTATCAAGACGCGAATATAACCATTTTAGACTGCTTACTTTGTAATTACTGCAGTGGTAACACGACAGCTTGTATATTTTTGATTATTTGCGATGTTGTCGGCTCTAAAATGCACATCTCTACATTTTCGGTATAAAAAGGGGTAAATAAAATTTGGGGTGGTGCAGGACTTCTCACTGCACCTCCAAACTGCCAATGACCCATCGTCGCAAAAACCAGTGTGTCCATACAGCAAGAATGCAAGAAAATTTGTCTGTTTATTTTCAGGGCATATGAAGGGAACTGTTTATGAAATGTCAAGCAAAACTTCTTTTACTGTTTTATGCAACGTTCACGAAGCATGACTGCAATCAGCTAGAACAATACGGAAAAGTGCCAGTTCCCGGATGTTGCTTTCGGGATGCGGTCACGTTACCGGTCGAGTTCACAGTAGACAAACAATGCATATATATATATATATATATATATATATATATATATATATATATATATATATATATATATATATATATATATATATATATATATATAAACCCGGCAAAAAAGCTTCTAGCCACCTAATATTTTTGAGAAAAGAAAGGGTTTGAATTTTAAAAATGTGTAATATATATACATTTCCATATACCACTCTATATGTGTGACAGAATACTGTGTTTAGCAATATTATTCGGCCATGTTCCAGTGAACACGATTCGTTTTTACAGAGGAGGGGTCTCTTTCAAAAACTGCATTATGGAAGATTCAATGCCAAAGTGTCTATTGTTTCATGTGTACCCTTTGTGTGCTTGTGTGCAAAAAAAACATGTTTAATCCGATTCGCCCTACGGTGTTGAAAATCAGTGATAATGGGCAGATTATCTAATCTTGATCGGGCCCTACTGGAGGAATACAGCTAATGGACTGGCCGCCTTGCTCACCCGACTTAAATCCCATCGAGCGCGTGTGGGATTACTTAGGAAGGGCACTACATCGCCGAGAAACGGCGGAGAAAATCTCAACGACTTTAGGAGGTATCTTTTGGAAGAATGGGACAGAATGCCAAAACAGTACGTTAGAAAACTCGTGCATAGCATGCGCAGGTGCTGTGCAGAATGCATAACAAATAGAGGTGGCCACACCCATTACTGAACAGTGATTTTCAAAGTGCAATTTTTAGAAAATGACCCCTGCTGTAGAAATTAAGAGTGGTGGAATTTTTGTGAGAACATATCTGTTATAAGTTTCAACTGAGCTTAGGATAAGAGATGCTGGAAGCAGACAAGAGCAGTCATTACCTCGTAAGTAGACTATATTTTGAAATATTCACAAATCTGTAAGTGGCCAGAAACTTTTTTTGCCGGGTTTTTGGTGGTTTCTGAAGTATTTGTTGACTTCTTTTACTTGCTTCATGACGTTTGGTTGTGTAATATCTTCTCTCAGGAGACTCAGCAAGTGTGCAGAACATCCATAAGCAACAAGATCCGGGTCATCCGCCTTAGTTCTTTCCTCATCTTCGCCATGTTGCTTGCATTGTCAGTTACACCTGTCTTTACAGTGCAGTTATATTTATCTCTGCTTGTCTTGATCGATTCAATGCAAAGGTTTTTGCAGTTTTCTGCCGTCTTGGTCATTGCCCCTGTGTCGTGACTGTCATGGAAGTATGACCCGCCGTCACCCTGAAGCGTGGATGCTATGACTGGGTCATTGTGGCAGTTGCTCCAGCCATCCTGTGTGAGGGTCACAATTTTGCCATTCAGAGTTTGTTTCATTGCCTCATTGCATCTCATTCTTCACCCTATCTAGTAGAGATCCAGCAATACTCTTTCTGCTTGGGGTGTGTAACCTGGACGGAGAAGTGAAATCATTCGAACAAACTCTGGGTGCTCGGCAACAGTGAACGGAATATTGCAGGCAAAGAAAACTTTGCAACTTGAATATCTATATTTGCTTTTGTCTGGTGAGTAATTTTTACTACCCTTCCTTCCATAATTGGCTGAACAGATTCAACTGCTTGTCGTTTAGTGGGTGGTGGTGATGTGGACCTGTCTCGTTTCCTTGACGTTTGTTCATTTTTTTCATGTTTATTGTCAGAATTAAACATCAATGCCGGATCAGTATCAACACTGCATTTCTGCTGATGTGTCAGACGACAGGCTTTAGCAAGCTGTGTATTGCCTCATTTTTTGCACTTTGCATACACTTTCTTGTCCTTGATCACTTGGACAAAGTGCTGCCACATAGAATCCTTGGGTCTGCCGTCTTTGAACATGCTGGATTGTATGAATGCATGAACATGATTTTAAATAAATTTTGCCTCCTCATATTTTCTGATTTCTTGAGTTAAGTAAAGTTGATTTACTCAGACAAAACTATTGAGTTACTTATTTCAAGTCGTTCCATTGGCTGTTTGTTGAGTAAAAAAATTTCTACAATTATCATTGGTCGGTTTATTTGTGGATTCGTGTCCCCTTTGTTTTCTTTACATGAAAGAAAAAGATGTGGATTCGCGTCCCTTTCCAAATCGCAGAATTGCACAGGTTTCCGGAGTGCATAAAAAGCGGAGTGCAGCTTAAGCAAATTATTTGAAAGAAATCCCAAATATTACACCTTTTAAAGGGTTTCTTCCATCTCTTCCCTGAAATTGGAGGGAAGAAAGTATTTCTTCCCCACTATATGAGAAAAAACCCTGAAAACCCGTGGTTTTTCCCCTCCATGGAAGAAACATGCCAACCCTGGTTACACATAAGCCTTAAATAGCTTGTGGGGAAAGGCTTCAAAAAGAAAGAGTTGTAAAATTTTGCCGGTACGTCACTTTTGTCAAAAGAAAAAACAAAATGTCAACATGTCTGCCGTGATTTGTAGTTACACTTTGTGCGCATGTACAGATCAGTAACAAAATCAGAATATGTTTTCAGTCTGTACACAAAACTACTGAAAAGCAAATATAAATCAAATATTAACTGTCGAAAATTAGGATTTTGATGTTGTTAATTTGGGTAAGACGTCAGAATGAAGTTATGAAGAATGAAAACCCGTGATAAAAACAGACATTTCACAGTTCAGATCTTCTGCATGCCTTTTTTTAAAGCAAACTAAAAAATAAAACAAAGTTATTTGATCATTTGAACCTATTTTGCAAAAAGGCACATTATATACGAACTTTCATTATATCTTTATTTATGGCCGATTAATGCATATCCTTCGCACCTCTAAAGAGAAATATATGACCCTTATTGCTCTTATTATAAAACGTGCTTCAGTTGATCAAAGTCATAATTTCTCTTGCACCAAAGAGCAATCGGGTTTTTAACGACCCGTATGCTATTTTAAAAATTTATTATAAGCTTAAATAGTTTCATTCTCTTTTATACTTGTGTTTCTTTCAGTCAATAAAATTCGTAAACAAACGGTCGTGTCTTGATCACGTGAACATGACGTCACTCTGATTCATAGCACTTTGTTTTGTACACATATCATTGTGAAAGAAACAGACTGGGGAGTCATTTACTAATTGATTGATATTATATTTATTCTATTTTCAAACAATGTCAAAACATAATTCTTGAATGATTTTGACTAAATGCTTGAAAAATAGAAAGGCGTAGCTGGAAGTTTAAAAACTTATACTAGAGCACGCCCATACTAATCACACACACATGAGGTAGTAATATACAATTACAGCACGTAAAGGCACGACACAAACATTAATCACTACATGTTTGCATGTAATAATTCTTTACCAACTTTTTGAACAACTTAATACTGAAGCATGATCTGATATTGTCAGATAGACAATTCCAAGTTTTAACCCCAACTACAGATATACATTTTGATTTTAAACTCGTCCGTACAAAGTTTGTTTTGAATTTATCGCACTGTCTTGTACTGTAAGAGTTAGTACAGTTACCTATTTGAAAAAAACCTTGCAGGTTTATAGGAACTTGACCATGGTACGCTTTATACATAATACACGCTGTTTTCAATTTAGCAATATCTTCGAATTTTAACAATTTACATTTAATAAATCATTTGTATGTTCATAAAAACCAATATTATTCTAATCGCGCGTTTTTTGTTTTATAAACAATACTTGTAATTTTGTTTTGGGTGTATTTGCCCATATTTCACAGCAATAGGAGAGATAAGGTATCGCTCGTGTTTGAAGTCTGTAAGGAATAAGAGCTGTTACAATGGAGCTGGAAATGATCATAAACAACAGATTTACATTCCAACTAGTCTTATTCAA
This sequence comes from Protula sp. h YS-2021, assembly GCA_949752745.1. Classification (NCBI taxonomy): domain Eukaryota; kingdom Metazoa; phylum Annelida; class Polychaeta; order Sabellida; family Serpulidae; genus Protula; species Protula sp. h YS-2021. The sequence goes on along the minus strand of OX457026.1, from coordinate 51,271,820 downwards.
TAATTTTCATATTATTGTTAAAAAAGCCATTGTTGGATTCCTCTGTCAGCTGTTTATAACAGCGAAAAAAAGCAAAATCATTTGCTGTCCTTCACCTTCGTGCCATCCCTATTTTCGCCAATGATGTGAAATGATTTGCCGAAAAGACCTATCACAAAAATTCAAACAAACCCAAAAAGGAAACATGTGTGAAACACGTGTGATTATCTAAAGTTGGAAAATTGTTATTAATTAATATGGTAAACAAAGATGAAGGAAACAGGAAATAGGATTTTTGGGATACTGATTGACAAAAACTTCAATCACCAACAGTAGTAAGTCCCAAAAGCCCCTGGCCATCCTGCACTGTAGTAATGTGCAATTCACACCCAGTGCATAGAATCCAAAACAGCTAAAATCACGGCTAAAATCAGGTGCAGGTGCAGACTGAAATCGATTCAGTTGGCATCTATATGCGCCTCCAGGCCGGCTTCAAAGCTGCTCCAGTTGGAGGGGGATAATGCCCAGGAGTTAAGCTGCGATGAAAAAACTCCAGTCGATGGGGATAGGCAAACTATTCCACAACCCTATCGTGCGCGCGAAGAAATGGTGGCGATATGGTTCTGAATGGAGGGCTTGGATATGCATATACGAGGATGGGTAGTGATATGATGAGCGTATTACAGGAGGAAAACCGATGGAGAGCAGGTTGTTTCTTATCTTGTATAAGATTTGTCTTCTCAATTCCAGGGTTAACCATTTTAAAGTGTGACTGATTTGATGGGAAAGTTGAGCTTGGGGGCCATATCGATAGTTGCCAAGCACGAACCGAGCAGCTCGACGTTGAAAAGCTTCTATCTTGCCTATATTCATCATAGTATGAGGGCTCCATGCCGCAGATGCGTACTCCAAATTCGGGCGGACAATAGATTTTTATTACTTATTCCATATGATTTAATCTTTGTGAACTGACGTTTGTGTGGTACGACATCAAAGGCCTTACTAAAGTCCAGGATTATTGAATCTATTTGACCAGAACCTTCATTCATGACCGACGTCCAGTCATACGGGGCTTCTATCAGTTGAGTTTCACATGACATGCCTGAACGAAATCAACTTTGTTTAGAGGCAATGATGCTGTGAGCGTTTAAGTGCTCCCATGTTTTCGATACAATGATGTGTTCCAAAATTTTACACGGTATGGCAGTTAATGAAACAGGTCTGTAGTTTGCGGTGTGTTACGGGCTCCCTTTTTGTAAATAGGGCAAACTATGGCGCGATTCCACGAAGATGGTACCACTTATTTGTATGCAATTGTGTACATCATGAAAGAAACACAAGGTATGTTCCGAGTATGAGGTGTTTTTGCAATATTCAGGGTTCGAGCTGGGTTCTCAGGAAAGTGAGTCAAAAAGGAAAGTATGACTCAATTAGGTTCAGAAAGACTCGGTGGGTTCCGCAAAAGTGAGTCATTTCGTAAAAAATGCCCTAAAGTGGACAAAAACCCCGCCAATGCGAACCCTGAATATTTCTACCATATTTTTCTATCATTTCTTACATTTTTTACCCAGTTCCCTCGCAGTCGGAATTCAAAATTCTTGTGCAATTTATTCGAAACACCCAAAATGTGATTTGGCTTATATCCTAGAAAGATAGGCGTTTCGTGCGAAAATTGATCGATATGGTAAAGCCATGCCGCTGCCGCAAACTTTAAATCTTCACACATTTGGCCCTTGTACTGATGAAATCCAAACCTACGGTTTGGTGTTTCTTGAAGCTAGGAGTGTATCTCGAACTTAAAAGTCTTATGTTATCGCCTTGTTTTTACGCACCTTTACCAATTCTCACTGGGTTGTCATGTATTATCACGTCGCAAGAAATAAAGCTAAAAAATTATTTGACACCTCATTGATACACTTTCTTGCATATTTATTCGAATCATGTAAAAAATTAATTTAAATTTTAATTTAAACAAAAAACCCAACCTACAAGCGATAAGAGCGCAGCAGTGGTGAAAATAAAGATCTTTGACAGAACCTTTTATTGATATTGTTCATATACATATATGTATTGATTTATTCTTGTAACTTAAGTGCATAAGGATAGATATCACATGATTTGAATGATTCGGTCAGTTTTGAATAAGATACCAATCTGACAAGACGTTGTTTCTCTCTCAAACCACAGAGCTACAACATGGTGTCAGATGATGGCTAGATTCAACCCACCAGTAGACTTTGACTTCAGCAAACCACAACAATAGACAGAAGCCGTTGGAAGAGATTTCGCGTTGCCTCCAAACTTCGAGCAGAGGAGGGGAAAATACAATTTCAGGTCTGAACTATTCCATGGGCATGCAGGCAGAGACGATACACAGTTCTTTCACTTTGGCAAATAATCGTGAAAGAAATGATCATGACGCAGTGCTAGCCATGTTTGACGCTCAGTTTGTGCCTTCAGCGAACAAAGTACATGAACGAGCCAAATTTCACGCAAGAAAGCAACAGCCAGGAGAAAATCTCGAAGCTTATATCCATGCGCTGTATGAGATGGCTGAAACGTGTAGGTACGAAGCAAGAGCAAAGGAAGAGCAAATCCGTGATCTTCTTGTCGTAGGTATTTCGGACAAGGAATGCTCAGAAAGACTACAGCTCAAATACCACCTTAGCCTTGCCGACGCCATTGAGATTTGCAGAATGTCCGAAATGGTAAAATCTCAGATGGCATGCCAACAAGCTACCTCAAAACTTGATGCTGTGAGAACAAAGAGAAAGTTACAAGATGTCAGCTCTAAACTGTTTCCGGGACGAGGTGGCAAGCAAAAGTCCCGAAACTTACAATCGTCGGGAAGTGACCTCAGTGTGGGAACTGTCTTTATTCCCATGCAGGCAAATAGTGCCCCGCAAGAGGCAAGAAATGCCGATTCTGTGGTAAATTTAACTACTTTGAGCGTGTCGCAAGAAAAGAAACATACGTGATATATCAAAAGACGATGGGGACTGTAATATACAAGTGACGTTCAGCCTCCAGCATTTTTTCTTGAAGCTGCGGATTGCCCAGACATTCAACCGTGGCAAGTGAAGTTGACTTTAAAGAACCTACCTGCTAAGTTTAAGCTAGATACAGTAGCAATTTCACTTGTATTCCCACATCTGTATTCATCAGGATAAAGCCAAGGCCAGAACTGCAGCCCTGCTTTGAGCTTCTGGCGAGTCCGTCAGGTCCTGTTAATGCCATAGAACGATTTGACACCAAGGTTCTGCCCAAAGGCAAGTACTACAAGTTTCCTGTGTATGTGATAGCATCACATTTGCAAACAAGTCTTCTCAGCCGAAGTGTTGCTGCAGCCATGGCTCTGGTTGAGTTCATGGAGCACATCAGTGATGATGTCTTTGGAGAGTTCGGCGGTCAGGATCCGAATGAAGGGCGGTGCTTTACCGTACAACCTCACTACACCACGTCGTATTTCAGAACATCTTAGTTTATGCTCCTGATGTTCCAAAACATGACACGATTTTGCAGATGGTAGTGAACAAGATGCAAGAGTCCGGTCTGAAGCTGAACAAGTTCAGGTGCCGATTTAGGATGGGCAAAGTAACGTACCAGGTACAAGTGTTCTCAAAGGATGGAACGTCTCTAGATCCTGAAAAGTTAAAAGCAATCTGTGTCATGAATGAGTCTTCAAATGTCAGAACTCGATTCATCGGAATGGTAGATTATTTGGAGAGATACTTGCCAAATTTATCACAAGTGATGGGCCAATGCTGGAACAACGGAAGCACGACAATATCTTTACGTGGGACGACCCACAGAAAAAATCGTTTGAAGAGGTAAAAAAAGTTACTGTCCTCCGACACAGTACTCACATACTGTGACATGACAAAGCCAAATTTTGTCACAGGTGATGCCAGTTCGTATGGTTTGGGTGCGTGTTTGTTACAGATGACGGACGGTCAGATAAAGCCTGTAGCCTATCCTTCACGTTCACTCACAGTGACAGAAAAACGTTGCGTTCAACTAGACAAGTAATGTCTAGCTTTGGTGTGGGCTTGCGAGAAGTTTGGACATTATCTGATGTTACTTCCAAGGTTTAAACTGATCAGTGACCATAAGACCTTAGTTCCAATCATCAATACAAAAGATCTGGATAAAACTCTAATTAGAATACAGAGGCTGTTGATGAGACTCCTGCGTTTCAACTGCCAAACACATCGCTGGAAAACACCTGGTAGTAGCCGACACGCTTAGCAGAAACATTCATCAAAGACAGGATGACTTTGACATTGCAAGCGAGGTTGGTGAATATGAGGTAATGGTCCAGGATACCTGGCCAGTTTCCGATCAAAAGCTGGAAGAAATCGCCAATGAATCCTCAAAAGACCCATGTCACAATATGTGATCGCGTATTTCGGGTCCTCGCATGAGGAGTCTTGTGACTTGCCAACTGGCAACTCTTACATGTGTTTTCGGTGGAACTCAGCACTGGAGATTAGGATGGTAACGAAAAAGACAGGTCTCATTCAATAAAACCGCATTTTAACATTTCCTGTCTTTATTCCCACAGCAGCTGCTAATTAAACATGTGACCAATGAAAGTGTTTTGCGCCTAATCTAATAACCAATAGAAAAACACCTGCCCGCAAACATATGTTACAACTGACATAGGAACGAAAACCTTATGTTTTTGGAATGATCACAAACTCACATACAAAACGATAACATCCAGTCTATGTTATTTCTAAATGCTTTAAAATTACATGAAAAGTTTGTACTAGGTAGCACAAAAATTTTACTCCTCTCAAAAACCACTAAAACCGGAAGGTGCAAAACCGAAATTACAACCACCTTCCCCATCTCAATGAGCTCTTTTATATCCTATATAAAACTTGTAATTCCAAAGTCTGGTTGCGGAGGTATCCCTTGTACTTAAAACATAAGTAAATGTTTAAATGATGTAAAATCTATCAAAAAGATTTCAAATGACCACGAAACCAACACCATCGCGTTCACCACGCCAAGATCCCACTATATCCTAAACTAATCGTCGCGGTCCCGTCGCTCCTTGTAATAAATCCGTCACATCATCAGTTTCCAGCAAAGTCCGCTCGCGTCAAAAACTCGTTCGCCACTTAACAGAACATAAAAAACAGGAAAGAGACTGCTCTCGGTATTCTGACAAGGTACGCATATTTAAGATATCTTATACTACAAATAACACAGCGGGATGTAAACTACGTCAAACACACATATGCAAGAAAAAAAATAAACTCATATTCCGACACCCCAACCCATATTTCGACAACACAGATTTGTCATTAGTCATGACATTTACTCTAAATGGCTGGCATTAATATCAAAGGGACAGACCAGAGTCAATTCAGACAGTCTTCAGGAGTAGACAGTGCTTATCTGTAACCAGAGGTATTCTTACTTACCTTGACAGGATTGTGAATCCTACATCCATGCAGACTGATGTGATTAAGAAGCTACACGCTGGTCACCGGGGCATCGTGAAGTCCAAGCAGCTTGCGTCCCAGTCTGTGTGGTGGCCCAGGATCACTGCCGATATACAGGCCATGCGTCGAAGCTGCTCATTTTGTAACTAGAAGAAACCGTCAAAAAGGCATGAGCCACTGATTCCAACTCAGCCATCTGAAGGACCGTAGCAGAAAATGGGTATCGACCTGTTCGAATTTCAACAAAGTCATTATATGGCTATTGATTATTACAGCAGGTACATAGAGGTTGTGTACTTACCTAATATAACGAGCAAAGTTGTAGTTTTGAAACTCAAATCAGTTTTTGCAGTTTTGGGATACTATTGGAATGTCGTACAGATGGTGCTAGACAATTCTCGAGTAAAGAATTTGCTGAATTTAGAGACGAGTACAATTTCGCGCACAATGCTAGCAGCCCACATTTTAGTCAGAGTAATGGTGAGGATGAAGCTGCTGTAAAAATTGCTAAGAAATGTTTAAAGCAGGAAGACCCTTTGCACCGTTAATTAACACTTGACAAGCCTTTGGCTTGCAAGGGGTTCTTGAATTTGTGCGAGCAGCCTTTTTTATCTTTTTTCTTGACCGGATCGGAGTGATCGGATTTCTTGTGTCATCTCCTCAACTGGCACCACGGGAGATAGGGCCACGAAATTTGGGAATTAGGTAGAACCTGACATGAACGTGTGTATGACACTTTTTATATTCGCCTTTGATTTCATTTTCTTGTTAAAAAACGCCATGTGAAAAGAGTGTATTTTTTGCATTTCACGCACAGCACAGAACACAGTTGCTTAGCTTTGTGCGAGCTCTCACTGCGTAAATAGATAACACGGCGTATGCCTGATCAGTCAATAAAGTCTTAAGTCAACAAAAACCAAACACTACTCGGCTTATAAGACGTATTCAAGCTATGCTGTTTGCAATATATTATTCAAGAAATAACCCATTGAAGGAAGTATTTTTGAGTTTTAATTTTTGTCAAGTGTTTAACATTTCGATAGCGAAATGGGGTTCTAGTGTTATACTGTGCCACGCCGCATTCTGCCACAGGACAACCACCTTCAAAACTTTTGTTCGGCAGATTAATCAGGACTGTGGCACCAACTGCACCTAATAATCTTGACCCCAGTTGGCCAAAAGATGCTCTAGTAAAGATAACGATGCTGACTACAAGGAAAAAATGGCCAGAAATTACAACACGAGACATGACTGTGTTATACAAACACCATATGAAAATGGACAAAACGTGCGTATTAAAACTGACAAAGAGTTGACATGGAGACCAGCTAGGATTGACAGTAAAACTGATTATGCCAGGTTGTACATAGTGCAGACGTCTGATGGGAAACAATACAGGAGGAATAGCAAACACATCCTTCCTAGTTGTGTCCAAAGCTATTCCCAACATGTTTCTAATAACAACAGAAGAGGCAACAGATCAACTCTGTGGAAGGAATTTTTTGATCGCAGAATGCAAAAGTTGACAAAGTCTGCAGCAACAGATAATAATGTTGACTTGCCTGTAAACGAAATTCCACAAAACAAAACTTTTCAAAATAGCATGCAAAATAGAACTGTTTCTGTCTCATTCCCTCTGCTTTAGTTGAAATAAAGTCTTCAGGTGAAAAATCTAAAACTGTTTCACTGCAAAATAAAGCTGTGGTAGCCACTCGGTCTGGGAGAGTTTCAGTAAAACCAAAGAAATTGGATTTGCAAACCCCCACCTTTTTGTTAAATATCGTTTTGTTAAATAGATTTTCGTAAAATATTAAAAGTGACACATTGATGTTGACATTTATCTTTCTTTACTAAACAAAAATTTTATTATTATGCTATATGAAAATATCGGCTTGACTCTGCTTGATGTCTTACTTAGGTATTTAAGATAGTGCCTTCTTTTTCATTCACTGTGCATGTATTTGGATAATATTAAAACAAATTTCGCGAAAAAGGCAGTAAAGTGAGTTATTGCTTTAAAATTATGGCCCTATTGTTTATTAATAAAATAGGATCATTCAACTTCTTTGTAATATGGTTAAATAGTTCTGAAAATTTTGACTAGATCATGGAAATTACTGTTGTATATATGTAAGCATCGAAGTTTTGAACTTTACATACTAAAACATCAAAGTAAATGGCATTTTTAAGCCTATTGTGAAATATTTGATTGCAATTTAAAACTTAGTTCAATATTGAAATGCATATGAATGCCGCCATGTGTATATTCAGCCATGCCACACCACACACACACACGTGGAAAAATATCTGAAATAATAGATGTAGTAAAGTAAATTTAGCGTAAAAATTGCTGGGTAATATATGTAAAGTTCAGTCTAATTAATTTTATTTTGCATATATGTTGATAAAAATATGATGGATAATGAGGATCCGCAGTTTGAAATGGATATTACATTATCGCTCACTGATTTTGAGGTAACAATTTTTTTTTCTTAAACGGAGGGGGTGGGGGGAAGGGTATATTTTCATTAAACAAGGGAGATGTTCACATACAGGTTTGTATTGATATATGCTTTCAACTTTAGTGCGTAAAGATGGATATCACAAGTTCACATTTGAATGATTCGGCCAGTTTTGAATAAAAACATCAAGTTAACAAGACACTGTTTCTCTCTCAAAACATAGAGATATAAAACATATAACCAAAATTGTGCTTAATGCTACAAAAATTGGCTGTAGTGTCGGAAAGAAATGGTAAACCATTTGTGTTTTTGCAGATGAGCTTGTAATATTAGCACTCACTCACAAAGGTCTCCAAAAACTGGTCGACCTATGTAACGGCACGGGAATTGAATTTGACATTAAATTTAACAAACAAAAATGTGTATGGTATTTTTGTTGAAAACGTTAAAAAAATTTGCTCAATTACTGCAAATCGTATGAATATGTTAAACATATTATAAGATGGCAGCATAGTAGTAGTAGGTGTACAAGGAGACTTTTGGCCGGTCCATTTTCAGACCTCGGCCCCTCGACCCCTCCCCGGGAGACGGACCAATCCCCCAAAAGTCTACTTTTAGAAACGAGACTTCTGGCCGGTCTAGTTTTAGTAACAAGACTTCTGGACGGTCTATTTTTAGACCTTCCCCCCAGAAGACGGACCTCCCTCCCCTATGCATGAATTTCCAAATTAGGTATATTTTTTCCTTTCAGACCATTCTGAGCATTTTTTTTTACTTTAAGTTTTTTTATTGATGACGACATATATTACCTCATTGATCAAAATGTTAAACGAGCATAACTTCTGTCATTTCCATCATTTACTATGAAAACAGTAAAGTGATAACATAAAAATGAATATTTCAAATGAAGAAGTGAAATACGAATGGTGTCATGCAGTGCTGCCAAACTTGGATGAATTTGAGAGACATTTATGTAAAGAACTGATGACTTTTCGTAAAGAAAGAGGACTTATTACTTGCTGCGTTTGCTTCGAAGCCTTCAGCAATGCTGAACAGTATGCAAATCACACATGTGATGATACTCGTGCAGCACAACTGCAAAACACACGTATAAAACGATTAACTGATGAATCAGATCAACATCCTGCAAAGAAATAAAAGAAGAAACAAACAAAGAAGGATGTAATACAAGTTGTTAAAGGTAGAAGCCTTGGTGGACATGCACATCAAGGAGTGTTTGAACCTGAAAATGAGTCCGACTTGCTACTGGAGTTGCGGCAGCACGAAATTCGCATTACACGACATTTGAAAGAAAGATTAAAAATTGGAATAAAATGATACATTGTCGTTTTAGCTCGATTCAAGAACATAGCAAAAAATGAAGAGGGATTGTTGGTAGAACGTGTGTATAAAAGTCATCTGAGCACTCAAACTTTCAGAGCATTCAATGAACTAAATTTTGATAGCGATTTGCATTCAAGGATTCGTTCAGCAAGTTTTATGAGCATGAACGTCAACGATCTGGAGGGTTGTGGGATAAGATTCTCCAGAATGAAGTTCATACAGCTACAATAGAACCCTTGCAAGCTTCCAGTTACATTGGGTTGCCAAAGAAGGTAAAGAATACTTTGGGGTGTTATCAACTTCAAGAACACAGACAACAAGTGCTTCCTATGGCCTATTTTTGCTAATCTACATCCGATGCATGACCATGTAAATGAACAATACAAGTATCAACCGTTTAAACATGAGCTGAATGTGGAAGATATAACATTTCCAACACTAATTTATCAAATTCCAAAATTTGAGAAGATGAACAACATTGCCATCAATGTTTTTGGTTGGAAAAATCAAGTTGTGGTACCCATCACATAAGTCGGATGAGTCAACATGAGAATAACACTGAAATCAACTTACTGCTCATCAGTGACAATGAGAAGAGACATTATTTTCTGATTAAGAACTTAAGTAGACTCATAAAGTATCGTACAAAACATCGTGGTAAAACGTTTTATTGCTTCGATTGTCTGCATGGATTTATTCGACACATTTTAGACAAACATAGTGAAGTTTGTGTGAAGCATGCAGCACAGTTATTGTCATTTCCAGAGGATAGAATTATTTGATTCAAGGCCATTGCAAAACAAAAAAGGCAACCTTTGTCATTTATACTGACTTTGAATGATACACAGAGAAACAGGAGGGGCATCCAGTTGGAAGGAGTCGATTGCAATGTATTTTTCAACATTGTTGATAATGACTGACAGCTTCATGTGTTTGAATTTTCGTATACTCTGCATAAGGAGATGAGTATCATATCCTCGTAAACAGTGGAATAGGATAGGGATGATGAATGAATCCCACTTTCCTTGTTGATCCTTTCTTAAGTGAAACAGTAAGTTGCATTCAATGTGGGCTGTTCCACGGTATTTTTCCATTGTTGTGATCATAATTACACAATCTACTCCCATCAACTTATGACAAATGTAGCAATGAGTAGCTTGAGCAAACTGTTTCATATCCTTGACAGGCATCTCAGTTATTTTGCATTGCTCCATGTCAATTGCTCAATAATTCACAATGTCATAACGTTCATCCAACATTTTCTTTACAAATTTGTGAACAGCGTTGTCTCCACGCACAGGATCACGCTTCTCATATTCCCTGACGACAACTATTAGCCGTATGATGTTGGCAACGATGCCCCTCCTGTTTCTCTGTGTATCATTCAAAGTCAGTATAAATGACAAAGGTTGCCTTTTTTGTTTTGCAATGGCCTTGAATCAAATAATTCTATCCTCTGGAAATGACAATAACTGTGCTGCATGCTTCACACAAACTTCACTATGTTTGTCTAAAATGTGTCGAATAAATCCATGCAGACAATTGAAGCAATAAAACGTTTTACCACGATGTTTTGTACGATACTTTATGAGTCTACTTAAGTTCTTAATCAGAAAATAATGTCTCTTCTCATTGTCACTGATGAGCAGTAAGTTGATTTCAGTGTTATTCTCATGTTGACTCATCCGACTTATGTGATGGGTACCACAACTTGATTTTTCCAACCAAAAACATTGATGGCAATGTTGTTCATCTTCTCAAATTTTAGAATTTGATAAATTAGTGTTGGAAATGTTATATCTTCCACATTCAGCTCATGTTTAAACGGTTGATACTTGTATTGTTCATTTACATGGTCATGCATCGGATGTAGATTAGCAAAAATAGGCCATAGGAAGCACTTGTTGTCTGTGTTCTTGAAGTTGATAACACCCCAAAGTATTCTTTACCTTCTTTGGCAACCCAATGTAACTGGAAGCTTGCAAGGGTTCTATTGTAGCTGTATGAACTTCATTCTGGAGAATCTTATCCCACAACCCTCCAGATCGTTGACGTTCATGCTCATAAAACTTGCTGAACGAATCCTTGAATGCAAATCGCTATCAAAATTTAGTTCATTGAATGCTCTGAAAGTTTGAGTGCTCAGATGACTTTTATACACACGTTCTACCAACAATCCCTCTTCATTTTTTGCTATGTTCTTGAATCGAGCTAAAACGACAATGTATCATTTTATTCCAATTTTTAATCTTTCTTTCAAATGTCGTGTAATGCGAATTTCGTGCTGCCGCAACTCCAGTAGCAAGTCGGACTCATTTTCAGGTTCAAACACTCCTTGATGTGCATGTCCACCAAGGCTTCTACCTTTAACAACTTGTATTACATCCTTCTTTGTTTGTTTCTTCTTTTATTTCTTTGCAGGATGTTGATCTGATTCATCAGTTAATCGTTTTATACGTGTGTTTTGCAGTTGTGCTGCACGAGTATCATCACATGTGTGATTTGCATACTGTTCAGCATTGCTGAAGGCTTCGAAGCAAACGCAGCAAGTAATAAGTCCTCTTTCTTTACGAAAAGTCATCAGTTCTTTACATAAATGTCTCTCAAATTCATCCAAGTTTGGCAGCACTGCATGACACCATTCGTATTTCACTTCTTCATTTGAAATATTCATTTTTATGTTATCACTTCACTGTTTTCATAGTAAATGATGGAAATGACAGAAGTTATGCTCGTTTAACATTTTGATCAATGAGGTAATATATGTCGTCATCAATAAAAAAACTTAAAGTAAAAAAAAATGCTCAGAATGGTCTGAAAGGAAAAAATATACCTAATTTGGAAATTCATGCATAGGGGAGGGAGGTCCGTCTTCTGGGGGGAAGGTCTAAAAATAGACCGTCCAGAAGTCTTGTTACTAAAACTAGACCGGCCAGAAGTCTCGTTTCTAAAAGTAGACTTTTGGGGGATTGGTCCGTCTCCCGGGCAGGGGTCGAGGGGCCGAGGTCTGAAAATGGACCGGCCAAAAGTCTCCTTGTACACCTACTACTACTATGCTGCCATCTTATAATATGTTTAACATATTCATACGATTTGCAGCAATTGAGCAAATTTTTTTAACGTTTTCAACAAAAATACCATACACATTTTTGTTTGTTAAATTTAATGTCAAATTCAATTCCTGTGCCGTTACATAGGTCGACCAGTTTTTGGAGACCTTTGTGAGTGAGTGCTAATATTACAAGCTCATCTGCAAAAAGACAAATCGTTTACCATTTCTTTCCGATACTACAGCCAATTTTTGTAGCATTAAGCACAATTTTGGTTATATGTTTTATATCTCTGTGTTTTGAGAGAGAAACAGTGTCTTGTTAACTTGATGTTTTTATTCAAAACTGGCCGAATCATTCAAATGTGAACTTGTGATATCCATCTTTACGCACTAAAGTTGAAAGCATATATCAATACAAACCTGTATGTGAACATCTCCCTTGTTTAATGAAAATATACCCTTCCCCCCACCCCCTCCATTTAAGAAAAAAAAATTGTTACCTCAAAATCAGTGAGCGATAATGTAATATCCATTTCAAACTGCGGATCCTCATTATCCATCATATTTTTATCAACATATATGCAAAATAAAATTAATTAGACTGAACTTTACATATATTACCCAGCAATTTTTACGCTAAATTTACTTTACTACATCTATTATTTCAGATATTTTTCCACGTGTGTGTGTGTGGTGTGGCATGGCTGAATATACACATGGCGGCATTCATATGCATTTCAATATTGAACTAAGTTTTAAATTGCAATCAAATATTTCACAATAGGCTTAAAAATGCCATTTACTTTGATGTTTTAGTATGTAAAGTTCAAAACTTCGATGCTTACATATATACAACAGTAATTTCCATGATCTAGTCAAAATTTTCAGAACTATTTAACCATATTACAAAGAAGTTGAATGATCCTATTTTATTAATAAATAATAGGGCCATAATTTTAAAGCAATAACTCACTTTACTGCCTTTTTCGCGAAATTTGTTTTAATATTATCCAAATACATGCACAGTGAATGAAAAAGAAGGCACTATCTTAAATACCTAAGTAAGACATCAAGCAGAGTCAAGCCGATATTTTCATATAGCATAATAATAAATTTTTTGTTTAGTAAAGAAAGATAAATGTCAACATCAATGTGTCACTTTTAATATTTTACGAAAATCTATTTAACAAAACGATATTTAACAAAAAGGTGGGGGTTTGCAAATCCAATTTCTTTGGTTTTACTGAAACTCTCCCAGACCGAGTGGCTACCACAGCTTTATTTTGCAGTGAAACAGTTTTAGATTTTTCACCTGAAGACTTTATTTCAACTAAAGCAGAGGGAATGAGACAGAAACAGTTCTATTTTGCATGCTATTTTGAAAAGTTTTGTTTTGTGGAATTTCGTTTACAGGCAAGTCAACATTATTATCTGTTGCTGCAGACTTTGTCAACTTTTGCATTCTGCGATCAAAAAATTCCTTCCACAGAGTTGATCTGTTGCCTCTTCTGTTGTTATTAGAAACATGTTGGGAATAGCTTTGGACACAACTAGGAAGGATGTGTTTGCTATTCCTCCTGTATTGTTTCCCATCAGACGTCTGCACTATGTACAACCTGGCATAATCAGTTTTACTGTCAATCCTAGCTGGTCTCCATGTCAACTCTTTGTCAGTTTTAATACGCACGTTTTGTCCATTTTCATATGGTGTTTGTATAACACAGTCATGTCTCGTGTTGTAATTTCTGGCCATTTTTTCCTTGTAGTCAGCATCGTTATCTTTACTAGAGCATCTTTTGGCCAACTGGGGTCAAGATTATTAGGTGCAGTTGGTGCCACAGTCCTGATTAATCTGCCGAACAAAAGTTTTGAAGGTGGTTGTCCTGTGGCAGAATGCGGCGTGGCACAGTATAACACTAGAACCCCATTTCGCTATCGAAATGTTAAACACTTGACAAAAATTAAAACTCAAAAATACTTCCTTCAATGGGTTATTTCTTGAATAATATATTGCAAACAGCATAGCTTGAATACGTCTTATAAGCCGAGTAGTGTTTGGTTTTTGTTGACTTAAGACTTTATTGACTGATCAGGCATACGCCGTGTTATCTATTTACGCAGTGAGAGCTCGCACAAAACTAAGCAACTGTGTTCTGTGCTGTGCGTGAAATGCAAAAAATACACTCTTTTCACATGGCGTTTTTTAACAAGAAAATGAAATCAAAGGCGAATATAAAAAGTGTCATACACACGTTCATGTCAGGTTCTACCTAATTCCCAAATTTCGTGGCTCTATCTCCCGTGGTGCCAGTGGAGAGAATGACACAAGAAATCCGATCACTCCGATCCGGTCAAGAAAAAAGATAAAAAAGGCTGCTCGCACAAATTCAAGAACCCCTTGCAAGCCAAAGGCTTGTCAAGTGTTAATTAACGGTGCAAAGGGTCTTCCTGCTTTAAACATTTCTTAGCAATTTTTACAGCAGCTTCATCCTCACCATTACTCTGACTAAAATGTGGGCTGCTAGCATTGTGCGCGAAATTGTACTGGTCTCTAAATTCAGCAAATTCTTTACTCGTGAATTGTCTAGCACCATCTGTACGACATTCCAATGGTATCCCAAAACTGCAAAAACTGATTTGAGTTTCAAAACTACAACTTTGCTCGTTATATTAGGTAAGTACACAACCTCTATGTACCTGCTGTAATAATCAATAGCCATATAATGACTTTGTTGAAATTCGAACAGGTCGATACCCATTTTCTGCTACGGTCCTTCAGATGGCTGAGTTGGAATCAGTGGCTTATGCCTTTTTGACGGTTTCTTCTCTTTACAAAATGAGCAGCTTCGACGCATGGCCTGTATATCGGCAGTGATCCTGGGCCACCACACAGACTGGGACGCAAGCTGCTTGGACTTCACGATGCCCCGGTGACCAGCGTGTAGCTTCTTAATCACATCAGTCTGCATGGATGTAGGATTCACAATCCTGTCAAGGCAAGTAAGAATACCTCTGGTTACAGATAAGCACTGTCTACTCCTGAAGACTGTCTGAATTGACTCTGGTATGTCCCTTTGATATTAATGCCAGCCATTTAGAGTAAATGTCATGACTAATGACAAATCTGTGTTGTCGAAATATGGGTTGGGGTGTCGGAATATGAGTTTATTTTTTTCTTGCATATGTGTATTTGACGTAGTTTACATCCCGCTGTGTTATTTGTAGTATAAGATATCTTAAATATGCGTACCTTGTCAGAATACCGAGAGCAGTCTCTTTCCTGTTTTTTATGTTCTGTTAAGTGGCGAACGAGTTTTTGACGTGAGCGGACTTTGCTGGAAACTGATGATGTGACGGATTTATTACAAGGAGCGACGGGACCGCGACGATTAGTTTAGGATATAGTGGGATCTTGGCGTGGTGAACGCGATGGTGTTGGTTTCGTGGTCATTTGAAATCTTTTTGATAGATTTTACATCATTTAAACATTTACTTATGTTTTAAGTACAAGGGATACCTCCGCAACCAGACTTTGGAATTACAAGTTTTATATAGGATATAAAAGAGCTCATTGAGTTGGGGAGGGTGGTTGTAATTTCGGTTTTGCACCTTCCGGTTTTAGTGGTTTTTGAGAGGAGTAAAATTTTTGTGCTACCTAGTACAAACTTTTCATGTAATTTTAAAGCATTTAGAAATAACATAGACTGGATGTTATCGTTTTGTATGTGAGTTTGTGATCATTCCAAAAACATAAGGTTTTCGTTCCTATGTCAGTTGTAACATATGTTTGCGGGCAGGTGTTTTTCTATTGGTTATTAGATTAGGCGCAAAACACTTTTATTGGTCACATGTTTAATTAGCAGCTGCTGTGGGAATAAAGACAGGAAATGTTAAAATGCGGTTTTATTGAATGAGACCTGTCTGCATAGTGAAGATCAATCACATAAAAGGTTAGAAACGGCTGTTCTTTTTCGTTACCATCCTAATCTCCAGTGCTGAGTTCCACCGAAAACACACGTAAGAGTTGCCAATTGGCAAGTCACAAGACTCCTCATGCGAGGACCCGAAATGCGCGATCACATATTGTGACATGGGTCTTTTGAGGATTCATTGGCGATCTCTTCCAGCTTTTGATCGGAAACTGGCCAGATATCCTGGACCATTACCTCATATTCACCAACCTCGCTTGCAATGTCAAAGTCATCCTGTCTTTGATGAATGTTTCTGCTAAGCGTGTCGGCCACTACCAGGTGTTTTCCAGCGATGTGTTTGGCCGTGCCGTTGAAACGCAGGAGTTTCATCAACAGCCTCTGTATTTTAACTAGAGTTTTATCCAGATCTTTTGTATTGATGATTGGAACTAAGGTCTTATGGTCACTGATCAGTTTAAACCTTGGAAGTAACATCAGATAATGTCCAAACTTCTCGCAAGCCCACACCAAAGCTAGACATTCCTTGTCTAGTTGAGCGCAACGTTTTTCTGTCACTGTGAGTGAACGTGAAGGATAGGTTACAGGCTTTATCTGACCGTCCGTCATCTGTAACAAACACGCACCCAAACCATACGAATTGGCATCACCTGTGACAAAATTTGGTTTTGTCATGTCATAGTATGTGAGTACTGTGTCGGAGGACAGTAACTTTTTTTACCTCTTCAAACGATTTTTTCTGTGGGTCGTCCCACGTAAAGATATTGTCGTGCTTCCGTTGTTCCAGCATTGGAGCCATCACTTGTGATAAATTTGGCAAGTATCTCTCCAAATAATCTACCATTCCGATGAATCGAGTTCTGACTTTTGAAGACTCATTCATGACACAGATTGCTTTTAACTTTTCAGGATCTAGAGACGTTCCATCCTTTGAGAACACTTGTACCTGGTACGTTACTTTGCCCATCCTAAATCGGCACCTGAACTTGTTCAGCTTCAGACCGGACTCTTGCATCTTGTTCACTACCATCTGCAAAATCGTGTCATGTTTTGGAACATCAGGAGCATAAGCTAAGATGTTCTGAAATACGACGTGGTGCAGTGAGGTTGTACGGTAAAGCACCGCCCTTCATTCGGATCCTGACCGCCGAACTCTCCAAAGACATCATCACTGATGTGCTCCATGAACTCAACCAGAGCCATGGCTGCAGCAACACTTCGGCTGAGAAGACTTGTTTGCAAATGTGATGCTATCACATACACAGGAAACTTGTAGTACTTGCCTTTGGGCAGAACCTTGGTGTCAAATCGTTCTATGGCATTAACAGGACCTGACGGACTCGCCAGAAGCTCAAAGCAGGGCTGCAGTTCTGGCCTTGGCTTTATCCTGATGAATACAGATGTGGGAATACAAGTGAAATTGCTACTGTATCTAGCTTAAACTTAGCAGGTAGGTTCTTTAAAGTCAACTTCACTTGCCACGGTTGAATGTCTGGGCAATCCACAGCTTCAAGAAAAAATGCTGGAGGCTGAACGTCACTTGTATATTACAGTCCCCAACGTCTTTTGATATATCACGTATGTTTCTTTTCTTGCGACAAAGTACTTAAATTTACCACAGAATCGGCATTTCTTGCCTCTTGCGGGGCACTATTTGCCTGCATGGGAATAAAGACAGTTCCCACACTGAGGTCACTTCCCGACGATTGTAAGTTTCGGGACTTTTGCTTGCCACCTCGTCCCGGAAACAGTTTAGAGCTGACATCTTGTAACTTTCTCTTTGTTCTCACAGCATCAAGTTTTGAGGTAGCTTGTTGGCATGCCATCTGAGATTTTACCATTTCGGACATTCTGCAAATCTCAATGGCGTCGGCAAGGCTAAGGTAGTATTTGAGCTGTAGTCTTTCTGAGCATTCCTTGTCCGAAATACCTACGACAAGAAGATAACGAATTTGCTCTTCCTTTGCTCTTGCTTCGTACCTACACGTTTCAGCCATCTCATACAGCGCATTGATATAAGCTTCGAGATTTTCTCCTGGCTGTTGCTTTCTTGCGTGAAATTTGGCTCGTTCATGTACTTTGTTCGCTGAAGGCACAAACTGAGCATCAAACATGGCTAGCACTGCGTCATGATCATTACTTTCACGATTATTTGCCTAAGTGAAAGAACTGTGTATCGTCTCTGCCTGCATGCCCATGGAATAGATCAGACCTGAAATTGTATTTCCCCCTCCTCTGCTCGAAGTTTGGAGGCAACGCGAAATCTTTTCCAACGGCTTCTGTCTATTGTTGTGGTTTGCTGAAGTCAAAGTCTACTGGTGGGTTGAATTTAGCCATCATCTGACACCATGTTATAGCTCTGTGTTTTGAGAGAGAAACAACGTCTTGTCAGATTGGTATCTTATTCAAAACTGACCGAATCATTCAAATCATGTGATATCTATCCTTATGCACTTAAGTTACAAGCATAAATCAATACATATATGTATATGAACAATATCAATAAAAGGTTATGTCAAAGATCTTTATTTTCACCACTGCTGCGCTCTTATCGCTCGAAGGTTGGGTTTTTTGTTTAAATTAAAATTTAAATTAATTTTTTACATGATTCGAATAAATATGCAAGAAAGTGTATCAACGAGGTGTCAAATAATTTTTTAGCTTTATTTCTTGCGACGTGATAATACATGACAACCCAGTGAGAATTGGTAAAGGTGCGTAAAAACAAGGCGATAATATAAGACTTTTAAGTTCGAGATACACTCCTAGCTTCAAGAAACACCAAACCGTAGGTTTGGATTTCATCAGTACAAGGGCCAAATGTGTGAAGATTTAAAGTTTGCGGCAGCGGCATGGCTTTATCATATCGATCAATTTTCGCACGAAACGCCTATCTTTCTAGGATATAAGCCAAATCACATTTTGGGTGTTTCGAATAAATTGCACAAGAATTTTGAATTCCGACTGCGAGGGAACTGGGTAAAAAATGTAAGAAATGATAGAAAAATATGGTAAAAATATTCAGGGTTCGCACTGGCGGGGTTTTTGTCCACTTTTGGGCATTTTTTACGAAATGACTCACTTTTGCGGAACCCACCGAGTCTTTCTGAACCTAATTGAGTCATACTTTCCTTTTTGACTCACTTTCCTGAGAACCCAGCTCGAACCCTGAATATTGCAAAAACACCTCATACTCGGAACATACCTTGTGTTTCTTTCATGATGTACACAATTGCATACAAATAAGTGGTACCATCTTCGTGGAATCGCGCCATAGTTTGCCCTATTTACAAAAAGGGAGCCCGTAACACACCGCAAACTACAGACCTGTTTCATTAACTTCCATACCGTGTAAAATTTTGGAACACATCATTGTATCGAAAACATGGGAACACTTAAACGCTCACAGCATCATTGTCTCTAAACAACGTCGATTTCGTTCAGGCATGTCATGTGAAACTTAACTGATAGAAGCCCCGTATGACTGGACGTCGGTCATGAATGAAGGTTCTGGTCAAATAGATTCAATAATCCTGGACTTTAGTAAGGCCTTTGATGTCGTACCACACGAACGTCAGTTCACAAAGATTAAATCATATGGAATAAGTAATAAAAATCTATTGTCCGCCCGCATTTGGAGTACGCATCTGCGGCATGGAGCCCTCATACTATGATGAATATAGGCAAGATAGAAGCTTTTCAACGTCGAGCTGCTCGGTTCGTGCTTGGCAACTATCGATATGGCCCCAAAGCTCAACTTTCCCATCAAATCAGTCACACTTTAAAATGGTTAACCCTGGAATTGAGAAGACAAATCTTATACAAGATAAGAAACAACCTGCTCTCCATCGGTTTTCCTCCTGCAATACGCTCATCATATCACTACCCATCCTCGTATATGCATATCCAAGCCCTCCATTCAGAACCATATCGCCACCATTTCTTCGCGCGCACGATAGGGTTGTGGAATAGTTTGCCTATCCCCATCGACTGGAGTTTTTTCATCGCAGCTTAACTCCTGGGCATTATCCCCCTCCAACTGGAGCAGCTTTGAAGCCGGCCTGGAGGCGCATATAGATGCCAACTAAATCGATTTCAGTCTGCACCTGCACCTGATTTTAGCCATGATTTTAGCTGTTTTGGATTCTATGCACCGGGTGTGAATTGCACATTACTACAGTGCAGGATGGCCAGGGGCTTTTGGGACTTACTACTGTTGAAGATTGAAGTTTTTGTCAATCAGTATCCCAAAAATCCTATTTCCTGTTTCTTTCATCTTTGTTTACCATATTAATTAATAACAATTTTCTATTTTTAGATCATCACACGTTTTTCACACATGTTTCCTTTTTGGGTTTGTTTGGATTTTTGTGATAGGTCTTTTCGGCAAATCATTTCACATCATTGGCGAAAATAGGGATGGCACGAAGGTGAAGGACAGCAAATGATTGTTTTTTTTTCGCTGTTATAAAACAGCTGACAGAGGAATCCAACAATGGCTTTTTTTAACAATAATGTGAAAATTATTGAATGAGACCAGTTGGAATGTAAATCTGTTGTTTATGATCATTTCCAGCTCCATTGTAACAGCTCTTATTCCTTACAGACTTCAAACACGAGCGATACCTTATCTCTCCTATTGCTGTGAAATATGGGCAAATACACCCAAAACAAAATTACAAGTATTGTTTATAAAACAAAAAACGCGCGATTAGAATAATATTGGTTTTTATGAACATACAAATGATTTATTAAATGTAAATTGTTAAAATTCGAAGATATTGTTAAATTGAAAACAGCGTGTATTATGTATAAAGCGTACCATGGTCAAGTTCCTATAAACCTGCAAGGTTTTTTTCAAATAGGTAACTGTACTAACTCTTACAGTACAAGACAGTGCGATAAATTCAAAACAAACTTTGTACGGACGAGTTTAAAATCAAAATGTATATCTGTAGTTGGGGTTAAAACTTGGAATTGTCTATCTGACAATATCAGATCATGCTTCAGTATTAAGTTGTTCAAAAAGTTGGTAAAGAATTATTACATGCAAACATGTAGTGATTAATGTTTGTGTCGTGCCTTTACGTGCTGTAATTGTATATTACTACCTCATGTGTGTGTGATTAGTATGGGCGTGCTCTAGTATAAGTTTTTAAACTTCCAGCTACGCCTTTCTATTTTTCAAGCATTTAGTCAAAATCATTCAAGAATTATGTTTTGACATTGTTTGAAAATAGAATAAATATAATATCAATCAATCAGTAAATGACTCCCCAGTCTGTTTCTTTCACAATGATATGTGTACAAAACAAAGTGCTATGAATCAGAGTGACGTCATGTTCACGTGATCAAGACACGACCGTTTGTTTACGAATTTTATTGACTGAAAGAAACACAAGTATAAAAGAGAATGAAACTATTTAAGCTTATAATAAATTTTTAAAATAGCATACGGGTCGTTAAAAACCCGATTGCTCTTTGGTGCAAGAGAAATTATGACTTTGATCAACTGAAGCACGTTTTATAATAAGAGCAATAAGGGTCATATATTTCTCTTTAGAGGTGCGAAGGATATGCATTAATCGGCCATAAATAAAGATATAATGAAAGTTCGTATATAATGTGCCTTTTTGCAAAATAGGTTCAAATGATCAAATAACTTTGTTTTATTTTTTAGTTTGCTTTAAAAAAAGGCATGCAGAAGATCTGAACTGTGAAATGTCTGTTTTTATCACGGGTTTTCATTCTTCATAACTTCATTCTGACGTCTTACCCAAATTAACAACATCAAAATCCTAATTTTCGACAGTTAATATTTGATTTATATTTGCTTTTCAGTAGTTTTGTGTACAGACTGAAAACATATTCTGATTTTGTTACTGATCTGTACATGCGCACAAAGTGTAACTACAAATCACGGCAGACATGTTGACATTTTGTTTTTTCTTTTGACAAAAGTGACGTACCGGCAAAATTTTACAACTCTTTCTTTTTGAAGCCTTTCCCCACAAGCTATTTAAGGCTTATGTGTAACCAGGGTTGGCATGTTTCTTCCATGGAGGGGAAAAACCACGGGTTTTCAGGGTTTTTTCTCATATAGTGGGGAAGAAATACTTTCTTCCCTCCAATTTCAGGGAAGAGATGGAAGAAACCCTTTAAAAGGTGTAATATTTGGGATTTCTTTCAAATAATTTGCTTAAGCTGCACTCCGCTTTTTATGCACTCCGGAAACCTGTGCAATTCTGCGATTTGGAAAGGGACGCGAATCCACATCTTTTTCTTTCATGTAAAGAAAACAAAGGGGACACGAATCCACAAATAAACCGACCAATGATAATTGTAGAAATTTTTTTACTCAACAAACAGCCAATGGAACGACTTGAAATAAGTAACTCAATACTTTTGTCTGAGTAAATCAACTTTCTTAACTCAAGAAATCAGAAAATATGAGGAGGCAAAATTTATTTAAAATCATGTTCATGCATTCATACAATCCAGCATGTTCAAAGACGGCAGACCCAAGGATTCTATGTGGCAGCACTTTGTCCAAGTGATCAAGGACAAGAAAGTGTATGCAAAGTGCAAATAATGAGGCAATACACAGCTTGCTAAAGCCTGTCGTCTGAGGACACATCAGCAGAAATGCGGTGTTGATACTGATCCGGCATTGATGTTTAATTCTGACAATAAACATGAAAAAAATGAACAAACGTCAAGGAAACGAGACAGGTCCACATCACCACCACCCACTAAACGACAAGCAGTTGAATCTGTTCAACCAATTATGGAAGGAAGGGTTGTAAAAATTACTAACCAAACAAAAGCAAATATAGATATTCAAGTTGCAAAGTTTTCTTTGCCTGCAATATTCCGTTCACTGTTGCCGAGCACCCAGAGTTTGTTCGAATGATTTCACTTCTCCGTCCAGGTTACACACCCCAAGCAGAAAGAGCATTGCTAGATCTCTATTAGATAGGGTGACGAATGAGATGCAAGAGGCAATGAAACAAACTCTGAATGGCAAAATTGTGACCCTCACACAGGATGGCTGGAGCAACTGCCACAATGACCCAGTCATAGCATCCACGCTTCAGGGTGACGGCGGGTCATACTTCCATGGCAGTCACGACACAGGGGCAATGACCAAGACGGCAGAAAACTGCAAAAACCTTTGCATTGAATCGATCAAGACAAGCAGAGATAAATATAACTGCACTGTAAAGACAGGTGTAACTGACAATGCCAGCAACATGGCGAAGATGAGGGAAGAACTAAGGCGAGTGACCCGGATCTTGTTGCTTATGGATGTTCTGCACACTTGCTGAGTCTCCTGGGAGAAGATATTACACAACCAAACGTCATGAAGCAAGTAAAAGAAGTCAACAAATACTTCAGAAACCACCAAAAACCCGGCAAAAAAAGTTTCTAGCCATTTACAGATTTGTGAATATTTCAAAATATAGTCTTCTTACGAGGTAATGACTGCTCTTGTCTGCTTCCAGCATCTCTTATCCTAAGCTCAGGAGTTTTCTAACGTACTGTTTTGGCATTCTGTCCCATTCGTCCAAAAGAAACCTCCTAATGTCGTTGAGATTTTCTCCGCTGTTACTCGGCGATGTAGTGCCCTTCCTAAGTAATCCCACACGTGCTCGATGGGATTTAAGTCGGGTGAGCAAGTCGGCCAGTCCATTAGGTGTATTCCTCCAGTAGCCCGATGGCGAGGGCCCGATCAAGATTAGATAATCTGCCCATTATCACTGATTTTCAACACCGCAGGGCGAATCGGATTAAACATTTTGTTCTTTTTGCACACAAGCACACAAAGGGTACACATGAAACAATAGACACTTTGGCATTGAATCTTCCATAGTGCAGTTTTTGAAAGAGACCCCTCCTCTGTAAAAACGAATCGTGTTCACTGGAACATGGCCGAATAATATTGCTAAACACAGTATTCTGTCACACATATACAATGGTATTTGGAAATGTATATATATTACACATTTTTAAAATTCAAACCCTTTCTTTTCTCAAAAATATTGGGTGGCTAGAAACTTTTTTTGCCGGGTTTATATATATATATATATATATATATATATATATATATATATATATATATATATATGCATGTTTTGTCTACTGTGAACTCGACCGGTAACGTCGCCGCATCCCGAAAGCAACATCCGGGAACTGGCACTTTTCCGTATTGTTCTAGCTGATTGCAGTCATGCTTCGTGAACGTTGCATAAAACAGTAAAAGAAGTTTTGCTTGACATTTCATAAACAGTTCCCTTCATATGCTCTGAAAATAAACAGACAAATTTTCTTGCATTCTTGCTGTATGGACACACTGGTTTTTGCGACGATGGGTCATTGGCAGTTTGGAGGTGCAGTGAGAAGTCCTGCACCACCCCAAATTTTATTTACCCCTTTTTATACCGAAAATGTAGAGATGTGCATTTTAGAGCCGACAACATCGCAAATAATCAAAAATATACAAGCTGTCGTGTTACCACTGCAGTAATTACAAAGTAAGCAGTCTAAAATGGGTATATTCGCGTCTTGATACTCTTGTCTGCACGAAAATAATAACTTTGTATATATTACAAAAATAAATAACACCCTAAATAGACAATATGAAGCTACTAACAAAAGCTTTGTCAGTAAATGTTGAAACGAGATTGGGCGTTCACAGGAATTGTATAAGCAGTCCATGCTTTGTGAAAAGTCCTGCTTTATGAAAAGTCTGTGCTTTATGAGAAGTCCTGCTTTATGAAAAGTCCGTGCTTTATGAATAGTCCATGCTTTGTGAATAGTCCATGCTTTATGAAAAGTCCTGCTTTATGAGAAGTCCTGTTTTATGAAAAGTACATGCTTTATGAAAAGTCCTGCTTTATGAAAACATTAAACATAGAGTTATTTGACGTTGCACGCACAATTCATTGGCTTAAATCGAAGCATGGGAATGTGTGAAATGACACTTTTTCACATGCTGAATACTCACTACGTGACATCTGGAACACGTCGGTGTCACTGAAATGTGGAGGATGGTACTTGTTGACTGGTGGAGAAAATTACCGGTGCAATGGGCAGCTCTGTATTGCCATGGAAACTTGCGCATGCGCAATGCGATTAGGTCCAACAAACATCAAGCATCCATATTGAGAACCGTGTGTTTATCGTTGAAAGTGAATTTATTTTGTGAATTAAGATGCCTAGTACGTGTTGTTCAGTTCCAAAATGCTCAAATAGTGGGGGACATTGGTTTTCAAAGGAAGAAAGTCTAAAACGACCCTGGGTAATAGCTATAAAACGTGATAAATTTGAGCCAAAAAAATACAGTGCATAGAAAACTGCTCGGCGGGAGCGCTTTGGCTTGAAAAATCCTGGTTTCAGTCGTATGACTCAAACCTGGATTGCGTTGACAGATGCATAAGTTTTTACAGCCCAAGGTCACACTATCAGTGCACCGCATGCAGCACGTGGTAAACGCGATGCCTAGAATAAATGCAAAAAGGATCTCATGTTTTACTTCCAAATCATGAGTATAGCAATATTTTCTTTTTTCTTTTATAAATATTGGTAAAGAATATGTTCGAGTCAGAAATTATAGGACTCGATATTAACGGGCATGTGTTTAAAGTTCTGTATTCGTAAAACAGACTAAATGAAGTAAAGCGCTTCGTGCCTCTCTACTAATTCTGCTTTTTTCAGTTATGCGTGCATTCTTCTTTCAGTTGCTTTAATGTCCAATGTCCGTAATCCATTGTAATAACAATTAAAATGCTCACGAAATCCTGTTTTAAACACTCGATGAAATTGTTGTTTACTAAGGTATTCACTGTAGTCTTAGATCCGGAAGGAGCTTTGTTGAACCTAATGCTCATTAGCGCCCTCTACATTTAAAAAAAGAAACTAATACAGAGCTCCTCATTGGTTTTGAATAGGGCTTAACGGTACATGAAATGAAAGGTACAAATTAAATCAGTTGAAGGATGAGAAGAGCTCACTGGGAAGTCTTCTATTGTAGCATTCATACATGCCGCACAATCTGAAGTAAAATATTAGCCCTGAGTTCATTGTGTTTCAGATGTATATGGAGTGTGAACTTACCTCAGACACAACGCAAACTAGAAAAATACAAACAACAAAATGTTATAAGAGAGCAGTCCTTCGCAGCTCAGTATTGAAGATCGTGACTGCATATATTTGAACCTCGGAACTTACAGATATTGTTTGCTGTTTCAGGTTTTGTGCTTTCCAGTTTACCGAAAATTTACGAGATTATCTTTTCACACTCAAGAAAACTTTTAAGGATAGATAAAAAGAAACAATCTGGTTCACGCTTTATGACCATAGCTTTGATATGGATGAATATCTTATTGGTGGTGTTGCGGCTTGTGGTGCCGGTTTCTTTACTAACCCATTAGAAGTGGCCAAAACTCGTCAGCAGCTACAAGGTGAACTCAGGGCTCGTGGACAATACACTGTCCACTACAGAAATGTCGTACATGCCTTCTACACCATTGGCCGCGTCGAGGGAGTGTTCGCTCTTCAAAAGGGACTGATCCCAGCACTGTGGTACCAGTTCTTTATGAACGGTTGCCGGCTTGGAACGTACCAGGTGCTTGATAATTTGGCGTTTACTAAAGGCCGCGACGGCAGTGCTTCCCTAGTCAGGTGTGCCTTCGCCGGGGCTGTTGCGGGTTGTGTGGGTGCTTGCATCGGAAGTCCGTTTTATATGGTTCGTTTTGCCGTGTCTGTTTTTCAAATGTGTATTGGTAATGTGAATAAGAGTTGAAATACATTTGGAATTGAACAATGTTGTGTTTTTGTGCTAGAGTAAGACAAATTTGCTGTTAGGCGAAAGAATTATATACTGTTAACTTGTAACTGTAAATAAAAACACTGTTATTTTTCGTGAAAATATTTGCGTATAATAATTAATGGGCAAATTTTATTTTATGAATCTCTGAAGCGTAGGCGCATAGTTCATGTTATATTACAAATGGAAGGACTAGTTCTTCGGAAGATTTGTTTAAAAAAAAAGCAGTATTAAATAGAATGAGAACAAATAATGTGACTGATACTATGTTGAAATTTTCCTGTGTAACAGTTTTAGGTTTAACTAACTTGAAAAATACCTTAGTTTCAATTAATAATACCGTATTATTTAAAATAAGAATTCTGAAGCAGTAGGAAACCAGATATTTTTCGGTAGGCTGTCCCGTAATAGATTACCGATATATCGAATGACACAGGAATTGAAACTTTTTGATCATTTCATTATTTTAGATTGCACACTATATAAACAAATTGTCTTGCCTTAAAGAAATGTGCAAAAAATTGAAAGTACAAATAACTTTAAAAATTAAAATTTCGATAAATTATTCAACTCTGCACTACGGATATTTTCACAAAAAGCAGTTTTCCAATAGTTTTATTTTCCTTACGCCAAAAGATAAGAATTTATATTTTTTAACTTATTTTAACCGTTTTGTTATAAGAAAAATAAAGCATTATTGATTGATATGGCATTCGAACTATCGGTAGTGTGTTCCGGAATAGCCTACCTAAACAATATCTGGTTTCTTATTTGCTTCAGAATTCTTAAATAATAAAGTAGATTAGTTGCCTATTCACTTCTTTAAACTAAGTTGCTTACTAAGAAACCAACTGCAGCTGAGGTACTTACAAACTAGCTTAGTTTCGTTTTCGTTATGAAAAAATACAAGGCTTGGTGCTATATCTTTTGTGTTTGCAGAACGGAACATCGGTTTATTGCGTAACGTCATATGACATCATTACATGTTCTAAGTACTTAACTTTGTTAACAGGATAACTCGAGAACGACAAGTCGGATCAGTTTTAGTCTTGGGATTATGCGTTGCGGTGGGCGTATGCTGGTATTGTAGTTGATGCATATGTGGAGTATGTTTGTTTTTATATGTTCGTATTTTTGCATTGAGAAAGGTTTTCAGTGCATAAAAGTAAAACTACTTGTTTGCATGTTCCGTCTGATCTGTCAAATCAGCGGCTTTGCTAAGTCGCTGAAACATTTCAACGGATCTGTCAAATCTGATACTAAATAGGCAACATACTATTTTAAGGTGCATTTGTGTGCAGCTGTGCACGATGAAGGAAAGTGAAACTACCATGGCCGAATAGCAACCTATCAAAATAAATAACTCCTGGCGCGAAGGATAAATATTAAGTCTTGAAAACAAGTGATCTTCTGCTTTTAAGAAAAACTGAAGTTAACACAAGTATTTTTCCATAAATACTATGAAAAAAGTGATGATCCTTAATAAACATTGCGAAACATGTTACAGTTAGGAGCCTATTAAGATCTACGCATTAGGTTATGTAGGGTTGCCTAATGCGTTTTCTGAAACTCAGGACTGGGTCTTCAACCTTTATTTGCATCGTTGTACTGGGGAGGGGAGGGGGTTAAATAACTACTGTGAGAAAGCTTAGAATAAATTGTCCAGATGGGTTGAAAGTCGCGACTGGTTTTGACCAGGACTCGGGTAGGAAAACGAGAAAAATTCAAAACAACTCTGCTCCACTGCTTGTATAAAGGTCTTGCCCCGTTCCCAACCCCCAAGGTTCGGGACTTTCCCTTCTTTAACTACCAGATACTCTAGGAAATATAGATGTAAGTGAAATGTTAATCTGTTATCATTGGATTGAGTAAACTGACAAACTGAATAAACAACGGCAGATTGGTACAAAATGTTTCAGATAATCTTGTAGATTATCTTAATATGTATTCTGAATATTATGCAGCAATCTACCGTTGTTTATTCAATTTATTAGTTAACTCAATCTGGCACGCGACCATAATAACAGATTAACATTTTACCTACTTCTATATTTCCTGCAGTATGAATAAGTAGAATGGTCAGTGCAAACAAAACGTAAGAGTACACGCTTATATTGCACATTTTCATGTGACACCTATTTAGTTTCTTGTTTTTGTAAACAAAAACACATGTCTCCCCAGCTAAAGGCATAAATCCTCAATAACCATTTTCGTTTTTTTTTTTTTTTTTTTTTTTTGCAGCAAAAACAAAGATCTCCGAGACTAAACCCACAAAGTCCTCAATAACCATTTTCCTTTTTTCTTATTACCGAAATAAAGGATTCATTTCTGCAAACATAATCATAATTCATTGTCAAAATCCGAAAATAAACAAAACCACATGGTGGTTACTTACACAGATTTTACTGTACGTCTTTTTTATCCGAGTCTGGAAGGTGGTCCCCAAAACAGGTTTTACTGTACGTCTTTTGTGTCCGGCTCTGGAAGTTTGTCACCACAGCAGTTTTACTTGCGTTACATTTTTATCCGGGTCTGAAATTGGTCGAGACAGGCAGGTTTGATCGTACGTCTGTTTATCCGAACTCAAAGGGGTCGCGGCAAACAGGTTTTCTTTACATCTTTTATCCGGGCTGTGGTCGTTACAAATACTTGTTATCAGTCTTTTTTATCCGGGTCTGTGAGCTGCTGGCTATATCACCATTTCTCTGCGTCATTACTTCATTTATTTATTCCCCACAGGGAATATATGCGATCGACCGTGTGTCGGTCTGTCGGTCGGTCTGTCATTAAGAGCTTGTTAACACGATAACTTAAAAACTCCTGCAATGATTCTAATGAAACTTGGCGTGTAGCTTTTATGGGAACAAACACAGATCGGTATTGTAAATGGGCCAGGTTCGTCCAAGGAAAAAGGACCAGCTCTACTTAGAAAATTTCAGTTCTTGCTTGACTATTGTAAAAAGTAAATTCTAACAAGGTATTTGAATTTTCAAAAGAGATTAACCTGTATTCTTATGTTTAGATTACCATTAATTCTAGCGTTTTAGTGTATTTAAGATTTATCTTATACTGACTTTTAATCACTAAAGTATAAATGCGACAAAGTTACCAGGAATGACACAATATGACCTGCAATAGGTTGGCGGTGTCGTTTAACCAATCAAATAACTAACCAACTACTGTCCCCGGCCATAAGGTCGGCAAGTGAATTTAGGGCCAAATACCCCCAAAGGAGAAAAACGTATGATAACCTAAATTAACTTTTATTTAGTTTTACACCGACGATAAGGTCCCCAGCAATAAGCTACCCGGCCATAAGGTCCCTAAATGGGCCAAAACGTCCCCAAAGCAAAATTTGTCGTGGAATCCAGGACAAAACGCCTCCGGCCATAGGGTCCCCAAATGAATTTAGGGCTGAAACGTTCCCAAAACAAAAAACGCACGATAACCTAAATTAACGCTTTATTATCCCCCGTGTCTTTTGAGAAGTATCTTTTTCTTGACGATCCGCCAAAAGTTGGCTAAATGGAGGGCATTTTAAAATGTGTTGGTAGCCAGTTTTCAAAATACTTGATCGGATTCCTTTCAGATTTTGCACAAATGTTTACTAAGTAGGCCTCTCTCAAAATTTTTTGGCGATGCGCTAAAAATTGGCCAAATGAGGGACACTTCTAATTTTTTTTTTTTGGCAGCCAATTTTCCAAAGGCTTTTTCTGACACAATTTTGATCGGATTGCCG
Source organism: Protula sp. h YS-2021 (assembly GCA_949752745.1). Lineage (NCBI taxonomy): Eukaryota > Metazoa > Annelida > Polychaeta > Sabellida > Serpulidae > Protula > Protula sp. h YS-2021. The sequence continues at coordinate 51,241,031 of OX457026.1, read as the reverse complement.
TGAAATTTTACATAAACATTGACAGCGAGTCCGCTTTTGGAAAGTTTCTTTTTTCGCGATCCTCCAGAAATTGGCTAATTATATGTCTCCACCTAAGGGAGACATATATATAGCATTTGGTGTGTCCTTTGTCTGTCCGCAGTGAGTTCTTATGAAATTAATGAGTCGATTTTTCTCAAAACATACATACATATTGGGGTACATGTCTAGATGATGTCCGTGGTATTTTTTTCCTTTCCTCAAAAATTCTATTTTTGGCAAATTTTTGAACATAGGGGGGGGGGGGCGGTTCGTGCATTTTTTTCACTTTGGCAGGCTATATCTCCAAAACAATTTGTTGGATTAGGCTGAAACGTGGCAAGAACAACACACATATAGTGCAAATGTTTACTGTGAAGTTTTACTTCATTTCCTTTGAAAATGTATTTTTGGCGAATTTTTAAATTCTTGATTTTTAACTTTTTTGACCATATTGTTGCAATATCTCCGAAACAGTTTGTTGGATTAGGCTGAAACGTGGCAAGAATAACCCACATATACTGCAAATGTTTATTGCGAAGTTTCTTTTCATTTCCGTTGAAAGTGTATTTTTGGCGATTTTTTTTAATTTTTGAATTTTAACTTTTTTGGCCATATTAGTGCGATATCTCCGAAACAGTTTGTTGGATTAGGCTGAAACTTGGCAGGCAGAACTCACAAAACTTGTAAATGTTTACTGCGAAGATTTTCTTCATTTCCTTTGAACACGTATTTTTGGCGAATTTTTCAATTTTTGATTTTTAACTTTTTTGGCCATAATTGTTGCGATGTCTCCGAAACAGTTTGTTGGATTAGGCTGAAACATGGCAAGAAGAACCCATATGTAGTGGAAATGTTTACTGCGAACTTTTTCTTCATTTTCTGAAAAAATGTATTTTTGGCGATTTTTTTCCACGTGACTGATTGGGGGGCGGGGGAGACATATCCGTTTTTGTTTTAACAAAAACACTGGCCAATCTAGTTGGAGGGCATTTCAAAAATTTTTTGGTAGCCAATTTTTGGTAGTCAATTTTCAGAGTTCTTCTACATATGTGATCGGATTCCCTTAAAATTTCGCATAGGTGTTCACTAGGAGGTCCCGTTTTGAAAAGTTACTTTTTGCGATCCTCCAAAAATTGGCTAAATAAAGGCATTTAAAAACTTAAGTAGCCAGTTTTCAAAGTGCTTCTTGAAAGCTTTGAATGTTTTTGGGATCAAGTCATTCAAACTACTTCTTTTGCCAGTAATTGCTTTCATTTCTTAGGCGTAGTCCAACGTTAGGGCTGTTTGAAATTTTTTTGTTTTTTGAGATCCGCCAGAGATTAGGCAAATGCCGGCCTTTGAAAAATTTTCAGTAACCGGTCTTTAAACTATAAAGACCACTTTTAGGCTGTTATACAAGCCTTTTGCTACTTGATTCACTAGATCTCGGCTGGACACAGTGTCCCTGGGCATTCTTGTTAATATAGTCGTTTGGGGTATGGATTATGTGAAATTTTTGGGCTGCGGAGAGAAATCTGGAGTGCGCCGAACACACACCACGAACAAAAAGTCTACACCGGAAAAATCCTCGGTAACTCGAAACCGAAATTGTTCTGCAATTGCGAATCTTAGTTTTATGAGGTCGTACTCATTTTATAATGTTGAAACTTGAAAATTTTACAGATCCGATGAAAGCCGATGATTTGCATTAACATATGCTGAAACATATACCCCTTATATATATATATATACCCCCTGGTTAGGTCAGCTGACGTCGCCGGCCTGGTCTTGTCATATCAGAGGGGGGCTGGGGGCATCTGTCGTCTGTATGTACATATGTACATATGTAAACTTCAAATGCTTCTTCACCAGCAGTTTCGAGAAAAATTTAGAGTAACCGGTTCTCAAATGCTTCTACCAATTTCTGGCGATCTTGGAAGCCTTTTGATAACTGATTATCTAGATCTTCGCGGATCACAATGTCCCTGTACATTCTTGATTTCGTCTTGCAGACTTCAGATGTAGGGACAACCTTCTAGACCAGGATAAAGCAAAAACTGCGGTAAAACCTGTTAGAAGCGACCATCTTCAAGACCAAGATAAAAAGATTTAAGACGTACACTAAAATCTGTTTGTAGTTCCCACCTCCTCGACCCGGATAAAAAATGTACAGTTAAATCATTTTTAGCGACTGCCTTCCAAAATCGGATAAAAAGACAAACAGTAAACCTGCCTATCGTGACCACGATAAAAAAGACCTACAGCATGACCTCTGTAGTGACCACATTCCAAACCCAGGAAAATTGGATATGAGAGTACAAGCCCAGTTTATAGTGACCGTATCTGATACGTACAAGTCAGGTTACGTAGCCGCCCCCCTTCCTTTCTTTTGGGATGGGATGAAGGTGTTGCAAAACTCGCTTTCTTGGCAGATGTCTTTTCTTTTTTTTTTTTTTTTTTGGAGGGGGTAGGTGGGTGGCGGGTAGTTATCATTCTGAAATGGTGCAAGGTTGTCAGTAATAAAACTTTGTAAACCGAAGTAGGAGCAAGCGATGGAAATGAATGGGTTGGGGGTGGGGGTTGGCTAATAAATGTATGTGTATTTGACAGTGGCTGGCTAATAACTCTTTGTTTTGGTACACTCATGTTGGTGTGCACTGTCGTTCTGGTTTGTTTATTTATGTATGTTTTTAAGGGAATGAAAATGGTCTACTTTGTAAGTACCTTAGCTATAGCTGGTCTCTTATCAAGCGACCCAATTTAATTAACTAGCTTGGAAAGTGCATGGTTGAGCAAGCTGTTTTTCAAGTTGGTCAGTGCAAACATAAAAAGTATTACACAGGGAAATTTTAAAATATTCTCAATTACACAATTCATTTTCATTTCATTTAATTCAGTGTTTTTATTCTTCTGGTACATGTTTTAACCGTCACTGTGCTGACACTTAATATGTAGTGTTAAGATGGTGATGTTCTGCGCTATAGGTGAAAACTCACTTCCAGGCTCTGGGGCACCAGTCTATAGCAGTGGGACACCAGCACCGGCATGCTGGAATGACACAAGCATTTACAACTATCTTCAAAACTTACGGAATAACAGGTTTGTGTTTTGACTGAAAGAGAATGGGGACTGCATGAAGTCCCTACAATCATAGTGCATTTAATTTCTTGCTGGGAATATCACCGTCTTTTATGTTGTAGCAATGGACAAGCAGTTTAAAAAGATGTTTACCGGTGTGCAAAACATTGCCTATTATTTTTAGCAGGTAGGACAATAAGCTAAAACGTGGTTAGACAATACGAGTGTTCGTTTAATTGTGTTCCAGCTGCTCTGGTTTCGTGCTTCAGGTTTGTGGCGGGGAGTGAGCGGCGCTGTTCCTCGAGTCATGGTCGGATCTGGTGCTCAGCTATCAACGTTTTCAACTAGCAAAGAGTATGTTACATCTCTTCAGGTACGCTTTGGCACCTGTCCTAAACTAGCTTTCGCGTAGCACTTGGTTTATTTGGCACAAGGATTAATGCTGTTGACTGGCCAAGCTAGCGCCAGAATAAACCGACGACCACTAATTTTAAAACACAGCCACTCTTTCGTTCGATGCTCTCTTTGATTTGAAAAGGTACCAACCCTGTTTCTAAATTTCTTAGTAATTAATAACATGTATGTATGTATGTATTTGTTTTGTGTTGCTAAAGATTTTCCACCGAGAGAGCCTCCTGAATGCATTCCTGGCCAGTGTCCTCAGCAGCGTTGTCGTCGTCTTGTGTATGACGCCCTTTGACGTAGTCTCCACCAGACTCTATAATCAACCGACCACCGACTCGGGGAAGGGCAAATTCTACCGCGGTGTGACGGACTGTTTCTTGAAAATATTCAAGAGTGAGGGACTGTGGGGTTTTTATAAAGGCTGGGGTGCATCGGTTTTCAGACTCGCACCTCATACTATACTAAGTTTAGTGTTTTGGGAAAAGCTTCGAAAAGTGTATTGGAAGGTTAAACACTAAGTAAAATCGCAATTTATCATGATTCATAGGGCAATTTTATACGAATATTGTTTTAAAGAATCTCCAGTTGCAATCAACTCACAAGTCCTGAAAAATTCTCGACATTTGTTTCTGAATTACTGGAGTAACATGTGTTAGTTGATCTCCAGAGTTAGTGGCTGCTGTAATAAGTATAAAGTATCTGTAATCTCAAACAAATAAAGAATTAGGAGTGCAAAATATGTGTAACCAACCCATGTTAGTGTCAATTGTACAAGTGTAAAATTATGAGCGTCTTGTTTGATAAAGGGGGGGGGGGGGGCAGGTGCGGGGGGGGGGAGGTTAAGGGTGAACGTCAATGTTGTGTCGAATTAATAGCAAGTCAAAATCCGTCGGTGGGTGCCATGGGGGATGGGGGGGGGGCGACTGCCGGTGAGTTGTATTGTTTGTCTGCGCCAGCAGGTAATTTTAAGCCCGCTGACACATGACAGACTGAGCTTTACGCAACGGCAGGCCTGTTGTGTAAATATCCCCTGAAATTATGCATTCCATCAGTTTCAGAGTGGCTGAAAAAACCGTGTCAGGCATGCCAAACGTCTGTGTTATACAAGTGCTATGGGACAGCCTCGTGAAAATGGTGTCCGGAATAAAGCTCCCTCGTTTTTTAGCCCCAGCTTCTTACAGAAGTCGTTGAATGTATGTGCGTATGTACATATGTACGCTTATAAGTTGAAAAATAGCCGTATTGCCGTGTAATTTTATATAATGTAGTTATATGATCTTACCTTCTTAAAATTTCGAATTAACGAAGCGGATATCGAATCTAGTTTCTTCTTGGTTCTCTCTCTCTCTTTTCTTGGTGATTCGCTAGAAATTGGCCCAAATATTGGCTAAAAAGAATTTTTTCCGAAAACTGTTATCTAACGCCATGGTAAAAAAAATAACCTCATTATCCCCTGTGAAATGGAGGGATATAGTTATGAGCTAATCCGTCTGTGCGTCCGTCCTTCTGTCTGTCTGTCCACAAAAAGTACTAAGTTTTGTCCGGCCGACTTCTCGTAGAAGGGTATGTCGTAGGAACCTGAAACCTTCCATAGTGAAAATATATACATTGTATAGTGAAGATGTGCAACATGGCGTTATTGTCAAAATTGGCCAAAAATGACGTCATGGGAAGTTGTCAAAAATGGTGCATTTGTGGTTTGAACTTAGCTGTGAGACGATGTTTTGTCCGGCCGACTTCTCATAGAAGTGATTGTCGTAGGATCCTGAAACCTTGCTTGGCGAAAATATATATATTGAAGATGTGCAACGTGGCATTATTGTTAAAATCGACCAAAAATTGACGTCGTGGGAAATTCTCAAAAATGGTGTATTTTTGGCTTGAACTCAGCCGTGAGACGATGTTTTGTCCCGCCGACTTCTCATAAAAGGGATTGTCGTAGGAATCTGAAACCTTGCATGGTGAAAATATATGACGTCGTGGGAAGTTGTCAAAAATGGTGAATTTTTGGTTTGAACTTAGCTGTGAGACGATGTTTTGTCCGGCCGACCTCTCATAGAAGTGATTGTCGTAGGAACCTGAAACCTTGCATGGTGAAAATATATGACGTCGTAGCAAGTTGTCAAAAATGGTGAATTTTTGGTTTGAACTTAGCTGTGAGACGATGTTTTGTCCGGCCGACTTCTCATAGAAGTGATTGTCGTAGGAACCTGAAACCTTGCTTGGTGAAAATATATATATTGAAGATGTGCAACTTGGCATTATTGCAAAATCGGCCAAAAATTGACGACTTGAGAAATTGTCAAAAATGGTGAATCTTTGGCTTGAACTTAGCCGTGATACTAAGTTTTGTCCGACCGACTTCTCATAGAAGGGTATGTCGTAGGAACCTGAAACCTTGCGTGGTGAAAATATATATATTGAAGATGTGCAACGTGGCATTATTGTTAAAATCGACCAAAAATTGACGTCGTGGGAAATTCTCAAAAATTGTGCATTTTTGGCTTTAACTCAGCCGTGAGACGATGTTTTGTCCGGCTGACTTCCCATAGAAGGGTATGTCATAGGAACCTGAAACCTGGTGAAAATATATACATGTATATTGAAGATGTGCAACGTGGGATTATTGTCAAAATGGGGAAAAATTGACGTTGTGGGAAATTGTCAAAAATTGTGAATTTTTGTTTTGAACTTAGCCGTGACACGATGTTTGTGTGGCCGTTACTGTGTGGTATTTACATTTCTGCAGTCGACGTTTGTTTCAGAAATATATGGGACTGTTTTTTAACGTTTCGATTTATGTATGGTCTGTAGTTAGGAAGTTGGTCTGTAGTTGGTCTGTAACCTATTTAAGAAACAAATTCAAATGCGGTGACGTTTCAGGAAATCTTGCACATTTTGCATCGTTAACTTTACCTGTAACTTTTCCATGCATTTTACTTTTGCTGCTTCACGGGCGCTGCTGCCTTACTGAGGCTCTAGTTGAAGCCAAGTAACTTCTGTCCTTAAAATAAAGAGCTTCAAAACTATTTTTTTAGATAGTCCAGCTACATATGTACAATTTACTCGGATGGTTTCTTTAACGCGAAGAAGTCTGTAAAGCACGTCTGTTTCTTTTTCTGATCATTGTCGAGGATCAATCCATTGGTGATTTTTGGAAGTCATTTTTTCCAACTCATTAAATTTCTGATCAGTAAACAACAATGAACGTATTTTAATTGTTGACTACTTAAAGAAAAACACTTGGGTATTTATAGGAATTTGACCAGACCGTCTCACAAAACACAGTCGATTGTTAGTGCGTTTGATCACCCTATCTGAGGTGCCGGCATGTGTCGTTACATTATGTACACAGAAACATGCTTATCTTTGCATATGGTTTAAATAACCCATTATTTAGGGGCGCATCACAAATAGAACTCTGGCTGAGCATCAGCAATTAATCCCCTGGGTGACTTCTGCAATGCGGTTAACCCGATTGGTAAACATGTCTGCTCGTGTTCAGTTATCAGGGGTGCTTAGACACAGAGAAACCTGGCGTCGGGACCCGAGGAAGTGTTCATTATTCACAATATCGGGGTGTTCAGTCATTAGAACAGGGCTAAATTTTTCAATAGTTAAGCCAATGGGGAAATTTGGGACCGAGAAATAATATTCATTATCGGAGGGGGGGGGGGGTCATTAAATAGAGGTGTTCACTGGAAGAGGTTTTACTGTGTATGAATATATATTTTAGAGGATCGCTTTTTCAATTAGAGAATTTACGTTTTGAAGCCATTTGTAATTTTTTACTCACTTAAAAAACAAACACAATTTACATACATATTAAATTAATTGTATATCAGCTTTAAAGATATAACTTGATGAGTGTTGTATTGGCAATAAGATTGTTATTTTCATGAATTCTGTTTCGCCGCCATGGTTGCCATGTCCAATAATTGTGTCGTTGGTGTAGTACACGTGTAGTGCTTGTGCACTGGTGATTGTTGACGTAGTGTTTGACAAGCATGTGTTCTTTGTTGTAGTCCAAAATTTGACAGCATCGAACATTGGTAATCATGCCAAGCAAATTTCAGTCCCCATATTGGTTGAAAGAAAGATTTCGCGGTATATTTTCTGGCTACTGTTTTATAAGCCGCCTTGTGTCTGATTTTTAGTGAGTCTTGACCAAGTGGTCGGGGGTGACAGAGGCCCCAAAAGTGACAGTAAAAAATTCGTTGAAGTTGATTTTAAGTATGGAAATTTTCGTGGTGTTTGAGAAGAAAAAGGAATTCTTTTGGTATGTGAGATAAAGGAAATAGAATTCTGTTGGTGTGTGAGATAAGAAAATGGAATTCTCGTGGCGTTGAATTAAACGAAATGGAATTTACTCTCTGGGTGAGTTAATGTTCTTAACAAATTATTGTATTTAGCATGATTTATTAGTATGTAAGCTAGATGGAATAAGTGACGTCGGGGAAATAGAATTTGTTTCGTCTGTTGCGATATGCTATTAACGTTAGTAAGACGTGTAAATAAAATAAATAAGTAAGTAAATAAATAAATGGATAAAGAAATTGAGTAAAATATAGGAGGCTAGAGACTTATGAATATGTATTGTTTTGACAGTTTCTTCGTGGATTTCGTGTTGATGAGATCTACGCACTACTTAATCGTGCTGTGTTCCGCGCTTGTGTCATGTGATCGTGCTGTGTTCTGCGCTCGTTACCGTGATCATGCTGTTTTCCGCGCTAGTGTTAAGTGATCGTGCTGCGTTCCGCGCTAGTGCTACTGTTATCGTGCTGTGTGTTTCGCCAGTGGCAGTGTGGTCGTGCGCCAGCGTCAGTGATCGTCCTGTGTTCTGCGCTAGTGTTACCGTGATCATACCGTCTTACTCATCAGTGTTATCAATGCCGCATCTGCATTAAGAGTTTCTCCAACTCATGGTCAAGTGTTTCCGCCCTGGTGTCTTCCGTACTAGCTATGATTAGCCGTGATTATAATATGCCGTGACTATGTGACCGTATGTGCTGTGATTTCTTGACTTGTGTGCCGTGACTTCGTATCTGTTTGCATCAGAAAGTGTACCATTTAAGTCACCATTAGGTTACGGTGTCGTTTGTAATGGATATCGTAATATAGAGGTAAAATATCTGCTATTGTGAAATCGGTTATGAGTTGATGATTTGATTATATTTCTGTAAATAATTTGTAAATAAATTTAAGAAAAAAAAGTGGTAATTATTTATAAGTGATAATTATTTATCACAGGGTTACATAACAATCAGTTATTATAATAGTGCAGTTTGCAAGAAAAAAATCCGAATAAATAATGAAAGCGGGCGCTTTGGACAGGTGGCACTTGTGTCCCGGGGGTTCCTTGTCTCCGCTTTGCAAAAACGAGGGGCTTTGTTCTGGGGACGTTTTGGGACGACATTCCGGTAAAATTGTTATTGTCGTATTTACAACTCGCACGGAAAGTTCACTCCTAATTACATTTGCCTCGTAGAAGGGAAACATTTTGTTTTTGTGCATTCTGTCTGTTGTAGACACCTGATTTTGTTAGTACAATAATAATTCAGGAGCTAAGGGAACTTCAAACTTGGTAGGGTAATGCATTGGATGGGACCAACGGTTCTTATTGTATTCGGCATATATAGCGCAACGATGCGGTCATGTGACGTCAAACGTCTTGTGGATACTTTACAAAAACAAAACGACAATGGCTGACTAATGGGTACAATAATGTTGGTGTGCACTGGCCACTCTAGTTTGAGTTATCAGTTACTGTTATTGGCTATGAGTCAAAGAAACCTTACTGTGTTCAAAGCTTTGGCTAAGGTTTCGAAGCAAACTTTCTGCTATCCCATTGTGTAGACGAGTCATTACTGTGCATTGATAGTGAGCGGATTTTTTAGCTGATGTATATTTCATATTTCAATTTATAATCGAGTTATAATACTATGTAAGTGTGTGTTCACGATTTGTTTGTGTTTTATAGGACCGGACAAAATTGTTTGTACTAACCGATATTAGTGTGAAACCAATTTTTCATGAATTCGTCACGTGACCCGATCGTGCTAATTTGTCTAAGCTACCCATTATTTCAACTTCTTTTTGTATTGCCTTTAACGGTTGTGAATGTAAGTGTTATTTTAGGTTCGTGTTTGTATTAATCTTGTGTTAAATTTAGTTTTTGAAACTTTGATAAAAACAACATATTTGCAAGAAGGACTTACAGTTTATGTCTAGTTTTATAAACAATTATTGTGGATCAGAAAAATAACTTTCTACACGTTCAGAAATGCTTCTTCAGTCTATTAATATTTGGACCGCATCTTAAGCCAGTTTCTCTGCACCATTATTTATACGACACGAAAAAAATCAGGCCCGCTAAACACCAGTGTATCAGTTGCAATTGACACAAGTATCTCAGTACGGATAGTCATCAGTGTATGAAATGCAATTGTCATTGGCGATAAGGTTTACCTCATGTGTGAAAATTAAAGCTATCAAAAGATGTTTATTGTGCGAAGGAAGTGTCAGTTGAACACCTAAACACGCACTTTACTCTGGAATTTTGAAAAAAAAAAATAAATAAAAACCTTGGCAATGTGAAACGATTTCGAAGCTGTGAGTCATATTTCTTCGTTTCTTCCACTACTCCTACCCCTACATAGTGACAATTCTTGTTCATCGTGAGCGTTCTGGATGCACGAGATTCTGTTTTGTTGATTTAAGCCTTTGTAGTTCGCACCCCAGTGTTTACGTGCCTACGCAGGAAGTAAGAAGCAACGGTTGCGTAAAATAATAATAATAATAATAATAATAATAATAATAATAATAATAATAATAATAATAATAATAATAATAATAATAATAAAAGCATACTTTATCGGTACCAGTTGACGGAACGTGCTTGCAATGACCTCAAAAACATGTGATAACGAACTAGAAACGTGCATTATTTTCTTGAATAAAACTTCGTAGAAAATCTTCTCCTGTATGCTTCATTATTTTAGAGCAATATTCGTGGTCCGTTGTAGTTTCACTTTTTGTTGTGACCGTCCTTTTTGTGCGATTAATGATTGGGAAAAGGTGTCAAGAAAAGCTTAAAGAAAGGAGTTTTTCATCATGGAAGAAAATGCCCGCGGCAGCTTGCATAGAAACTTTACTGAAATAACTTTACTGAAAATTATTTTCATACAAAAGATATATCACTACAGGTGTAGGATATTTGACCAACCGAAATTTGACCAACCGCAATTTGACCAACCTCTTAATGAAAAAAAATGGACATTTGACCAACTTCATAATCTATCGTTTTTAGCCCAGCTTACGTTACACGTAAGCTGGGGTTTCCCTATCGGTTTGCGGATGGCGTCCGTTAGTTAGTTAGTGAGTGAATGAGTTAGTTGGTTGGTTGGTTAGTTAGTTAGTTGGTCGATCGGACAATTTTTGGGGAATTTTTGAAGCAAAAATCTCGAAAATAATTCAAAATGCATCTACTGCTACAATTTTGATTCGATATCATTTATTTTTGGTGTGAGGCATCCCTGAGCGGTCTTGCATGCGGCTTATGCTTTTTTAGTCGATCGGGTGATTTTTTAATTTTTGGGGAATTTTTGAATACGTTTTAAAATGTATCTCCTACATTTTTGATCCGATGTCATTTATTTTTGGTATGAGGCAACCCTAAAGGGTCGTGCATACGGTTTGTGCTTTTTAGTCGATCGGACATTTTTTGTATTTTTAGGGAGCTTTTGAAGAAAAAACTTCAAAATGCATTTCCCCCTACAGTTTTTATCCGATTTCATGTATTTATTTTTTATATAAGACATCCTTAGGTGAGTCGGGCATATGGCTTGTGCTATTTGACTCGACTTGGAAATTTTTTATTTAGGGGGGGGGGGGGGGATTTTTTATGAAAATACTCAAAATGCATCTTCATCTACAGTTTTGATCAGACATCACTAGTCTCCCGCCGGGGAACTATAGTTTTCGGGTCTGTCTGTCCGTCCGTCGACACCTTTTTTGCTAGCACACTCAAGTCTACATATTTCGACCGATTGTTAAAATGTTCTATATATGGGTATTACTGGAACGAACAAGGATCGGTATTGTAAATGAGCCATGTCGGCAGAAGGACATTGGCCCAGCTGAACTTCACAAATTTTCCCAATCCTAACTCAGTTGAATGAGTTTGTTAACACACTCAAGCCTACATTTCTGGATCGATTGTTGAAATCTTTTACATATAGGAAGTATTGGAACCAACAAGGAAATTGGCCCAGCTGAACTTCACAAATTTTCACAACCCTTACATGCTGGAATGAGTTTGTTAACACACTCAAGCCTACATTTCTGCATCGATTGACAAGATATCTGAACTATAAGTAGTATTGGAACCAACAAGTGTTGGTGTTGTAAATGAGCCATGTCGGCCCAAGGACATTGGCCCAGCTGAACTTCACAAATTTTACCAATCGCTACTCATTGGAATGAGTTTGTTAACACACTCAAGCCTACATTTTTCGACCGATTGTTAAGACATTTTATATATGGGTAGTGCTGGAACGAACGCCTTCATTTTTCGACCGATTGTTAAGACATTTTACATATGGGTAGATGAGCCATGTCGGCCCAAGGACACGACTAACGCACAGCTTTCTGTCTCCTTATGCCTTTTTATTGGGAACCGTCACTCAAACATAGCTAACTTCAGGGATCAGACCGGATCCAACTTTTCGTGAAAGATGGGGGGGGGGGGGGTACAACTGCTGACACCTTGAGCTTGAAAGTTTTAGGGGACCCAAAGCGCCTAACAGTCAAACTTTTTTCGAATTTATGGGAGGGGGTTGCTACTCCTGAACCCCCCCCCCCCCCCCGGATCCGCCACGAATTTAACTTTGCAGCGTCTATTGTGTAATCGAACCCATTTGCAACACACACACAACTATTCATCAACTCCAAAGGCTAAGCACCCAGAGTGTACCCTGTTGAAAATAGGTCTGTGGGGAAACCAGGCATCTATTGTTAACACTGCTTTAAGACCATTCAATCCGGTTAGATGCGACTCCGTTCGTGCGTGTCGGGATGGGAGGGGGGCAGGTGAGAGGGAAACAGGAGGGGCAATAAAGAGATGTTAAGATTCAAGTACTGCCCCACAGATATTGCAGATACATGTAAAAACATAAGATACGGAAATATAGCAGTTTCTGGTAATTTTCAAGGTCCCGTCATTATGGCTGTTTTCGTCCGATCTCGAAAAAAACAAATTTCCGGTAGAGGACATCTAGAGATTCGACATGTGGAATATCATGAACATCTCACCAAAACTGTAGGAAGAGATGCATTTTAAGAAAAGTTTTCCAAAATTTTTAAATCCCGTCATTTCGGCTATTTTCGACCGATCGCAAAAAAAAGTAATTTTCCGGTAGAGGACCATCAAGAGATTGTACTGTGTAATATTAAGAAGATCCAACCAAAACTGTTGGAGGAGATACATTTAAAAAAAAGTTTTAAAAAAATTTCGAAGTCCCGTCATTTCGGCTGTGTGTAATATCAAGAAGATCCAATCAAAACTAGGAGGAGATCATTTTGAAAAAAAAGGTTAACATACACACACTTTTAAAAAGTGATTGCACAAGACCACCCGACAGAGTCGGCTGGTCTAAAAAAGCTAGCTTTGTATGTTTAATCGAAGGGATACATTAAAGTAAAGAACCCAAGAACGAATTAAACTTGAAGAACAATCTAATATTTGAAGAAAAATTAAAGTTTATATGTTTATTGAAGTTGTAGTGCACAACATAATCTTTTATCTGTTTTTTCTGAATTGTAAATATATTAGTTAAATTACTCATATTTACGTGTCACTAAAAGTTGTATTATGTGGATGATTGGTTTCATTTAAGATGAAAACGTGGAAAGACTATTCAACCAACACTTACTTTAAATCTTGAATCCCTAGATGATTTCCAGGACCTAATAAGTTATACAAAATACTGAAACAAAACAAACATCCTGTGACATATTCCAAAGTGCTTTCTCAGATTTTGAGTATATTCGGACAGTTCACTTGTTTGTTTGTCTGGTGTTTCACGTCCCGGTCACCAACTAGGCTGAGTATATTAGGACGCACTTGCTCAAGAAACAAGTGGGTTCTGACGATTCGGACAATTCACTGATTCGAACAGTTTTCTTCTCAGCAGCCATTGGACAGTCACTATGTTGATCATGGATTTCATCTGGGTATGGCGAGATCTACCTATCTCAGCATCTTCACTCACTTTCATTTTGTCCAGCGATTCTGGATCTTCCACCCATGCAAATCAACAGTCTGGCAAACTCTGTGACATACTCCACCCATAGAGATTATTGGCGTCAAAGTACATGATGTAGTTTGTTGACTTGGTCACATCATAGTCTGGAATGAAGGGGTTGTTGGTCTTTGTATACTTGTGTGAATGATTGTGAATGATTGAATTACCTGATCGCAGACCTTGCTCCGCCATATGATACATGTTAATACCATCTATACATTCCAATTTAAACTTGGTATGTTTCAGCGTAGCGTCCCATGTCAAACCTAGTGCTTTGTGAGCAGGATCCAATTCAAACGTGCTGAGGCACACATTTCTAAAATTTTCAAACATATCTGCCAACAGCAACACATATGTTCTTAAATGGAGGTCATGGTACTCATGGTATTCAAATAAGTACAACCCTTCAGGCGCAGGCAACTCGCGTTACAATAGGAAAAACGTTTATAATTTGCAACATATACCTCCCTCTACCTCTCAAACCGCAACCAAACGAAATAAACGATATACGAAACCAGCCACTCAAACTAGTGTTGCTTTTGGACGGCTTTAATGCTAACAGCCCCTTATGGGGCAACCATACAAGAGATCAAAAAAGATAATAGAAAACCTACTAAACCATCACACCCTTTCTTTATTCAATGACAAAACACCAAGATATTTTCATATGGGCACTGGTTCGAAGACCTCTATTGACCTCTCTATAGCCTCTGCTAACTTGTATTTGGATTTTAGCTGGAAAGTTATAGACAATGTACATAGAAGCGATCAGCACCAGCCTCGGTGGCCTAGTGGTTAGAGTGTCCACCTCGAGACTGGAAGATCGTGGGTTCAAACCCCGGTCGGGTCATACCTAAGACTTTAAAATTGGGACTCCTCCTTGCTACCCTGTGAGGCACTCCACATGTAAGGGTTAGAAGCAGGGCTGGAACACCCCATTTCAGTATAATGTGGCAGGGGGATCCCGATATGACCATAGCAGTTGAAAGGGATCTAAAGAACAATACAATACAAGAAGCGATCACTTCCCAATTTTACTAAAAAAACTGCGTTCTACCACGACAAACACCACGACGATCCTGTTCTATACATTTCTTGCATTCAAATACCTGTTGTTAAAGAAAACAAATTTCTGGGTTTACTGTTCAACTCCAAGCTAAGCTTTATTCCACACATCAAAGAACTCAAACGAAAATGCCAAAAAGCACTCAACCTTCTAAGAGTAATATTGGCCCACGACTAGGGCGCAGGTCGGGATATAAAACTTATGCTTTATCGAGCCTTGATACGGTCTAGATTAGACTAAGAGAGCATTATGTATGGATCAGCAGGACCATCATACCTACAAATGCTTGACCCGATACAAAATCATCGTTTACGACTGTGTCTAAATGCTAAATGGATTTTGTTATCACGTTCATCCAGCATATTCTGTAAAAATTTGTGGACAGCATTGTCTTTACGGTAAAGCACAGGATCACGCTTCTCATATTCGCTGACAACATAGGCAAAACTGTTGGCCTTGTGATGTTGGTAACGATCACCCTCCTGTTTCTCTGTACAGCATTCAAGTTAGCTAGTTAGTTAAATGGTTTGTTTAACGACACGATCGACCCTTAGCGGGTTACATTGTGTCAGAACATGTCGGTATTCAGTGACTAGAAGACAATGCTACAAGTTAAAATCAAGATAAACTAAAACCATGTATATTCTAAAATCATAAGGTAAAAAGAAGGCTAGAAATACTGGTACAGGTTGATTTCTTTTAAAAATTGTATAAGTTTGCTAGGTTCTACTTCATCAAACAGCTGCTTCAAGGAGTCAGCTCTGAAATGACGTGAGCGGGCGTCTTGGAAATCGGTACAGTCTATTAAGATATGTTTAACGGTGTAAGGTTCCTGACACCCGACACAGTCGGGTGCCGGCTCGCCTCTTAAAAGATGTTTGTGGGTGACATATGTATGTCCTATTCTGGCTCTATGGTAAACCATTTCATCTCGCACACTGTTAAGTGGCGGGGGCTTTTGTCCGACTACCGGCTTTGTTTGATACAGCTTGTTGTTTCTTTGTTTGTTCCATCTTTCTTGCCACAATCTTTTTGTGTATCTTGTGATTTGATATTTAAAATCGGAGGCTGGCATGAGCATATCGATACAATTATCATTTAGAGCCTCTTTTGCAGCTTTGTCGGCTATCTCGTTTCCTCGGATACCCACGTGACTTGGAACCCAGCAAAAAACTATGTCTTTGCCAGCTTTGGTGGCCTCGTCATACCTTTCCAGAAGGTCAAGGATAAGTGGGTTTGATATTTGTAGGTTTTCAATTGATTGCAGTACGGACATAGAGTCCACGCATAACATAAACTTTTTGTATCGGCTAATTTTCACTATCTGGATAGCGAGATGTAGAGCTTTAATTTCGGCCTAGAAAATAGAGGAACCATTTGGAAGTCTTGTTTTCAAGGTGTTATTTTCAGTTACAACGGAAGCAGCCGATTTGTTGTCGAGCTTTGAGCCGTCCGTGTAGACGAAATGGTAGTCGTTAAATTCTTCCTTGAGCTCTGCAAAGTTTGATCGAAATAGAAAGGGGCTAGTTGTTTCCTTTGCCTGGACCGAAAGGTTCTTTAGTACCACAGGTTTGGTGAGTTTCCATTGTGGTAGTTTTGGTACTCTGTATTTTGCGATTGACTCTATGGTGATGTCAGCGTTATCAAGGTGAGGCTGAACCCTGGCTCCAAATGGAGGTATTACGGTAGGACCTCTTTCATGGAAGCGAGAAAAATCTGATCCAAAGACTGAGTTGTAGGTGGGATTCTTCTTGTTTGCATAAAGCTTTGTTGAGTACTGCATAGCGAGTTTAACTCGACGAATGTTAAGAGGCTGCTCATTTGCCTCCACATGGAGGCTTTCTGCTGGTGATGTTCTAAAAGCGTTTAGACACAGTCGTAAACCTTGATTTTGTATCGGGTCTACGATTTTTAGGTATGAAGGTCTTGCTGATCCATAGACAATGCTGCCATAGTCTAATCTAGACCGTATCAAGGCTCGGTAAAGCATAAGTTTTGTATCAAATTTTGATTCAAACCCATGCAAACGACTGAAGCAGTAAAACGTTTTGCCATGACGTTGTGTGCGATACTTCATGAGTCGACTAACGTTCTTAATCAGGCAATAATATCTCTTCTCATTGTTACTGATGAGCAGTAACCTGACTTCAGTGTCAGTCTCGTGTTGACTGATGCGACTTATGTGGATGGATACCACAACTTGGTTTTGCCAACCAAAAACATTGATGGCAATGTTGTTCTTCTCAAATTTAGGAATTTAATGAAGTGGTGTTGGAAATGTATGGCTTCCACATTCAGCTTATGTTCAAACGGTTGATGCTTGTTTTGTTCATTTACTTGATCATCCATTGGATGTACATGAACTAATATAGACCATAGGGAGCACTTATTGTCTGTGTTCTTGATGTTGATAACACCCTTAGTATTCTTTATCTCCTTTGGCAACTCAATGTAGATGGAGGCTTGCAAGGATTTTAATGTAGCTGTGTGAACGTCAGTCTGAAGAATCTACCAGATCCTTGACGTTCATGCTCATCAAACCTGCTGAACAAATCCTTGTATACATTTAGCAAACCGTTATCAACATCTATTTCATTGAACACTCTAAAAGTTTGAGTGCTCTTCACACGTTCTACCAATACTCCCTCTTCATTTGTTATTTTCTTGAATCGAGCTAAAACGACAATGTACCATTTTGTTCCATTGTCTAATCTTTCTTTCAAATGTGCTCGGATTTGACCATTATTTATCATAAAACGGACATCATTGCTTGTGTAGTTAAAATTGCTTGGTCGTTATGCGACGTAGACGTTACTAGTAGAGTTTTACTGTGTGCAGACCTGGTTAACTCTCTGTTTGCTATTCATAGTTTTGTGTTCTTGTATATCTGGTCTGTAAATAGTCAGACGTTTTTATGGAAAAGAATATTAGTTAAAAACTTTGTGTGATAGTAAATTCATGTTGATACCTTACGGTATCTGCTTACAAAGAATAAGGTGATAATCAGAGGTAAATTATTGGCCATGTTTAACGTGTTGGTGTTGGTAATGTTCATATATATTTTTTGCTAGTTGATCAAGACAACTTAATTTTATGACTAGTGATTTTTGTGCTTTCTGTGGCAAATCTATCAAAATTTCTGAAATACAGTGTGATGTCTGTAAACGAAGGTACACTGGAAATTATTAGTTAAGTCAGTTAAGACAACAAATTGAATATGGCGTACGTATTACTTGTTTACAATGTTTAGAAATAGTTTCGTTTCAAAGTATCTCCGACGATGAATTCTTATTTTTGTACTCACCTGTTAAGTGAAAATCTGATCTGCATCACTGTTATCTCAATTTTGAAAATATCAGAAAAGTTATTCGAAAAAAGGTTAAATCATTTAATTGAAAAATACGATGCGCTAAGTGATAATCAGTATGGGTTTCATTCCGGTAGATCCACATCCCTAGTTCTGCTAGAATTGTTAGAGGAAATAACAACCCCATTTGATAAAAAATTAACAAACATTGGTGTCTATCGATTTGAAAAAGGCATTCGACACTATTGACCTTAATTTACTTCTTGAAGAGTTAGAATTTTATGGTGTAAGAGGTATTACAAATGCGTGGGTTAGAAGTTATTTAAGTGAAAGACAGCAGTACGTCCAAATTGATAATACATGTATTTCCAAAGTATTGAATGTCCTGTGTGCTGTTCCTAAAGGATCTGTTCTTGGGCCAAAATTATTTATTTTATGTATAAATGACCTTTTCAATGTATCTAAACTTTTCAAATTTATACTGTCGCCGACGACACGAATATTTTCTACACTGGTAAAGATGCTACTGATGTCGCTAAGACTATGAGCTTAGAACTGCTAAAACTAAGTCGTTGGTTTAAAATTAATATATTGTCACTAAATATATCAAAAACAAATTTTATGGTGTTTGGATATGCAAAGCATAATTGTGAAATAAGTGTTAATTTAGGTTGTGAAAAAATTACAAGAGTTGAGTCTGTAAAATTTTTAGGTGTAACAATTGATGAGAAATTATCATGGAAGGAACAGATACTCAAAATTAGGATGCAAATTGGTCTAATGTAATTCAATCATGTACAAAACTAGTAATATATTGTTGATTCAAAAACCCTTTCACTTATTTATTGTTCACTATCTTTGCCGTATATGTCATGTTGTCTTGAAATTTGGGGAAACACATATAAAACATGTATGCAACCTATCTTTACTATACAAAAAAGGTTATTCGTATTATAAATAATATTGCTAGAATGGAACATACTAATTTTTTGTTTTATAAATCACATATTTAAAGCTTTTTGATCTTGTGTAATTCAAAAACGTTAATGGTAATGTATAAAGCGAATGCGATGTCACCACCAAGCAATATTCAATCTTACTTCCAATATGAAATAATGAAATTGTAACCAGGCAAAGTGGTAAAGTTAAACGCAAGTATACCAGAACAACAATCAAACAGCACTTCATAAGCATAGCTGGTATAAATTTGTGGAACGAACTACCAAAGGATTATCAAAATATTTCTAGCCTTGTTTTGTTTGGACAAAAATTAAAACACCATTTACTCTTGCTCTATGTATCTGACTCGTAGTTCTACTCAAATATATTAATATGTGTAAAAGTTTGTTAATTATAGAAATTATGCACGAAACTGCTTAAGTGTATTTAGATCTCTTTATATAAGTAGTGAATAGTAAAGATATATAGCTGTAAAAGATAAGCGAACATTAAGCTTTTGCTTTTGCTTGCTCCATTTTCTTGATATTTTGTAATATATGATAGTTAAGTATATGAAATCTTCTGTAATTAGTTGTAATCACTCTAGAGAAAGTTCAGAAAATAAATCGTTGAATTGAAATGTCGCGTGATGCGATTTTCTTGCTGCCGCATTTCCAGTAACAATACAGATTCATTTTAGGTTCAAACACTTCTTGATGTGCATGTCCACCAAGGCTTATTCTTCTACTTTTACACATTTGCATTACAGCCTTCTTTGTTTGTTTCTCCATTTGTGTCTTAGTTTGTTTCTTCTGTTGTTTCTTTGCAGGAGGCTGATATGACTCATCAGCTAATCTTTTTACATTTTGTAATGGCGCAGCATGAGTATATACATCATCACATGTATGATCTGCATGCTGTTCAGCATTGCTGAAGACATGGAAGCAAATGCGGCAAATAATAAGTTCTATTTCTTTCGAAAGGCAATCAGTTTTTCACATAAACGTGTAAGTTTAGTAGCACTGCATGGCACCATCAACATTTCGTTTCTATATTTGGCATATTCATTTTTTTATGATATTATCACTTCACTGTCTTGATGGTAAATGATGGAATTTACAGTAGTTTTTAAGTAACGCTCGTTTGAAATTTTGCTAAATGACGTCATCAATGACGTGGCAGGGAAGGAGGGGGAGGGTGTCCGAAAATGAAAAATGGAACCACCGTTTAAAGAATATATAAACTGATAGAGCTAAGATTAAAACATGGCAGCCATGTGTCTCAGTGTGGCATGGACAGGGTACTTCATTTTTACGCACTACCAAATTCTGGTCATTTGACGCGACTTAGTTTCCTTTGGTGAACTCAGCTTTAGAATGAAATGACAAAATCCACTTCAACATTGTGCTACATAAGCGGTGTATGCAGATGTTGTTGCCCCATTCCTGTATGCGCACGTTTTTGTGTATCACTTACCACCGTATAATATGGCTACGCTTGGTGACAAAGCGGGCAATGACTTCACCACGAGGAAAGTAAAACTAGAAACAGTAATGACAGTAATTAACATTTACTTTTCTATAATATGGTAACAATTATCAAACGCAGAAGCAGATGTTTTATGACAATGACAGTTAAGAGTGCGTAAACAATTTTTGATTCAAACTTTTGATTGAACAAAGACCTTGATATACAGCTGTCCGGATTAAACATCCTCGTCTCCACAAGCAAGGTGTTATATCTGTGAAATTAAATTTTCCCTTTTCTTTATTTTCAGGGCGGAACTGCAACCAGTCTCCACGGTGTTAATGAAATCTGAATTTGGAAGCAAAACTCAAAATGTTGTACAATTTCTTCACAAAGGGGTTGTAGACTTTGGCTTCGGTT
Organism: Protula sp. h YS-2021; assembly: GCA_949752745.1. Taxonomy (NCBI): domain Eukaryota; kingdom Metazoa; phylum Annelida; class Polychaeta; order Sabellida; family Serpulidae; genus Protula; species Protula sp. h YS-2021. Next base: position 51,220,045 of record OX457026.1, on the reverse strand, counting down.
GTACAAATAAAGTGATACGCCAGCCAAACAGCTACAGTTTCACAACCTCAAAGACCATGTGACGAATTCGAGTAATTACGGGTAAATACCAAGATGTAACATCTTTTTTAAAGCAACTCAGCAATTCACGGAATCGCTTACCTCGTCACATGACCCATATACGTGCCTGCGTTTTGTTCACATGCCGCCACGTACGAAGTGCTCAGACACGTCATTCACAAACGACACCTTTAACAATTACTTATTTCCAACAAAGGCTACGCTCTACTATAGCTACAGGTGTCTCTAATATATGTGCCAGATATGCATACTACTACACATGACAAAAGTAAACTGCTGATCCAAACGACCGAATGGAGGCCGTGACATTGGGAAGGGTTGTTCCAGAAACTTTCCTCATCAGGTGGAGTGGAGGCGGATTATCTCTTACCGCAAATTTCTATGTGATGCCGAATCCTTATCTTTCTTCACGACACACTTATAGACCCATAGAAATAATGAGACTTGTTTCTGTTTCTCACATGCTTCCAATGGGCATGCTCTGGCTAACTGTAAATACTAACGAACCCCTCCAGGATCGCCCAGTAATACTCCGAGATGGCACAAAGAAAAAGCGACCAACCGCCATCGCTTCCTGAGGAAGTTTCTTTTTTAAACAACTCCTGTGTCTGGAATGCTTTCAAAACCCTTTTTGAGAAATGCAATGAACAGGCTGTTATCAAACTTAAAAAATGCTCTCTATCAGAATTCTGAACAATATAAATATTACCATGGAAAAAATTGTTAATTTTTCAACAAAATCGAAATTACAGAACAAAACCTACATATCAGTCAATGTTGTTATTGTAAAGTACAGCAACTATTCTACGAACAAAGCTACTTCAATTACCTGCGTTACCTTGGTGATACTAAAATAATAAATGCATAATACTGACTTTATATATAGATAAACTGGCAAGGTTGTGTATTCCTGCCTGTCTACTTCTCACTAACGTCTAGTTACTACAGAACCGTCGTGTACAGAATAAAATGTAACGAGAACCTATTTTTTCAAAGGCGAAATATTAAACATTTAGCAAAAATAAAAATAATAATAATAATAACAATGATATTTTTAAAAACACTTTCTCGCTTCGAGTAGAATTTTAACAACTTTTCAGCCTGATTTTAATTTGCTTATCCTTTACAAACAAGAGAAAAGGTTTTTTTCATGTTCCAAAACATTTCTAAGAAACTTTTTTGTCAGCTCGAAACCTTTCTAGAAAAAAATATAGTTTTGCTACTTACTCCCTAACTTTAAACCATAGTTGTGACGTCACCCATTTCTTTGCATGAGAACTCTTAGCCACGAAGCCCCTTCTGATGATGTCAATTTTCAATTTGCATAAACAACATCTCAAGGACTCTTTCTGTGCGTTCGAATGTGTGTCTGTTTTTGATGTTCATAGGATCGATAAATCCTTTACTGCCAAAAATGAAAATGTGCGTACTATTTGCAATTCTGTATAGACATATACAGTTACTTCTTTATTTTTGGACATAAACACATACAGCTATGCAACCTACTCTTTTTTTATTCGAGCTTCGTTTATCAGACAGCTCAAACAACACAGCTTTTACACTCTGTTCATGATATACAGAATTATGTACTTTCTTTTCTTACATTGAATTTTCAGTTTTTAGCCTATAAAACCTAGAACCTCATTTGCTAGCGAAATGTTAAACACCTGACAAAAATTAAAACGCAAAAATAGTTCCTTCAATGGGTTATTTCTTGAATAATATATTGCAAACAACACAGCTTGAATACGTCTTATAAGCCGAGTAGTGTTTGGTTTTTGTTGACTTAAGGTTTTATTGGCTGAGCGGGCATACGCCGTGTTATCTATTTATGCACAAAGCTGAGCAACTGTGTGTTCTGTGCTGTGCGTTAAATGTTCCGCATTTACTTGCAAAAAATACACTCTTTTCACATGGCATTTTAAACAAGAAAACGAAATCGAAGGCGAAAATAAAAAGTGTCATGCACACGTTCATATCAAGTTCTACCTAAGTCCCAAGTTTCGTGGCCCCAGGGCCCGTAGTGCCAGTGGAGGAGATGACACAGGAAATCCCACCACTATCAAGAAAAAAGATACCAAAGGCTGCTCGCACAAATTCATAAAGCCCTTGCAAGCCAAAGGCTTGTCAAGTGTTAATAAAGCCATCATTAAAATCATCTTGAGTAGTGTTCTAACATTCTGTTTTAGCATTCTGAAAGATTGCTAGCACCTTTGTTAAACACCGTTTCCACAGAAAAGTAAAGCATGGGATTCTAGTGAAAAATTAATATTTTCCTCGGAACCTAAATTTTTAGGACAAGATTCCGAAGTTATCCCGAGTTCTTTCAGAAATGATGTAAATTTCGAAATTTCAACATGATCCAATTGCTATCCGTTAACAGATACAAATTCCGGTATTTTATCCTGGTGACACCTAGACTGGGATCTCGAAATTGTTTTCTGTACGATTTGGCCAATTATCACACTTGTCTTTTATTCTGAATTTTAAAACTAAAAGTCTGTATCATTAGGAGGGGTTTATCATTTTAACACTTTTTATTAAACAAGTATATCAGTGAAACTGATCATAGTCTCCTGAATTGTGTGACCATATCTGAAATTATAATATAATTGAGTAATGCACTCCCGTAAAAAGAAATGATAAGAAACCGTCAGCGTGCTCTGACCGCGTACAAGTCACAAAGCCAATTCACAGAAAAACAATGGGCATGACTCCGAGATACTATGGCAATGGCTTTGTGACATAAAACGTTTTCCTTTGCTTGCGCAAGTTGCTGTGCGACACTCGTGTCGCGGGACAATACCATGAAAAATTTACGAACAAAATCTCGAGTTTTTGTTTTTTTTTCCCGCTACCTCTGAATCGATTTTGCCCATTTGTACTATAATGGGGATAGATCCTGGTGCAGTCGTGCTATCAATGGGATTCGAGCACTTGTGGAAGGCCAATGATCTCACCGCTGCCTGGTTCGTTCACAGGTCTTCCACGTGTGCTCGAATCCCATACAAAGCACTCAGCCCCATGATCTATCCCTATATCAAGTAACGACGTGAGACAGTACGTGATATGGCCTGAGTACGGACAAGTACCAACATGTGACACTAAGTAACATCAACTCAGTACATACATTCCTTCGGTCAAAAGCTTACTGAAAAATCGCACGTAAAAAAGCAGGAGGGTGGTGGACGGAATTTTGGTCAGCGAGGCATCGTGCCTCCACAAACCAAAATTTTGGTCATGTTGTAAGTTTCATACTTTCGTCAATTTTTGGTCAAATCCAAAAACAATACCACGTCGCACAATTTCAATATATATTCCTTCGCTCAATAAAAACTCAAAAAAGCTGTCATGCAGAATAACTGAGGAATTGCGCGTACAAAAGTGCCCCCACCGTACCCCCCCCCCCAAACAAAAAATTTGGTCAAGTATGAAGTGCCACAGTTTCCTCAATTTTTGGTCAAATTCAAAAATAACCAGGGAGACCGCACAACTGCAACACATGCTATGACTTCCAACAAAAAAATCAAAAGCCTGCGGTTAAAGGTGACTGAGAAATCGCGCGTACAAAAGTGGGGGCATCGTGCCCAACAAACAAAAAAAATTGGTCAAGTTTGAAGTTTCGCAGTTTCGTCAATTTTTGGTCAAATTCAAAAATATCCCCAGGTCGCACAACTCCAACATATGTTGTTACTTCGCACAAAAAAATCAAAAGCCTACAAAAGTGGGGGCACTGGTGGGGGACAGACGGACGGCTCGACGGACAGACAGACAGACGGACAGCGAGCGTTTTGCAAGTCCCCCGCTCCGTGCCTACCTCGGGGGCGGGGGACTAATAACCAATATGCATGGACTCTTGACTGGTCAATGAGGCGTATCATTGCAGTCTGCGAAATTGCGCTTACTGCACACACATTTAACATTTCAGTGGAACTATGGTTTAAAACTGACAAACTTCTCGCAGAGACCGTTTTCTGCGAGTATAAACAAATTACATCTTAATTTTCTATAGCAAGTGTAAGATGCGTACATATAATATACCCATAACATGCAGACAACGGCCAGATTATTAGTCACGTCCACTGCCACTACCGGCCCAGGTGGCAGATATTCAACAAGACTTTTGGAATCAAAAGCTGTACGGTAAAAAGCAAAATGTTACACCACTTAATCAAGCAAACAGTGACTTTTGAATCTAAAGTTGTATTAAAACAGTAAAACTAAAATATCAATGAATTATAAAATAATAATTACAATAACAATAAAGAATGCCTACAGAAACTGCAGATCCACAATAATTAAGCAATAATTAACAATAACTACAGACGAAATCGGTTAATCGCATAGCGACGAATGGCACAAACCGCGAATTACATGCTGTAGTAAAATCCATCAACCTTCTTGGGCCAAGCAATTAACCGGGTTAGGCTGTATTGCAATAATTACTAAATACTGCAATTCGACCTGAAAGTAAAAACCTTGTTGGCAACCGGTCACAAGAACATCGCACTGAAAAGATTCTCCAAAAATGAATTATTAACACGGAAATTAAACATGAAGCCTATAGGGTGGTTTGAAAAGAAATCAATACCGTAAATTTAGCAAAATCAACTGCATTATTTAATAGACAACCATATGAGAAAATAAACAACAACATAAAAGGAACATGGTCAAATTGTGAAAAATAACACTATTTTTAAGAGTTTGCTTTCTGTATGAAAATCTTTGAATATTTTGGAACTCCCAAAGGGTTTTTATTTAATATTTCAATTTATAACCAACTGAGCAATGACAGAAGTGGTTCACTGCTACCAACAGAGGTCGATGGAAGAAACGTTTCAGAATAAAATTAGACTAGAGTTCAATAAATTTCGAATTTTCAAGCTTTTGCAGTGTTAACAGCTAGACTAGCTTCGTGAGGCGCACTTGTGTTACTTCTGAACGCAAGATTAGCCTGTATATAGTAAAACCCGTGTGCGGGCAAAATCCCCGACGGACAGAAGCCCCGACCCGGGATTTTTCAGCCAGGACAAAATCCACGGTCATTTTTTCGCAAGGGCCGACCAAAGCCCCGGCTTATATTTTTTGTAGAAAATGCTTCACTGATTTTAACTTTTTAAAAACTTTTTAAAAACTTTTTTTCCTCATTGTGTGGTACTGCGAAAAAACGCCTCCGCTTTGATGTGGTGTGGTATCGCGTCCGCACATAGTCAGTCATATAGGTGTGTTTTCGCACACTATGACCCAAGACTTTGATGGGGTTTGGTATCGCGTCCGCACATAGTCAGTCATATAGGTGTGTTTTCGCACACTATGACCCCAGACTTTGATGGGGTGTGGTATCGCGTCCGCACATAGTCATTCATATAGGTGTGTTTTCGCACACTATGACCCCCGACTTTGATGGGGTGTGGTATCGCATCCGCACATAGTCATTCATATGGGTGTGTTTTCGCGCACTATGGCCCGCGACTTTGATGGGGTGTGGTATCGCATCCGCACAGTCATTCATGTGAGTGTGTCTTCGCGTACTATGACCTCCGACCTTGATGGGGTGTGGTATCGTGTCCGCACATTGTCATTCATATGGGTGTGTTTTCGCACACTATGACCCCAGACTTTGATGTGGTGTGGTATCGCGTCCGCACATTGTCATTCATATGGGTGTGTTTTAGCACACTATGACCCCCGACTTTGATGGGGTGGTATCGCGTCGGCACATAAAATTTGAAAAATCCTAACATGATGTTCAATTGGTCACTGAGGGCTATTATATTGCGCAATACTCAAATATCTTAGGAAGTTCAATCAGGATCAAAACTCTTATGGATCACATAAAATTTGAAAAATCCTACGATCTCTTTAGACGTTAATTGATGGATGACTGTAAAGGTTCCATAACAGCAAACAAGGACGACACAGAAGAGAGAAAGAGGACAGAGCATAACCATGATGCTGTGAACATTGATATCCCGAAAAATTCTAAAAACCGGGGACTCTGTCCGGTCAGGGATTTTGTCCGCCGGGGATTCTGTCCACCCTGTCAAAAATATCAGGGATACTGTCGGCCGGGGATTCTGTCCATCTGGATTTTGTCCAGGATTCAGCAAAACCATTTCGATTATGTTCTCATTTACCACTTAAAAAGAACGTAATACTGAGTAACTGATTGCACACAAAGGGGGCACTTTGATTCAGAGCCACACGGATGACCTAGCTTCGAAAACTTCACAAAAATATCTGAAAACACTTACTCTCCCCTTGTCCTTTTCATTGCATTTTTTTTACTGTCTTGCATCAAACGCAGAATACAGATTTTTCACGCGATCTGACGAGGTATTTTCCTAGCTGCCTTTCTTCTTATACACTAGCAGTTTACGTAGTTTTCCTTCTCAACACCATTAACTATAGATGAGGTTTTTTAAAGCTTCAGCACTAGGTTTGATAAGACAGGTTATCTTGACTCTTGCTCGTTTGATAAACACTGAAGGCGGTTTTCCGACATTTTAATGAAACAACATTTAGCCGAAATGGACATCTACGACATTTAATGGAAAGTTATAAATGAGGGCAGTGTCTTTGTATTTCATTAGCCATTGTGGTTGATACCTTTTTAACTGAATCGTCAAACAGAAAAGTGAAAAATAAAATAATAATTTGTGATTATGGTGATTTCATATTTATTGAACAGGCGTTCAGATTTTAAAGATTGATTGATTCATCAAGCATTAAACTGATCAGTTGCGGGAGAAGCAATTAAAAACTGCGCCATTACAATATTCACCGTATTGTAATTGACAGATGCAGTACAAGACTGAAATAGTACGGCACTTCGTTGATCAGCCCAGATGTTAAGCCAGTGATCGAACGAGATGGTCGAATTACCCCTAAATTGCAACTATTTAAATTCCTTACGGTGTATTCAGATAAACTGTATATAAAATGGTGTACAGTCAAAACCTCCCCGTGACAACCCCCCCCCCCCCCAATTTTGCAGACCCGGAACTACCTCTACCCCCTCCCCCGCGGCCGAACAGCCTCCCCCCCCCCCCCACCGTGTTACAACCCCCCTTCCCTACTTCTGATAGGGTTGCAAGAGAAACAGATAATGTTAAGGGGCACCAAATGTTTTTTTTTTCAACTTTGGTGAAAAAGGCGTGGACATGTTTTAAGTCTCCCATCCATAAACTACTGCCGAGCCCTGCATAACTGGCGAAGTCCCTTTTCCATGGCAAAGATAAGAATGCGGTGATCGCTGGCTGCTTCGTTGTCGAATATCAGGAATGGTTCGAATTGGTTTCGGCCAGTGCTTGTGAATTCCACAGGCAGTTTTTATTTCACCTGCGGACGCAGGCTCTTTCGGTAGGGCTCCCCGTTTATGCCTCCGGATCTTTCTCCTCATGGACTCGGGTGATGGCAGGTCGGCCAGGATATCAGCTTCCGTATTCAGCAGGTCGCTGTTTTCCCTTGCTATTACCCTCCGTTCTTTCATGGCTTGCTTGACATGTTTAACTTTGATGTTGTGTGGGTCGTGGCCGTGCTCTGTTGAACTTTTCACCTCCTGGATTTCCAAGTCCGTGGTCACGGAACCCTTGCAGCTGTATAGAGCTCGGTGTGAGCATTTCCAGCGAATGATGGTTCTCTCGTTCTTTTTTTTGTGTGCGTGTGGCCTTGGTGGCAAAATAGTTTGACCCCCTTTCTGATTCTTGATCGCTTCCATTGCGGTGTTCTTGCAATATATTCGAATTTACCCATGATTTGAACCTCAACATTCGAACTGGTTTATATACTGGCATCCTCAAATAATTGCAAATGAATACTGATCAAAAGGTATGGGGTGGGGTTTGGGGAGGTTGTGTCAAGGGAGTGGTTGCGTGCCAGGTCTGCAAAATCGGGGGTGTTCTGTCATGGGGGTTCAGTCCTACATTCATATGAAATGGGTCGTTCTCGGAAGCAATGGAAATTTCAACAACGAACCAAAAAAAACCAAAGCTGTTTTTTGGGGCTATTCCTATGTGAAAAGAGATGTTGCATAAAAAAAGAAACAACAACAACAGCAACTTCGATCATATGAATTTTTGCAAAATAGATCATTTCGTTTTTTTCTATTTGGTCAATCAATTAAAAAGATATCACTCACATTTTGACAAATCAATGAAAAAGATATCACCCACAATTGTAAAGTTCGACTAAATGTGGCAGAGATTTCGGCTACATGTCGTGTTCGCTGAAGCCATCTGATACCCCCTGACTGACAAAAGCACATGGCCATTAGTCTGGTACTTTGAAAATCTATAAGGGCCCATGTACATGCGGATGCATAAAGAAAGCGAGCCTCATGTACGATGAAGAACTTCCTTTTAGAAAGTCAACACTCAAAATGCCCACAAGTTTCTTGTTTAATGTTTTGTAAGTAAAACGACGTATTTTCAGAAACTGGGATTTCTGACCATGCCAGTGCCCTTCTAGCAGGTGTAGATCAACTGACCAACGTTCAACTGACCAACGCCTCAATAAACAACGGACAACTGACCAACTTTTCTATCACATATTTTTAGAGCTCAAAAAACTTCCTCTCCTGAGTTGCATCAGACAAAACGAAAGCAAAGAAGTGCTGTCTCACATCATAAAGCTAGTCCTATACTCCCTTCTGTGTCATCGAGTGTCAGCGTGGCAAAGATAATCTCGTAATCCCTTCCCTGTCATCTAGTGTGTGGCGGACCCGAGTTTTCAGTGCGGTGCTTGAATCTAAGAAATGTGCAATAAAATAAAAGCCAAGACATGGTGGGGTCATGGTGTCATCTCCAAAAGTCGTCTTAGGTAGGGGATTTTTTGCTATAAATAGCAGTCCTTTTTTAAGCATAATCACATCAGTTTTGACTGCTATTTGAACTCTGTCACTTGATCGCGCGACTACGCGGAATTTCAGAAGCGCACCGAAGTTCTGTTTAGGGAGCTCATCGAAGGCCGAAAAACACTCGAGGAATTTCTTCGGGCTCAACGTTCGATTTGGACATTAGTAGTTTTGTGGCATGGTACAGTTATCGGTGGTGATATATGATCTTACCTGCTTTTGATATGGTAGTTCACAGACAATAATTTTTTCTAAAAGTTGCTCAGTTGTCAGTTTTTTTTATTAAGGCGTTGATCAGTTGTCCGTTGGTCAGTTTGTATGTCCTCCCTGCTAGCACAGCGCCGGATTCTGAAAGCTGCTGAAGATGCTCAAGTTGTTGACTGCGGAATCACACATCAGCCGAGCCGAAGAATTCCGTCATTTACATTACACTCATAAAACAAATCAGTTAACTAACGCGATGAAATCAAACTTTTTGCGTCATTTTTCAAGTTCTGGTGTAACAAAATAACACCTCTGAAATCCTTCTCCTCAGTGTAAATCATGAAGCACTACCCGTCCAGCAGGTCTTTGTCATTTTTCGCGCGAAGGAACCACAGGACACAACTTTTCCATAAAGTCTCGGTTGTCGGCAACATCAAAGTTTTTTTTAGTTGAAAATATCTTACAATACAAGATCTAAAATTACCGCCGAAGCAAAAACGGATTCACGACATTATTCTGAACGGGAAAAAATGCCGTGATACGTCGGTGACTGCCCACTTGGCCTACGACCCAGAAGGCCTACGATTTTTTTACCAAGAAGGCCTACGATTTTTTTTACCCAGAAGGCCTATGATTTTCTACCCAGAAGGCCTACGATTGTTTTACCCAGAATTTATTGCTATTACAAGATAATTGCCTCCCATTTAGTCATTCCAGAGAATGTGCTCCGGGGCGTGATTTACGATTATCCCCAGAATATGTACTCCAGGGAATGAATTCGAGGGGATTAAGATTACGCTGAAGCGATTAAGATTACGCCGAGGGCACGATAGAGATTATCCCCAGAATATGTACTCCAGGGAATGAATTCGAGGGGATTAAGATTACGCTGAAGCGATTAAGATTACGCCGAGGGCACGATTGAGATTATCCCCAGAATATGTACTCGTGATGGGTCTAGGACAGTTGCCTGCGGGGCATTAGCCCGCAGACAGTAGCCAGTAGTATGGCTCAGTAGGTTGTAATGTCAGTTGATTGCATTTAGAATGTCATATAGTCGTACAATGTAATATAGTTGCAATTAAAATGTTTTGTGATCCTGCAATGAAAGGGCGATTGACTTGTCATTTGATTACATAAAAGAAAACTAGAACCTCACTTCGCCAGCGAAATGTTAAACACTTGACAAAAATTAAAACGCAAAAATACTTCCTTCAGTGGGTTATTTCTTGAATAATATATTCCAAACAACACAGCTTGAATACGCCTTATAAGCCGAGTAGTGTTTGGTTCTTGTTGACTTATCTATTTACGCAGTGAGAGCTCGCACAAAGCTCACTGAGCAACTGTGTGTGATGTGGGTTAAATGCTACGCATTTACTTGCAAAAATACACTCTTTTCACATGGCATTTAAACAAAGAAAACGAAATCAAAGACGAAAATAAAAAGTGACATGCACACGTTCAGATCAAGCTCTTCATAAGTTCCAAGTTTCATGGTCGTAGGGCCCATAGTGTCAGAGAAGAAAAAGACACAAAAAATCGGAAAAACTGTCAAGAAGAAAAAAAGAAAAAAAAGGACGAATTTTGCTCGCACAAATTCATATAACCCTTGCAAGCCAAGGGCTTGTCAAGTGTTAATAAAAGAAATTCAGTGAAACCCAAAACTTATATTGGTTAAGAAAAGTATACCGCGGGCTACTGGGTAAAAAGTGTAGGCCTGTTGGGTAGAAAAAGTGTAGGCCTCCTGGGTAAAAAAATCGTAGGTAGGCCTACTGGGTAGAAAAATCGTAGGCCTTCTGGGTAGAAAAGTGTAGGCCAAGTGGGTCGTAGGCCAAGTGGGTTGTAATCGATACGTCATCCAGGCTACGGGCTCTAAAATCGACCATCAGTCAGGAATAATCATAACTGCATCAAAAATACGTTCCATTCCACTGCTGGGACGAAACAACATGCAGCTACATATGGAATGCTTAATAGCTCAACAAATGCTTCATGTAAGTACTACAAAGGCAAAGGCTATAGCAACATCGTTGTCATGTGCATTCAAATTATTAACCAGTCTGTCAAATGTAACGTAGCCATAAAACAAAACAGACTTCACACACTGTAATGACTACGAATATTATTATCATTACTTATATCTTGAAATGCTCGATCTTGTTTGCGTACAATAAATAGGTTTACCATTAAGAATGTCCAAGGACATTGTGAAAAGCCAAGCCTCGTTAATCAAGTATCAAAAGGTTTGTAGAACTGACGAAACGTGGAAAAAGCATTATTAAAATTGATAACTATAACTTCGTTAGAGATTCGCTTAATCTCTTGCGAATCCCCCAAAAAAGTAATTATCCGGAGAGGCATAATAAAGTACCACTCCTACAATATTTGAGACCAATATAACACTACATGCAGGGGAACAGCCATGTTGAAAAACTTGATCCCTAAACATTTTCAAATTTTTAAAGAAAAGATTACCTGAAGAGCATTCTGCTAAATCTTTCAGAAGAAATTCAATCAAAACTGCAAGAGGCACCACATTAAAAAATAGCTCACCAAATGTTTTTAAAGTGGTGACATTTGGCCAATTCCTGGCATTTAGCCAGAAAATTTATTTTTTAACATGAGGGGACTGCATAAGAAATCTGCGCACAAAATTTTAAAGCAATCCCATCAAAATTAGGAGAGAAGCATTTAAAAAACTGGCTTCAAAAACTTAAAAATACAAAGTCGCCTGGTCTAAAAAACTTAAATTTCCTAGAAAAAAATAGTTGCCTATGTTTTTATCTAGTTTTTTTTATTGCGAATTTCGCAAATCACATTATCTGAATTTAATTACGTCTCTTCTTTCACAGAGTCCGTTAACTTTCTTGCTTAATGAAAAGTAACCAAAGGTTCTGAGTTTAACTAGTCGATTTCTAATTACAAATCTCCAAAAACTAAAACATTTCCATGGCGACCTTACACGTCGGCTGTGGCAAACAGACTTCATACATTAGATCATGATTAAACTCACTAAAGATTACCCTGCTCACTGGTAACACCTCAAGAATAAGGGAGCCATCAGCACGTGATGAGCACACATATAAAATCAAGACATAAAATGTATCACACAGCATTTTTACCAGATGACCAGTTTACCTTTGATTCTCCGGTGAATTACAGCGACTGGCGCTAGAAATTCAATTCACAGCGATGAATGTGTCGAGTCTTGGCTCGAAAAACGAAAAATAGCTCTTGCTCCTGAAGAGCACCTAACCAAATCGACGACCTCCAAGGTGCCACATCGCAATAACATAAATCTATCCTACTTTTTCAAAGTAAAATTCAGATCTAATTTCAAAGAATATTCACATAAGCAATTATTTAGTCAGGTAGGAACACCATAATTTTAGTTTTGGGAAATTTTGGGAGATCTCGGCAACTTCTGAAAACATGTTGATTCACCTCAAATTTATAATTCTGGATTCTATACCAAATGCCGTACTAAATTTCTTCTTCACAAAAAAAAAAACCAAAAAAAAAAAAAAAAAAAAAAAAAAAAAAAAAAAAAACTGATGTGTCGGTCACTGTTGATTTTACACATTGTGGTTAAAATTGCCGAGACACCTTCTTACAACCTGGAAATCATTACGGTGTTCCTTCCTTGAACGCGTGTAATAATGAGATACTGGGCCCAGGATGTGCAGCTCTCCCAGCGCACGTGGCGTTGTTACACGGAAGAGCCCATGCTATACTCATCGAGGAGGGCGGATCCCGCCATCTCCAGATTCCACTGAAATAACTCCAACAACTTTTGACATTTCTCTTTTGAAGCAATACTCAGGCGGAAGAGCTGCTCGACTTTGAGATACCTCACTGCGGGCTCAACACTCCACTGGGTGCTCTGCAATGCCGCCAAACTCTCGTCAGTCGTGACCCCATGAACTTGACCCTGCACGGCCTTGATCTTCGTGTTCACATCCGCCATGTTGTAAGCTTGGGCTGTACTCTGTGCTGGCAAATGTGCACCCATGCGGGGAGTGCGAGAAAAGAGCAAGTGTTTCGGCGAATCGGACATTTTAGACAGATCCAGTCTATCCCGATCTGAAAGCCCTGACGCTGTACTGGCCGCCACAGAGCTTTGAGCGGATGGCGACATGTTATGAATATTGGCGTACGGGGACTCTCTCCGGTGTGGCTGGTTATCCGGACTCGGTGGCACTGAGCTCGAAGTCGACGACAGATACCCGCGGTTGTGAATGCCACCAAGATCTGAGAAATTCTGATAGCGATCTGACTGACTGTCACTGGCGGCTTGATACGGCCGCACTTGGGCCGTTTGTTTCTCCTTCTCGGGGAGCAGCCAGTAGTGTGTTCTGCTCGTCTGCACCCCGTCCTGCAGCACTGGGTGAATGTTGGTGGCAGCCCTCAGGGGGTCGCCAGGGTCCGGCATGTTGCAGTACAAGTCTCTCCTGGAACTGCGTGACGTATCCCGTGCCCTCGAGGGGCGGGCGGACCTCGGTGGCAACGGGGGTGCGTCCATGTCTCCCTCCCAAAGTGAACTCCGTGCTCCCCCTGCTTCCAGTTGCGATTCTTTCGCTGTAATTCTCTGCGTCTTTGGCCTCACAACACCATCGCTGGATTCAACCTGCGGGTTCGACATTGGCACCTCATCATAAAATACGGAGTTGCCGTAGACTTTGGCACTTGCTGAGGCGTGAGCAGCCGCCGACTGTATATCTTTGCTGTCCCACGCCGCTAGCGCCCCCTTGCCACAGTCGCTCCTCCTATTTATATTTGCATCTCTGTTCTTATCAGGTTCTTTGGTCAATGAAATACCACCTAGTGCATCTGAGAGCCAATCAAAAGCCTTCTCGACGTCTTCTCTCTTCGGCTGTTCGAGTGTCGAAATGTTTACACTTTTATCCGTGTTGCATTTCTCTAGTTGTGCAGTGCTAGGTGGAAATGCGTAGTAAGGGCTGCTACCTTTTTCTGCACCCTCCATTTCACGCCCGTTTTGCGGGGAGCTTGCACATCTAGCTACCTCCCTGGACGAGTCAGTTACCTCACTCTGTGCAGTACAGGTTCCATTTTGTCTCATGGGTAGAAGATCGTTTCGTGAATCTATTGTTGCTTGTGACTGATGGGATTTTTTAGCCAGCGATGAACTATTACTGGGCGCAGACGTCACATTGATGTACACTCTTGGTGGAATTGGCGGTGTGTTCTCACTCCCGCATACCGGCAAGGGCGGGGGTTTATAAACAGGATGGGGTGTGGTAGGATACTCTCCAGACTCAAAAGAATCGCCGGATGTATCAAGCTGACTAGATGTTTCCCCAGTTTCAAAATGTAGGGGCGAAACAGACTTGAGATTCTCTAAATTCACCTCAAAAGGATCATCCGGTGTAGTTCGTTGTTCGCCTAAAGGAGGTGGTAAATACCCATATTTGTCCGCGATCGAGCTATCAAAAAGCGACACTGGTGCTTTACCAGCACTCTGTACACTGTCACTCGATTTCGCCTCCCCCAAGTCTATCAACAGGCTATCAGACGCAAAGTTGCGTTGTATTGGTCGCGGCTGTAATTCCGCCTGAGTCCTCACCGACTGCACTTTGGGCTGAGGCGGGCGTTCCGGGAGCCGCGAGTCTTTGCGACCCTCCCTCGGGCTACGCTTGTTTTGATTGTTTTCGTACTGAGGGGTGCCTAATTGTTTGTACTTGTTCATGGACAGTTTGCTCTTGAAGCTAGCATAGGCGCTCTTTTTCCGGTCGGGCAAGGCGGTGGGCCGGGTCTGCTCCACGTCGCCAGTTATATCCGGGGGCTCCATCGGATTTCGCAAGTACACTCTAAAATGTAAAACAAATTAAACAAGTTATTAAACAGCACAGAATTAAGAGCTTTAACACTTCATTTAAGTTCTAGAGCAAAAATAACAGCGATAATTTTAACGTGACGTCGGTACCAACGTCTGATCATCTGAACGATGATCTAGACACCTGGCGCATTGCGATGCATCCCGCCATGGTATGCCGTTCGAACAGTGGTGTTGCCTGGGAACGGGGGTCACTACCACTAGACCAAGTTTTTACTAGAGCGGCCAGTACACACAAAACATAAGAGTACAGGCTTATATCACACATTTTCAATCAGCACCTATTAATTCTTTTGTTTTTGTAAACAAAAACAAATGTTTCAACGACTAAACCCATCATTCACCAGTAACCATTTTCCATTTTGTCCCCGACAGCGCCTTTCACAAAGTTTTATTTGAAAAAGTATTTACAGAATAATAAGAAATTTTAGTTATATTAACGAATCCCATGTGTCCAGCAGTCAGGTTGTGTATCACCTTTATCCCAGTTTAGAAACCAGGTGTGGTACGCAACTTGATTTTTTGGGTATTTCAGTCCTCCTTTTTATACAAGTTTAGGCTCAGGTGTTTTATCTTGGTCTAGGAGGTGGTCACTAAACAGGTTTTACTGTACGTCTTTTGGTCTGGTTCCAGATGGTGGTCGCTAAAACAGGAAGGCATTTTGATACCAAAATAGTGCGCTGCTTGTCATAACACAATGTATTAGATGACCCACTTTAGAAGTGAAAGCTAGTTTCAGGTAATGCACAAACATTGCGAGCCGTTACGTAATTACTCCCACATGCAGAACAGCTTGGCAGTCAAATGAAAACACGCTGATAGGGGTAGGTGCTAATAGCTAATAGTTGTAACACACAAAAAGGCCAATCGCACGAAATCTGAGAAGCGTCAATAATTGTGCAGCTAATGTATTCAAGTACGTCTAAAGAATGCAGGAACATTGGAGGATCTTCTGAAAAATGGTGAAATCCCAAGCGGAGTTAATAGCTATCCTTAATTAACAAAAGAGCCGGAAAAATGGGGAAGCGGGGGTGAGGGAAGGGTGGGGAGGGGGCAGAGCGGAAAGTGAGTAGTATGACTGCTACCTTTACCTAAAAGCTCAAGACAATGAAGCTACTGTCCTGGATTTCGCTAAGATTTTACTGATTTTTCATTTTTCGCCAAAATTTCCGCCAATTTTTGGCGAATGGCCAAAACAAGTAACATCCAGGTGGACACTTATGCACCCTTCCTTCCACCAAAACTTTAGAACGTTTCTATAAAAACCCTGGGAGATATCTTTTGAAAAGAATTTTTTTTGTTAAATATTTCCGCCATTTTTCGGGGAATTGCCAAAAAGAAATAGCCAGTTAGGTAGTAATGTGTGCTACTCTTACTTAAAATCACAAGGCAACGAGGCTATTGTCCTGGAGTTAGTGAAGACTGTACTGATTTTTTTTTTTCGTCAAAATTTCCGCCAATTTCTGGCCAATCACCAAAAAAAGTAACAGTCGAGTGGGCAGCAACGCCTGCAACCCTCCCTTAAAATTTCAAAATAATAGGATTATTTTCCTGGAGATAGTTATGACACTACGGAAAAAATTCGCCAATTCTTGCCTATTCGCAAAAAAAAGTAATAGCAAAGGTAGGTCTTTATGTCCGCTACTATCAACCAAAATTTCAAGACATACAGGCTAGGAACCTATGAGGAGCTAAAAATACCTGTCATTTGGCCAAGTTTTGGTGTATCGCCAAAAAAAGTAATTTTTCAAGACAGGCCTTCTTAGTGAACATTTATAAGAAATTTGAAGAAAATCCGATCAAAATTGGGGAGGAGTATTTTTGAAATTGGCAGGCAAAGATTACAAAATGCCCCACCCCCCAAATTGGCCAATTCTTGCCGGATCACCAAAATAGTAATTTTTCAAGAGAGAACAATCGTACACAATTGGGAAGGAATCCGATCAAAGTGGTGGGACAGAAAGTATTTTGAAAATTAGTTGCGAAAAAATAAAAAAATGTCCCCCCATTTGGCCAATTTTTGAATGCCAAAAAAGTAATTTATCCAAATTTGAAAGGAATCCGATCAAAACCGAGGGATAAGAAGCATTTTAAGTAAAAGTTTGCACACGTACATACAGACGACAGATACCCCCTCTACGACGAAGTCGGTTGGTCTAAAAACGTGGTTAAATTCTGAACATATTATAGTTATTTCAATTGTTATTAATATAATTACTATAATTATTTGACCTGAATTCAATATCAATTTATAAGAGAACAAATTTCTCTTATGTGAATAACCTTCCATCTATATAGACCTGGCCATCTTGATTCCTTTAAACTAACTGCATTGTTTCGTTCTGGCTGCTATGTACCGCCTCCTGTTTTTCCAACCAATGACGCTCCTTGTTACAATCTATTTTGCATAAAATGGCGATCAACTCTCAGCTCAGCCAACATCTATCAAATCCATCATAAATGCAAAGGCGAACAAAGCGAAAATAAAAATTTCGCCGCGAAAGCGCCACGCATGACAAAAAATAACCAAAATTCTACTCAGGCACACAGGAGGCACCAATATATTTGGTCACCGGTGGTGATCGGTACCCCAATATATATGGTGACCGGTGGTGATCGGTTCCCTAAATTGGCGAGATTTGGCGAATCCGATGAAAACTGTAAACTGTAAACATCAGAGATGCAAAGCCCCCAGCTCGATTCTCGATTCTTTGCGACATCTGTTGTAAAGAAAGGCCTGATAGATTAAAAGCTCTTTCACTGTGTTAGGTTTCATAGCTTTATATCAAAGCGTTCATGGCGGAAACTTGGTGCGTAAAAAACATAGCACTCCAAATGTAAACGGACGGACGGACCGACTAACCGATAACAACAGCCCTCAGGCAAAATTTGGCTGGGGGCTAAAAAGCAGAGAACGTCCGCCGATCACTTACTCGTCGATGGCACCGGGGTCACCCCATTTCGCCCCACTGGCGTCCAGATGGCCGGTGTGTATGAAGCTGTGCTTCAATGGGGCGCTGATGTCTCCTCCTGTTTTACGCCTCTGCGGATCAACTAGAGACCGTGGAAATTCCCCAACCTATAAAAACGACCAGCTTTATGTTGTTAAAAAAAACAACAAAAACTATTATTTGTTTCAATAACATCATTTTCACTGACTTGTTTAAATGAGTTGCTTCTTCAAGAGGATGATGTTTTTTTTGTTTCTTTAAGAATATGAAATTTTTTAAACCTTTTTCATAAAAACTCTATACGCTTGGTAATATTACACGCATTATTCTGCTCTCGAAATTCAACACTGCTTATCCATTATGGTTTCAATGTCATATTGACGCATTCAAATTTTGATTCAATTTCCACAGAAGCTCTTCTATGTAAAATATCACTAGTTTCCCTACCTCACATGTCCGCTTGTTTTGTCCTTTCCAATAAAAATGGTCACTTTTGCCGTCAATAACTGTAATTTTGTCACCAGGTTCAATTTTTAATTTGCCATACTCATCAAAACTTTGTAGAGCCTTCATTTCCGACGGCCGAACCTGAAAAAGTAAAGATTTCTCTTTTATTCACGCTGTAAATACGAAAGGGCTCTAGTGGAACAAACTGCTCGACTGGAAAGCCCGCATCTTTTGTGTTGGTGTGGGGAGGGGGCTAATTCCGGGACGGGGGGGGGGGGGTTGGGTGTGGAGTGGTGATGTTGGGTGAAGTGGTAAAGGGGGCGGAGTGGTGAGGAGGGGTTGCATGATGAGGAGACAGTGGAGCGGTGAGGAGGGGCCAGTGCTGGAGATGGGGAGGGATGACGAAGGCATGGATGGAACGGTGACGAGGGAATACTGTGGTTATGAGGGGATGGCGATTAAGGGTGGAGTGGTGATCAGGGGAAGAAGGGTGTGAAGTGGTCATGAGGGGGTGTAGCGGTGATGAGGGAGAGGAGTGGCGAGGAGGGGGTTGAATGGTGAGGAGGCGGTGGAGCGGAGAGAAGGGGGTGCAGTGGTGATGAGGCAGATGAGTGGCGAGGAGGGGGTGGAGTGGTGATGCGGGACAGGAGTGGTTAGGAGGGAGTGCAGTGATGATAATGCAGAGGAGTGGTGAGGAGGGGATGTAGTGGTGATGAGGGAGAAGAGTGGTGGGGAGGGGTGTAGTGGGGATGAGGGACGAGTGGTGAGGAGGAAGTGGAGTGATAATGAGGGAATGGAGTGGTGAGGAGGGGATGGAGTGATGATGAGGGAAAGGAGTGGTGAGGAGGAGATGGAGTGATGATGAGGGAGAGGAGTGGTGGGGAGTGGAGTGGTAATGAGGGAGAGGAGTGGCGAGGAGGGGGTGGAGTGCCGATGAGGGACAGGAGTGGTGAGGAGGGGGTGGATTGGTGATGAGGAAACGGACTGTTGATAACGAATCGGCGCAACAAAAAGATTTCATTGTTTTGTCAAAGCACACAAGAAACCACACTGGATCGCAAGGAATCCGTATTGACTTCACAACAGGAATCACAGTGACTTCACGAAAGGAACCACAATTATGTCACAAAGGAAACCTTACTGACTTCATAAAAAAAGTACACTAACTCCTGAAAAAACACTGCATTATGGTCACAAAAGAGACCGTATCGAATTCGCAAAGGAAACAGCACTAACTTGACAAACGAACCCACACTAACTTCATGCGTGAAAACTGCACTTACCTCACACAGGAAATCCTTCAAAGCTTCAAAAGTGGGCCTGTCGGTGGAGTTGTGTGCCCAGCACTGCAGCATCAGCTGGTAGATGTCGGTCGGGCTGTGTTCTGGCTTGGGCAATCTTTCCCCCTCTTGATCTATCTTTTGTAAAATCTGCAGAACAATAAGTTAGAGCCCCCTGTGAATCAGCAAGACATTTGAGGTTTTTGACATAGATGCCAAAGCTTTTTTTTGTAACCCACACTTTACTGCATTATGACTTGTTAATCCCTACATCTAAGCACATAACGCTTGATTAGACATCCGTAACAATGCCGTTAGTCTGCCTCGAGACAAACCACATGTAACAGAAACCTTTCTGATTCCTTGGTGTTAGAAAACGAGATGCCACCACACTACCTGGCTGCCGTTGAAGCCCAGCCATGGCTGCTGGCCATACGTGAAGATCTCCCAGAAAGTAACACCCAGCATCCACGTGTCGCTGGCATGCGAGTACTGCCGGGCCTTCAGACTTTCTGGTGCACACCTGCCAACAAATGACACATCTATCGTCACACATGTTTTTTATTTAAAATCACAAATATTATGTAGATAGCTCGCGGTTAATCGGTTCCACTCTTTAACCAATCCATGACTTTTTTCCAAAAAAAAAAGAAAAAAGAAAACTAACAGCCTTGATATAAAAATCAGAATCAAATACTGGCCAAAGTAAACAGAATATTTTTGTTATGCGCGTGGATTGGTTCCTAATGCAGGTATCAACCCACTCACACAAGACTTTTCCACTTTGTTTATTATCCTAATTTTAATTCATTTTGAATTTAATTTCTTTCAATATCTTTGTATTGTACTTGCTTCTCATTTCTCTAAAATTAAAATCTTACTTACAGTTTGAATTCAAATAAAATTTTACTCATACAATCACAAAGTGTCGCTAAATTAATGTAAATGTTCTTTAAAAACAGCTAATTTATGATAAATTAACACAGATGTCAAAGTTTTCAATCACATTTTTTGTGGTTAGATGGTAAGAGTCAGTATAGATATTATGTTCAAGAGATCATGCGATATTTTCTGGGGAAGGTCATAAAATGCCGGGACTCTCTGATTTCGCTGTTGCTGTTTTTTGTTCACTATAAATGTTGAATTTACCAAGCAAATGGGACTTTCTTCTGTTCGGACATCACATAATGGTCCTCGTGGGTAGGCAGCGCTCTCATCAGCCCAAAATCACCAATCTTGATCTGAAAATAGCTGACATTTCTAAATTGGGATGTTAAATTACATATTTTGTTTGTTTTTCTTTCATTTTAATCCAGGACGGCAAAACACTCATGTCCACGCAAATAAGTAATACTCAAGTGAACACTTTTGAACCGTGCACTTTCTGTTTCCACAAAGTCCACATTTTTGTTTCAACATGCTGTTTAGTAAGCAGTATATAGGAAATGCAAACGTAACATCCGTTATTGGGTACTTGAGTCAACAAGGCAAACGTTTTGCGCCTCTCCGCTACAAAAACATTAACTCACCCTCTCCGTAGACGCAAGCAGTACATTTCTACAAGCCAAGTCACGATGAATGAATCGTTTCGTCTCAAGGTACGCCATGCCGATGGCAATTTGGATGCAATATTCCACCAGTAAGTCAATCAGGTAGCGATGGCCTTCCTGTCTCAGTCTGTCTAACAGTGACCCCAGAGGCGCAAGCTCTGTCACCTAACGGCATCGGCAAAGAAGAAAACAATACATCAAACAACAAAATAGCACGCTAACTTAACTTTAATTGTTGTCACTTAAGGGAAGAAATGGCGGTTATTGCTCTGCTGTTATAGTGAAGCCCTGTTGAACTGATATCGCTGGCACCGGCGACGGTTTATCGATATGTCCAGGGTTTTACTGCAATTATGGGGTCCGTTTCCTCTCAACATTTACTCCGATTCTATGATTTAGGTATAAACTAGTGAAAACTGCTTTACCCATTAACACAAACAGCAGCTGAATTTCAATACACTTTAGCACGCAACCTTTAAGCTAAACTAAAAAAATAACTGATACTACCAAACGACTAAAGCTACCAACCACCAACACTAAATACAAGCAGCGGCACGAGGACTACAAACCATCATGAGCGGCGACGACAGGACGACGCCATAGAGGCGTATGAGGTTGGGGTGGTCCAGTGTGTGCATTGCGTTCACTTCCTTCACGAAGTCCTCGAAGGCCCCCGGCATGGACAACACCTCGCTCTTCAGTATCTTCACGGCTACGGGCACCTGTGCACCATAAAAATAATTCTTTTCCTACAACATTTTCAATTAAAATAGTAGATGCTCGAGAAGCATGAATCCGCCGGGTTCGCGCAAATTGTATACCTGATTATTATGTTCCTGTGAACAACTGTTCCAAAGAACACCATACAGCCTTGTGGTCAGTGAAGTAGAGGTTTGTAGAGCCAGTGGTACATGGTTGATTTGGTGTGAAGATAATATCGATACATCGACCAGATGGCATTGTTGCTTCAAACGAGGTTGGCAGAAGATTTTGCTCGGATCCGGTCGAATCCTGGTCACTGCACTGCGGGATGCTTAGGAGCAGCCATGGGTAAAATCTTAAATCAATCCACTCACTAATGCGGTCTGTAGGCGCGTGAGACCGATATGTGTTATGCTCATTCCCAATTTATTTCTTCCATTTTTTTAAGTTTTGTCATTTTGACAATGTTGCTCGGATCCGGTCGAATCCTGGTCACTGCACTGCGGGATGCTTAGGAGCAGCCATGGGTAAAATCTGAAATCAATCCACCCACTAATGCGGGCTGTAGGCGCGTGAGACTGATGTGTGTTATGCAAAGTCCTTATTCAGTTTCTGCAATTTTTTAAAGTTTTGCCATTTTGGCAATTTTGCTCCGATCCCGTCGAATCCTGGTCACTGCACTGCGGGATGCTTAGGAGCACCCCTGGGTGAAATCTGAAATCAATCCACCCACTAATGCGGGCTGTAGGCGCGTGAGACTGAAATTGCACAGACGGACAGACGGACGGACGGACGGCTCGACCGACAGACGGACAGAATGAAAACTATATCCGTCCGGTTCCCGGCGGATAATAAGACCTTTTAAAGTGTGAAAACATTGCTATGCATTTGACAACTTTGCATCAGTTTCGATAGAACTTTAGATAACCTACATTCCTGCAATTAGTTTGTCAGTGTTCGTGATAACATTATTAATATGTTCTCTTTTTGGGTATTTTTGCACATATTACAAGCGGGGCGGTTTTTTTAACTTCCCAACCATCTATCCGCGTCTCGGAAAGCAGTTTAAAAAAAATATGTGCATACGCTATAACATAAAGGGAAGTGGGCAGGCTCACCTTACAACCTGCAGGCGTTGTCCAGTCACCTTTTCTGACCACACCAAAGGAGCCATCGCCAAGCTTTTGGAAGAGATTTATCTCCTTGTCGTTAATCAGGCAGGTGAGCGCGCTCAGGTCGCGCTGCTGCGCGCTGGCGATTTGAGAGCCCGCGCCGCGCCGTGTCCTGTCACTGCTGGCCTTATCCGACTTTGGTAAAATCTTCAATGTTAAAGAAAATATGCAAAATTATGTATCATGGGGAACAATCTACCACTTTTAAGTGGGCAACATTTGCCAGTAGTGATTTGTCCACAAGTGTACATAGCATACATATAACCACAGACGAAAAACAACCAAAGTCACTGACGATCGCAGTCGCAGCAGACATGAATTTCATACAAAACCGGCCAAATCTGAACAAAGTTATTGGTTAATTTCCAATCAATGTCAGAATATAATAACGTAACAAAGCCTAACTATACAGATTATGGTTTGACTGAATTGCATTCAGAAACCAAGATGAAGGGTATACAACGATCAGTTCATCAAAACACACCAATAACTTCTCCGACAACTCCTCAGGGCCCACCCAACCTTTTCCTTCAGTGAAAAAAAGGAAAAACGATGTGTCGCCCACCTTCTCTAAAATACCCTTTTTACTCTTCTGTTTGCGCTTCTTGACACTGTCCATGAGCCTGCGTATTGCAGGCTTGCCCATGCCAATCCGCTCCAGGTCATCCGCTTTGACATAATCGAAGTGTGCTAGCCTGCAAATGAATAAATAAAATTACGGAAACCTAAAAAATAATTCTGTTATGGCACATGAGACAAATTAAGCAAAGTAAAGAGTATATATTCTATTCTAAACAAAAACAACGCACTAGTCAACACGATTTATTGATTATGCACGGGAAGGCCCGTGAGGCCATGCACCTCAATGCACCGTTTTACCTGGTAACCTGCAGATTATCACGGAGCTTGACAAAAAACTGATCTAGCTGGACCTCGGCAAGCAGCTCGCGAAGCCATTCCGAACTTTCTTCCGCACTCATCCTCTAAAATCTGTCAAAAATATAAAATAAATTGCCAACAAACCCCTTTTTCATGCAGAAAGATAAATATGCAACACATCAAGTATCTCTGCCAATGACAGCGACCAGCAAAAAATACTGGTTCAGTGGTATAATATCCGCGGGCAATGTGTCCAGATGTGAAAGAGAGGATATTACAAAAGTGAAAGTAGAAAGCTACCAGTTTTGACAAAATATAGATTTGATAGAAGATCTTGCTACCATATTGATGTCAAAAGCAATCAGACTGGGTCTGAGGGTCGAACAGCATTGTTTGTGTTTTCTTACATTTATCTGTCCTTGCCATATTATACTACAATCCCACTGAGGATCCACCCGAGATCCTTGCTGTTAAATTAGAAAGTGACTGAACCACAACTGCAATGCGAGTAGTTTGTTTGTTTTCAAGAAGTTGACCGTCACAGATTATGTTAACAAAGTCGAACGGGTAATTCTGTTTAGCTGTTTACAATGTACACGTGTATCGCTATTATCAATTATTTTAACCTCACGATTATTACAATTTAACGTATGGGCCTTACAATAATTATTATGAACCACTAACAACTTAATTTTAAGAGATTATATAATGCAAATAGATCGCTTCTTGGGGGAGACAGAAATATGAATATAATGTATAAAACTTGTAAAGAGTGGCACCGTAACATTGAGTCCAGGGTGATGCTTGAACTCGGGATCTCCCGCTTCTCAAGCGAACGGTCCACCGACTACGCAAAACTCCACACAACCCTTGGTGAAGGATCGAGCTTCTGGTAGTTACATTTTGTGATTTTTCAGAACTTTGGCTTTTTTGCCAATATTTTGGCAATAACGCCAAACAAACAAAACTGGTAGGGGAATCGCAGAGGATCATTCCTGTCAAAATTTAAAAAGATCGGACCTGATTTGCAGGAAAAGTGGCATTTTATTGTTTTTTTCTGAAATTTGGCCGTTTTGGTCAAAATCACAAAAAAGACACTGTGTTGTGAACTACCTAGGGAACATTCCACCTAAATTTCTAAACAATCGGACCAGAAAAGTAGGAGTAGCATTTGAAAAATTGCTTACACACACATAACGGACCACGGAGAGCCCACAAGTGATGGGAAGAGCTCACCGACCAATGTAGGTTGGGCTAAAAACTAAAATCATATCGAAAAGGAACTCTAAAAATCAGTTCAAACATCGCATTAATATTTAGGGGGCCACAAGCACGAAGAAACAAGAACCTTTTATATTTTTTCTATAACATTTTTATAAACATTTAATTCTCACATCTGCGTCAAATTCTATTGCCCATGTAACTGCTTTCAACCAACGTAAAGCAGAACCTCCTTATAACGAAAACAGATACAACATACACACACTCTATTTTAATACTTGGTAATTTTCAACCACCATGGTTTATTACACTTGGAGATTTTCAATCCTCATAGTTTAGTGAATTCGTCTGATTCCCCGTTTTAGATCATGCCTGTTTATCCGGCAAACTAATCCGGGTAGATTACGACTGGGAGGATCAGTTTGAAACAGGCACATAGTCCAAATTTTCATTATCCAATTTTGGTTGAAAGATGTGCGATCTGGTGATTGATTGATCTAGTGATAGTAGACGCAGTATAAACAATACAGAAAGCTTGTAGAAAAAAAGTACGTTTTGAGGAAAAAAAAAGAACGATGCGAAAATAAAGACTAAATCTTAAAAAAAAAAAGAACGATCCGGCAAACCCTGCTAATAGTCACGTTCTGAACAAACACTGAAAAATCAAGGCAGAGGCGCTGAAGACGCCAAAAAATCTGATCTTCAACTAAATAGTGAATTATTCGGTTATAAAAGCAGGACAAAAGCTGGACGAGATTTCACAATTTTGCTAAAAGCAGGACAAAAGCACGACATTTGCCCTTTTTAGCTCAAAAGCAGGACAAAAGCAGGACGTTTTCCAAAAATGCGAAAAGAGCAGGACATCTGCAAAAGCAGGACGGTGTGGCAACACTGGAGTCTAGGACTTAATCTCCCGGCCTTTACCCCCCCCCTCCCCTCGGGCCTTTACACCCCCCCCCCCCCTTTCATTTTTGAGATGACAACAATAATAATAATAATAGCTGGTTCTTATATAGCACTTTATTTTAAAGCGCTTCACATAATTCATTAGCCTAGAGTTTACAATGTCCAAATATACTACGTATTAAACCAATCATTATTATTAGACAAACCATGCATGCCATTGATACTGGGCATTTTAACACTGCACAATATATTATAGAATATACATAACCAAACTCTATATGGTCACTGCACTGTTGGTACATTTACAGTGTATGACAGACAAATAACCTATAAACCCATTATAATTACAGCTATTGATTTTGCCCATTAGTAATCATTACATACATGGTCTGTTGGTGAGCCCCAGGAGGCCTGACACTTTTGTCATGTGTAAAAATACGAACTCTGCCGCAAGCCGGGCTCGAACTCGCGACTTCGAGATCATAGTTCTCTGGCTAGTTGAGTGCCTTAGACCGCTCGGCCACCTGACCCCCATCAGATCACATGTAAAGGGCATTTTTCACGGAATTGAGTGTTTTACGTATCTTCAAAGTAATTGAAGATTGGATCCCATTCACCCAGAGCAGCATCCTTTAGTGATTCGAATGCTTCTTCCACCTGAGGTAGTGGACAAATGCAATCGCTGCTATTATTCGTGCCTGCTCTTCAATAGCACGATTCGTCTGGTGCGCAATCTGGAGGCCTTCACTTTGAATCTTTCTCAGGATTTTTTGTTTTAGGTCATAGAAGCATCCGTTCTCTGTAGCTGTAGGAAAAGCATCTGTCGCGGCCTGTAGCTCTTTCGAAGTCAATCATGACTGTACGAGGCGAGATGTTCGTTTTGTTTGGGAGCAACACGTGCACGCACGGCAAATAGAATCCTCCAGCGCTCAGAGCGTGCACACTATACAGCTGATAAAACAGCCCTGGAACTATCCTGAATGTTCCATCCATGTACAGGTGCTCTGCTCCAGATAAAATGTCCAAAGTGAGAGAGGTGGCCAAGATAAGAATTCCGTTCTGATCTCCTGTTTCTCTTCAAACAGTATTTTCGGACCGCCGCGAGAATTTGTGAAGCATTCCGTTGTGAATTTATCTGTGCAGAATGCCGAGAACATCGGTGGTTTATGTACCAGTACGATAACAAAGATAGAAACAGATCAAAGCGAGATGCAATCACTAATACGATTACAAACTAAGCCTGAATTGCTTTCAAGTAAAACCACTCAATACTGTAATCAATTTCTTTCATACATGTGATCTCAGAGAGATGAAAATAGTGACTGCAATCCAGTAAAACCAATTTAAAAAGTGATAGCTTCCCTTTCATACTCATGATCTCATGGATGACAAAAATGACTGAAATCAACAGAATTGTAATCAAGTAAAACCAATTAAAAAGTGATGGTCTTCCTTTCATACTTTTTATGTTATAGATGACAAAAGAACGGGGGAGGGGAGGTAAAGGCCGACTAAGATGTGTTTCCACTCAGGTCCAAAAGCATCAAAAATACACAATCTTCTGAATTCGGATACAGGAAGTTGCATTCGGGAGAACGATTTCGAATTCGGTTCTAGAATTCGGATATGGAAAGTTTGGATGAAAAGTTTCACTGCATTATGATAAGAGTTCTATTTTACTTTCCGACCGATTTTACCTTCCTGACATAGTACGAGGTGAGAGAGGTAGATTGCGCGACAATTTATGGTTTTTATTACCTAAGCACAACTTCACCGAGCAACATGTAAAAGAACAATTGACAATACTTATAACCCATACCTACTAAGTTTCTACAAGCGCTATGAACTTATGCAATGGTGAAACCAAAAAGATGGAAACCACGGCAAACGGAAAGGTGAATTTGGCAATGAATAGTCTACAGTCTGAATAGTCTGTATTTGGGACTGCACCGAAACATCGGACTTCCTGGTTTGAAGCAGTACTTTATGTTTTGACATTTTTGGACAGAAAATGCTTTAATTCCTTTGATAACAATATCTTACTATAAATCAATGAAATTTGCTTATTTTTCCTTGCTTACATTTATTTCAGGCATATAAACGGACACTTTTCATGTTTCCCCATACTGACATAATGACTGATAGGATATAAATGTTGACACCCGTTACACATCCGTCACCAGGACAGAACAACCAATCAGCTCGTTGCGCATTTCTTTATGCAATATTCTTTTTGGTGTTACATTTGGACCGAACCAGAAGAATAAAAAAAAATCTTTGCAAATTTTTGTTCGAGCACTTGAAACTTCCGACGCCATATTATTTAGTGCGTGTGTTTTCGGATTAGCTGTACTTTTAAAAAGGTAATATGGTACTGCGTTATTAAGAATTTAAATGTTCAGTGTCCAAACCACAATAGAAACTTTGTGTGTACACAGCTCCTTTACGTTTCTTCCGTTGTTATACTTACATCAAAAGTAACTTTTTAAAGGTGTTAAGAAATGTTTGTTTTCTTTTGTTTTGTTGGTTCTTAACCGGAAGTAACCTCCGTTACGGTCAGTTATACCTGGTTCCAGTTAAATCTTAAAAGAACAGGTAGTTCTAGAACCAGTTATTAGACCGGTAGTTATGCCCAAAGGAATACAGGCAATGAAACAGATGAAATATTTTTTAACAATGAATAATTTTAAGTTTGCCCTAATAAATATACAAATTACACATGACATGTTTCATAACATAGTGTTTGCTCTATCTATATTGTCTTTTCCACCAAAAGTTCAACTTTACCTTTTGACAGATTTCAACTAGCTCAGGGTTCCCACAGAATTTCCATGACAAAATTCCAGGACTTTCAAGCACCTTCCAAACACTCAGTACCAGACTTTTCAAGGACCCTTTTTCCGATACAATGCCCCCCCCCCTCCAAAAGGCAACTTTGACACCAGTTTTTTTCAATGAATTTCTTGCTGTTAATCTGGAACTCCATGTTTTGTTTCTCGGAAAACTTTGGAAGACGATAACACCCTTTGCGCAGAGAAACCGACATCAACTTTGGCATATTTCAATTGATTCTCCTTCGGAATGGTGTAATTGGCTAACTTGGCTTTGGTGTTCAATTTATTCAAGATAACCTGTTTTGATAACACGTAGAAGGATAGATTCGTCAGCATAGATTCAAATTCATCGCCAAGTTTCGTCAGGTGGGGATTCACATCTTTCGCTACAGAAATAAAGGCGTTCAACTTCGCACTTGTCAGTGGATCATCACAGGCAGTCTTAACTGTCAAAAACGTCTTATAAGTGGGCGTTGTATATCCCTTACTGGTTTCCACAGTTTTCACATATTTCGTCATATGAGGCAGCATTTCCAAGACGCATTCGGCAACCTTTATATTTTCAATCGATCCATGCGGGCAAAATTTAAGTGCAAAAATATCTGATCCTGTTAATTCTATGAAATCTTCTCTGCGAGCAGGAGAATCTTTCAACAACCAATAAAAGCTCCGTAAAATTCCATCGATATTCAATTGAAGTGCATCACATGCGCTGCGAAATGCATTATGTACATTGTGCAGGCTGCAAGTGCCTGTGTCCAGCAGATGTTGTATGACGTCAGCCAGTACTTCCGTTTAAAATCCTTATACAATTTGTGATTGACGTTTGGACTTCACATTTACCAAGTATCAAATGATTAGCTATCAATAAATTACAGTAACCATTCGTTACTTCGAACAAGCTGGGACCGGCGAAATTGTTCGAATTAACAGATATTCGAACTAACCGATATTTGGCTTCAGATGTTTTTTTTACATCAGCAAAGGTATGGGTGTAAGGGGGTTAGGTGTAATCGACACACAAATAAAAAATGCTTGATCATAGAACAGTTCTAATTGCAAATAGCTACCTACAGAAAATTTAAAAATTTTCCAAAATATGCCTTTGCTTACCAACTTTGACTCACGCAGATCTTCTTAAGAACAATGTTGTGGCGAGTCTGAAACCTTTCTACCCAACCTATGCTACACTTAAAATCAGCATGACCCAAACCCCGTGCTAAATCCTCTGCCTTTGCAATCAAAATAGGCCCGCTAATAGGCAGATAATGAGCTCGGGCATTGCAAAACCACTTAAACAAGGCATTCTCTAAATCTTCGTGCTTTGCAACTCTAATTTCATTGTTTAAAAGATCAAAGGAATTGATGTGGATTCATATTCACTTCCGAATCGCGTCCATCAGGAGTGAGTCGCACAGTTTGGATTCAAATTTTATCTCATGCAAATGTGGATTCGCGATGAACGTCGCTCTGTAATGCCTTTGTTATGTTGAGATCTGTGGCACAATCAATGGTGTTTGAGTGGTTCTTCATTAAAAATAAGCACAAAAGATAAATCAGAAATTTTTGAGTTAAAACAAAAAATATAAAAAAATGGCCACTTTTCAATTTGTTCGAATTAACCGATATATTCGTTAATTCGAATTTTTTGGTATCAATGTGTAGTAAAAAACGTGGGGACCGGACACTTTTGTTCGAATTATCCAATAATTTGAAGTAACCGATTTCGAAGCAACGAATATATACTGTAATTGCAACTGAAGCTAGGAATCAGTGCTAGTACATGAGTGACGATACAGATTAAAACTCACAGACCAATCGCAAAAACAAACCTTGACAATAAAACCACAATCCTGGGGCTAGCTCGGATGACCATTGTACTTCATGGGGTAAATACAGACACAGGCCAAGACAACCGCTTATCAATTCATACTCAGTCCTTATGGCGATATCAGCACCTAGTCCCAGCGGACCCTTTCTATCTTCCTAGGACAGAAAGGGTCACAGGTCCAGTAATAGAAATGGCCATTGATGTGAACTTTCGAGGATCTGGATCTTTCAGCGCACGGTCCAGGACACCGAGGTTCGGACTCACAGGATTTTTCTAAAAAAAGAAAAACACTAAGAAGTATCCTGACGCATAATTTTTTACCACAGCGAAACTATCAAACTTGTGTGAAGAGTGGTTTTGCAATTGCAGAATCAAAGTTGTTGTGGGTGATAATGGGGGATTCTATATCTTAATCTGAAGGAAGCATCTGTTTTTCTTAGTACAAATTGTTATTTGATCATAAAAACTGAGCGCCGTACCTTATAATTGGGTCATTTATGTGATGCACCCGTTTTAAAATAACACCACTGGCCCGAGTCGTGCGCCGAGACTAGCAAAATTGACATTAATGGCAAGTTCTATTATAGGAACTATGACTCAAGAGTCATTTAGGACCAATCAGCACCAAGCCGCAACCCTTCAGTCTTCAGTAAATATGTCCGAATAGGCTGTATCAACTGAACTGGATAGCCCTCGTTGTGTGTTTTTTTTTTTTTATTACATTTTCACTTTTCCAGGACTTTTTCAAGCACCTGGATTAAAAACATGCGTTTTTCCAGGTATTCCAGGCCTTGGAAAATCCACAACAAAATTCAAGCACTTTCCAGGACTTCAAGGACCTGTGGGAACCCTGCTAACTGACCTCGCGTAGCCTTCTCGTATAAGCCAAATCGCACTTTGGGCGTTCCCAATAAAAAAGCACAAAAATTCTGTTCTGAATAAAAATAACCGGGTAAAAAAATGAAAGAAATGATACATAGATTTCGTCTAAATGTCAAATTTCTCTTGCACCAAAGATCAGTCGGGTTTTTAACAACCCGCATGCTGTTTTAAAAATGTATTAAAGGTTTCAACAAACAGTTTCAAGTTTCAATTTCTTTTATGTTCCGAGTATAAGCTCTTTTGCGATATTTCGTCTATATTTTTCTATGATTTCTTTCATTTGTTTACCCGGTCCCCTCGCAGTCGAAATTCAAAATACTCGCGCAATTTATTCGAAACACCCAAAGTTAGACCTAGATGACTCTTGCGGTCTTCCTATGACAGCAAGAGTCATAGTTCCTATAATAGGAAATGTCATTGATGTCAATTTTCAAATCTCGGCGCACGACTGGGGCCAACGGTGTTATTTTAGAAAGGGTGCATCACATAAATGGCCCAATTATAAATTATGGCGCACAAGACTTATGGTCAGATGACAATTTTTTTACTGAGAAAAATATGTGTTTTCTTGAGATAAGGATATCGATCCCCCATTATCGCCGATAACAGTGAATTCACAGTTGCAAAACCACGCTTTACACTAATTTGGGAGTTTCGCTGAGGTCCAAAATAATGCGCCAGGGTACTTCTCAGTGTGCTTTTAAAGAAAGAGCCTGCCAGTTCGAGCCTGGGTGTCCTTGAACGTGCGCCGAAAGTTCCAGAGCCTCGAAAACTGAGATCAATGGCCATTTCTATTTCAGGAACTGTGACCCTTTCTGTCCTAGGAAGAGAGAAAGGGTCCGGTGGGACTAGGACAAACCAAAAGTGTGGTTTGCCTTATACGTTTTTCTGATATTTTATTAGCATTTTTCTACACTTCGTTAAATTCTATACTTTTCAAAAATTCGTCAAGTTCTGTCAGGTAGCCTGCCTCGGCGGTTTGTTTACCTATTAAAATGATTTTGAATGAAACCGGCGACTCTCTATGTAGCTCCAAGAAGCGGTGCGCTAAAAGATTTCCAGGCAGATATGTACGATGTTATACAAGTCAGAGCTACTCGGAGCTACTCTCTACAAGGAGAGAAACATAAAATTGAACAGCACATCGTAATTGGCAAAACTGAAAATGTGTTCTTTTAATGCGAGAACAGCGTTTGCGGCGGTTGTTCGATGTTTATTTACAAACTTTAAGCCATGCCATTCGCTATTACATTCTTATTATGGGTCATAATAATTTTCATTAGCCAACAGATGAGTTTGTAAATTAACCAATTACGATGTGCTGGTCAATTTGAATGTTCCTTGCCTTGTATGTAGAACCTTAAATATCGCCCAGATTATCGAGGGTTTCACCCATCAGCACAAACAGGAACAAAAGCAGGGGGAGCGCAAGGTGAAAAGGGCATCGCATTTTATTCCATACAACATGTTAGCAGCACTTCATGAGACTATCTTCACATTAAGAAGATTCGACTCAACAAGTCCGGAAGTTTACAACTTTTGTCTTCCAACCTACTACGCCTGTTGAAGAATTTACACACATACGGCCCCGTTTCGCTGATTACTAGTAAATACGTCGTTGAACGCAGACCTCCAGTATAAGGCCTCATGCGCCCATTACAGGCCTTGGAGTAAAAGGCTTTTGCAAACGGTGATGGAATGTAAGTTTTGGGCAGTAATTGTGAAGTATAGACACTGCAGAAGATGTCAACTATAGCGGCAAAGTTCAACTTTTTTGTAAATAGCTTCAGATTGATCGAAACTAAATATATCCATGAGAGAGAGAGAGAGAGAGAGAGAGAGAGAGAGAGAGAGAGAGAACTACGTGATTTACGTAGTCAGTGGGAACATAGAAGATGCGCAACAGATTAATTGCGAAATGCAACACGGAAGTTCAATATTCTTGGCTATTATGTTGAGATATCTTCCCCTTTTCTAACGTATATTACAATGAGTTTTTTTAGCATCGAATGTCTATATTAATCAAGCAATTTTTAATGCATATGAACAATGTTAAAACTTCACCTTGCATACATTTGAAAACAGTAGCATGGAAATGGGGATTCTAGACCAGTTCTCTGGACCAGTCTAGTGGTCCAGAAGAGTAGTATGAAAATGCCGTTTCCACTGCAGTAGATCCGCATGTCGTTTCTGCTGCAGTAGATCCGGCATGCGGATCTGCTGCATGGGAGAGTGTGTGACGACATTGATGGCGTGTAAACGAAACGTCATTTATGCATTTGTTAACGCGATTGGAGTTGAAATAAATGACTTCCGCTGAAGTGTTAAAACGGAACGTTTGAAAGGAGGGGGGGGGGGGGGGAGAAAATACTTGTTTATTTGAGGCTTGTGAAGTTTTTTTTTTTTAAAAAGGCCACATGAGTTCAAGGCGACACCATAAAGTGCTATTAGAAGGTAAGTTTTTTTCCTTCTTTTTTTTCTTTTTTTTTTAAGCATTTCCCACACTCTCTTTCTCCCCGCACATACCAACACCAGGACAGAGTTAGCGCTTCATTTCATAAGCCCTCCTCATAGGTATTTTTTTACCCAGATGGGCATTTTTTTTAATTTTTATTTTTTAAGCATTCCACACTCTCATGCATACACACACATGCCAACAACATGAAAAAATGTTTTGCTTATTTCGTAATACTTGGTGGCCGGTCTGATAGGAGCAGCCGTGGAGAAATTTAGTTCTTCTTGCCGCTATCTTCCTTGCAGCCGGCCTTCCTCCTGTGAGCCGCTACCCCCGCCCTGTTCGAGAAGAAAGTGTTACCCAGAACGCTACATTTATGACGTTCGGACTTGTTAGCCTCTGGGCATGTTGCTTCGTGCGTTTGCCTTGTGACACCCTGCGGAATGATAAAGCGTGTATCTTCTATTGAGTCCAGGAAAAGCGCGACCTCTTGGAGGTTAGAGTCCTCCACTTTCCTCTCAACCAGGGTAGTGGTGCGACTACAATTGGAAGGCGGCTGCATCTGGGTGTTGTTGTCCTGGATGCTGGCAATAGCAGCTGTAAGCTCGTCCTGGATGCTGGCAGCAGGAGATAGTGGCTTAGTGACGGTGGCACTGGGAACGCACCTTGTCGCTGCAGGCTCTTTTGGCACTCTCCGGACAGTGACATTTGGTGATTCCGGCGTCCTGGTCTTGACCGGAGTAGTCACTTTCTGGCAGGGCGACGGGAACTTCTGAGGTGAGCGTTGCCTTAACCGTTTGTGGCTTTCCTCCGCAGCCCTGCCAAAACGGCTGTACTCGCTGGTGGTGGTCGCGGTACGCTGCTTCCATTTCTCCATCTTAAAGAGTTCGTATTCGATGTAAAGTTCTTCGAAAAGCCCGACATCTTTGTCTGTCAAGAAAAACTTTGGTCTTCTTTCCAAAATGAAAAACTCGTCTTTAAACTCCATGTCGAAAACAAAAAGCTGATTGCAAAGGTGGTGAAAGAAGGTGTGAGGCGAGTACTTATATACTATGTGCCGATCGAAAACGATGCTAGCGTCTTGACGTCAGAGCCCCCCCCCCCCCCCGCCCAGGACATATAATGTACCGACCCCCCCTAGACGGCAGACGGGACAGACCCTATGGTGAGAAAGTGTGGCCCCCCCCCGCCCCCCCCCAAGATCGCGACATGGCAAACTTCAAAAGTGTATAACATGGTCGATTTGCATGAAATTTTCACTGTTTGATTCAGTTTTATGTAAAGTTTTGTGATAAAGTAATCACAGGCTATTTGCGTAGCTGGCTGTATGCATATTTATAACATGCCGCCATTTTAACTTTGTAAAAAGTGAAAAAGTGAGATAACTTTCGCTATCCTTGGTTGATTTGAATGAAAATTTTACCGTTTGATTCAGTTTTACATCTAGTTTTGACGTAAAGTAATCATTGGCGGCTGTATGCATAATTGATTCACCTTAAAATGTTAACTTAAAAGTGGAATCACTTTCGTTATAGTTGACCGATTTGCATGAAAATTTCACTGTTTGATTCAGTTTTATGTAAAGTTTACAGTGATCCTGTGTTATTTCGCGGATGAATACCATGTTGGCTGATGAATACATATATTCAGAAAGGTAAAATTCTGCTGAGTCAGCAATTTTAGCAATTTTGATAAGTTACACACCATATTTTGATTACATCAAAGTGGTATAAATGCATGAGTGAGAAGAAAAAAAACATTCACAACGCCAACATTACTTCTTGACTGATGTATGACTATGGATGATGTCTTCAAAGTGAACTATATTGACCATGTTTTTTCAAAGCTTCCTGCTTTTGAATCGGTTAGGATTTTGCAAGTGAAGAATTTACATCAGCATTGGAAAGCTGTTTCTGCGCGAATGTGAAGAACTGCAGTTACTATAAACTTACGACATTGATTCAGCATTTATCAACGTGAATACATGGACAGCTGACCTCATGTTAGTTGTAGCTACTAGAATCATTTTACACTATGATGATGTTCCAGATAATGTATCAGAATTTGTTCGGTTCAACAATGGAGGAGTTGAAATGAATTCAGAACTTTGCAAGATGTTTGAAAAGGGAGCTGACTCAGCAGATATATGGGTATAAAAGGAGTGGACCAAAGTTAGTTATCATTTCATTATGCAGCCATGGAGAAGACAAGCTTTGAAATTAGTGCAAACTTAACCATTACTGTGGAGCATGGAGAATTCGGACCATTTCTTTGCATTACACATGGAGAGAGATGGTGTGCTTATTCACCATCTTTGTGGAAGATTGTGTGTCAAAGCTTGAAAAATTTACGTGACATTGGCTTCAAACTATACTTAACACAAACGAAGTGGCTGGAATTCATTTCATACTTGGACATGCATTATGTGAGTTTTGTGCGCACATCACGGTTTGAAGGGAAAGAATACACGCATCACATCAACATGAATGATAGTGAATGGGAGACACTGCTTCAGGAGATGGACAACATTAACTCGGCCTTGTTACTATGTACGGAATGTCATGTCATCACTTCTACCAAGCTGCAAAAGGATGACGGATGAAGGTATCAAAATATTCTAAGAAAAGACTGGCTGAAGTTCAATTGGAGAACATGAACGTGCAAAATCAACTTGGACTTACCTGCGACTATTGTGGAGCTTGCGGATATGTGGAGGATTATTATTGTCCCTGCCACAAGTAAAATTGCAAGATGTGTGAACCAAACAACTTCTGCGACAAGTGTGGAGTACTTAAAGTCCGTGAAGCAAAGTAAAAGCCCACATTTTCCAGACATACTGAAACAAGATGGACGCATGTTTTAAAAAGGCTTACGTTGACTTGATGATTGCTAAGCTTGCTTGCTGTGACACTCCAGACTATCAACTTTATCATTTAGACGCTTTTTGGGATGTTGTACATCATAGTCTTGATGTGATTGAACTACATTCAAGATTTCTTGGAGAATGTTATAAATTTGGAATAGAAGATCTTGACTTTGACTTTGATTCTGCGTTCTGTTCTGCTTGCACTGATGTGGATGGTTAAGTAATGGTTAAGTTTGTACGAGATTGCTGTGGACGAGAAGAAGAAACTGAACAGCTTTGTCACGTAAAAGAACCTTTTTAAACAACTTTAAAGATATAGCAACAACATTTTAACATCTTTGTGACGACATAGCGAATTTAATCTTGTGCGAGTTGTTTCAAAGAGTTATTTAAAGACACAACAATGTTTTTATTACTAGCAATTTTAATTTTATGTGAGTGGTTTCAAAGTGAACGAAGAAAGAACATGATAGAAGAGGTAGCAGATATTTTAAAAGATATTTTATTACAGGAAGAAACCGACATGTCAGCGTCAGAATAAAAAGAAAGAAAGAAAGTCATGGAGAATCTTGTATTATTTAGCGGTCACAAGGATGTTCTTTCAAACATGTTTCTAACACGACTTGAAAAGTATGGACATACGTTCAACTCGAGTGAAGCTTTGTATCAATATGAGAAAGCAGTTTTTCATCATCGTCAAGACATTGCTTCAGTTATTGTTTCATGTAGAAGTGGATATGAAGCGAAACGTATTGTTAAAGTGATAAAACCATGTCTTTTGTGGCATACAGTAAAGAGAAGTAAAATGCAAGATGTTTTACATGTCAAATTGAATCAGTGTGTATTGTTTCGCAAAACGCTAAAAAATGTAAAGACAAAGCTTTAGTTGAGGCAACGTATGATCATTGGCGGGGAGCTGGTGTGAAACAAGTGTAATCTCCATCATATCCTGGTCAGAATATCATGGGAAAGTTGTTAGAAATTTTGTGTGAGGGGGTATAAAAGTGGTGAGACTTTTCATTTGCTCATCATAGTATGCAACGTGTAGACATGTAAAACATGAATGTTAAAACTTGACAAACTTGTGTGATACCATTGCCGGAGCTGTGGAAGCAACATATCAAAAAACTGTTTGAGAGAGTGTAGTATAAAGGCAGACATTACACTGAGACAATATATTGTGCAGAAAGCCTATTGCGAAGAAATGTTAAAACAATTTGCCTGTTTGCTATGTCCTGCTTGTCAACATGAAGAGTGTCAAGAACATACTTGCCATGCTACTTGTGTCTATACATATTGGAATGAAGCTAAATATTATATTTATTTAGATAAAGTGTTAGATAATGCAAATAAACGTTGTGAGAAATAGGGTGTAGATGCTATTACATTTGATGAACTAAGTAGTTGGTTAGTTTTCATTGAAGACCAATGGTCTCCAGTTATTCACACCATTGTATCTATACTTGATTTGTAAAAATATGTTAGTTAAGTTATAAATATATGTTAGTTAAGTTATACATGCTGAGTTATAAAATAAAAGTGTTCTGTTAAGAAGTGCTTCTCATTTCGTGCTACCATGTCGACGTGGAAAGATTACTTGACCAATATTTACTTCAAACCTGGACAGCCTGGGGCATTTGCTGGTCCTTACAAACTTTATCACATCTTAAGAAAACATGATCAACCAGCTACACATTCACAAGTGAAGAAATAGCTACAGGACCAAGATGCCTTCAGTTTACTACAACCAGTAAAATACAGGGTCAAAAGACAACGTGTGATTACACGTGGCATTGATGACATGTGGGATATTGATTTGGATGATGTGGGAAACATAGCTCCCTATAATGATGACACGAGTTTTACTCGTTGTCATTGATGTGTTTTCCAAATATTTGTGGGTGCTACCAATACCTAATAAATCACATACCAGCATCATACAAGCTTTCCAAAAGATTTTTCATGACACACGACAAAGACCACGAACTCTAAGGTCTGATAAAGGAACGGAATTTAAAAATAGATGGGTAAAAGCATTTTTGAAGAAGGAGGGAATTCATGCTTATACCACAAAGAATGAAACCAAAGCCAAATTTGTTGAGAGAATTATTCGTACTCTAAAGGGAATGATGTATCGGTATTTTCTACATAATCAAAGTTACCGTTATGCACACATCCTTCCAGACTTGGTGTACAATTACAACCATAAACCTCATGGTTCCCTTCATGATAAGTATGATCCTGCAGATATTCGTAAAGACAACGAATCGAATGTGTGGAAGTATATATATGTAGATAAACTGAAATTGAAACCGAAGAAGAAGAAAACGTACAAATTTAACATTGGTGATCATGTTTGCATTTCCCACATAAAATATGTGTTTCAACGGGATTATCACATCAAATGGACGCAAGAAGTCTTCATTGTCACACATCGGTGTAAGAAGCAAGGAATACATTTGTATCGTGTGAAAGACTTTTAGGATGGAGATATTGATGGACATTTCTATGAGGAAGAACTGTAGAAAGTGAACAAAGATATTGAATCTATTTATAGAATTGGAAAAGTCTTGAAAACACGTAAAAGACGAGGTGTGAAAGAATTATTTGTTAAGTGGTTAGGTTGGCCAAACAAGTTTAATAGTTGTGTGAAAGAAACAGACATTCAAAAATGAAGCATCCATTTGCATGTTTGGTCTCTGGACCTACAGGCAGTGGTAAAACGTCTCTGGTGAAGGAAATTCTAGAACAAAAGTTGATTAAGCCCTTTTCGAAAAGCATTTTATGGCTCTATGCAGCAGATCAGCCTTTGTACAAGGGAATGAAAAATGTGCAATTTTACCAAGGCATTCCAGATGACATTGAAGAGCGCTTTAACCAAAAAAAAAAACAAACTTACTCATCACTGATGACTTTATGGCTGAATGTCATATTGATGAGCGTATGACACGTCTCTTTAGTGTTGGCAGCAGTCATCAAAATCTAAGCATTATCTTTATTGTGCATAATTTATTCCATCATGGTAAAGAGATGCGAAATATTAGTTTGACTACACATTATATCATTCTGCTTGAACATCCTAGAGATAGTCAACAAATTAGTACATTGGCGCGACAAATGTATGCTGGAAGATCTCAATTTCTCATAGAAGCCTATCAAGATGCTACTAGCAAACCCCATGGTTATTTATTCATTGATTTAAAACTAAAGACAAATGATCAACTACGTATTCATACAGGCATTTTATCAAAAGATACACATTATGTATATATTGATAAAGCGGTGCATGAACAAGAACCAACTCATTTAACCATTTGTAGTCAAGATGTCTAAACGTATTCGAGCGAACCAACCTTTTCTTCACTTACTTGCACGCAGTGGGCCTAAACGACGTAAATCCTTGCTACAGCAAGCTACGAAGGGGGAATTAACGAGCTTGTTTGAAATTTGTTTGAATATATTGCGAGGACATTTACCCTTAAGCTCAAAAAGGTTTAAGGAATTTAAACGTGAACGTCATACTTTACGTACTCTAACAGATAAGAAGACATCACTTCGAAGAAAAAAGAAGTTGATTAATCAGAAAGGAGGATTCATTGGAGCTATTGCTAAATTTGCATTGCCCTTGTTAGCTCAACTGCTGTTAAAATGAAACATACTATGAAAATGGTCCTCATTCCTGAATATGAATACAAACTGTTATTAGAAAAGAAAAATGACATTAAAACAAAAGTTAATAAACTTTTACGTGGGAAATGAACTCGTGAAAAGGCTATGGAAATGTCTCAACTTCTTGGTCGTCATTTACGAACAAGTCAGTCACAACAACAGCAAAAGCCTGTTGTGTCACCTGAAAAACCAGAAAAGTTAATTTTTAAGTCATTTTCAACCTATCTATCATGATAAAATAACACAACTTTTAGCAGAACTGAAAAAACATGGTGTAAAATAGACAATGAAGAATGAACTTGTGTTAAAATCGGGCGATATTATTACAAATTCTAACATTGTTGATTTAATGAAAGAAGCATTGGTTGCTGCAAGAAGAAAAGAACGAGGAGAACTACCACATGGTTGGTATCCGTTTATCTAGGAAACATGGCCTAAAGAACTATGTTGTTGTCAATAAACGACCAATCATATTCCTGTAAAAATCAGATGTACATGTGCTTGTTGTGAAGGAGAAGTAATAGATCATGATGTAAAAGATGATGAGAAACACCATTTACATACTTGTGCCAATGGCGCGCGCTATCGTGATGTATATAGACAACGTCAACGCACATATACCATTTAGTCATCATGGAGTCAACAAGTTTTTACATTACTTTGCCTAGCAATGCTGGTATGAACTATTATCCCAATAACAAGGCTTCGAATTATCAAATTCGTATCCCTCGAACCATCTATCTGAACGGAAAATATGAAGTGGCTTTAGCTGAAATTCAATATCCACATACATGGACAACCACGAGACATGGAATGGGCTATTCTATTCAGTATCGACAACAACCACTGACAGATGTTGTCCTTGGCACAATCACTATTCCTTATGGTTACTACAGATCCATACAAGAAATATGTCATGCAGTCAATGAAGAAGCGGCCAATTCTATGAAAGATGACCTTAAAGAAGCTATTCGGATAAAGTATGATAAAATTAGACGACGCGTTTTTCTATTTCTAAATTATGGCTTTGAAGTGTCATTCTCCGCTGGACTAGCTGAGATTTTAGGATTTATCCCAGATCAATGGTATACTGAAACATGTACAGCTGATCATAAAGCCTATGTGAAACAGGGATTTTATACACTTTATGTGTAATTGTAGTATTTGTGAACCACAAGCTACGTTCTGTTGGAATACAAGGACATGATGGAGACATTGTCATGAAAACGTATGGAGAATCTTATTATGTTCCTGTAAACACATCCAAATTTGACGTGATAGAAATGAATATTAAGGACGACACAGGCCGTAATGTTC
The DNA here is from genome assembly GCA_949752745.1 of Protula sp. h YS-2021. Classification (NCBI taxonomy): domain Eukaryota; kingdom Metazoa; phylum Annelida; class Polychaeta; order Sabellida; family Serpulidae; genus Protula; species Protula sp. h YS-2021. The sequence goes on along the minus strand of OX457026.1, from coordinate 51,178,108 downwards.
CATTTCAAAGTGGAAAGGTGATCTGTAAACTTCATTTTCTACCAAAAGCATTATGAAAGCTTACACACACGATCCGTCTGCATATCGCAACCATTTTCTTCGTCAAGTTGGCGGGGAATTACCAGGATTCAAAGGAGCGCGAATCCAATATGGCGATGGTATTGGTTCAATACTGGGATCATTGGCTTGTAAAGCTATTCCACTACTTAAGGCTGGGGGTAAGATCGTTGCGCCACATCTTAAAAAGGCTGCAAAGAATGTCGCGAAAGATATTACGGGCCGAGTTGCACAGCATGTGATTGGCGATGTGCTAGAAGGACAAAGGAGAGTGCAACCGACGAAACGTGCCAGAAGACGAAAAACAACCAGACGGATAACATAAAAATATTAAAAAAGATATCTTTTGGAAATGTCTTTCATTCATAATCATTCGTGTGAGTGTAGTCTTTCTCCATTGGAATGGTTTCATGTACCATTGACGCAAACTGCTGTAGAGAAAAGTTATAATGTAGACTATCAACCACTCACTACCATTAGAGAAGGCGCTCCAATAGAATTCTACATTCCTGCGAGTACAGAAGAATAGCTGGATTTAAAGAACAGCAAACTTCATATTATATGTCGCATTGTAAACGCTAATGGAACAGCCTGTGGCGCAGATGACAATGTATCATGCATCAACGATTTGTTTAATGGGTTAGGGTCTAATATTGAATTGTTTCTAAATGATCGATTAATATCCCATATAACAATACCCATGGCTATACCGGTATTATCTCTCACCTCATCCATGACTGGGAAGAAAGTCTCCATTCAGAGCGCTCTATGCGCCTCATGTATAAGGATACTACTGGGTCAATGAATAGCTATGAGGTGAAAAGAGCTAATCATGAACGATATGTATCAGGGTTTCATGTCAATGCTGACGGTAGTGACCTAGCTGAGCAAGGAACTAATCGTTATTTGCATACACGTCTCGGCCCTGGTTTTATGCTAACAGGTGGTTTAAGGGTAGATTTGTTTGAGCAGGATCGCTATCTTTCCAATGGCATCAGTTTGAAATTGCGTTTACATAGACAAAAAGATGAATATGTATTGATGGCTGCAAATAATACCTATAAGGTAGAAGTGAAAGAGGCATTTTTAACCACTCGCAAAGTGAGGGTTAGTCCAGGTATTCATTTAGGACATACAGATGCATTGATGAAAAGTACTGCCAAGTTACTTATTACTAGAATAAATGTCAAGTTTGAACCAGTCCTCTCCAAACCTCTCAAGCACAGAACAAATACCTGGACGCTTTTAAAACTCTTTACAAATCTTTTGAAAGATTGAATGGTGAGAAAAGTTCTATCATAAAACGGGAAGATTGGCCTAGAGGTTATGTTTTATTTTCTTTTGACTTAACACCTGATTATCCTTTTATCAAGCATGGAAACTTGCGGTTAGAAATGAATTTTAGCAGGGGCTTGCAACATACAATCAATGTCATAGTCTATGCTGAATTTGATAACATTGTTGAAATAAGTGCAAATCGCAGCATTCAATTCGACTACCAGTCATGAACACGAAGCAAATCAATGCCATATTGAGCCATGATGTTATGACAAAAGACTTGTTTCAAGGCGTGTTTTCCAGTTACCATCTTTACATTTTATGATAGAATATTTTGACTCTTATGGACTTTTACCTCTAGATGATCGTTTAGAAACATTTTTATGGAATGACTATATGTATAATTCCATACCATTAGAGACACCAATATCATCTTCATGTGGTTTTTATTGTGTATATTATATATTGCATAGAGCTCGAGATCAGAGTATGTTTGATATTGTAAATATATTAAAAAGAAGTTATTTTGATTTTATTGTAAAGGATTTTGTATATAGAAATTATAAACCATTGTTTTATTAATGTTGTTGATTAGTTATATTAGTTAAGTTAGTTAAGTTATACTAGTTAAGTTGTTGATAATTGTTCAAGTTTGATGATCAATAAAAAACCAAGTTTCAAACAACTGTCTTGTTTATTATGTTTCAAACTCTATTTACAAAACCCTATTTACAAACTCTATTTACAAAACTCTATTTACAAACTCTTATCTACAAACTCTATTTACAAACTTAATTACAAGCTTTTATTTACAAACTCTATTTACAAACTCTTATTTACAAAGACAATCATTTTTTCAATACATTGATCAATGAATGCCATTCATTACAATCTAAATTAATATATGTATCATAGGCATTACACCCACATTTGTAAATGCTATGAAAACGCACATAACTCACATCACTAAACTTTATCACTTTAACAGTTTCATGTTCAGACAGTTTCAGTTCATATCCATCTTCATTAATATCCATGTCCATCACCATAACACACATGGGATTGTCAGCTCAATGGATCTGGTACTCCGCATAAGTTGTATTCCTTCCTCTTTCAATTCAAGCATAAGGTTCTTCCCAATCCAATCCTTGTAACAGCGCGTTCCATTCCACTGTGCTGAGGGTGATGATGTCGTAGTGTTCTGTAAGCTCGTCATGTTGGCAAATTGTACAAACACGTCTAGACAGTTCTGAGTCACACGCACTTCTACTTCATTTGAGACTGCTAGGAGAAAGCCGGGTATCCTCAACTTGTCTAGATGATCCTTCAACACGGATTGGTCGTCAGGCGATAGTATGATATACTTTCCAAAATGTCATCACATAAGTTTCTCACATATGAGAATACATATGTAATGGGTTCATAATCCAACAAATAGTCCTTCAACTCGTTCAACAGTCAGATGAGCTATCTCGTCTATTTATGCTCGGATGATGGCGAACAGCGGATGTTGTATAGCTTCTAGGAATTGTAAGACTGCGCGCCAATTCTCCATATCAAAGTCAATCAAATCTGAATACAGAGTATCCGGCACAACCCCATTATAATCCTCTGGATAATCCTGTAAAAGACTTCTCCAGAATGTCACACGTATGTCAGAATCATGTCCAACCACTAACACTTCAACTTTATTTTCAAGTCGACGTTCAAACCCAGGTTTAAGCGGTATGTTTTTAAAGTCTTTCCACAATTTAGGTTTAAACCGATAAGCAGAACTTATTATCCGAGAACTTATTATCACTTCATTCAAATAATTTACAGCTAGGTAAGCGCCATCGTTAAACACGAGTGCATTCATGTTTACCTTATTCTTCTTGTCTTCGAAGCCTTTCATCCACTTCCTTGACCTGCTTCTTCAGCAATTTCCATTCAGGTATTGTCAGCAAAATACCCTTTTTGTAGGGCGGTTTCTTCCAGTCCCCTCATCGCTGAGGTATTTGCGAATGTTCACCACTCCTTCACTGCTTTGTTTCATAATCTTGATATACTTTCAATTGCCTAGAGAAAGCATTCCCTCCCACGACTGTGGTGGTGTTGGTGTCGTCTCCACTTTCAATTTCTTGATGGTGGTGGTATTGTCAGGATTTTTCATTTTTAAGTATTTGACTGTATCAGCAAGAATATCCATATCCGTTGCAGATCTCTTCCGATTCATGTTCACGCTTCAGTGTTCACACCGCAACCAACTCTTAAGCTGGAGAGTCTTCCAATTTTATACTGTAATGGCCATGCGCCAAAGTCGAATAGCCATCATTCAGCACGTATCGCTTGTCATCATAGGGAGAGAGAGCCACTTTCCCCACCTTCTCCGAGAAAATCTGGTGGTCATGCGCGCTATAGCCTTCTTTTGAGTTTGGTTGAACAAACTGTCTCTATACTGCTTATGTTTCATACGTCTTTGACAAGCTCGAGTAATGGCTTTAGCCGTACGTTTTTCTTTCCCACCATACATCATACTGTACATTTTCGGCCGAAGTCCAACAAACTCTTCAATGGGGATACCTGCCGTCTCATCCTTCATTTTTCCAAGCACTTTTTTGTTCACGTTCGAATGCAGGAAATGATCTGGTTTATAGTCACTTGTGTCGAACAGGTCAGCATCTTGCTGCATATGCTTGTAGATATCGTCCTTTTCTATGTCATAACATAGACTGTCGGTGTCGCTGAACAACAGCTTCGTGTCGGGATACTTGGTCATGATGTAGTTGTAATGGAAGTGAAACATGAGCACTTTGCTGAGATCGAGAATGGTGAAGCCGACTTGAATGGGCTTATCCAGAAGCAGATCCACTTTGCGTAAATGTTCAGCGGTCAAATCTTCGTTGAAAATTCTAAATTTGTGGAATGAAGGTTTGGCCACGAGTTTCTTGAACCGCTTTTCCTGGTGAACGAGTTCAACCTAAATGCGCTTTCTCACATTTTCAATGGTTTTGCCAAACACAGAGTTGTTCATCAATTTGGAGAAGTCTTTCTCAAACGGGTTCTTGGCCAGCTTTCTCTTTTCCGTGTTCAAGGTAATGTATTCCTCCAACCATTTGCTCTGTGCAAACATGATGGCACGGTGCACCTTAGTGACTTTCAGCCACAGTGAAACATATTGCTGTACATTTCTATAATGAAGTACATATTTCTTCTTGTCACACAAGTTGGGAATGAGGTTTTCACTAGGTTTGCCTGCCATGTTCAGATCTTCCCGTAGCTTCGGACTGTGCTCAGACAATTCTCCCACTTTGACACATTTCCGTTCTGGAGCCACTGGGTAGTGATTGTGACAATCATGGATGGTCTTTGGGTATTCTAAATCCATCTCTAAAATGTATCCAATGTCATCATCTTCATCCACATTCATGAAGTCGACGGATTCTGGCTCGCTCACCCACATAAATCCATTTTCTGGCATGCTTTGTGAAATGGCAAAACCATACAGGTTGTTTGCGTCCAGGTACACCAAGTAGTTGGTTGGTTTCGTGGGATCGTAGGTGTTATTTGCTTTTGTATACTTGTGTGTGAGCACAGATATTCCTCCACGTAGACCTTGTTCAACCATTTGGTACATGTCAATGTCATTGATCAATTCCAATTTCGCCTTTGTCGTTTTTAACATCGCATCCCACGACAGTCCGGGCGCTGTATAGTAGTGGGCAGGATCCAATTCATACGTGTTAAGACATACTTGACGCAAGTTTTCAAACACATCAGCCAGCAGTAACACATCTGACTTCAGGTATAAGTCATGGTATTCACCAAATGTAGTACAGTTGAAAGTATCCCATATGTTCTGTGCATGCGCATATTCCTCTTCGCTAATGTCTTCCTCACTGAGCTGACTGTAAAACTTATCATTTGACGGTAGTTGTGTTTCAGCAAACTTGGATGACTCGTCCACGCAGTCGTAGGGGTACACTATCGTGAATGTGAGACGTCATGTTATAAAAGTTATCTTTCCCTTCTGCTGCAAGGTTGGATACCAACTTCTGTAGAGAAGTACTCATGAACTGATAACTGTCCGTAAATTTCAGATTGCTCATGGTGAATGCAATATATTTCTCAATGGTGTTGGGAATGACTGTAATCGTTTCATTTTTGAATTTTCCAATTTCTTCCATGATCAAATGGCTGTCATAGCCTCGTAAATTGTGGAAAAACACAGGAATGATAAAAAGAATCTTTATCGTCCTGCTTATCCTTTCTAAGTCGGAATTGTAAGTTGCATTCATTATGTGCAGCTCCGCGGTATTTGCCATTAATATGGTCATGATCTCTCACACGATCCGCTCCTAGAGGCTCATGACAAATGTAGCAATCTGTGGCGTTCTTGAAATCCTCTTCACGAGTCATCACCATTTCCTTTTCTGTTGTAAGCCATGCACAATACGATCACGCTCATACACCATATGGTCTAAAAAGACTTTCACAGCATTGTCTCCTCGATACACGACTGGTGCACGTGTGTCATACTGACTAACAACTACATAGGCAAAGCTGTTTGGACGATGATGTTGATACTTGTCTCCCTCTTCATGTTTTTCCGTAAAACATTCAAAGTCTGCATAAGTCACAAAAGGTGCTCTCTGTTGTTTGGCTACATTCTTAAACTTGGTGAAAGATTTCTTAGGGAATGATAAACGTTGTGCTCCATGCTTGCCACACACTTCGCGATGCTCATCTAAAAATTCTTGTCATATAAACCCGTGAAGACAATAAAATGCTGTATGCTTATGCTTTGATCATAAACCATAAGTCTGCTAAAATTCTTGATGAGGCAGTAATGCCTTTTCTTGTCATTGCTAATCAAAAGTAAGTTGATTTCTCTCACACTCGTGTTTCGACTCAGTTGTATCGGAACAACTACATCATGTTCATATCCAAACACGTTAATGGACACATAATTTTCCTTTTCAAACTTTGGAATGTCCGTAATCGGTGTCGGAAATGTCATACCTTCCACCTTTAATTCCTTCTCAAATGGTTTGTATTGATTCACACGCTCTGGATTTCTATTTGTTGAAGGGTGAAGGTGAACCAATACAGATCATAAGAAACACTTGTTGTCTTTATTCTGAATGTTTAACACACCTCCTGTATTCTTCACTTCTTCGGCAGTTTGATAAAACTGCTCGCTTCCAGAGGCGCTGATGGATCTAGGCGGCCTCCCCCGCCCGGCGATCTGAGACGGAAATCCTAACGCCTCCTCCAAAGCATATGCAATTTCAGCTGCTTCAGTTTCATCATCCATGTTTACCATGATGTAAACAGATTCATCAGCCTCAAAAGCCGTTAAGTCATCAATGTCGATGTCAATCGCTGTAGATGGTGTGTTGTCCATGATATGTCTCACGATGTGATTGCTAAGCTTCGAGAAGCAGCACGTATATATTAGTTTTATGCTGATTCGGCTTGCTGTCCTGGGGGGGGGGGTCGGTACATAGTATGTCCTGGGGGGGGGGGTCCTCACTTTCTCACCATAGGGTCTGTCCCGTCTGCCGCCTAGGGGGGGGGAGGGGTCGGTACATACTATGTCCTGGGTGGGGGAGGTCCTCACTTTCTCACCATAGGGTCTGTCCCGTCTGCCGCCTAGGGGAGTGTCTGAGGTAATTTTTCTAAGGTATATAAGTCTTCCCTTCACGGGCTTTGCACACTCATCCATAGTCATGGAAGTTACATTCAACCCGGATACGTCGTATCGAGTGAGGGCAGTGCGTGAGGTTCGGCTACAGGCGCGTGCGCCTACCGGTTCTCAGTACCGCCGGTACTTCCTGAAGCTGCTGTCGGAACCAGCAACTGGTTTGCTTGTGTGCATTCCAGGCTTTTTAGACCGTACCATCGCCTTGGGGAGGATACTGGCAGACATCGAGACTACGAACTTCATGGGCGCGTACCAGCGGCAGTGGTTACTGGGAGAGGATGTGCCGTCCGATATGGAGGAGGCGGAGTACCCGGAGTGGGGTTATTACTATCGTTTCAACGACATTGACATCTGTTTTGGCTGTGATACGTTTCTGGGGAACGATCGTGCGATATCGGCCATCTGTAACCACCAGCATTGTCTTTTCTGTGCATGTGAACATGCCCAGAAAGCAGCTATGCGGCATGAATATAGCCTAGACCGTATTACATGCGGTTCGGCCACTACATGCATTCCGTTGAATGGTCAGCAGATGAGCCAGCGACTCAGGAGGCGACAGGACTGGCTTAATTTTGCCGCATAGCGAGAGAGAGAGAGAGAGAGAGTGGGAAATGCTTAAAAAAAGAAAAAAAGAAGGAAAAAATCTTACATTCTAATAGCACTTTATGGTGTCGCCTTGAACTCATGTGGCCTCTTTAAAAAAGCACTTCACAAGCCTCAAATAAACAAGTATTTTCTCTCCCCCCCTCCTTTCAAACGTTCCGTTTTAACACTTCAGCGGAAGTCATTTATTTCAACTCCAATCCAATCCAAACAAATGCATAAATGACGTTTCGTTTACACGCCATCAATGTCGTCACACACTCTCCCATGCAGCAGATCCGCGTGCCGGATCTACTGCAGCAGAAATGGCATGTAGATCTACTGCAGTAGAAACGGCATGCGGATCCACTGCACTGCAGTGGAAACGGCATTTTCATACTACTCAGAAGCCCCGTGGGAGGGGGGGGGGGGGTTCTGGACCAGACTAGTGTTCGAGAAGCCCAATGGGGTTTATGGACCCGAAGAACAGAAACAACAGTTCTACAACAGTCAGTAGGGGAAAAACGGCGATTCTTGGCCACCTGTGACGTCATAATGACGGGGGTTTTGACCCAGATGGTGATTTATAAAGCGCATGAAGTCATAATGACGTGTAAAATGACATCATAATGACGTCAGACTCTTCTAAGCGACATAACCTGAACCCTAAACCTTAGAGTACGTTACGAATGTGTACTATGAATGAGAATGTTATGGATATGTGTTTTGAATGAGTATGTTATGAATGAGTGCGTTATGAATATATGCGTTATAAGGTTATATGGCACGCGGAGACGCAACACCCCCTATGTGCCGACCCCCCAGGGCATCGTATGTGCCGACCCCCCTAGGACATACTGTGTCCCGATACCCTCCACCCTAGGACATACTATGTGCCGACCCCCCCCCCCCTCATTTTGAGATTTTTGCATATTTACACGTTTTAGAAAATTCTGAACATTTTTGGTTTTTTGATCTTTGAACCCTCCTCCTCTCATTTTGAAATTTTTGCATATTTACACGTTTCAGACAATTCTGAACATTTTTAGTTTTTTACCTCAGATCTCCCTCATTTTGAGAGTTTTGCATATTTGCACGTTTCAGACTATTCTGAACATTTTTGGTTTTTTAAGCTCTGAATCTCCCCCACCTCATTTTGAGATTTTTGCATATTTATACGTTTCAGACAATTCTGAACATTTTTGGTTTTTTGACCTCTGCCCCCTCCTCATTTTGAGATTTTAGCATGTTTACACGTTTCAGACAATTCTGAACGTTTTGTGGTTTTTTGCTTGCCCCCCCCCCCTCTTCCCGGGGACATCATTTTGTCATATGGCTAACTTCATCAGCGCATAACTTTAAAACTACTTGACCGATTTGAACCATTCTTTCACTAAAACGTTCACTAAGACTTTATCTTTTTTAATTATGGACGATCAGTTTATATAGGCTTTGTTAGACCATGTTTGAATCTTAAGTGGGGAAAATCCAAACCATGGATGATGTCTTCCAAGTGAACTATACTGACTATGTGTTTCAAAGCTTCCTGCTTTTGAATCGGATTGGATTTTACAAGTGAAGAATTTGCATAAACACTGGGAAGCTGTTGGAATGGCAATTCCAAGAAATCGTTTCATCCACTCATTTCTGCGTGAATGTGAAGAACTGCATTTACCAGGGAACACATGACATTGATTCAGCATTTATCAACGCGAATACAATTTGGGCAGTTGATCTCATGCTAGTTGTGGCTGCTAGAATTATTTTACATGATGACGATGTTTCATTGTCAACGAATGTATCAGAATTTGTTCGATTCAACAATGGGCAAGTTGAAGTAAATACAGAACTTTGTAAATTGTTTGAAGAGCAGTAAAAGAAGCAGACTCTGCAAATTTTTGATGGCATAAATAGAGTGTGGAGGACCAAAGTCATCATTCAATGCGCAGCCATGGAGAAGACAAGCAGCTTTCAAATTAGTGCAAATTTAAACATTACTGTGGAGCATGGAGAATTTGGACCATTTCTCCGAATCAAACGTGAGGAGAAATGGCTTGCATTAGCACCATCCTTGTGGCAGATTGTGTGTCAAAGCTTGAAAAATTTACGCAACATTGGCTTCAAACTGTAACGCAAACGAAATAGCTTGAAGTCATTTCATACAAAGACATGTGTTATGTGAGTTTTATACGCACATCACTGTTTGAAGGGAAAAAATATGCGTATTACATCAACATAAATGATGGTGAATTCGAGACACTGCTTCAGGAAATGGATAACATCAACATAGTCTTATTCGCCAAATCTGAATCATGTACGGAATGCCATGATAAGAAAATTCAAACTGCTAAAGGACCATCGGATGAAGGTGTCAAAACTATCCAAGGAAAGACTGGCTGAAGTTCAATTGAAGAATAAGAACGTGCAAAATCAACTTGGTCTTACCTGTGACTGTTGTGGTGTTTACGGATATGTTGAGGATTATCAATGCCATTGTCACAAGTACAATTGTAAGATGTGTGAACCAAACAACTTCTGCGGCAAGTGTGGAGTACTTAAAGTCTGTAGAAGAAGACACATTTTGCTTTTCAAGGCATACCGAAAAGATGGACTTTAAAAAGGCTTATGTTGACTTTATAATTGCTAAACTTGCTTGCTGTAGAACTCCAGACTATCCACTTTATCATTTAGATGCTTTTTGGGATGTTGCACACCACAGTCTTGATAAAATTGGAATAAAAGATCTTGAGGACTTTGACTTTGATTCTGCGCTCTATTCTGTCCGCACTGATATAGACGCGTACTGTCGCGTGGTTGATTATTTAAGAGACTGTCGCAAACAAGAGAAACTGAACCGCTCTACACGGATCAGGTAAGAGAAAAACATCTCTTTAAGCAACTTTAAAGATATAGCCACAACCTTTTAACAACTTTGAACATATAGCAATGTTTTTCCTTCTAGCAAATTTAATCTTATGTGAGTTGTTTCAAAGTAAACAAAGTAAGAAAATGATTGAAGAGGTAGCAGAAATTTTAAAAGAAGCTTATCATTTTCATCATTATCCTATTACAGGAAGAAACAAACATGTCAGCGAAGGAATAAACAAAGAAACAAAGTCTTGCTGAACATTATCATACAACCAGACAACATGAAGAATGTTGTATTATTTAGCGGTCACAAGGATGTTCTTTCAAACATGTTTCTAACACGACTTGAAAAGTATGGACATACGTTCAACTCGAGTGAAGCTTTGTTTCAATATGAGGAAGCAGTTTTTCATCATCGCCAAGATATTGCTTCAACTAATGTTTCATGTAGAAATGGATATGAAGCGAAATATATCGCTTAAGTGATAGAGCCACGTCCTTTGTGGCATATAGTGAAGAGAAGCAAAATGCAAGATGTTTTGCATGTAAAATTGAATCAGTGTGTATTATTTCGCAAAATTTAAAAGAATGTAAAGATAAGACCTTAGTTGAAGCAAGTTATGATCACTGGTCGGCAGCTGGTGTTAAACAAGTATCATCTCCATCATATCCTGGTTAGAATATCATGGAAAAGTTTGTGTGAGGGGGTATAAAATTTGTGTGAGGGGGTATAAAAAGTGGTGTTATGTGATTAGTTTACCTGACTAATACTTCTGCAACAAGTGTGGTTGGAAACTTTTCATAGTGTGCAGACGTATTTTTAACAAATATATTGAAATGTGAAGCAAGACTGTATGTTGAAACGTGTTTCAAGAACAAGTATGTGGACTACATGATAAGTGAACTGGCATGTTTTGGGACTGTTCAACAACAACTGGAACACATCAACATCTATTGGGAACTTCCACGCTGAACTTGACAACCTTGTGTGAGGATTTCATCAAAGAGTGTGTGTTTTCAGACATTGACGGAGCTGAGGACTTTGATGTGGAAGCAGCATATCACTTTGCTCAATTTGATCCAAGACTGTTTGATGAAGTGAGGGAGAGGTTAATCTATATTACAGTATAATTGCAGACATTACATTGAGACAATATATTTAAAAAAGCATATTGCGAAGAAATGTTATCAGCTCTAAAACAATTTGAATTTTTACTGTCCTGCTTGTCAACATGAAGAGTGTCAAGAACTTACTTGTCATGCCACATGTGTCTATACATATTGGAATGAAGCTAAATATTATATTCATTTAGATAAAGTGTTGGATAATGCAAATAAACGTTGTGAGAAATATGGTGTATATGCTATCATATTTGATGAATTAAGAAATTGGTTAGTGTTCATTGAAGATCAATGGTCTTCAATTATTCACACCATTGTATCTCTACTTGATTTGTAAATAATAACTATGAGATATGTTGGTTGAGTTATAAAATGTAAGATATGTTGGTTGAGTTATAAAATAAAATGATATGTTAAAAAGTGCTTATCATTTAGTGTTAACATGTCGGAGTGGAAAGACTACTCAACCAATATTTGCGTCAAACCTGGTGAACCCGGGGCATTTACTGGTCCTTACAAACTTTATCACTTATTGAGAAAACATGATCAACCGGTCACTCATTCACGAGTGAAGAAATGGCTACAGGATCAAGATGCATTCAGTGTACTACAACTTGTAAAATACAGGTTTAAAAGACAACGCGTTATTACACCTGGTATTGTTGACATGTGGGATATTGATTTGGCTGATATGGGAAACATAGCTCCCTATAATGATGACAACCGCTTGTTACTCATTGTCATGGATGTGTTTTCCAAAATAATACATAATAAATCAGATACCAACGTCATACAAGCCTTTCAGAAGATTTTCATGAAACTCATCGAAGACCACGAATTCTAAGGTCAGATAAAGGAAGTGAATTTAAAAACAAATGGGCAAAAGCATTTTCATGCTTATGCCACAAAGAATGAAACCAAAGTTAATTCTGCTGAAAGTGTCAAACTTACCCTTATTTAGACATCCTTCCAGACTTGGTGTACCGTTACAACCATAAACCTCATGGTTATCTCCCTGATAAGTATGCTCCTGCAGATATTCGAAAAGAAAACGAATCTAAAGTGTGGAAGTATATGTATGTAATATGGAAATTGAAACCGAAGAAAAACAAAACTTACAAATTTAAAATTTGCGATCATGTTCGCATTTCCCACATAAAATATGTGTTTCAACGGAATTATCACATAAAGTGGACGCAAGAAGTCTTAATTGCCACACGTCGTTGTAAGAATCAAGGAATACATTTGTATCGTATGAAAGACTTTTTGGATGAAGATATTGATGGACATTTCTATGAGGAAGAACTGCAGAAAGTGACTAAAGATATTGAATCTATCTACAGAATTGAAAAAGACTTGAAATCACGAAAAAGACGAGGCGTTAAAGAATTATTTGTCAAGTGGTTAGGTTGGCCAAAGAAGTTTAACATTTGGGTGAAAGAAACAGACATTCAAAAATGAAGCATCCATTTACATGTTTGGTCTTTGGGCCTACAGGCAGTGATAAAACTTCTCTGGTGAAGGAAATTCTAGGGCAAAAGTTAATTAAAACTTGCTTGAAATTTGTTTAAATATATTGCTGGGGCATTCACCCTTAAGCTCAAAAAGGTATAAGGAATTCAAGCGTCATACTCTACACACTCTGGCAGATAAGAAGATATCACTTCGAAGAAAAAAGAAGTTGATCAATCAGAAAGGAGGATTTATTGGAGCTATTGCTAACTTTGCATTGCCCTTGTTAGCCCAACTGCTGCTAAAATAAAACATACTTTGAAAATGGTCCTCATTCCTGAATATGAATATAGAATTCTATTAGAAAAGAAAAATGCTGGAATCAAAACAAAAGTGAATAAACGTTTACGTGGGAAACGAACTCGTGAAAAGGCAATGCAAATATCTCAACTTCCTGGTCGTCATTTACGAACAGGTCAATCACAACAACAACAAAAGTCTGTTCCATCATCATCTGAAAAGCCAGAAAAGTTATTTCTAAACCATTTTCAACCTATCTATGATGGAAAAGTAACACAATTTTTAGCAGAACTTAAGAAACATGGTAAAAATGGACAGAGAAAAATGAACTTGTGTTAAAAACGGATGATGTCATCACAAATTATTGATTTGCTGAAAGAAGCATTGGTTGCTACAAGAAGAAAAGAACGAGGAGAACCAAATTTTTAACATGGCTTAAAAAGTTATGTTGTTGTCAAGAAAATGAAACGAAAACTACAAATCATATTTCCGTAAAAATAAGGTGTGCAAGTGGTTGTTGTGAAGGAGAAGTAATAGACAGCAACACTGTAGACCATGTGAAAGATCATGTGAAACATCGTGTGAAACATCACGCACGCAGAAGTGTGAATGACGCGCATAGTTATGTATATACGCATCCATTCCGTCAACTTACATATACAATTTAGCCATCATGGAGTCAACATATTTTTACATTACTTTGCCTAGTAATGCTAGTATGAACTATTATCCCAACAACAAGGCTTCTACTTATCAAATTCATATGCCTCGAACCATCTATCTGAAAGGAAAATATGAAGTGCCCTTAGCTGAAATTCAATATCCACATACATGGACAACCATGAGCCATGGAATGGACTATTCTATTCACTATCAACAACAAGCACTTGCAGATTCTGTCCTTGGCACAGTCACTATTTCATATGGTTACTACAGATCCATACTAGAAATATGTACTGCAGTCAATGCAGAAGCGGCTAATTCTATGAAAGAGAAACCTTAAACAAGCTATTCGGTTAAAGTATGATAAAATTAGACGAAGAGTTTTTCTTTTTATAAATTATAACTTTGAAGTTTCATTCTCCACTGGATTAGTTGAGATTTTAGGATTTATGCCAGATCAATGGTATGGACAATCTGGCCCTGCTGAACATAAAGCAGATATGAAACAGGGATTTTATACACTTTATGTGTATTGCAGTATTTGTGAACCACAAGTTGTTGGAGATTATTATGTTCCTTTGCTACGTTCTCTTCCCATTAAAGGTGTTGATGGCGATATTATTATGAAAACTTATGAAGAAGCTCATTATGTTCCTGTAAACACATCCAAATTTGACGTGATAGAAATGAATATTATGGGTGACACAGGCCATAATGTCACATTCCAAACTAGAAAGGTGATCTGTAAACTTCATTTTCTACCAAAAGCATTATGAAAGCCAAAACACACGATCCGTCTGCATATCGCAACCATTTACTTCGTCAAGTGGGCGGGGAATTACCAGGATTCAAAGGAGCACGAATCTAATATGGCGATGGTACTGGTTCAATACTGAGATCATTGGCTCGTAAAACTATTCCACTACTTAAGGCAAGGGCTAAGATCGTTGCGCTAAGATCTTAAAAAGGCTGCAAAAGATGTCGCGAAAGATGTTGCAGCATATGATTGGTGATGTGTTAGGAGGACAAAAGAGAGTGCAGCCGACGAAATGTGGCAGAAGACGAAAAGCAGCGAGACTTATAACATCAACAAACATAAAAAAGATATCTTTTGAACACATAAAATAATGTCTTTGATTCATAATCATTCTTGTGAATGCAGTATTTCTCCTCTGGAATGGTTTCACATACCACCAACACAAACTGCTGTAGAGAAAAGTTATAATGTAGACTATCAACCACTGACTACCATTAGAGATGGCGCTCGAATAGAATTTTACGATTCCTACAAGTACAGAAGAATATCTAGATTTAAAGAACAGCAAGCTTCAAATTATATGCCGCATTGTAAAGGGTGATGAAAAGTGTGTGGTGCAGATGATAATGTATCACGCATTAAAGATTTGTTTGATGGGTTAGGGTCTAATATTGAATTATTTCTAAATGAGTTAAGTTAAGTTGTTGGTAACTGTTAATTTCATTTATGATAAATAAAAACAAAACAGTTTTATACAACTTTCTTTTTTATTGTCTTATACATTATTTACAAACTTGTTTTTACAAACACATCATTTAAATGTCAAACATTTATTTTAAAAACGCATTTAATACATATCAAACAATTATTTTACAAACTTTTTGCAAACACATTCAATACATGTCAATTATTTTTCAAACTTTTTTTTACAAATGCATTCAATACATTGATAAATGAATACCATTCATTACGGTCTAAATTAATATATCTATCATATCCATTATACCCACATTTGTAAATGCTATGAAAACTCACATAACTCACATTACCAAACTTCATAACTTTAAAAGTTTCATCTTCAGACAGTCTCAGTTCATATCCATCTTCATTCATGTCTATGTCCACCACATAAAATGTGTCAGCTCTATGGACTTGGTACCCCGCATGAGTTGCACTCTTCCCTCTTTGAATTCAAGCGTCAGATTCTTCCCAATCCAATGCTTGTAACAGCGCGTTCCATTGCACTGTGTTGAGGGTGATTATAGTGGTAGTGTTCAGTAAGCTCGTCATGTTGGCGAAACTGCACAAAGACGTCTAGACAGTTCTTAGTCACATGTACTTCGAAATCATTTGAGAGTGCAAGGAGAAAGCCAGGTATCCTAAGCTTCTCTAGATGGTCCTTCAACACGGATTGTTCTTCAGGTAATAGTACCATATACTTTCCAAAATGTCTTAGCACAATGTCATCACATCCGTTTCTCATATATGAGAATCCATCTGTAATGAATTGATAATCTGATAAAAAGTCCTCCTTCTCGTTTAACATTTGGGATCAGCTATGAGCTATCTTGTCTGTGAAGGGTGTTTTTATGCTCAGATGATGGCGAAGAGCGGATGCTGCATGATGTGTAGGAATCGTATGACTGCGCGCCATTTCTTCATATTAAAGTCAATCAAATCTGTATATAGAGTATCAGGTACAACTCCATTATAAGCCTGTGGATAATCCTGTAAAAAAAATTTCAGAATCTAACACATATGTCAGAATCATGTCCAATCACTAGCACTTCAACTTTATTTTCAAGTTTACGCTTAAACCCAGGGTTAAGCGGTATGTTTTGAAAGTCTTTCCACATTTCAGGTTTAAACCGATAAGCAGAATTTATCACCAACTCATTCATGTCATTCATGGTGAAGTAAACACCAACGTTAAACACTAATGCGCTCATGATGACAGTACACTTTTTACGAGCTGTCTTCTTGTCTTCGAAGCCTTTTATCCACTTCTTTCACCAGCTTCTTCAGCATTTTCCATTTAGGTATTGTCAGCAAAATACCCTTTTTCGTAGGACCCCTCATCTCTGAGGTACTTGCGACTGTTTACCATTTCTTCATTACTTTGTTTCATAATTTCGATATACTTTCCATTTCCTAGAGAAAGCATTCCCTCCCACGACTGTGGTGTTGGGGGGATCTCCACTTTCAATTTCTTGGTGGTGGTGGTGGTGGTGGTGGTGGTGGTGGTGGTGGTGGTGGTGGTGGGATTTTTAACTTTTAAGTCTTTGACTGCAAGAGTATCTATATCAGTTGCAGATCTCTTACGATTTCCAACTTCCATGTTAACGCTTTGGTGTTCACACCTCAAATAACTCTGAAGTTTGAGAGTCTGCCCTTTTATAATGTCGTCTTGTAATGTCCATGTGCAAAGGTGGAATAACCATCATTCAACATCATTCAATATCGCTTGTCATCTCATTCGGAAGAGGGCTACTTTCCTCAACTTCTCCAAGAAAAGCTGGATGTGCCCTGTAGCCATCGTTTCAATTTGGTTGAACAAACTGTCTCTATGCTGCTTATGTTTCATGCGTCTTTGACAAGCTCGAGTGCTGCCTTTGGTCGTATGTTTTTCTTTCCCACCATACATCAAACTGTACATTTTCGGTCTAAGTCCAACAAACTCTTCAATGGGGATGTCTGCCGTCTCATCGAACAGGTCAGCATCTTGCTGCATATCCTTGTAGATATCTTCCGTTTCTATGTCAAAACATAGACTGTCGGTATCGCTGAACAACAACTTGGCATTGGGATACTTGACCATGATGTAATTGTAATGAAAGTGAAACCTAAGCACTTTGCTAAGGTCGAGAATGGTGAAGCCAACTTGAATGGGTTTATCCAGAAGCAAATCCACTTTGCGCAAATATACGGCAGTCAAATCTTCGTTGAAAATTTTGAATTTGTGAAAAATTTTGAATTTGTGGAAAGAAGGCCTGGCCACAAGTTTCTTGAACCGCTTTTCCTTGTGAACAAGTTTAACATTGATTCGCTTTCTCACATTTTCCATGGGTTAACCAAACACAGAGTTGTTCATCAGTTTGAAGAAGTCTTGCTCAAACGGGTTCTTGGCCAATTTTCTCTTTTCCGTGTTCAAGGTAATATTTCTGCACCATTTGCTCTGTGCAAACATCATAGCACGGTGCACCTTAGTGACTTTCAACCCCAGTGAGACGCACTGCTGCAGATTCCTATAATGAAGCACATATTTCTTCTTCTCACACAAGTTAGGAATGAGCTTTTCATTAGGTTTGCCTGTTATGTTCAGATCTTTCCGTACTGACAATTCTCCAACTTTAATACTTTTCCGTTCTGGACCACTGGGTAGTGATTATGACGATCAAGGATTGAATGTGGGTATTCTAAATCACTTCTAAAATGTATCCAATTTCATCATCTTCAGCCACATCCATGAAGTCAAGGGATTCTGGCTCGCTCACCCACATAAATCTACTTTGAGGCATGCTTTGTGACATGACCCAGCCATACAAGTTGTTAGCGTCCCGGTACACCAAGTGGTTGTATGGTACCTCAAAACTGTAATCTGCTACGCATGGGTTATTTGCCTTCGTATACTTGTGATCACAGATATTCCTCCACGCAGACCTTGTTCAACTATTTAGTACATGTCAATGTCATTGATCAATTCCAACTTCACCTTTGTCGCTTTTAACATAGCATCCCACGACAGTTCTAGCGCTGTATAGTAATGGGCAGGATCGAATTCATATGTGTTGAGGCATACTTGACGAAAATTTTCAAACACGTCAGCCAGCAACAACACATCTAATTTCAGGTACAGGTCATGGAGCCTAATCTTCATCACTAATGTCCTCTTTGCTGCGCTGACTGTAAACTTGTCCTTTGACGGTAGCTGTGTTTCAGCAAACTTGGATGGCTCGTCCACGTAATTATAAGAGTACACTCCCTTTCTCAGACGCAAATCTTGTTGGTCACTGTAGTGGATGTGAGAAGTCATGTTGTAGAGGTTATCTTTACCTTCTGCCGCAAGGTTGTATACCAGCTTCTGTAGAGAGGTACTCATAAACTGAAAGCTGTCCGTAAATTTCAGATTGCTCATAGTGAATGCAATATATTTCTCAATGATGTTGGGAATGACTGTAATCGTTTCATCTTTAAATTTTCCAATTTGCTCCAGGATCAAATGACTGTCATAACCTCGTAAATTGGGGAAAAACACAGGTATGATAAAAGAATCTTTATCCCCCTGCTTATTTTTTCTAAGTCGAAATTGTAAGTTACATTCATTATGTGCAGCTCCGCGGTATTTGACATTGATATGGTCATGATCTCCCACACGATCCGCTCCTAGAGGCTCATGACAAATGTAGCAATCTGTGGCGTTTCTAAAATTCTCTTGGTCTACACGAGTCATCACGATATCCTTTGGCTGCTCTAAACCACGCACAATATGATCACGTTCATTCACCATATGGTCTAAAAAGACTTTCGCAGCATTGTCTCCTCGATACACGACTGGTGCACGTGTTTCGTACTGGCTCACAACCACACAGGCAAGGCTGTTTGGACGATGATGTTGATATCTATCCCCTTCATGCTTTTGCGTGAAACATTTAAAGTCAGCATAAATCACAAAAGGTGCTCGCTGTTGTTTGGCTACATTCTTGAACTTGATAAAAGGTTGGGGAATGATAAACGTTGCGCTCCATGCTTGCCACATACTTCACGATATTCGTCTGAAAGATCTTGCCGCATAAACCCATGAAGACAGTTGAAACAATAATATGCTGCAGTCTTATGCTTTGATCAATAGGCCATAAGTCTGCTGAAATTCTTGATGAGGCAATAATACCTTTTCTTGTCATTGCTAATCTGAAGTAAGTTGATTTCTCTCACACTGGTGTTTCGACTGAGTTGTATCAAAACAACCACATCTTGTTCATATCCAAACACGTTGATGGATACATCGTGCTCCTTTTCAAACTTTGGAATGTTCGTAATTGGTGTGAGAAATGTCATGCTCTCTACCTTTAATTCCTTCTCAAATCGTTTGTTATGACTCACGCGCTGTGGGTTGTTGACCATAAGACCATTAGAAACACTTATCGTCATTCTGAATGTTTAAAACAGCCTTTGTTTTCTTCACTTTTTTCGGTAGTGGGATAAAACTGCTTGCTCCCAGAAGCATCAACGTAGCTGTATGTACTTCAATGTGCAGTATGTTATCCAGCACCCAACCAGAGCCCTGTCGCTCACCTTCGTCAAACTAAGTAAACAATTCTTTATAGGCTTCTGGCAAGTCCTGTTCAATATCCGCTGGATTATATGCTGTATATATTGGAGTGCTGATAAATGCATTATCCACTTGTTCTATCATGACGCCTTCTGCATTCGTCGCCATTTTCTTGAAGCGCTCATGTACTACGATGTACCATTTCATTCCATGGTTTAACGTCTCCAACAAATGCGTTTTGATCCGGTTCTCTTGCTGTCGCATTTCAAGTAGTAAATCCGATCCATTGTCAAACACAAACCGTTTTGGTGGATGACATGCATGTGCCTCAAATAATTCCAGAGATGGAAATATTACAGTACACCCATGGAATACCATCTTATTCCGTCTTTCGTCTCTTTGCTTCAATCTCCAGAACAAGCTCTTCACGAGTACGTTTCATCTCAGCTGGATGACATGTATGTGCTACGAACAATTCCAGAGATGGAAATGTTAAATTGTAACCATGGCAGAAGACTGATGTGTCTGAATTAGCTGCCATTGTTGTTGTCGCATCAATCGCTAGAACTTATATGATGAAATGTATTCTCAGACATCTCCTTTTATACACCTATGCACCATACACCAACAGTCTGTACACTCCGGTCCCGGCCCAGGCAAGTCGCTGCAAACTTGTACCACAGGAAGCCGCCACAGGTCTTACAGCTGAATCGACGCGGTGCATTGTAGTGTACGTGACAGTTGTGAGGCTGCTCCGCATATTCTAACCACACCCAACACTTCTAACACTCCGTTGTTAGTATTACTGGACGTCCGTTTTCATCAACAGTTGAAGTCATTTTCTTTGAAAATATTGTTATGGAAACAAAAGCCAATACGACACTTATATACGACTTTTTCTGTGCTCAGTTGGCTAAATTTTCCCTCTATAAGCAGATGGGGGGTGGGAGGGGGGGGGGGTAGGCACATAGTATCTCCTGGCGGTAGGCACATAGTATGTCCTGTGGAGGGGGGTAGGCACATCTTATGTCCTGGGGGTCTGAGAAACTGCCTCTCCGCGTACCACATAACCTTACAACGCATATACTAAAAATGCGCTCATTCATAACGTACTCATTCATAATACACCCTATGATCTAGGGTTATGCCGCTTAAGCGAGTCTGACGTCATAATGCCGTCATAAGGACGTCATTATGACGTCAATGGCACGGGCGCGCGGTCTATAAATCACCATCTGGGCCAAAACCCCCATGCGGATTCTGACCCACCTTTGTGACGTCACAAGGGGGCCAGAATCCCCCTTTTCCCCACTACATTCAATCATCGTAACGTCATCAATCACGTGATCAATTAAGCCAATTAAGCCCCGCCTACTAATACTTTCTGTCTATCATCTGTCAATTATCGTGACGTCATCAATCACGTGACATCAAGTACCACCCATGAGCAGGTAAAAACGAAAGTTCTGGACCAATCAATCAATCCCCGCTCCGTGATTAGGGGAGAAACGAGAGTTCTACGACATTCAATGATCATGACGTCATCAATCAAGCCCCAGCCCTTCGTGGCAACGAAGTTGTAAAGAGGAAGTGACAATGGTGGTAGTTGTTGTTGTTGGAAGTGAAAATTTGGGTAAGTGAAATTGTTTGTTATGTTTATTTGTTATGTTTATTTATTTATTTATTGTTTTTTGGTGATGTGGGAAGAGCACGCCAGTCAAATGTGTGTTCGAATGCCAAACCCATTCAAAGACGTGTTCGAATGAGCAGCCCAATCATTCAATTCTTTGGAGATGTGGGAGATTCCAGAAAGTTAAACATACTAGGATATAGTGTGTCAGACCACCCCTAGGAAATTTCTGAAAATTTATTTTTAGATATGCTAGAACCGAGTGTGACATCTGATTACAAAATTGGGAACTTGGAAATTAAATTGACGCAAAACCTAGGCGTATAAAAGGAATGTTTGCGAACACATTTCAGCATATCAGTTGAGCAATTGATGTGACAGTGATAGCAGCCAGTTCAGAAAAAGCAAGACATATATTGAACAGTCTTAAATACACTTGAATACATTAAATACATAGCGCTTGAATCAATAAAATATTACAACATTTGTTGATTTACAAAGTCTTTATTATAATGTTTGGTCAAATAAGTCTATTTTTCTTCATCTGTTTCACTCTTTTCCACCTCACTGGCCGTATCACTTTCTTTGTCGCTGCTTTCATAATCACCTTCCTTATCTAGTAGATCTTCAAAAAATGCATCGTTTTTCCTTATGGCCGCCTTTAGTGCCTTTGAATACTCGTAATGTTTTTCATCAACAAAGTAATTAAAGTCTTCTAAAATGGTTTGATAATGTTTGCTTTGTTCTAGACGTTGGGTATACTTGAATAGTCTCATAAACAGTTGTTTTAGTGGACGTTTATAAACGAATCGAAGGTCAGCACTTGCTCTTCGCGTCTTCAAGCCCTTGTTCTTCATATTCTAAAACCTTTGATTGAAATTTGTCATCATGGTTATTATGTGCTTTTTGAACCATATCATGCCAAATAGAGTCTATTTCTGACTTACTATCAGAACTGCATCATCACCACACTGCTTACATACAAGATTTTACGAAATGATGCCACACGCCTTTCCTAAAAATGCAACATGCGTCAAAAATTAATAAAAACTGTCCGATTGACATAAGGAATATTCACATAAAATTTCAAGACTATATGACTTTCCATTACCGAGATATTTGCACACAAGATCTTGTTAAAAATATATACATATTTTACGTGATGACGTCATACCCCGCACTCGTTCGTCGCACTAACATGAAAACTTAAGAGAATCTTTCGAACCTACCAAGCAACAATTCCACCAAGTTTCAACTTTCTCAAATGTTCAACGACTGCGAAATTTTACGCGCAAGATTTTTACGTAATGACGTCATACAACTATGCTGCGGACTGTGAAATAGACTGCCAACAGACCGCAAAAAATGGCCCTAAGACCGTTGCAAACCATCGGCACTATTTCTGTGTTCAGCTGTCGACTTCTACCAACCCTTCAACGCGAAATAAGGCGAGACTCTGGAGTGTTACGTCTGCCTATTCATCTGCCTAGCATAACGAGCAGTACATGTTGAAATCGCTCATTTCTTATGCACAGATTCCTTTATAAACGCTTTGTGACGTGTTATGAGCCTCTGATGTCAAGTGATAGCTCTTCCAACTGATCACGGAACGAACTGGATGAAAAATTACTTAGCCTATGGATATCAGTACGTCCAGATTGATGATTATCATATCAAACTTCTGAACATTCTATTTGGTGTACCACAGGGTTCAGTTTTATTTAGTCCGTATATAAACGATTTTATAATGTCTCAAAAATTATCAAATATATTCTATTTCTCGATGACAATAATGTATTTAAGCCTGGCATAAACTTAAGGCTGCAATGTATATACAAAATTAAAAAACTTGGCCATCAATACATCTAGCTAAAACACTGAGGAAGAGACCGTTCCCCTTAATGAAACCAGCCACCACAAAGAACCTATACATATTTTGAAGTCCTATGACAATGACATTCGGTCCCTCCGATTCTGTTCCCATACGTGACCAAGAGCCCGCTGTTGTTTTCCCAAAACCACCCTGAAACACATCTAAACGGAGGGATAACTTGGTATGTAGATCATAACCCATTGATCCTGCAATATCGTAATATTTTACTTGGACAATCTATAAACATAATCCACTGAATCTTCCAATTCCCTTGTTTTTGGCCAATTTACGGAACCCAACCGATAGCCGATAATTGCAACAATCCCTCTCGCTTCCTTCCCATTCTTCAGCTTCTCTGTGGGTCAGAATGGCTTCTGTCATGGCTTTTAACATTTTGATTTAAATACCATATATGCAGGCTTTGCTGCCAATGACCCTTCATTCCACAACGAACTTTCTACTTCCTCATCCTTCCCTTTAGGCTGTGCCAGTGACGGCTTCTTTCTCCCTTTTCTTTCCTATTCATTATAATCTCAGTTGTCGTCTCCAAATTGTATTTGGTAAAGCTCGATCAAGAGCTGAGCTAGGTATATCCACCACCTGCTTCATTTTTTGCAAATTCTAAACAACGAGTTGCTTTTTCCAGAACTTTGGATCCATTTAAATCGCCCTACCATACTGAAGTCATAGATCGACACCAACGAAAGAATCAAAACGGATTTCAACCCGGAAATGTGTTAAAGGTGTCAAAGCCACAAATATGAAAGCTATAATCACATTTATCGATTTAAAGAAGGCTTTTGACACTTTTTACAGAGGGAAGTTTATTAAAATCCTCTTGGCATGCAGCATATCCGGAAGGCTTATGAAAGATATTCGAGCTATGAATAAGATACCAAAGCTGAAGTGTTCTCGTTAGATGGAGAAACAGATCTGTTCGAATTTCTCGCTACTGTGGTGCAGGGTAACTCTATCGGTCTCTATCTATTTTTCATTGCGTTAGATTATGCAACGAAAAAAGCTAGGATTTAGTCTT
Organism: Protula sp. h YS-2021; assembly: GCA_949752745.1. NCBI lineage: Eukaryota > Metazoa > Annelida > Polychaeta > Sabellida > Serpulidae > Protula > Protula sp. h YS-2021. Next base: position 51,153,535 of record OX457026.1, on the reverse strand, counting down.
TCAGTGACGGCAAGTCTCCGCAGAGGTTGACGATGCGTCATGCACCCCTACTGTGTGGATTACCCAGCGCTTGCTAGTGATGGACTCCAACCAAACGAGTGAGCAAGAAATAAAACAAATGATGAATTCATACTTGAGCAAGTAGATGAGTTCACATACTTAAGGCTGCAACTAAGAGCACTACAACAGATGTGAAAAAGAGAATAGCCCTTTCGGGGACAGCATACAAAAGAGACGGTAATCATGCATGCCAAAGAAATTCAATGCAACTCTGTTTCGTTCGAATATGGAACTGGTATTGCTATATGGCTGCGAAGCATGGATACTGACTTAACAGCTGGTCAGGTAATTAGACAGCTGTTACGAAAAGCTCCCCCAAACAACATGCCATTATCGTATTTCTGTCCTTTCACATGATAATCTTGTAGATGGAGTTTCAGCATATTTTAGTTGTGCATTGATAATTGTGCATTTTAACTTGAATTTGAAATTCAGACATTCAGATAGGTGTTACGTAAACCTCTCGAAAAGTGACAGCTCACACCCCGTCCCCTACTCGAACCCAAACCAATGAAAACGGAATCTTTCGAAATTTCCCTCTGTGCGTACACGTCATTAACCAATCAAATTCCACGCCAAACTTTATCAGTTTCTGATACTTGAGATACTTGAGAGGCTGATCAAATTTAAATAGTCAGTTGCAGTTTGGATTTGAAAAAAAAAAAAACAACATCTGAAAATTTTAAAAGTTTCAGCAATTTCGGACAAGCCAAAAGCAGGGATCAATTTGTTAATTGGAATCAAGTAGACCAGAACTTAAGCTTCTTTGCCTTTTTGGAATCAAGGCATATATTCATTCAAAAGCTGTGTAAAAGCTAAGTTCATTCAGTATCTTTAATTTGGTTGATGTAACATTATTTTGAGTAATCAATATAATTGTTCTAATTTTGCAATATACGTTGTACTGTAAATTGGTCAAATGATCTAAGTGAGTACTAATCTGAAATTGTAATAGCTTTGGTGGTTGCGAGATTTGTTGTGTGAAAAACATTGTGTAAGGGCTCAGAAATAAATCTAAAGGAAATAAACTTAAAACAAGTATTTATTATAAATAAAGGACTAATTGCAAGTTAGATTTACCAGCTGTGAAACCACAGCATAAAAGCTTCAGATCACACCTCTTGGCTTCCCAAAGCCAACTGCTATCGGTACAAAATGGGCGGTCCTTATATACCTGTTGTGTGGAGACAGTCGCACCATTACGCGCACAAACAGCAGGAACCACTAGAAAAACACCAAAGCAATATGACCTCTAAGAAGCTACAATCTATAGCATAATCAGTTATGCATTGCTTCTAAATACATGAAAAACACGTGGAAAGTTCATGTATGCCAACATTAATTTTACAGCGATCAATGTTTAACAATACACGAACTTTGAACAGGAAAATTATTATTATTTTATTATTATTAATTTTTAAAATATCTGCTTGCAGACTACGCAGCCATCTCTGTTGGATTTCCAATGTGCTAACATTGGTTATCCCGATATTTATAGAAATTTAGGGATATCACGCATATGCAAGCGTTGAACGGATTCCCCATGTTGTTGTGTTTACAGTGCGTTGTCAACCAGTCAACCAACCAACCAACAACCAACCAACCAATCAGCGTTGGTGCACTGTCAGTCACCTGACCGAACCACTCCAAGAGCCATCCGATAAGCAGGATTTTTTTAACGTCCACATTTGTATGATTATGACGGATCAAATTGAAGGTGATTTTCATACTATTATTTATCTTTAGTGGTATCTATATGAATATAGTAAATTTCATCTTGCTTTGTTTACGGGTTAAAGTTTTGGGTTTTGTCAAAAAGGCTTTTGTTCGGTAATGCTTCCCGGCCATAAAAACCTTAGTGTGGGTAACAGGTAATTTAAAGTGAGGTGGTTTTTGAGCGATTTCCTTGCTTCGGTCTCTTCACTCCACAGCTGATGATGTCCATATTTTACGAGACAACGACGAAAGTATCAGCCGCTCCCACGCGTTGTGCGTGACTAAACCAGACAACAGCGAAAACACCACTTTGACCATGTGACCAGATATTGTATTCTTTTGGATATAACTATTATCGACAAACGCCTTTTTTTTTTTTAATTCTGAGAAAGAACGCAAGTGTAACTGGTTTTCAGTCATGAAATTTACCCATTTCACTTCCGGTTAAAGTGCGGTCGCTGTTTAAAAGTCACATGACAGAAAGCGATAAAGTAGGCTTTTTTGTTGTTGTAGTTAAAAAAACTAAGGTTTTTTGTGTTACATACACAACAATCAAGCTGCATAGCACTTTTGTATTTTATCTTACTTATAAGTATTAATTTTATATTTTTACTCTTGCTATACATAGTTTGAGGCTTAATCAGGGAGAATATGTTGCAAAATTCAGAACCAGCGTTTTCTTGCTTTCAATTTGATTGATCGATAACATGGGTTGCCTATCACAATAAACCAATATTAACTAAAAAAAAATCATTCCAAAAGAATACAATAATTTTGTGCCTTCAATCTTCTGCTAGTTTAGGCTTAATTGGCATGTTTAAAATTTTTGTTTTGAAGACATTTCTGCTTTTGTCTTTCCATCCAAGTTTAGCGTTTTTATAGCTTCATAACTCAACGGTAAGCACCACCTTACATGAAAATTTACTTCCGTTTCCGAGTGCTCGTATCTGTACTCGTACGCCTTACGAGTAGCCCCTAGTGCCAGGTGACTGCCACCTCCAGAGAGGAGGGAGAAGAGTGGTGGTGGACTAGGGTCACTCGGGACTAGAGTAGCCCCAAGGGGGGGCTCACTACTGGAAATCGGCATATCGCATAAAATTCCTCGCTGTATTATGATGTGTACGAGTAATAAGCCAATTCGCACTTTCGGATTTTTCCGGTGAAGGTGTTGTTTCGACTGAAAATGTTGGGGGATAAATTATAAAGAAATGATAAGGGAAAAACATAAAAATTCTAATTTTCTTGCAACATGCACACTTTCAACTTTATAAGGCCATCATATAATCTTTTAAAAACTATTTTACATATTATTCAGTCCCTTTAATAACCAACATGTGAATATATTTCTGGCAAAATGGAATTTTGTTGATTTCTGCCGTTTTTTTCCTATCGTTTCTTTATTCCACCTGAATTCAGCCGAAACGCAAAAACTTTTCGGCAAAAGTCAAATGTGCGAATTGGCTTATTTAACTGCTCTCGGTTTGATGGCCGTGTTTAACTGATGGGGGCCTGTGGGAAAGATGTTAGTCCTAGATGACTCTTGCGGTCTTCCTATGACAGCAAGATAGAAAGGGTCCGCTGGTACTTCTGTTCTAGGAAGATAGAAAGGGTCCGTTGGTACTTCTGTCCTAGGAAGATACCCAGATAGCAGACAGACGTTGGCCCTATGTAGGGCCAACGTCGTTTTTTGCCTACGGTCTACGTAGTCCCAATGTAAGTTGCCTACGGAGGCCCGACGTAGTTTTGCTCATCGGCCCTACGTAGACCCGATAAATAGGCCCTACGTTGGCCCAATGTAGTTTGTGCCTATGTTGCCTATGCTTGACCTACGTAGGTCGGATGTGACGTTCCTACACAGGCCCGACGTAGTTCTTGTTATTAATTAGTCAAATGATTATAATTAATTAACAAGTCATCTAGACATTGAACCTGGAACAAAGATCAGTTCCATGTCTACTTCTCTATTATGATAAGAAAAAACACATCGCGCCTCTAAGCCCTCTTCAAAATGTAATTTGAAGCTACTCAATCTGGTATTTTCACTCAGCATCATTAAAATGGCGGCGTTTCCGGTGAGCGATATTGTGCTCAAAATCTTTGATAGGCTTACAATGTAGTCCCTCCGTTGGACCGCCCGAGGCCAGCCTACGTAGGGTAAGAGTCGTAGGACCTACATAGGGCCGACGTAGGAAAACCTATGCCTACGGTTCCTACATTGAGCCTACGGAGCCCTACATAGGCCCTACGTTTGTCTGCTATCTGGGTAGAAAGGGTCCGCTGGTACTTCTGTCCTAGGAAGATAGAAAGGGTCTGCTGGGACTAGGAATGTGTGGGCTATGTACACTGCTCTAGTTTAAATTTCTGATTTCCGAAACAGTTTGTTGGATTAGGCTGTAACGTGGCAAGAAGAACCCACACACCGTGCAAATGTTTACTGCGAAGATTTTCTTCATTTTCTGTAAAATGTATTTTTGGTGATTTTAAATTTTTTTTTGGCTCGCGAATGTTGTACTTTTAGGCAAGGAATTTTTTCCACGTGGCTGATTGGGGTCGGCGGAGACAAATCCGTTTTTTTGTTTTAACAAAAACACTGGTCAGTCTGGTTATTTTACGTTGTCACTGTTTACTTATCAGGTAGCGACGTAACAATACAGCTTTGTTTAAAGAAGTATAAAAATTTAAATTTATGTTACATGGCAAGGACTGAAAGCAACACTGGTTTAATTACGTTCTGAAAGGGCAGAGACGTGTTCCTAATGTTTTTAGCCCAACTTCGACTTCGTCGAAGAAGGGCTTTACCCATCACTTTTCACCGTGGGTGGGATGTATGTGTGTTGTATACAATGTGTCAAAATGCATCGGATCAGATCTTCTTGAAATTACCCATGTACAATCTCTAGGTGGTCTTCTACCGGAAAATTGCTTTTTTCGCGATCGGCTGAAAAGAGCCATAATGACGGGACTTCGAAAATTGTCAGAAATTTGTGTATTTTGGTATATATTTTTTACATATATCTACAATATCTGTGGAAATTGTAGTTGAATCTAACATTTCTTTGTCGCTCCTCCTTTCCCTTCCCTTTTTGCCCCTCCTGCCCCCCCCCCCCCCCCACCGCCCCCTATCCCGACACACACGAACAGAGTTACTTTTGACCGAATTCAATGTGTAACAAAGCCGTCATGCGTATGCATGTCTTACTGCAATGTTAACAGAAGTTAAATAAATATGCGCACTGGTCTGAAGTGCGAACCGCTCATCAACGGAAGTTGAATAAACACGCGCACTGGTCTGAAATGCGAACTGCGCATCGATGCAATTTAAATAAATATGGTTCGAAATGCGAACCACACATCAACGCAAGTTAAATAAATATGCGCACCGTTCCGAAACGCATCAATGCACGTTAGCCAAACGTGCACACTGGCCCAAAATAAGAAATGCGCATCAAGGCAAATTAAATAAAGATGCGCCGTGGTTCGAAGTGCGAACCGAAACTATCCGATCCAGCATTTATCAATTTTTGCAATGAATATATATATATATATATATATATATATTGTAGATGTGCAACGTCGTCTGAGTTTTTAAATCGACCAAAAATTGTTAGGAAATGCAGGATTTTCAATTTCATTGAATTTACGAACATTCAGTGACCTTATGTGTTACACGCGGGATCCTGCTGCACTGATGCTCTAGTTTTATTTTTATTGTGGATATTAAAAAAAAAGCCTCAACAAAATCCGTTGTTCATGTTTTTCCTCTGAATGGGTAAAAGAGTTAAAAATTTGTTCATTTTTAGCTTGGTTTAAATCATGAAATAAATCAGTTGATTTGAATTATAGCAGTCCTATGGGCGTGTGTTTCTCTGTGTAAGCAATTTTTCAAAATGCTCTCTTCCTATATTTCTGGTCCGATTATTTTTTAAATTTCACAAGAAAGTTTCTTGGATAATCTATACATCCTGTATTTTTACCTTGGGCAATCTATACATTTTGGCGATTTGGCCAAATTATTGATCAGATACTTGAAAAAATGCCACTCTTATTACAAATCCGGCCCGATTGCTATGCAATTTGAGAGGAATGTTCCCTCAAGCTCCCGCATCAGGCTTGTATTTTGTTTGGCAATTTGATCAAAATTGGTCAAAATGTTGGCCAGAAAAGGTCAAATTGCAGAATATCGCAACGCACTCCCACGCGATGTTTCTTCACCAGTCGAAGACGGAATAGCTCCAGTGGTTGGGTGTTGGAGCAAGTAATCACGAGGTCGTGGGTTCTGAAGGCGATTCCTTTTATTGTCTCCCTTTATCGGTTTTACAGGCAATATTTATAGTTCTGCCTCCCATAGAAGCAGGGGTGTGCGTTGTTACCTGCGAAGCAAGAGGTTGCGAGTTTAGGTCTCGCTCCAGGCGTACATCTTCATTGTCTCCCTTCGTCGGATTTACAAGCCATATCACATGAAAGGCTCTTACTACATAAATTTCATTGTTTTCTTTTCTTCCTATTTTCTTTTCCCCTGTCTTCCCTGATCCTAGGTAGATCTTCGGAGGATTTGTATTTTTTTATCGGTCCAGCAAAAACTAGCCAAATAAACGTATAGCCTTAAGAAAAACACACACACACACAAAAAATGCTGTTCGTCCCACAGATCCTGTCCGATTACTTTTGGTAGCAATGTTTCCAATGGGGCCTCTGTCAAATTCAAATGTCAAAATTGGTTGGTTTATCCTAAAGCCTTTGTAAAGTCTTCACTTTTTCGGCTGGGCACGGTGCCCACGGGAATCCTTGGTGCAGTACAAAGTGCTTTAAAAGGTAATAAATAGGCAGGGCCGTAATGTCCCAAAAAGGCCAGAAAGATCTTTTTTGCGACGTGCTTAAGTGTCCTAAAACTGTGCCGAAGTGTCTATTGTGAAAGGTGAAAGCAGCTTTCGTTTTCTTCGGCCATGGTGCCAACTAACCTTAAATCTGTGTGTAAAGTATCTGGTTTAATCTTTTCTTTGTTATATTTGCTAAAACCTGCCAGATCACTTCTCTGAACAGCTGAAAACATTGAGGCTTTGAGACCTTAATGTTTAGGTTATATCGCTTCTGAGCGTGATATGAGGAGTTATCACGTGGTCCTCCAGGCAGTAACCTTGACAATTGAGTCTGCAAAAAAAAAAAAAAATCTCCAAAACCTTGTACTATGTTTTGTTTTCAAGACGTTCTTTTGTCGGATCGCTTCACAAATGTGTTGTATCAAGTTTTCTGAGTATTCAGGGCATTACTTGGTAGAGCCGTCAAGAACTTTCCTCTGTATCAGGGCCACATGATAGTTAAAACAGGCGTGAAACTTTGTGGAAATCGCTTCTAAATTCGATGCGATATTTTTAGATGTTAATGGTTATCTCTGAAACACAGTGGCGGCACTTTGAAAAGCTCGCCAACGCTATGCATTCGTAGCAGAACAAGATTATTACATGTGCTATATTTGGAAATTGTCGAGGTCTTCCAAACAGCTCAAAAATTTTATACGGGGTTCGCCATTCTGGCCAAATTTTCGTTTCGGGGCTCGCGTTTTCAAGGGTCGTTTACAACAAGCGACCATCCCGTAAGGCCTCCCAAGCTAAGCCCTCTCCAAGCCATCCTTGCACTTATCAGCATGCACTGAATGACACTAACGCATTTATTAAATAGCCTGTAATTATTTTTTAAAGGTCTGCACAAGAAATGCGTTACTTTGTGCATAAGATTACAAGGGTGTGTGGAGAAAACCCGCCTGTCCGACGAAAAAACACTCCGGAGAAACTCACCCTATTTTGTCAATCTCGGAGGAAATCCCCCACTCCATAGAAACGTAACTTCATTAGAGAATATTTCGTTCACATATTAAATGCATCAAAATATTAAAATGTTGTTTAGTGGAGTACTTCTGAAATAATTTATTCAACTTGTCACCCTCTGTGAGCGCTTTTGGTGCGCTAGTTAGATTGTGCTGAATATGTGTAATCCGGAATCAGATGAGGTTTTGTCAGTCACCAACTTTAGCCATTGCTGGTCCCCTGTGCAGCTAAGGGTGTGTTCTGTCCTATTCAGCTATGATCCCTATAAAAAAAGACTGAGACTCTTGTTAATCACTTCAAAAAAAAAAAAAAAAGGTTTCTGATGTGTAAATAGTAGATATTATACAAGGGGGATTTTCTCCGGGTGTGACAGAATTTCTGGGGGCTTTTTTCTCTCGTAGCTGGGGGATCTTTTGCGGGACTTCTTTCAAGGGGGTGGGGGTGGTAATTTTCGCAGCGATTCGACCAGAACACATAATGTGTATATGAAGTGATTTTTTGTGAGAATGTCTTAAAAAGAGCAAAATGAAAACCGAAATGCCTGAAATTTTGTTTCAAGGGTGAATTTTTACCTTAATACGGAGGGGTGATGGTGAGGGGGGGGGGGGAGGGAGGGGGTTGCTCCTGGTCTTCATAACAAACAGTACATGTTAAAGTTTATCTGTGCGTATGGGTTGAGAGTGAAAGTGTGCAAATTATCCGTGTTTGTAGATAGCTTTAGTTTATTTATTGAAAGAAGGTATAATTGAATGTTCTTGTTTTTCATAGACTTGTGAAGAAGCTGGCTGCCAAGATGATGGCCTGCCTCGCCCCACTAGTCTTTTTGGTAGGTATTTCGCATAGTTTGGCCCCTGGTTAAGGATTTTTTTTCAACACATGTACCCTGGACAGCCAAAGTGTTTGCATTTTGAATCGTTTGTATTGTAAAGTCTTGTGGTTGTATATGCCACTCGTTCACAAAATCAGTAAAAATAAAGGCGTCGTGAGCTGTCGAACGAACTAGCAGTGTTGCCACATCATCCTTTTTTAAAAGGATTATCCTTTTTTTGAAAAAGCCCGATTTTATCCTTTTTTTATCCTTAAATACTTTTTTTTATACTTTTTTTTTTTAAATTTTCATCCTTTTTTTATACTTTTTTTCGCTTTTCATCCTTTTTTTTTGTTTTGATAATTTTTTTTTTCATTTTCCTTTTTCGTTCAAAATATCATTTTTTCCTAATTAGTTGTATGTTTTTTTCTGCTACAATTTTTTCTCACCCTAGTCATAACCCATGATTGGGCCATAATATTAACCGCTCTTACACTGTATGTGTATGTAATTTCCAACTTTTTTGCAGCGTCTATTGTTAAAATCAATACATCTGTGGGGGAAGGGTATTTTTTTCATGGAATTGAAACATATATTCCGTAAACGTATTTAATGTCTTATCACACTGTAAAATATCCAGTATTCTAAATGATGTTGAGTAGTTTTTATTTCTTGAATGATTTTCAATAACTTCATTCTGTAAGTTTGAGTTGCATGTCCCTAGGGACCATCGATAAAGTACGTACGCATCTTTTTTTAGACCAGCCGACATGTCGGGCTGGTCTTATCACATCAATAGAGGGGTATCCGTCGTCTGTATGTACGTATGTACGTGTGTAAACTTTTACTTAAATTAAAATGCTTTTTCTCCCTCAGTTTTGATCGGATTCCTCTCAAATTTTAAACGAATGTTCTCCAGGTAGGCCTCTCTTAAAAAAAAATTTTTTTTGGCGATCCGCCAAAAATTGGCTAAATGGGGGGGGGGGGGGGGGGCATTTAAAATTTTTCGGTTGCCAATTTACAGGCTTGCCGGATCGTACTTTTTTTAAAGATTTAGTTTTTATTTTCGCATCGTACTTTTTTTTGCCTCAAAACGTACTTTTTTTCCACAAGCGTTCTTTATTGTTCTTTTTTTAGCCCAGATTTTTTCAGAAGCAGGAATATAACAGTTGTTGAAAGTATGTGCGAATAAATGCTTTTAAGTTAAAAAATCTTATATTCTCCAAGGATTTTAGCGTGAATGTCTTGAAATTTTGGTGGAAAGTAGGGCGCATAAGTTTCCACCTGGCTATTGCTTTCTGGGCAATTCGCCAAAAATTGGCTAAAATATTAGCGAAATACCAGATCTTTTCCGTAAAGTCTGAACTACTTCTGGGAAATTAATCTTACTGTTTTGAAATTTTAAGTGAAGCTAGCAGGCTTTACTACCACCTAGCTATTACTTTTTTTTTTTGGTGATTGGCCGACGGGGTAAAATTTTCAGTAAAATCTTCATCTTGGTGATTGGCCAGCTGGCGAAACTTTTCAGTAAAATTTTAACTAACTGCTGAAAAATAGTCTTGCCGTGTTGGAATTTAAAGTGAAGGTAGCAGGAGTTACCACCTACCTGGCTGTAACTTTTTTGGCGATTGGCCAAAAATTGTCGAAACTATTGCTGAAAATCCTTTTTTTTTCGTAACGTCTTAGTCATTTCCAGGAGAGCAATCTGTTTTGAAATTTTAAGTGAAGGTACCAGGCGTTACTGCCTACCTGGCTATTACTTTTTTTTGGTGAGTGGTCAAAAACTGATGCAGATTTTGGCGAAAAACAAAAAAAAAACTTAAAAACTGCTGGAAAATAGTCGCACTGTGTTGACATTTAAAGTGAAGGTAGCAGGAGGTACTACCTACCTAGCTATTACTTTTTTGATGATTGACCGAACATTGGCGAAGCTTGTGGCGAAAGGCAAAAAAAAAAAAAAAAAAAAAAAACATTTAGTAAAATCTTAACTGCTGAAAAATAATCTTGCTGTGTTGGAATTTAAAATGAAGGTAGCAGGAGTTACCCCTACCTGGCTGTAACTTTTTTTGGCGATTCGCCAAATATTAGCGATAATATTGGCTTAAAAAGGTTTTTTCGTAAAATCTTGACTATTTCAAGGAAAGTAACGCTACTGCCTTGAAATTTTAAGTAACGACAGTAATCAATATTACCTAACTGGCTATGAATTGTAAGTGGTTGGCAAAAAGCGACGATTTTTCGGCGAAAAACCAAAGAAATTTCAGTAAAATTTTGGGGAACTCCAGGAAAATAGTCTACTCCGATTGTAATTTTAAATAGCAGTACCACACATTACTACCTAAGTGGTTGTTACTTTTTTTAGGAATTTGCCAAAACTTGGCAGAGATATTGCCCAAAAACCGATTTTCTGTAAAAAGTATCTCCTAGGGTTTTCATGGAAACATTCTACAATTTTGGTGGGAGGTAGGGTGCATCGGTGTCCACCTATCTATTAGTTGTTTAAGGGATTCACAAAAAATTAGCAGAAATATTGGAGAAAAACGTAATTGTTTTTTTTTTTTTAAATTGTTAAACTTTAACTAACTCCTAGAAAATAGTGTTAGTGTTTTGAAATTTTAAGTGACGGTAGCAAGCCTTACTATCTGCTGTTACGTTTTTGGTGATTGGCTAAAAAATTCCCCAAAAATTGGCTAAAAACCAAAAAAAAAAAAAGAAAAAAAAAATCCATAAAATCTTGAACTCCATAAAAATAGTCTGACTGTCTTTAGATTTCAGGTAAAGACAGCTAGCCTGACAATATAGTTGGTACTGTCTTGAAATTTTGTTAAAGATAGTGGTCATTGGTACTTGCCTGGTTATTGTTTTTGCGTTATTCGGAAAAAATGGCGGAAATATTGGTGAAAAACCAATTCTACTAAAATCGTTACCAGCGCTGGGAATATAATGTTATCTTCTTAAGATTTAGAATTATGGGAGCGGAAATTAGTACCTGTGTGGTTTTTCAACCCAGCCGACTTTGTCGAACTGGGTTAGTCGTATCCCCCTAGGGGGCTTGAATCTATGGCCGTATGTTAAACTTTTTCTTTAAAATGCTACTCCTCCTACAGTTTTGCTCCTATCGTTTTGATATTATGCAGGAATCTTCACTAGGTGGTCCCCCACCTGGTTATTACTTTTTTTGACGATTGACGAAAAACTGACAAAATGCCGGCACTTTTTGTGCCCGTTTTGACAAATTTTTAAATTAATACTTCTCCTACAGTTTTACTCCAATCGTTTAGATGTTACGAAGGAATGTTCCCCAGGGGTTCGCCTACCAGGCTGTTATTTTTTTCGCGGTTCGCGAAAAACTGCCGAAATGGTGGAACTTTGAAGTTTGGCAAAAACTGGAATAAATGGTAGTAAATAACTGAATTGTCAAACTATTCCAGTTATAAAATATTAATTAAAAGTTTCTTAGGTGCTTCTCCACCTGGTCTTTGCTTTTTTCGCAAATGAAAAAAAAAAAAAAAGCCGAAATGGTGAAATCTAAAAATTTTGTAAAATTCTGTAAATGTCGGTAAATACGTGAATTGTCAAAACCCAACCTCTCCAACATCCCTTTTCGGGCAGCTTCCACCCGTGGAAACACGTTTTTGTGTATTAAACTTATGAAAAAGTTACGTTCAGAAACAAAATTTTCATTTTTTGGCCTAACAGTATTCGTTTCAGAGTTTTTCTCTCTTTCCTTATTTGGTAACTCGGCTGGGTCATGTCCTTAGACAGCTTGTTTTGGTGATTCGCCAAAAATATTATTGAAAACGCAGTTGACCCTAGGTAATTGGCCTTGATCTCTTGAAATTCTGATCAAAGGTACCAGGCTTTGGTACCCACCTGACTATTACGTTTATTCATGATTCGCCTAAAATTGGTGGAAATATTAACCAAAACAATGTTCCTGGCAACGTATCTCCTCGTAAAATTTAAATGGAAACGTCCTAAAATTTTGATGGAATATAGTGGTATATAAGTCTACCTGGCTATTACTTTTCTTGTTCAACGATTCGAAAAAAAAAATTGGCCGAAACACGTGGCTATTATTTTTTTTGTTATTTCGCCAAGAATTGGCGGATATATGGACGATAAACCGTTTTTGTATCAAAATCTTCAATGACGCTAGCTCTGTCTTGAAATTTGGGTTACGGGTTATACTTATATATCATAATCTTGACATCAGCATTCGTGGGCTGGGGCGTTGTCCATGGACAATCCTGTTTTTGGTTTCTTTCAATTTATTTAAAATAGTAAAATATAATAATTTAAGATAATTGCTGTGCTACGCGCCTACAAAGGTTCTGCAATCTCTAAAATTGTAATGGATAGGAAAATAGGTTTTTCATTTATTTCCTTCACCTAAAGTGTAGTTTCAATTAGTTTTACCGTATTTAACTATTTTATGCCTTTGTTTATTCTAAAACTTTTAAGATATGCTTGTGTTTTATTTTTATTGGCTTTTTATACAGTTCAACAAAGCAAAACAAAAATAAATTTTGCCGTTCTTTTTTTTTCCTTTTTTTTTTTTTTGATCTTTTTTTCGAGGCGTTCTTTTTTTTTTTTAATCTTTTATTTTTTTAATTGAGTCTTTTTTTCATACCTTTGCGTTCTTTATTTTTTTTGTCCACCCGCCGGCAACCCTGCATCCGCTTTTGCAACAAATTAAAAATCGGCGGGTTAAGTTAAAACAAGTGTGTAGAGTATTTCAGAAAGTGGTAGCCCACTTTAAAACTTTAATGTACAGGGGTTAGGAATAATTTCTCAACCTCACCCGTTTATAAACGAATATGCGCTGCCTGAAGAAGCACTGACTACTTTACCAACAAAGTTTGTTTACCTTCCCCCGCCCCACCCCCCAGTTGTCAACAGATTTAAATTAACAGTGTGGTTTACGTTCTTGTTTTATTTTGGGCGACTTATTACTGAGATTTGAGTCAGCAGAGTTGTTGCTAATTAGAGATGTGTAGGATTCTACGCCGGACCCCACCTTCTAAAAAAATCCGTCGCCTCTTGAAATTATTGTTATTATTGCTGTACAGCTGTTTTTGTTTATTCAAGGCAAACGCATACAAACTATTTCTGGGCCTTTTTTTTTTGAGGACACTTTTTGTCTTTATATTTTTTTATTTTCAACATTTTTGGCGTACTTTTTTTGTTCTTTTTTTTCCAAAGCGTTCTTTTCTTTTTTTGGTACTTTTTATGTCATCAAGCGTTCTTTTTTTTTTTAAACAACCTCTGGCAAGCCTGCAGTTTTCAAAATGGTTCTTCTCCCACAATTTTGATCGGATTCCTTTCCAATTTTGAACATTTATTCTCTAGGTAGGCCTGTCTTGAAAAATTACTTTTTTTTGGCGATCCGCTAAAAATTGGCTAAATGGGGGCATTTAAAAATATTTAGTACCAATTTTCAAAACTCTTCTTTTGGCACAATTTGACCGGATTCCTTTATAAATTTGTAAATTACAATCAGGTATGCAAATATTTTTTAATCGCTGTGAAAACGAGCATTATAAATTCAGGATTCGCATTGCTGGAGTTTTTGTCCACTTTTTGGGCATTTTTACGAAATGACTCACTTTTTCGGAACCCACCGAGTTTTTCTGGACCTAACTGAGTCACACTTTCCCTTTTTGACTCACTTTCCTGAGAACCCAGCGCGAACCTTGAAATCACAAAAAAAAATGATACAGTATGATTAACATTAATGTTATTTCGATCTTCAGCAAAATATGAATTATCCTTTTTTTCATACTTTTTTTTCTCAAATTTATCCTTTTTTATCCTTTTTTATCCTTTTTTTCTTGACGACTCCGTGGCAACACTGAACTAGTGTTGACAGCATGTGCTGCTTGTTAAAATTGCGAACTGTGTATTCTGCAGGTGCTACTAGCACACGGTCAGGTGGTAGTGGAAGGCGAGATCGGGGAGCCGTGCACAGTAGAGAACGGCAGCGGAGTTCTTCACCTGCGCCATGACAAGAGCGGCTACTCATGTTGCCGAAGGATCTTATGTGCAAAGGGTAGGGCTGTGCTTCTAGAACAGCTGATAAGATATCGCTCTGAACTCCTGTGATATCTTTCGGATTGCTACAAGCGTGGTAGACACATGTTGCATTCCATCGTTCCTCCTCCAGGTTCTTGTTGCTAGAGGCGTGGTCTGTCTCGTCGTTTCTCCTTCAGGTTTATGCTAGAAGCATGTCCATTCCCTTATTCCTCCTTCATACTAGAAAGCTTGGCCCGTTCCCTTGTCTCCTTCATGTTCATGGTTGAAGCATAGACGCCAATACCATTCCCTCGTTCTTAAAATTTTGCGCTCCTTGACGTGGAGGTAAACGTTTTTCAGAACAAGTTTCAAAAACAAAGCAAACGAATTACTCAACATTGTTCAAATCTCAGAATGTATAATGCTACAAACTTCATCAGGGAAATAGCGAAATCCCCGATAAAGCATCGTCACGTTGCTGGACGCGTTCGAGCAGCGGTCTGGGGATTGTGTCTCGTGACCTTTGTGATGTTACAGGCACAGAGCCCAAGCTGTGTTCCACGCGTGTGGATGACACGCAATGTGTGCCCTGCGGCCATGGCATGTACCAGGACGTGGACATATACTCAGAGCATGGCAAGATGTGCGTGGAGAAGAGGTGTCCTATTCAAGATAGTAAGTCACACATCTGAACTTCATTTAAATATCTTAGACATACATCTCCCTACCTTCTCCACCAACAAAACCGGACACAACATCGCTGTTGTGCACTTTGGGTAGGTCCCCACCTTGGCTTTAGCCCCCTGAGCAGGGCTTTTGTATGGGTGTTATCCTTGCGTCCATCTGTTATTCCCACCCTGATTTTCCGTTTCCCATGATATTTGGATGTAGATGGGTCACCACTCCCCACCTCGGAGGCTCATGTGCAGTAATAAGCGTACCATATAAAAAGCCTTGTTTAAAGAAAGGCGTCTCCAAGTGCCTTCAGTGAAAACAGTCTGAATGACACACATTTTAAGTAGAAAATTTTTTTTTTAAATAAAAAAATAAAAAATCGTGATTTTTTTTACGTTGAACGATTTAAATCATAATTTAAAACAACTGATTAAATCATACCAGCCCTGTAGATGACCTGTCATTGTGTGTAGGTGCACGTTATTTTTAGCCCCCAACCAGGGCTTTATGCCACGGCGGGGGGCTTATGGATTGGGCTCTGCCCGTCCGTCTGTCTGTCCGTCCGTTACCACTCATTCCTCTTGGATGTGTAGGTCATTTGGTCTGATAGTCTACAGGACTGGCCCGCATGGTCGTAGCTTGATGCGCGCCATTTTTTTTGGCGGTCCGATAAAAATTGGATTTTTAGCGAATTTTTGAAATTTTTCTGCTTTCAGTGCTGTTTTTAGACTTGTTTATGCGATATCTCCCAAACAACTCATCAGATCTTCACCATACCTTTCAGAAATAAAGACCACATAGTGCAGAGTTGCACTGAGCAATTATTTTGATTTTTGTCAAAAATTGAATTTTTGACGAAATTTTGAAATTTTCACTTAGGTGTTTTTTTTTTAACTGTTTTGGACTTTGGACGCGATATCTCTAAAATCTTTTTATAAGATCTTCATCAAACCTTTTAGAAAGAAAGACAATACAGTGGCGATCATCACTAAATGGCCATTTTTTATTTTTATCAAAAACTGAATTTTTGACGAACGTTTGGTACTTTCACTTTGGTTTGTTTTTAGCTGTTTTGGACTTTGTTTACGCGATATCATCTACTCTTCACCAAACCGTGGAATTAGAAAGACCAGATAGTGCACATCATCACGAAGGGTTGATTCGGATCATAAATTGTATTTTGAGCGATTTATTTGAAGCATTTAACTTTGGTATGTGTTTAACTTTTTGACTGTGCACACGGTATCTCAGAGACGGCTAATTCGATTTTGATCAAATGTAGCAGAAGGAAAGACCCTATAGTGTAGATGGTCACTGAAGTAGTGGGTCTGTCTGCGGTGGCTGATTGGGTGGGGTGGGGGCATACCCGCTTTTGTGTTAGCAAAAACATTGGCCCCCGATCGGAGTTTTATGGGGATTATGGATTGGGCTGTGTCGGTCCGTCTCCTTGTATTGTATCGAATTCTTTTTATATCGTCTCATTGCCGTTTTCGGTTGGGGGCTGTGCTATCGACCATAGCTTGTTATTTTTACCTTTATTCAGTTTCAAGGTCACAGTGGCCGCCATCTTGATGCTCGAAAATATTGTTTAATACGATAAAACAAAAACTAATAGATCAATTATAACCAAATTTCAAACAAGACTTTCAAACAAAATTTCAAACAAAATTTTAAGCAAGTTCAAAGGGGCGGTCGGGGTTGATTTTTTGGATCGATTATTGAATTTAAAATGGCGACAAACAAGTCAAGTGGGTGACAACTCTAGGGTCAACTAGGCGACAAAAGTGCGGTCAACTGGGCGACAGAAAAGTCAACTGGACGACAAATAAAAGTCAACTGGGCGACATATAAAAATTAAACCGGGTGATAATTACACTTGGGGATTTTCAGTCCCCTAGTTTATTGCTTTCGTACGACTTGGTAAACTGTTTACGTATGATACCTTTTTTCCGCCAAAGCCTTGTCATTCGAACTTCCCTGAGACGGCTAGGTCTAGGAAGACCAAATTTGACAGAGACATAGTATAGCATGTCTATTTGGTCCAGCTCAATTTTTTTTAAGAAATTCATTAATATTTAGTATGCAAAAATGGACTTTGAAAAGGCAAGCAAACGCTTTATTTCACAGATAAAGGAACTGGTAGGATTATCAGCATAGGCGTATTGATCGCCCGACTCTCTACAATGAGAGGGATTACAGTGGTGAGACGTAGTGAACTCCACATTTTTGGAAGGCCAGCCCAAGCTGGCCTTCCTATAGTGCTACATTCCGCTTGGGGGATTTTTTTTTTTGAGACGGTTCCTATTTCAGTCATAAATTTACTTTCATTCATAGTATATTTACGTTCATTGATGAGTCAACTAATAGTAACTACAGTGGGCCAATGAAATGTGAAGATTTTTGTGATGTCATGCATCTGCTTTGAATATTGATCACCTCCCATTGAGGAACGTATTAGGGTTTGTCTCAAACATTGAATGAGTGGGACATTTATTGCATTTCGTCTGAAAGAAGCTGAAAAACAGCGACTTAGGAATACTGGCCCATGAAACAAGTCGCAACTTGTCGTCTAGATTTGCCATAGTCACAGCGATTTGTTAGCCTGTGGATTGTGGCTTACTATTTTGTGATTGAGTTTTGGCCGATATTCTTTGAACTTCGATAGCTTATTGATTTTGTTTCAAAGAGTCACTGTTTTCATGAAATATTAAAAGATTTTTTTTGAATAGATTAAAAAAATACAGAGGCATTTTTATGGGTTTCGTGGCAATGCTTTCTTTAGATTGAGCATTGAAGTGTGACTGCATCCGTTATTGACTTTTGTGCCAGTGCTGCCCTGCAGTGTTAGCTCGTGGTAATCGTTGCCAGCGGTTATACTGCATTTGGGTCATCATTGACTCATTTGCTGCGCACTTCTTTTTCGCTGTTTTTGAAAGTAGACTGTTCATGTTTTGGCAACACGGCAAATGTGAACGGTTGAGTACGGAAGCACAGAGCATTTTACTCAAGTTTTGTTAGGAATTAAGTTGTAAAATGAATAGAATATTTGTTTCTTTATCCTACTTTAATCTCTTATACAACTCCCTTCAAATACATGTGTATATTGTGGCAGAACATGGCCTTCCACCGATGCTTTTAGCCTAGTTTTACCATTAGCTTAGGAAACGATGCTTATTTTCGACCCTTCGGGCCCAAATAGGGTTGGGTATCGCGGCGCAGTCTGTATCGCGATACGTATCGCGATATTGGCTGTGTATCGCGATACATATCGCGATATTTTGAATTCTTTAAAAGTGAAAAAATGCATCTGTTTTATGGCTTTATTTCCAGGAATTGTAACATTTACCTACGGCATTGATCACTTATAGATAATGGCGTTATAACAAATACAAAAAGTATGTTGGCAATGCTGGTTTCGGATGCCATCAGTGACATTAATCTCATTGCACAAACAGCATATATAACTTAATTTTAAGAATGTCTGTTTAATTGAGTGTCTTAACCTAAATGTCTGATTCGTACATTTTTAACTTGAAACATCAACAGTTCTATATTGAAAACTGAAACAACACAGCGTCTACTCTGACACTGAGCCGCGAAATTGTCGGTTTATCATTCATCCTTTGTACCGGTATCTCATCTGTTGTTTCAGTGCTTTGTTCCGTCTTAATTTTAAGATCTTTTTCCCAATAATTTCTGAGCATAAATAACGATAGTGTCTTGATAAACAATGTTGTAAATTCGTCGTATTTCCAGAATATTTTACTTCCATTTTGCATACTTTACACACGGCAACATTTTTCTCAGTTTTTCCTTTGTCCGATTTTATTCCAAAATGCTGCCACGCTTTTGCTTTTTTGTTCTCGACGAAGGCCGTATCCATTTTTGGTAGTGCGTTTCCAGTCACATTATTTTGCTAGCAGTATTTAAACAATATCTCATATGTTCCTTTCTAGGTTATACACAAGTTATCATTCAGTTATCCAATCAGTTCACAAAAAAATATTGAATTAAACATGCATCGGAAAATATCGAAAAATATCGATATTTCAAAATTCGTATCGCGATACGTATCGTGAGAAAACATATCGCGATATATCGCTGTATCGATAAATATCGCCACCCCTAGGCCCAAAAGACTATATGTAAGAGATACCTCGGTGACCTTAACCTCCTTGGCAATGGTCGAAATCTAAAACCGGAAGTTGACCATTATCTCGAAAACGGTTAGAGATAGAGCGATTTTTTGCTTATTTTCGACCCTTTGCGCCTAAAAGATGATATTTAAGAGATACCTCTGTGATCTTGACCTCCTCGGCCATGGTCAAAATTAAAAACCGGAAGTGGGTCATTATCTTGAAAACGGTTAGAGATAGAGCGATTTTGAGCTCATTTTCGACCCTTTGGGCTTAAAAGACCATGTGTAAGAGATACCTCAGTGACCTTGACCTCGGTCATGGTCAGGATCAAAAAGCGGAAGTTGACCGTGATCTCCGAAACGATTAGAGAGAGATGGCATTTGAGCTAATTTTGACCCTTTGGGCCTAAAAGACGATATCTAAGAGATTCCTCGGTGACCTTGACCCCCTCGGCCATGGTCAAAGGAAAAACCGGAAGTGGGTCATTATCTCGCAAACGGTTAGAGATAGAGGCGTTATGTTGTGAGGGTATGAATATGCGATTTAATTATGCAAAAGTAGTTCTCGGGCAGTGAGGTCATCAACGATCGCCATATTGTATGTTTTCAGTGTGGTCGCTGCCATATTGTCAGCCGTCTTGTACTTGACATTACGGTGTTATGAGTCAACTACGGCCATCTTGTACAAGATGGCTTCAGTTGACTCATAACACCGTAATGTCAAGTACAAGATGGCTGAAATATGGCAGCGGCCACGCAACCCCTTCAACTGCTAAAAAAATCATATCATATGCGTAGTTTGCCAAAATATAAGTATTTTCTTAAGTTCGAGTAGAGATACAACATGTTTGCTTAGGTCGATTATCACAGTACAATTGCCCACAATTTTAAATGTTCATTTTCCGATATTTAACAATAATCCTCTTTTATCACCCAGTGAACTTGGATCGACGAGCGCCTATATTTCTTGATCGATTGGCAAAATATTTTACATATAGGTCGTATGGGTCCTAGCAAGAGTTGGTATTGTAAATGAGCGACGTCGGCTAAAGGACATTGGCTCAGATGGACTTCAATAGTTCACACAGTTTTTTGAGTACTTGAGTGGGTTTGTTAACACCGTCAAGCCAACAATTCTTGATCGATTGTCAAAAAATTTTACATATAGGTAGTGTGAGTGCCAACAAAGGTTAGTATTGTAAATGCGCTGGATCGGCCCAAAGACATTGACCCAGCTGAACTTCAAAAAATTGTACATCCCTTGAGCACTTGAGTGAGTTTGTTAACACACTCAAGCCTACATTTCGTTATCGATTGTCAAAATAGTTCACATATAGGTAGTATGGGTACTTGCAAGATTCCGTATTGTAAATGAGCCAGGTCGAGCCAAGGACATTGACCCAGCTGAACTTCAAAAATTTGTACAGTCCTTGAGCACTTGAGTGAGTTTGTTAACACACTCAAGCCTACATTTCGTTATCGATTGTCAAAATTTTCACATACAGGTGGTATGGGTGTTTACAAGAGTTGGTATTGTAAATGAGCCAGGTCGGGCCAAGGACATTGACCCAGCTGAACTTTAAAAATTTGTACAGTCCTTGAGCACTTGAGTGAGTTTGTTAACACACTCAAGCCAACATTTCTCGATCGAATGGCGAAATATTTTACATATAGGTAGCATGGGTCCTAACAAGAGTTGTTATGGTAAATGAGCTACGTCGACCGGAGAACAGTGGCTCAGCTGGACTTCAGAAATTCACACACTATTTGAGCACTTAAGTGAGTTTGTTAACATATATTCCTGAATATGATACAAATTGCTTGAGTGTTGTAGTCCACCCTAACAAAATCAAATACTGGGATTGTACGCCGACGGGGGACATAGTCAGTTTTACTGACCTACTTGTTAGATTTGATTCAGTTTTAGGTATTACGAGTTCTTAGTGTGCATTTCCACAACATCATAGTGCAGACATGGCGCCTTCACACCAAGTTAAATAAAATGAAAGTGCCTGATCACCTTTGCATCATATTCAGCTAAAACGTAATGAACACAAGTCAGAACAGAAGATGGCAGAAGGAAATTAATGTTGAGGATACAGAAAATATTTAATAAAACAATTAAAATTTTCGCCAGTTGTTTGCCGTATTTTAGAACAACCGCAGTGCCAGCTCGTGTACCTGGGCACCGTCACTTGATGGTCTTGTTTTTTTTTCTTTTATGACAACTTTCCTCCGATATAATAATGTTCCATCGGTACTCCATTTTTTTTAACACAGCCGACTTTGTCGGACAGGGTTAGTTGTATCACTATAGAGGACTTGAATGTATGTGCGTATGTTAAACCTTTTCTTTAAAATGCTACTCCTTCTACAGTTTTGCTACAATCGTTTTGATATTACGCAGGAATGTTCCCTGGGTGGCCCCCCAGCTGGCTGTTACTTTTTTTGACGATTGACGAAAAACTGACGAAATGGCGGCACTTTTTTGTGCCCGATTTGACCCATTTTTAAAATGCTGCTCCTCCTACAGTTTTACTCCAACCGTTTAGATGTTACGCAGGGATGTTCCCCAGGGGTTGGCCTACCAGCCTATTATTTTTTTCGCGGTTCGCCAAAAACTGCCGAAATGGTGGAGCTTTGAAGTTTGACAAAAACTGGAATAAATGTTAGTAAATAACTGAATTGTCACACCATTGATTTCTCTGTCTTTTTCAAGTAGTTATAAAATTTTAATCGAAACTTTCTTAGGTGCTTCTCGACCTGGGGATTTTGCTTTTTTTCGCAAATGACAAAAAAAATGCCGAAATGGTGGAATTTTAAAAACTTTGTAAAATTGTGTAAATGTCGGTAAATAAGTGAATCGTCAAAACCCAACCTGTCCAACATCCCTTTTCGGGTAGCTTTCACCCGAGAAAACTCGTTTTTGTGTATTAAGATTATGAAAAAGTTACATTCAGAAACAAAGTCTTCATTTTTTGGCCTAACAGTATTCGTTTCAGAGTTTTTCTCTCTTTCCTTGTTTGGTAACTCGGCTGGGTCATGTCCTTGGACATGCTTTTGTTTTGGGTTACGGGATTGGATGTTCCGTAATTTCACGCGCGTATGTTAGCCTTGTTGAGCGGATTTTGTCGTTAATAGTGTGGTCTGTCAGTGGGATTTTTTTGTGTTTTAAAATGAATTCTGGGAAAAAATATTATTTTTGCTTCAGCCCAAAGGTTATTGAACATAGATGATCACAGAAGTGGACCGTTATGCCAGTGTGATCTAGAAAATGGCTACTACTATATTTTTGGCCAAGAAAACGGCAGTGATTTAAGGTGTCATCGAAGAAGTTGTGATGCTGGTGAAGAATTAACGATGGAAGGTGAGAGGTCTTGTTGTTCTCGGTGAAGGTTGTAACCCTGATATTTTTCTATTTGTTTGATATGTGTTGGCTTAGTAACAGTCAAGAAGTGCAAGTCAAAGAAAATCGTAAAATAAAAAACAAAACAGTCTCGATATGTGCCCAGTGTGAAATGCTGGTGTTTTTTTTTTTTTTTTTTTTCATCACTAGAACTGTAAACATTTACCAGCATAATATCAACACGGTAATTAGAAGAAGGTGGCATATGGTGACTTGTTATACGGGTATGTGGCACTTTCAGGGTCGTGCGAGATGTGCTCTGTGGGCTACTTCAAGTCGTCCAAGAATTACAGGCAGTGCCAGCCTATCACAGAGTAAGAAACCTCTATCATTGTTCTAATTCTTCATTCGCTTTCTTAGTTTCTGTCTTTATGTTGACATTTGGAGAAAATATAGACTTCAGCAAAACCCTTCTTTTAAAGATATTTTGAGACGAGTTGTAAAGTGTGCCTAGGTTGGAGGATGTCTGCTCACTGATTGTGCACGGTCATTGAATGCCGCTTTTGCTTTCTTTAATTACGCTTCACTCGCAGAGGGGAATTATTTTGTTTTGTGTGTGTGTTTGTATTGTGCGTGTCTGTCGTGGACACTTAATTTTGTTAACACGATAACTCGCGAACTAGAGTTAAGCTTGTTTGGACTTTGCCTTTGGTTGGTCTGCCGGTTGTGAATGAACACAGAACGTCAAAAGTGGCCATTGCGTAAACACTGTAACTTCAGAACGAAACGTCGGATTAGCTTCAAACCTAGAAGGATAATGCATTGGATGGGCCGGCGTATATACTATATAGCGTCATTACATGTTGTGGACATGCTTCTTTGTTAACAAGATAACTCTCGAACGACAATTCGGATCATCTTCGAACTTGGGGGTATTATGCCTTAGGTTGTTCCGCTGGGTAGTATTGTATTTGACGCATATTGGTCGTCGCATGACGTCATGGGACGTCAAAACGTGAAAAATGTGTCACCATTGGAACTGCAGGAAAATGCACTACTACCATCTTCTCCGGATTGATTGTAATCGGCAAGCGCAAACATTTCAAGTCCTGTACAGATTTACCCCTCATATATTGCAGTTGTGCATCTCGTATTCAGTTTGTCCGACTTTTCATTTATTTATTCCCCACAGGTAGAACATGTGGGGAACATGGATTTTAATGAAACTTGGTATGTAGCTTCTATGGGAACAAACACAGATCGGTATTGTAAATGAGAGAGGTTCGTCCATGGAACTGCACACACTGGACTTATAATTTCAGTTCTTGATTGACTATTGATGGCCGTGTTTAACTGATGGGGGGAGGGGGCCTGTGGGGAATATGAGGGCTATGCACACTGCTCTAGTTTAGCCAAAATTGAGGTCGAAATTTAGCATATTTTGCGAAGAGCGAGGGATTTGCAGCGTTCCGGTGCTCTTGTTAATTTTATGATATCATCGAGCAGATTGGAGTAGTTACGTTTAGCAAAATGTGGCGGATGGGAAGAGATTGCCTGTCAAAGGCAAACGTTACATCTCCATCTCTTCTGCTTTGGATTTTTAACAAGTATTTTGATGTAGCGTCACAAAATTTCATAAGTGATGTTCCCAGGACTTACTTGATAAATTCACAGAATTCAAATCCCTATACATAATATTGCAAGCAATAGTTTTGTGCACTTTTTACAGCTGTGAGAAGCTGGGGTTGGATATACTGAAAGAGGCTACCCGCACCTCAGACGCCGAGTGCAGGAACAAGGAAGGAGGTGGTCCGGTGGAATTACCCCATCCGTCGACAAACGTGCCTGGTGGGTGTCCTTTTTACGGTGTTTTGGTTTCCCTCTTCGCACTAAGTTCTATTCCAATTAAGATATGCTATTTCGTCGTTGTAACTACATTTAAAGCTGAGACTTTAAACATTAAACATTTTTCCTTTCGCATTAAGAAACATGGCCTTTTAGTGTGATGTCTTCAGCGTTGGATGGTCAGGGGAATTGTATGGTCAATTGGAACAGATCACCAGCAATGCGCGCAATTGCTCGTAAGGACAAAAACCTCCCCACGACCATAAAGGCAGGAAGAATACTAAAATAAAAATGTCACTTTGTGTTAATACTGATCACAGAAGTTTTGAATTTTAGTTGCTTTCCAAAGAAAACGCCGTGATATATTTAGTATTATTTAAAATTTGTAAACCTGATACTAAGTTAGCCACTGCCGCACATTCCGCATCCTTTTGACGATGTTGACGTAGAACGTAATGCTTTGTCAAGCAGACGCTGAAGTAGTCGAAACAACTTCAGACGGGTTTGTTGGTGCCATCTCCGAAAGAGCGAAGCCCGAGGACGGTTATCCACATAATTCCAATAACGGGTAGGTGGGAAACAAGGTTTGTTTGTTCATGTTGCAGGGCAGGGGGAGATCTGGTGTCCTAAACTCATGGTAAAAATTTGCCATTTAGAGAGGATTCTTTCAAATTGTGTACGAATGTTCTCTAGGTAGGCCTGTCTTGAAAAATTAAATTTTAGACCAGCCGACTACGCTGATCTTATCACAGCAGTAAAGAGGCATCCCTCGTCTGTATGCACGTATGTACGTGTGTAAACTTTTATTTAAAATGCTTTGTCTTCTTCAATTTCCAATTTTGTACGAATGTTCTCTAGGTAGGCCTCTCTTGAAATTTTTTTTTGGTGATCCGCCAAAAATTTCCTAAATCGGGGCATTTAAGATTTTTCGTTTGCCATTTTTCAAAATGCTTCTTCTCCCACTATTTTGATAAGATTTTCTTCAAATATTTTGCGAATATTCTCTAGGTGGTTCTCTTTTTTGAAAAATGACTTATTTTGGCGATCTGGGGGGGGGGGGGGAATTGAAATTTTTTTGTTGCCAGTTTTCAAAATGCTTCTTCTCGGGTAGTTTTGATCAGATTTTCTTAAAATTTTTTTGATGATGTTCTTAACATAAGCCTCTCTGGATAATTTACATTTTTCGCTTTTCGTCAAAAATAGTTATGAACTGCCCCGCCTGTCTGTCCGCGAAAAGTACTAAGATTTGTCCGGCCGCCTTCTCATAGAAGGGTATGTCAGGAACCTGAAACCTTGCATGGTGAAAATATATATGTTGAAGATGTCCAACGTGGCATTATTGTCAAAATCGGCCAAAATGACGTCGTGTGAATTTGTCAAAAATGGTGAATTTTTGGCGTGAACTTAGTCGTGAGACGGTGTTTTGTCCAGCCGACTTCCCATACAAGGGATTGAGGGTAAATCAGGGAACATTAAGCACATGGTTGTGAAAAAATATAAATTCAAGTTGTTACTTGGAAAATCTCCCAAAAATTCACGTGAGTAAAGCTGTCAAAAAACGGTTTTCATGCATTTCACTTTTAATGCTTCACGGGGGATCCTGCCTTACTGAGGCTGTATTTTTTTATTTGTTTTTTTTTTTTTTTGTTTTTTGTTTTTTTTTTTTTTTTGGCGTCAAATTTTCAAAATGCTTCTTCACTCACAATTTTGATCGAATTCCTTTTCAATTTTGTAAAATTGTTCTCTAGGTAGGCCTCTCATGTAGGGGTGGGGGAAAAAAATCGACCACTTCGGATCTCGCTCGCAAAAATCTTTTTTGAAACTACAATCATCACTGACGCATAAACCGAAAACCGATTGAAAATCGTTTGAAAATTCGTGCGCCAACTTGAGTTTAAAATTTGGGAGAGAAAAATGCCAATTTTAATCAAAATATCGACCAGAACTGTAACTTAAATTTACTATTTTAGTCCAGATCTCTTTTATTTCTTTCTAGAACTGATTTATGTGTGCTAAAGCAGTGAAAATGAAATGATGAGCAACAAGTAAAGAGTTGTACACTAATTTAAAGCACATTAGTGGATTTTAATAACAATTTTTTATTTCCCACAGGTAAAACCTGTCGGGAATATATGCGATCGACCGCGTGTCGGTCTGTCATCAACAGCTTGTTAACACGACAACTTAAAAACTGCTGCAAGGATTTGATGAAACTTGTGTGTAGCTCCTATGGGAACAAACACAGATCTGTATTGTGAACAAGTCAGGTTCCTCCAAGGAAAATGGACCAGCTGGACTTCGAAATTTCAGCTCTTGATTGACTATTGATGGCCGTGTTTAACTGATAGGGGGGGGGGGGGGGGGCTGTGGGGATATATGGGCTATGCACACTGCTCTAGTCTGCTATGCCGTAAGTACTTCACATAAAAAATACAGGAAGCAACGCGGAATAGCCAGTTTTGTTGTGGTCAAGACAGTTTTTTCCTGTTTAAAGCGGTAATACTTCAACGTATTTCTGCAAAATTTTCCATTTTAAATGTTTGATTCCTTGTTGAGCGCGTGCTCCAGTGTCCGGGGTTGAACGAGAGAATCTGGTCTTCTGATACAACTGTAGTATCGGGTATTCGTGGTTGATACCATAGCGTGTCTGACGATTTTCAATTGCGGTGCGAATGATTTACGACAATCTTTCCAGGTCCACATTCTGTACAGTGTCTAATATACCATTGGTTTTTACCATTATCTTCCCCTAATGCAACATGCATGTAACTCGCAAGCTCAAGACGATCTCTTGTGGATATGTAGATACAAAAATGACTATGTGGATGCACAACTTCAGTCCAAATACTTTCTTCCTGACAGATGTGGTTTGCTTCCGATGAATAGTAACAGAAACATGGCCCGCACAAAACTGCGGACAGACAAGCTGAAAACTATACCTCTCCATTGACAATTTTCCATCAAATCGAACGTAACGACGTTGCGCTCCTTCAATATACGTTGTATTAACAGCATGCAAAACGAAAAAGGTAAAATCATGAATAGTTTTCGAATTACACCGCGGACACGAGATGGTATACTACACCGGACGGACGGACAGACAAGGTGAAAACTTTTCTCCTCCATTACACTTGGGAAAATACAGAGGTGTTCTCTAAATAAATGTTTTAAATTGAGTTTTTAATGAAGAAATCATAGCAACTAGGACCAAAGCTTGTTCCGTCACGGATATTGTTCTAAAACAGGAGGTGTTCCCTAAGGGCGTTATAGTATATGTTACAGAGATTATGTGTTATTAGGGATTTCACAAAATTCCTACGAAATTCGTATAATAACTTGCCCGATCAATATCGGTAATTTAGCGAGAATTTTATGTTTGCAATAACAGAAATTAATAGAAGATTTTAAAATCTATCCTGAGGAAAACCTAGATTTACGAAAAATTCCCGAAAAGCAACAAATTTCAATGTCAGACCTGTATTATTCAGCATCTGTGATGACGAACACAACAGGATATTTGAAAGAATTTACATTAGTCTCGGCAAAATACAAATTTTATTGAATTTTTGTTATTTTTAGGTAGGGGGTACAAAAGCTCAGGTTGGCGTGCGAATATTTCATCAATTCGCTAATTATTGCTAGATTCGGTGTCCAGGGATGTTAATCCTTCATTTAAGCATTTTGCGAGCAGGATTGGAAGTGGTCACCAAAAAAGTACCCCTTTTACCCCACCCCTATCTCATGGAAAGTTACTTTTTTGTCATCCGCCAAAAAATGGCCATATGGGGGATGGGGGCAATTATAATTTTAAGGTTGCCAATTTTCAAAATGCTTTTTCTCGGCAGGTCTACCTAGAGAACATTGGTACAAAGTTTGAAAGGAATCCGATCAAATTGTGGGAGAAAAGCATTTGAAAATTAGACACTAAAAAAAATTAAAGTTAAATGAACATGCGCACTGGTTCGTAAGACGAACCGCGCATCAACACCAATTAAATAAATATGCGCACTGGTCCGAAATGCAACGGTGCATCAACGCAAGTTAAATAAACTTGCGCAGTTGTCCGAAATAACAATCGCCCATCAACGCAAGTTGAATAAACATGCATGCTGGTCCGAAATGCCAACCGCGGATGGACGCAAGTTAATAAACATGTACAGTGGTTCGAAATGCGAATAGCGCATCAACGCAAGCTAAATGAATATACGCACTGGTCCGAAATGCAAACCATGCGTGAACGTATGTTAAATAAACTTGCGCAGTGGTCCGAAATAACAATCAACGCAAGTTAATAAACATGTGCAGTGATCCGAAATGCCAACCGTACATCAACGCCAGTTAAATTAACATGTGTTCTGGTCCGAAATGCCAACCGCGTATCAACGGAAGTTAAATAAACATGCGCACTGGTCTAAAATAAAAACCGCGCATCAACGCAAATTAAATAAGCATGCGCAGTGGTCCGAAAAGTTAAACCGCGCATCAACTCAAACTAAACAAACATGCGCACTAGTCCGAAATGCGAACCTCACAACAATTCATGTTCAGTAAATATGCGCTTTGGTTCGAATTGCAAACCGCACATCAACGCAAGTTAAATAAGCATGCGCACTGGTCCGAAATACGAACAGAGCATAACGGCAAGTTAAATAAATATGCGTATTATTTTGAAGTGCAAACCGCGCATCGACGCTAAATAGACACGCACACTGTTCCGAAATGCAAACCCCACAAAATAATACATACCAAAACATTAAAACTTGGGTAATACTGTTTTAGACGCGGTGTTTTTTTCTTGTCAAAACGCAAGCGCAAACGTAATCACATGTGTTTGACCATATCATTCAGTGGTCGTTTCTGTTCCTTGAAATAATTATATGTCTCCCCCTAAGGGTTCTTATGAAATTAATGAGTCGATTTTTCCCAAAACATACATACATATTGGGGTACATGTCTAGATGATGCCCGTGGTATTTTTTTTTTTTCGTTTCCTCAAAAATTCTATTTTTAGCAAATTTTTGAACATAGGGGGGGGGGGGGGTTTCGAGCATTTTTTTCACTTTGGCAGGCTATATCTCCGAAACAGTTTGTTGGATTAGGCTGAAACGTGGCAAGAACAACACACATACAGTGCAAATGTTTACTGTGAAGTTTTACTTCATTTCCGCTAAAAATGTATTTTTGGCGAATTTTTAAATTTGTGATTTTCAACTTTTTTTGGCCATATTGTTGCGATATCTCCGAAACGGTTTGTTGGATTAGGCTGAAACTTGGCAAGAAGAAGACACAAAACGTGTAAATGTTTACTGCGAAGTTTTTCTTCATTTCCTTGAAAATGTATTTTTGGCGAATTTTTAAATTTTTGATTTTTAACTTTTTTGACCATATTGTTGCAATATCTCCAAAACAGTTTGTTGGATTAGGCTGAAACGTGGCAAGAATAACCCACGTGTAGTGCAAATGTTTATTGCGAAGTTTCTTTTCATTGCCGTTGAAAATGTATTTTTGGCGATTTTTTTTAATTTTTGAATTTTAACTTTTTTGGCCATATTGTTGCGATATCTCCGAAACGGTTTGTTGGATTAGGCTGAAACTTGGCAGGAAGAACACACAAAACTTGTAAATGTTTACTGCGAAGTTTTTCTTCATTATCGTTGAAAATGTATTTTTGGCGAATTTTTCAATTTTTGATCTTTAACTTTTTTGGCCATAATTGTTGCGATGTCTCCGAAACACTTTGTATGATTAGGCTGAAACATGGCAAGAAGAACCCATATATAGTGCAAATGTTTGCTGCGAAGTTTTTCTTCATTTTCTGTAAAAATATATTTTTGGCGATTTTTTTCCACATGACTGATTGGGGGCGGGGGAGACATCCGTTTTTGTTTTAACAAAAACACTGGCCAATCTAGTTGTGTATGTCCGGCCTACAGTACTTATGTGGATGCAATTTCAATACGTTGTTCGAAGGTATCTCTAGTAGAGTACCCAGTCTACAAGAGATACACAAGATCTGTTTGGCATCTTTCTGGGAACAAATCCTTGTATGTATTTATCTATTTATGTTTGGGTCCGTTGCCATATTTATTATGTCTCCCCAACCAACTGGAGGGATAGTGTTTGTACGTTCTGTGTGTGTGCGGGTGTGTGTGTCTCGAGAACAAAACGTCGGATCGATCTCAATCTTGATCTATTTATTCCTTGGGTAAGACGGACGGTTGTATTAACTTTTGATGCATGTTGCGTTATTAAGGCAGACGTATGACGTCATTACGTAAAAAATCTTGTGTGCGAAATTTCTCAGCCGCTGAGCATCCGAAAAAATTCAAACTTGGTGGGCTTGTTGCTTGGTAGATCCGAAAGATTCGGATCGAGAGTACAACGAACAAGTGTGGCGCATGGTGTCATCACGTAAAATATGTATATAATGTGAACAAGATCTTGTGTGCAAAATATCTCGCTAAGGGAAAGTCGTATCGACTTAAAATTTTATAGGGACATTAGGGTCAGTCGAACGGTTCTGTAAACTTTTGACGGATGCAGCGAAATCAAGAAAGGTGTATGAAGTCATTACGTTAAAAGCTTGTATGTAAGATTTTGTGTACAAAAACAAACAAAAAAATTCTTGGACACCTCGTCTTTTGAAACCCATTTTTTGAGGGAAATTCCCTTTGTCTTATCGCTTTTTGTAAGCTGGGACGTTGGCCCTGGACAAACTTGTACAATGTGACTGCCACTTTTTGGCATCCATACAATCTTCTTCATACGTGATTCACTAGACCTCGGCTGGTCACAATGTCCCTGGAAGTTCTTGTTAAAATGTTACTAGCACTTTCTGAAAAGTTACTCTTTTTGAAGTTCGCAAAAAATTGGCCAAATGGCACAATTTTGAAATTTTTTGTTAGCTAGTTTTCAAAATGCTTCTTTTACACAATTTTGATTAGATTTCTTTCAAAATATGTACGAATGTTCTCTGGATGGTTTCCTCTTGAAAACTTACTTTTTTTTGGCGATTCGCCAGATATTGGCCAAATGGCGCCATTTTGTTAGCCGATTTTCAAAATGCTTCTCCCACAATTTTGACGGGATTCCTTTAAAACTTTGTACGAATGTTCTTTAAACGGTCCTGTTTCTTTGATGATTCTCCAAAAATTGGCTAATTGTCGGCATTTTAAATCTTTGTTTTCCAAAATGTGTTGCTTGCTGCAGTTTGATTGGATTTATTGGAATTTATGCTCTTCATGTGATGGTTTCTTTAGAAATAATTTTTTGGCGCATCACAAAAAATTGGCCTCATACCGCGGTTTGAAAATTTTAGGGATCAAGTCTTTCAGAGTAGTTAGATTGCTTTCATGTTTTATTTAGAGATATTATTTTTCTTCTCTCCTACAGAACGTGGATGAAGTTGGCGTTGGGATTTGGCGTTGCGGTTTTAATTTTAATTGCAATACTCCTGCTGGCTCTCGTTGTAATGCTGAACAGGAGACTGCGAAATAGGGTCTACGGTAGGATCGCACTCGAAGAGAATTGTCAGTTATGGAGCTTCGTCAAGAACGTGGCAAAGCTTAAACTGGTTAATTAAGTATTCAGTTGAAAGGTTTTTGCATGTAATTTTAAAAAGTGCGCCGTATCAGTCAACGATTTACTAGAATTGATAAAACTCTCTCAGCGTCACAGATGTTCCTGTTTCTCGTCAGGCACGTCAGTTTGTTATCCTTCATTTATTTGTTGCAGAATGTTTCAAGAAACAAAGCAACACGTCTAGCACAGAAAAAATTGAAAGCGGAAGCAGCTGTAGCTATAGCAGCTCTGAAAGGGGGGCATCCGGTGGAGTGGAGCATGCCTTGTTTGGAAATAGAGGTATGACTGATTGTATGACCGATTATTCTTCTCCGCCGTCTTGCCGTAGGCGGGGGATATAGAAACGCACTGTGTCCATCCGTCCGTCTTGCCGTCTGTCCGTCCGTCAGTCGCCAGTTTTGTTTCCAGACGATATCTCCGAAACTAGTGGACGGGTCTAGTTCATATTTGGTATGCCTAACAACCCAGATACCTAGATGTGCCTTTGGGGGGTTTGGTCGATCGAAGCCCATCTGGATCTTTATTTGAACCTAGAATCCCAAATTCCGGAGCTCAATGTGTACTTTGTTTTCTAGACGATAACTGTAAAGTATTTGCCGGATTGGATTCTCATTTCGTATGCATAACAAAACACCGGAAACTGCATTTCCTACAACGACACTTGGTTCAGGTAATTTTCGAATTTCTCCTCTTTTGCACATCCTACGTAGTTCATTTATTTATGAACTGATGTTTTATCTACTTAGTTTAAGTGCGGGTTACAGTACCCGCCTTACTAATTACACCCACGGCGGGGGATATGGTAATTACTGATTGCTCTTGTTCTGTGTGGTGGCAAATTTTTAGATCATGTACATGTCACCAGTTTTATAACCGTCCTAACTGCACTTTAACAATCTTTAAATGAATATATCAGCATACATCAGAATACATCCATCATTAGTCGTACATTTTTGGACTGAAACCTCAGAACAGCTAAACATGTGGCTTGATTAGCTGCTGTGTAAAGCTTAAGCATATTTTGCACGAATGATCTTGCTTTTTGTTTAGCTTCAGCAGTGGAAGACACGTATGAGTTTGATAAAGCTTCGGACTCGTATTCTCAACAGAAAGGTGAGGGAAATGTTTTTAATAGTTACAAAAAATAAAAAGTTTCGTTGCGTGTCACGGCTCAAACGGGTTGGTGTATTAGTAAATTACAACATTTTGTTATTTAAAAATGTGTATTTTGGTATAGATATCCTGTACCAGGAGTTAAGACGTAAACAGTTCAGTAATGCTTCTTTGACCCCAGCCGGGCGAGCCCGGGGGCCTGTGTGTCTGTCCGTCCGTGTCACACTTTGGATGCTGTTTTGTTTCCACGCGTGTTCTCGGAAACTATTTACCCTAGGCATATGCAACCTTGCACAGTGAAAACATATATATTGAAGTTGTGCAATGTCGTGTTATTTTTCAAATCGGTCAAAAATTGCCAGAATGGCGACTTGTCAAACACTGATTTTTTAGATAGCTGTGATGTAATACTTAGGTGGTTTCCACGCCAGTTCTCCGAAACTATTTACCCAAGCATATGCTACCTTGCATAGTGAATATATACATATATTGAAGTTGTGCAACGTCGTATTATTTTTCAGATTGGTCAAAAATTGCCAGAATGGCGACTTGTCAAAAATTGTGGTTTTTTTAGATGACTAGGGACACCCCACCATTAGGGACAAAATTATTCAGTCAGTTTTTGTCCCTAATAGCGGGGTTTCACTGTACGTTGAAGTTGTGCAATGTCATTTTATTTTTCAAATCAGTCAAAAATTGCTAAGATTGCGACTTGAAAAAAATTGCTGATTCCTATATTCCAGTGACTGTTATCGTTTAGTCAGTCACAGTGTTCAGTTGGGGTGTGCAACCTCGATGACGGCTTGCTGAATTTAGGCATGAAGGAGATCATGAGCTTTTTGCATTCCTGATCTATATGTCTTGGAAACCCTGAAGTATTGGCACAACGCCTTGACTGGGCACGGTGAGGCTAGGCCTTTAGTAACGTGTTCCTCTTTTAGGGCCGGGAGATTAATATGTTTGAAAGTACCCAAAAGGCTCTTTCCCATAAAACCGGCCCTCGGGGTAAGAAAAACCCTGTTCCATTCCCCGTTTTCTTTCCTTACCTCCCTTTCCAGAGCATGGATTTCACTTCTCCGCTTGCTGGACGCTAACGACAGTAAGAATTCAGATCTTACCGTGGCATTCTTAGGGGACTTCTTCCCCAAAGATCTCCTGGGATTGTAAGTATCGTAGGACCAAGGACAGATCCCACGTTGGAACCCGAGGAGGGAGAGTTTACCTTAAAGTGTCTGATGAATGGTGATAGTGCCGTATCTTCCCCTGGATCATAGCCTGTCGTCGCTTTGAGTCTGGAGCCAATGACAGCTCTGTAACCTTCTATAGATCCTACCTTTAATTGACCGTTTGTGAAAAGGTAATCCTGGAAATCTGGCAACACAGCGGGAGAAGCTTGAAAAGGGTCTAATTTAGATCTCCCAGGCCACGAAGCAAACTTATTCCATTGTGACCTGTAAGCCTTCGCTGTGGACTGTTTATGTTTATGTTTATGGACTGTTTATGGCTATTCACCATTTTTCCACCACTTTCCTCGAGAACCCTTTCTTCTCTATGAAGGACGGGTTATGCACCACAGATGCATATTCAACAAGTGAAGGGAAGTGTTGCCAGTGGGGTTGAGACAACAGTTTCTCGTAGCACGGTATTGGAATGGATTTGATTACCCTGCAGCGAAGGAGTAGGGTGAACCATAGAGTCTCTGGGAACTAAGGGACTACTAACAGTAGGGCCGAGGGACCCGGTTCGATGATCCTTTGCAACACCTGGTAAAGGATTGCTTGAGGAGGGGCATTTTAACGCATCTACTGCCCAAGCAATCTGGTCCGGGCATGGAGAAAGGAACCTGGGTAACCGTGTTGTTAATGCGTTGGCAAACAGGTCTAGAGTAGGAGGGCCCATGCGGACTGACGTACTATCCATCGGAAAGATGACTGATCTAGGCACCACTGCGTTTGGATGACTTGGTCTGCTCTGGAGGCCAGGTCTGCTAGTACATTTCTCGGACAGATGACGGGCCGTGACCTCAATCTGGCGTTGCTGAGCCAGAGATAGGATTTGGAAAGCGGGGACCGACCGTTTGGGTGATTTGGTCCCCCTCCCCCTGCTTGTTGAAGTACGCTACTGCTGTGAAGTTGTCTAGAATTACTAAAACATTCTTGTTGACAAAGTTGTTTGGATAACTTGTTTAGGGCTATCGAGACTACTCGAAGCTCTTGTGGTTGACGAAATGAAGCCCGCGACATTCTGGACATTAGAGCAAAGTCCTGGGAGAGCGTACGGTTCTCGATTCACCCTCTCAACAGCTCTTTCTTACGCTGGATAGGGGTATGGCGCGGGCCCCGTAGTCCCTTGTCGCTGGACCAGCAGTGCTGTAGAAAGACGTCTCGCTTTAGGAACCCGATGGATGTCATGAGTAAGGTCGAGATCTTCACTAATTCGCGCGTTGCGAGGCACTCCAGTAGCTTAGAGGATACCGGGTCACTGAGACGTAGTTCCCCCCACCCACTGCTGGCATTCACCGGGTCCGTTTGGGGGGCTGTTCCAACGCCTCCAGAGGGATCTGGTCATCGGAGGAGCGGTAAGATCCCGGGTGGACTGCGCATTCTTTTGACGGGTGAAATCGCGACAGTGTGCGACCTTCACTGGCGTCCATCTTCTTACACTCCTTTGAACGGATCGTCATAGCGTTGGCAATACCTTCACTGGTGGCAGGGCAAGAGTCCTGGTGGGGAGCACAGATTGTGGCATCATTCTTATCGGGGGTCATTCCTGTCCAGCCATGGTGTGCCACAGGTGACATAGCGAGCCGAGTTATTTCCTGGATCCCCCTGTGGGGTGGATGGAATCTTAAGAATACACCCACTGCGTTCTGTTCCGTGCATGGCGTAAGAGGTGAATCATAGGAATTTCTTTCTTTCTGACTCTACTTTTACTATTTCCTCATTCTTCCTTCCGTATTTCCCACTTGTTTCCTTAGCAAGTGCGTCCTAATATACCCATCCTAGTTGATGAACGGGACGTTTAACACCAAACAAACAAACAATTTGCTGGATAGTGTCTCCGCTTGGACCGTCCTCCGGAGCTACGGACGAAGATGCCACAAAGGGAGTTGTGTCTTCCTCCGGAGGTGAGAGAT
The DNA here is from genome assembly GCA_949752745.1 of Protula sp. h YS-2021. Classification (NCBI taxonomy): domain Eukaryota; kingdom Metazoa; phylum Annelida; class Polychaeta; order Sabellida; family Serpulidae; genus Protula; species Protula sp. h YS-2021. The sequence continues at coordinate 51,117,280 of OX457026.1, read as the reverse complement.
CAGGGGTAGGGGGTTCTGATGGGGCGTCGTCCCGCCGCCGAAGAGTCTCGCCACAAGCGTTGACTGGAGCTTGGTGAACGTACACAGTCCACTTCTCGTAGGGGTAATCTGAAGTGCGAAGGAAAGGGGACACTTCAGTTTCCTCATCCGCTTCGTCTGCCTCTGGCCCCGAACCGTCCGAGTCTTTCTGGGAATGATTTTGTAACGGTTAGCATTGTTTGCAGAAGCTGGAAGTATGGCAGATGTGTTCACTTTCTTAGTGGATCATGTGTTATCTTGTGTTATTTTGGCACCAAAATAGCCCCCCCCCCCCTCCATCCCTCTGAACAGGTGAATAATCTGTTGCTGAGTTAAGAAGAATGCCTTTCTAGTGCTTTTTGGCCATTGGGAATGTACGAACATAAGACATATATCATGGCTATAAAAACACCTACAAAGCGTTACCGTAACGTAAGGTAAAGGGCTAGTGTTGCGTTTGGAGTCGTACCTAATTTAAATGGTCGTGAGGGAGAGGGGTGACGGTTAGCAATAACAAAAAAACATACACACACAGACACACACCGACGAAGTAGTGAATTGGTGATGTAGCGACCAACTTCCAGACTCGGATAAAAAAAGACTACAGTAAAAACTGTTTTAGTGGCAACCTTCCAGACTCGCATAAAAGATATACAGTAAAACCTTCCTGCCATGACACCTTCTGGATCCAGATAAAAAAGACGTATAGTTTAACCTGTTGGTAGAGAGCATCATCGGGACCCGGATAAAAATACAAAATAAAACCTCTTTTAGTGACGGCCTTCGAGATATGAATAAAAAGGCTTACTGTAAACCTGTCTGCAGTGACCATCTTCCAGACTTGTACCTGGACTTGTATATAAAGAGGATTGAGATACCCACAAGTCAGGTTACGTACGCCTTCAAATGGGATAAACGTGATACGCAACCCAACTTCTAGGCACTTGAGATATATTTATTATATGTATTCTGAATATGCTACAAACTTGTCAGAATAAACTTTGTAACAGGAAGGATGGGCAAGAAGTGGAAAGGGGAGGGCTGGGGGATGGTTGTCGGGGGTAATATTTGTTTTTGTTCACAAAACAAAGAGGCAACGCTGGCTAATAAAAGTACATGTTCGGGTACACTGTTGTTGGTGTGCGTTTGCTGCTCTTGTTTGTATTATTACACCAAAACTGCTGTGAAACGTACCAAGTAAACATCCAATGTGCGGAGGGTGAAATTCATACTGAAATTAAGAAATTGTAAAATGAGTGGTTGGATAAGGTGAAGTGTTGAGCTTAAAGGTTTTACTATCTGTGATTCAGAATGTTAACAATTTTGTGTGTTTACATTCTTTTCATTCTTGTTGCTTTCTTTCTTATCACATTTCGTGTATGTGCTCAAACTACAATCTTTAAAAACTCAGAAACCCTTTTTTGTGGGAGAATCAAAATTAAAAGAAACAAATAAGAATAAAATTCAAGAGTACAAGATAAATTTGGCATTCTTAAAAAGCATTTATAACCGAAAGAACCTTCTTTATTAATTGCCTAGCGTTTTTAATGTTTTCCCCATTGAATCACATTGCCTCTTTCTTCCAAAACTAGTGATTTTGCTTTTTTTCCTCTGCAACGAAAACGTGATATCGTTTATTGCAGTTCCCAACACCGATGAGCTTGCGAAATTTCAAAACGGAGAAGCGCAGCCGCTTTTAAACAGATCCGTTCCCGGCCCCAACGAGACGGCCGACTGCGAGGACACAGCAGCAGAAAGTGACGCCGAAGTAAGGGGCGCTGCGAAGACAAGAGCCGAAGCAGAAACGGACGATGTCTCGGAACTCCCGGGCACAACGACGCAGCGTCCGCATGCGCTAGGAACACAATTTTCAAAAGATTCTGGTGTTTCCGTCACTTCTAATGATGTGGGTAAGTGCTTTTCACAGTTACACATCACTTCCATTTTATGCCTCACAAAAAAATGGATGGTAGTTATATAAGTCACCTGGCCACGTCTTAAGGTTTACTTCTTTGCTGTTTTGTCCACTTTTTTAAGGTCAGAAAACATTTGTTTACCACGTTTAGGGCAGCTTTCCGCCATCCCTGGGTTTATTCCTATGTACGATAACCTTTTTCTTCAAGTGTAACTATTTCTATGGTTTTCATGGATCGTTTTCGTGTCACATACAAATGTTCCCTGAGGTGGCCCTCTGGCAGGCAATCGTATTTTAAGCAGTACGGTAACAACTAGAGGAATGGCGGACATTTTAAAGCTTTAATTTTCGAAATAGTATCGTCTTGAGAATTTTGGTTCAGCGTTGGAACGTTTTTCTTGGCGCGAATTTTAAAGTGCTACTGCTTTAAGAAATCGGCAATCCATAAAACATAACAAGTTTGTCCAAGGACAAAGTCCCAGCTTACGAAACGCAATAAGACCCATTCCAGCGTGCATGAGCGAAGGAATTTCCCTGAAATATCAAGCTTCAAAAGATGAGAGGGCAAAGAGCTAGCTCAATAATTAATTTAGCACCGGACCAGAACATAGACCGATAAATGCATACAAAGATTTCTTTCCCAGAAAAATGGGGAACAGATTTTTTGTATATCTGGTAGACTGGATAGTTTGCCATAGATACCTTCAAACAACGCTCGCATTTCGGACCAGTGCGCATATTTATGTAACTTGCCTCAATGCGCGGTTCTAATTCAGACAAGTGCGCATGTTTATTTAATTTGCGTTGATGCGCGGCTCTCATTTTGGAACAGTGCACATGTTTATTTAACTTAATAAAGATTAATGCGCGGTTCTTATTCCAGACCAATGCGCATGTTTATATTACTTTCGTTCTTATTTTGGACAAGTGCACAAGTTTCCTTAGGTTGTCTTGATGCGCGGTTCGCATTTCGGAAGAGTTTGCATGTTTATCTAACTTGCACGGTGCTTATTTTGGACGTGTGTATATGTTTATTTAACTTGCATTGGTGCGCGGTTTGCATTTTGGACCAGTGCGCATGTTTATTCAACTTGCGTTGATGAGCAGTTCGAATTTCGGGCCATTGCGCATATTTATTTAACTTGCGTTGACGCGCGGTTCGAATATCGGACCAGTGCGCACGTTTATTGAACTTGTATTGATGCGAAGTTCTTATTCTGGACCAGTAAAAATGTTTGTTTAACTTGCGTTGGAGCGTGGTTCACATTTCGAACCACTCCACACGTTTATTTAAGTGGCGTTGATGCGCGGTTCGAATTTCGGACCAGTGCGCATGTTTATTTAACTTGCGTTGATGTGCGGTTGGCATTTCGGATCAGTGTGCATGTTTATTTACTTGTGTTGATGTGCGGTTCTTATTTCGGATCAGTGCGCATGTTTATTTACATTGTGTTGATGTGCGGTTCTTTTTTCGGACCAGTGCGCATGTTTATTTAACTTGCGTTGATGTACGGTTTGCATTTCGGATCAGTGCGCATGTTTATTTACCTTGCGTTGATGTGCGGTTCTTATTTCGGATCAATGCGCATGTTTATTTACTTGTGTTGTGTTGAGTATAAAAAATGTGCATACAGTTTTGGAACATCCTATCCAGAACACGGTACGATATTTGTCAAATAAAAATATATATGTAAAAACAGGAATTTTTCTCCAATTTAATTTGATATCAAAGAAAAGTAGAACTCCAAAATTTAAATAACGTCCTTTCTTATATGCACTTATCTCGAGCCTTTTGTTGCATACGATTACTTAAACGTGGATTCCTATCCAGGGTGGTACCAGCGTTTAATTAAAAATCGACAAATGATCGGGTGAGGTATATCCAGACCGTGGATAGTCTACCCTGACAGGCGTACTTCAAATGCCCTGGTAAACTTCAAGGCCGGGGGTTCGTCAAAAATATGTGGACCCTAATTAATTTTAATTTGCGTGGGAAAAATGAAAAAGAGGCTATCGACCACCCGAAAAATATCACATTTATCACATTGTCGGGTCATATAATTGCTTCCTGCACTTTAAAAGCGACATTTACAACTTTCTTACATTATCGCCCAATGTTCCCTATTATCGCCCACCCGAAAAAATATTATATTTATCATATTTTCGGGTCCTAGAATTGTTTCCTGCACTTTTAAAGCGAAATTACAACTTTCTTGCTTTTTGGCCCAATATTCCCTGATATCGCCCACCCGAAATATATCACATTTATCATATTTTCGGGTCACAGAATTGATCTCTGCACTTTTAAAGCGAAAATTACAACTTTACTGCATTATCGCCCAATGTTCCCTATTATCGCCCACACGAAAAATATCCTATTTATCATATTTTCGGGTTATAGAATTTATTCCAGCACTTTTAAAGCGAAAATTACAACTATCTTGCATTATCGCCCAATGTTCCCTATTATCGCCCATCCAAAAAATATCATATTTATCATATTTTCGGGACATAGAATTGATCCCTGCACTTTAAAGCGAAAATTACAACTTTCTTGCATTATCGCCCAATATTCCCTATTATCGCCCACCCGAAAACTATCACATTTATCATATTTTCGGGTCATAGAATTGATACCTGCACTTTTAAAGCGAAAATTACAACTTTCTTGCATTATCGCCCAATGTTCCCTATTATCGCCGCCACGAAAAATATCATATTTCTCATATTTTCGGGTCATAGAATTGATTATTGCACTTTTAAAGCGAAAATTAAAACTTTCTTACATTATCGCCCAACGTTCCCTATTATCGCCCACCCGAAAAATATCACATTTATCATATTTTGTAGTCATAGAATTGTTTTCTGCACTTTTAAAGCGAAAATTACAACTTTCTTGCACTATCGCCCAATGTTCCCTATTATCAACCATCCGAAAAAATATCATATTTATCATATTTTAGGGTCACAGAATTGATTCCTGCACTTTTAAAGCGAAAATTACAATTTTCTTACATTATCGCCCAATATTCCCTATTATCGCCCACCCGAAAAATATCACATTTATCATATTTTCGGGTCATAGAATTGATTCCTGCACTTTTAAAGCGAAAATTACAACTTTCTTGCATTATCGCCCAACATTCCCTATTATCGCCCATCCGAAAAATATCATATTTTCGGGTTTTAGAATTGATTCCTGCCCTTTTAAAGCGAAAATTAAAACTTTCTTACATTATCGCCCAATGTTCCCTATTATCGCCCACCCGAAAAATATTATATTTATCATATTTTCGGGTCCTTGAATTGTTTCCTGCACTTTCAAAGCGAAAATTACAACTTTCTTGCTTTATCGCCCAATATTCCCTATTATCGGCTATCGGAAAAATATCATATTTATCATATTTTCGTGTCATAGAATTGATCCCTGCTCTTTTAAAGCGAAAATTACAACTTTCTTACATTATCGCCCAATGTTCCCTATTATCGCCCACCCTAAAAATATTATATTTATCATATTTTCGGGTCCTAGAATTGTTTCCTGCACTTTTAAAGCGAAAATTACAACTTTCTTGCTTTATCGCCCAATATTCCCTGTTATCGCCCCCCCGTAAAATATCACATTGATCATATTTTCGGGTCACAGAATTGATTCCTGCACTTTTAAAGCGAAAATTACAACTTTCTTGCATTATCGCCCAATGTTCCCTATTATCGCCCACACGAAAAATAGCACATTTATCATATTTTCGGGTTATAGAATTGATTCCTGCAATTTTAAAGCGAAAACTACAGCTTTCTTGCTTTATCGCCCAATATTCCCTGTTATCGTCCCCCCGTAAAATATCACATTGATCATATTTTTGGGTCACAGAATTGATACCTGCACTTTTAAAGCGAAAATTACAACTTTCTTGCATTATCGCCCAATGTCCCCTATTATTGCCCACACGAAAAATAGCACATTTATCATATTTTCGGGTCACAGAATTGATTCCTGCAATTTTAAAGCGAAAACTACAGCTTTCTTACATTATCGCCCAATGTTCCCTATTATCGCCCACCCGAAAAATATTATATTTATCATATTTTCGGGTCCTAGAATTGTTTCCTGCACTTTTAAAGCGAAAATTACAACTTTCTTGCAGTATCGCCCAATATTCCCTATTATCGCCCATCCGAAAAATATCATATTTATCATATTTTCGGGTCACAGAATATATTCTTGCACTTTTAAAGCGAAAATTACAATCTTCTTACATTATCGCCCAATATTCCCTATTATCGCCCATCCGAAAAATATCATATTTATCATATTTTCGGGTCACAGAATATATTCTTGCACTTTTAAAGCGAAAATTACAATCTTCTTACATTATCGCCCAATATTCCCTATTATCACCCACCTGAAAAATATCACATTTATCATATTTTCGGGTCATAGAATTGATCATTGCACTTTTAAAGCGAAAATTACACTTTCTTACATTATCGCCCAATGTTCCCTATTATCGCCCACCCGAAAAGTATCACATTTATCATATTTTCGGGTCATAGAATTCATTCCTGCACTTTTAAAGCGAAAATTACAACTTTCTTGCATTATCGTCCAATGTTCCCTATTATCGCCCATCCAAAAAATATCATATTTATCATATTTTCGGGACATAGAATTGATCCCTGCACTTTTAAAGTGAAAATTACAACTTCTTGCATTATCGCCCAATATTCCCTATTATCGCCCACCCGAAAAGTATCACATTTATCATATTTTCGGGTCATAGAATTCATTCCTGCACTTTTAAAGCGAAAATTACAACTTTCTTGCATTATCGCCCAATGTTCCCTATTATCGCCGACACGAAAAATATCATATTTATCATATTTTCGGGTCATAGAATTGATTATTGCACTTTTAAAGCGAAAATTAAAACTTTCTTACATTATCGCCCAACGTTCCCTATTATCGCCCACCCGAAAAATATCACATTTATCATATTTTGTAGTCATAGAATTGTTTTCTGCACTTTTAAAGCGAAAATTACAACTTTCTTGCACTATCGCCCAATGTTCCCTATTATCAACCATCCGAAAAAATATCATATTTATCATATTTTAGGGTCACAGAATTGATTCCTGCACTTTTAAAGCGAAAATTACAATTTTCTTACATTATCGCCCAATATTCCCTATTATCGCCCACCCGAAAAATATCACATTTATCATATTTTCGGGTCATAGAATTGATTCCTGCACTTTTAAAGCGAAAATTACAACTTTCTTGCATTATCGCCCAACATTCCCTATTATCGCCCATCCGAAAAATATCATATTTTCGGGTTTTAGAATTGATTCCTGCCCTTTTAAAGCGAAAATTAAAACTTTCTTACATTATCGCCCAATGTTCCCTATTATCGCCCACCCGAAAAATATTATATTTATCATATTTTCGGGTCCTTGAATTGTTTCCTGCACTTTCAAAGCGAAAATTACAACTTTCTTGCTTTATCGCCCAATATTCCTTATTATCGGCTATCGGAAAAATATCATATTTATCATATTTTCGTGTCATAGAATTGATCCCTGCTCTTTTAAAGCGAAAATTACAACTTTCTTACATTATCGCCCAATGTTCCCTATTATCGCCCACCCTAAAAATATTATATTTATCATATTTTCGGGTCCTAGAATTGTTTCCTGCACTTTTAAAGCGAAAATTACAACTTTCTTGCTTTATCGCCCAATATTCCCTGTTATCGCCCCCCCGTAAAATATCACATTGATCATATTTTCGGGTCACAGAATTGATTCCTGCACTTTTAAAGCGAAAATTACAACTTTCTTGCATTATCGCCCAATGTTCCCTATTATCGCCCACACGAAAAATAGCACATTTATCATATTTTCGGGTTATAGAATTGATTCCTGCAATTTTAAAGCGAAAACTACAGCTTTCTTGCTTTATCGCCCAATATTCCCTGTTATCGTCCCCCCGTAAAATATCACATTGATCATATTTTTGGGTCACAGAATTGATACCTGCACTTTTAAAGCGAAAATTACAACTTTCTTGCATTATCGCCCAATGTCCCCTATTATTGCCCACACGAAAAATAGCACATTTATCATATTTTCGGGGCGCAGAATTGATTCCTGCAATTTTAAAGCGAAAACTACAGCTTTCTTACATTATCGCCCAATGTTCCCTATTATCGCCCACCCGAAAAATATTATATTTATCATATTTTCGGGTCCTAGAATTGTTTCCTGCACTTTTAAAGCGAAAATTACAACTTTCTTGCAGTATCGCCCAATATTCCCTATTATCGCCCATCCGAAAAATATCATATTTATCATATTTTCGGGTCACAGAATATATTCTTGCACTTTTAAAGCGAAAATTACCATCTTCTTACATTATCGCCCAATATTCCCTATTATCGCCCATCCGAAAAATATCATATTTATCATATTTTCGGGTCACAGAATATATTCTTGCACTTTTAAAGCGAAAATTACAATCTTCTTACATTATCGCCCAATATTCCCTATTATCACCCACCTGAAAAATATCACATTTATCATATTTTCGGGTCATAGAATTGATCATTGCACTTTTAAAGCGAAAATTACAACTTTCTTACATTATCGCCCAATGTTCCCTATTATCGCCCATCCAAAAAATATCATATTTATCATATTTTCGGGACATAGAATTGATCCCTGCACTTTTAAAGTGAAAATTACAACTTTCTTGCATTATCGCCCAATATTCCCTATTATCGCCCACCCGAAAAGTATCACATTTATCATATTTTCGGGTCATAGAATTGTTTCCTGCACTTTTAAAGCGAAAATTACAACTTTCTTGCAGTATCGCCCAATATTCCCTATTATCGCCCATCCGAAAAATATCATATTTATCATATTTTCGGGTCACAGAATATATTCTTGCACTTTTAAAGCGAAAATTACAATCTTCTTACATTATCGCCCAATATTCCCTATTATCACCCACCTGCAAAATATCACATTTATCATATTTTCGGTTCATAGAATTGATTCCTGTACTTTAAAAGCGAAAATTACAATCTTCTTACATTATCGCCCAATATTCCCTATTATCGCCTACCCGAAAAATATCACATTTATCATATTTTCGGGTCATAGAACTGATCCCTGCACTTTTAAAGCGAAAATTACAACTTTCTTACATTTTCGCAAAATGTTCCCTATTATCGCCCACCCGAAAAATATTATATTTATCATATTTTCGGGTCCTAGAATTGTTTCCTGCACAGTTAAAGCGAAAATTACAACTTTCTTGCAGTATCGACCAATATTCCCTATTATCGCCCATCCGAAAAATATCATATTTATCATATTTTTGGGACATAGAATTGATTCCTGCACTTTTAAACCGAAAATTACAACTTTCTTGCTTTATCGCCCAATGTTCCCTATTATCGCCCACTTGAAAATATCATAGAAATGACCCACTGACAACAAAATTACTGAAAAGTCAAACCAGAAGTACTTGCATGTAACATATTGTGCCCCTCTGCAAATTGAAACTTTGCTTTTTTAAGAAGAAAAATGGAAATTTCCAATTTTTTAAAAGCTGCAAACTTCGAAGCTCAGTAGATTCAAAAATAAGGCGAAATTCAAAAATCGAAAAATGTACTTTTTTCACCCCTTAGTTCTAGTTTCTTCATAACAAATTTCGGAATCTTCCGATGAAAAATGAGGGACTAGATAGATTTTTTCGTATTTTGCCCAAATTGGCAATAAAATCGCCAAAAATGGTTTAAACCAAAAAATAAAAAAAAATTCCTAATGCAGTAGAAGGTTAAAAACTCGCGTTTAAAATTTGGTACGAATCGGATGAAAAATAAAAAAGATATTCCACTTTAACTACTTTGTTAAGAAAAAAAAATGGAAATTTGCCAATTTTTAGAAGTTGCAAACTTTGAAGCTCAGTAGATTCAAAAATAAGGCGAAATTCAAAAATCGAAAAAAGTACTTTTTTCACCCCTTAGTTCTAGTTTCTTCATAAAAAATTTCGGAATCTTCCGATGAAAAATGAGGGACTAGATAGGTTTTTTCGTATTTTGCCAAAATTGGCAATAAAATCGCCAAAAATGGTTTAAACCAAAAAATAAAAAAATTTCCTCATGCAGTAGAAGGTTAAAAACACTTGCCCCCATCTGTATAGCCCTGTTGGCTAAAAAGCCAACTGGGCTAAAAAAAAAAGACATCGGATCAAAAATGTAGGACGAGATACATTTTAAATTTTTTTCTTCAAAAATTCGCCAAAAATTAAAAAATCACCCGATCGACTAGAAAAGCACAAGCCGTATGCACGACACTTTAGGGGTGCCTCATACCAAAAATAAATCACATCGGGTCAAAAATGTAGGAGGAGACACATTTTAAATTTTTTTCTTTAAAAATTCCCCTAAAATTCAAAAATCACCCAATCGACTAAAAAAGCACAAGCCGTATGCACGACTCCTTAGGGATGCCTCACACCAAAAATAAATGACATGGAATCAAAATTGTAGGAGTAGATGCATTTTGAATTATTTTCGAAATTTTTGCTTTAAAAATTCCCCAAAAATACAAAAATTGCGCGATCGACTAAAAAAGCACAAGCCGTATGCACGACCCTTTAGGGGTGCCTCATACGAAAAATAAATGACATCGGGTCAAAAATGTAGGAGGAGATACATTTTAAAAATTTTTCTTTAAAAATTCGCCAAAAATTCAAAAATCACCCGATCGACTAGAAAAGCACAAGCCGTATGCACGACCCCTTAGGGATGCCTCAAACCAAAAATAAATGACATCGGTTCAAAATTGTAGGAGGAGATGCATTTTGAACCAAAGTTTACTAAATAAACAACTAACTAACTAACTAACTAACTAACTAACTAACTAACTAACTAACTAACGGACACCGCCCGCAAACCGATAGGAATACCCCAGCTTACGTGTAACGTAAGCTGGGCTAAAAATTAAAGAAATAAATATAAACAATGTGAAGCAGTTGAAATTTTTTATCGCCGGGGTTTCAAAATGCTAAGGCTATGAGAGGTCGAACATTTAACTTTTAGATTTCATATGGTTCATCAGGTGCAAAATGTGACTGATATTTCTATTACGCGATTTGTGACAAGCAACTATTCTGTGTAACCGGAGAAATGAATGTTTTTATTTCAGTTGTGAATGACAGGGAGACTTTCGGAAGCAATGAAACCGTTGAGCAGAAATTAGGGGCAGAGGTGGCTCCTCCACGCGAACAACCCCCCGCATACAGTAAGTTTCACACTGTAGATTCGTTCTTGTGATATGTAATACCGGTGTGTTGCAAATATTTGCCTTGCCCACGAAGTGAGGCTTCGGAGCTGAAAAAGCTATGACGCGAATACTAACAATAATGAATACATAAATAAATCTAATGAATAAATAAATTAATAAAAATAAATAAAATGAAATGTAAATATAAAAAATAATGATAGATAAAATCAAATGAAATGCTCAGTTTATGCCTTCGTTTTAATTTCATTTTCGTTTTTACCCACCCTAGCGGAGACTCCGGGAGCTGCAGTAACCGGACAAACTCAAGTTATTGTCATCGTGAACGTAGACACTGCAGAGAAAGGCGGACAGAACGGACGGGCAGTGACGGGTGCGGGAACAGCTCGTGTCAACTTGAGCGAGGCTGCCGGTGTTAACACGAACATTAAACACGTTGACTTGCAGGCTGAGAATACGATACCGAAAACGGTAGAAGCGCAAAGCCGGAGCTTGCCGGTCCAGGAGAGTAAGCAGAGGGCGGTGGGCGTGGCCGGAGATCTAGACACTGCTGTGGGAACAAGTCCTGCGCTCGTTGTTGTCACGTGATTGTAAATCGACGCTTTATCAGTGATAAGAAGTTTATTATTTTGCTTGTTTTTATTTTCATCCCGACAGCATGGATATGTATGTTAGCTTCTGCTTTCTTAAGCAGAGAAAAAAGGCAAAGGAAATAAATGTACAGCTTTCTTCAGTAACGAGTGGAGAATTTGTAATTGTACTCATACGAAGCGTGCTACTATTTTATACAGAGTGCAACTAGTTCAATGTAAGAACGGAATGAAAGTTTTTCTGTACAAGTAGAACAGTCTTATTAGCTTGCCGCCAGTGTTAAATATGGATCCATTTCTTTTCTTTTTGAAAACTTGCTGCAGAATTTATCCTCCCCTCGTTCCCCATGACCACATAAAAAGAACAGAAATTACAAAAAATCAACACAGTACTTACACCGAATACTTGCGTCCCGTGACGGAAGTGCAGCAGAATTAACCTCTGTCCATGTTTCGCAAACATTGGACTTCAATGAAATTTCAATGAACTGTATGAGGCCCGGGTGAGACCCTCGTCATGTTGCGTGTTTTAGGGGTGGGATAATTTAGTATACGTGGTCAAAACATGGAAATGAAATCTCGAGATCTGACTCTATAGTGAGAGTGCCAGTTCCTTGTCTCGAATCCCGGCAACACAAGGAAATAAACTGCGTATGGTGGACGCTATTTCTTGCTCGCGCTGAAAGATGTTCCTGTCTTTAGTAGACGAGAGGATGTGGAGGATTGCCCGAGGGAGGGTTGGAGTCGATGGTACATGACTGGTAGTTACCTGACCAACAGGTTGAAGGGAAGGATTATGAAATATACAGCCAAATTCCGGTGGGCAAAATATCCCCTGTACTTTAAAAACAATTTTTGTTGGTTCATGTGTATGAATGTGGTGTGTGTGTGTGTGAGAGAGAGAGAGAGAGAGAGAGAGAGAGAGAGAGAGACTTATCTTTTTAACATTAGCTGTGTCCTTATGGTAACCAACTGGTATTCTTTAAAAAGAGATTTGTTTTTGAGAAGTTTTTTTTTTTTTTTTGAAAGAGTTGAGTAGTTAGCGATCTTGTTTTCCTGTGTCAGTTTTTCATACAAACGAACGAGATGCATCAATTTTCAGTGGTGAGGGCCAAATCCACTGCGTGGTGTCTGTTGCATTTGTTATGGTGAAAAATGGACAAACCTGTGATTTATATTTTTCGAATTGTACATTAATACACTAACAATTACATCCTATTTCTGGAAAGAAATTGATGTTTGTGTGAGCTGTAGTTACGGATAATTTGACAGTATGAAAATGAAACAGATTGAATTTCAGAATGTGGTCGAAATCAAATTAATGGAGTTTATGTTAAAAAGAGATAAAAAAGATTCAAACACAGGGTGGTAGCTTCGACATTAGCATATATCCTGAGCGTTGTTAGGAAGTCCTACAGAAGCTGGCGTGCTTCCAAAAATGTGTACATTTTTTGTCAGACGAGACGTATCCGCTTCGAAGCGAAGTTTCTGTAACATGGCCAAGTTTGATGGCAGTTGAATTTGGTGGGATCGCCTGTGCCGGATCTTTTTTGTGCGGTTTGGGGACGGGGTGATAAGTAATGTGGAAAATCATTCTTGCAGTTCCCAGAATGTCACTTGAAAGTATATATCTCTTGAAATAAGCTGCGCTCTGAATCGAAGCGCATTTCAAATCGGAGGTGTCAGGGTTTCATGGGTTAGGCTAGTTGGGCTTGCGTGGCTTGTTTAGGATGATGATGTGGATGATTTCCCAGGCTACTGTGACGAGTGTGTGGAAATGCAATATAAGGTGTCACTTGAAATCTCGCTTCTTCTTTGAAGTGTCATACCCGCAAATGTCATCTTGTCGACATTTTGAAAGATGACTATTTTTTTATAAAATAAGTAGTGGCTTTGCCATGTTGATAGTGCTTGGTTTGAGGGGGTGCAGTCGAAAGCAGCGTGGCGAGGATTATATGTGGGACAAGTATTTTAACTATTTATGAATAAGGCGTGTTTTTTCAATTGTTACTTTTGAATTGTCAGATGTGTAAATTTAAAATAGTTCAAACTACTACCGCATGTTCGATTATCAAAGAATATTTTTACCAAGAAAGTGGAGAAATAATTAACCTCAGCAAATATCGACTTTAAAGCATGATGACTGCATTGAAAGTGTTGACCTTTCATCAACATTTCGCAGCAGATCAGCATGAACTGATGTTCGCTGACAATGATTACATGCTTTGTTGTATGTTACGCAAAGCACAGAAACCCTAAGTGCATCCTGGTCAGTAATTTGAAAGTTGATCAGAAATCATATAGTAAATACAAGTATTAAGAGCTAGTGGACATTGATTGGTTATGTGAGGCGGGTCTCGAATTGGCGCTTGAAGTGTGTTTTAAGTCAGTTCTTGAATTTGTTCATAACTACCGGACCGGTATTCACAAAGCACTACCCAGCGCTAGGAATACTAAGTTAGTAATGCTTTCTGAATAACAACCCTGGACCCTAGCCCTGCTAGTTATGTCTCCCCGACCAAGGGGAGACATAGTGTTTGTACGTTCTGTGTCTGTACGTGCGCGTGTCTCAGTCTGTTGTGAACAAAATAGGGTGCAAGATACCTCGAGAGCAACAAGCCGGATGGACTCCAAACTTCATTTATTTCTTGGTTAGATCGGACGGTTCTGTCAACTTTTGACGCATGTCACGTGATAAGGACAGATGTACGAGTCATTACGTTAAAATGTTGTGTGCGAAATTTCTCAGCCGCTGAACATCGGAGAAAGTTTAGTCAGAACAGAGGTGGTGAAATTAAGAGAAACATCATTACGTAAAAAAAAAAATATCGCACGGTTTTGGTTCAACATTATTAAACTTGTATAGAAAATCAACAAAGGTGCATAACATCAACACCTTCCTCCTCCGCCTCCCCATTTTTTTTTTTTTTTTTTTTGCTTGCTCCTTTGTTAGCTAAGCATAGTTGGTAACTGCGGTGGGGATTTCAGCGTTTTCCAGAAGATTCTCGAGTGTTACTGCATTCTTTGAAATGCTTCAAAACAGTAACATCTTTACTGTCGGTCCACTGCTCTTTAATATTGCCTGAAATTGAGCTTTTTGTGCGTTTCTCCTCTACGGCTATTACGTAACATGCCACTCAGTCAGGGGTCAGTGTCAGTTGTGGTGCGTGATTAAGTCGTTATCTACAAGGTCATAAAATGCTTTGTATGAAATATCATTTTGTTATGCTTACACAAGCTTTCTGCAGTGAGACAAAGTCTACGTGTATTTTGTTGAAATGTTTTGTTGCGTTTAGAATGTTGTACAGTAAAACCGTATTGACGTGGCGTGCTGCATTGGTACATTTATCGCCATGACTGGGTTCGTAAACAAGAGAAATATATTTCCTTCACGGCACGTTCCAATAAGGAAGTTTCACTGTATATACATATTTTCGTGTCAAAAATTGTATTTATTGTATAGACTGTCTATGTGTGTGTTTTTGTTTCATTTGGCTTTCTGATTTAATTAATTTTCAAATGGGCATTCCTGTGCTAGAAGCTTGCACCGTTAAATCTGCAAACGCATTGAGATTTTCTGTTATGGCCTATGTCTACGGCAAATTGCGAATATTTTGACAGTTATCACCCAGATGTTTCTAGGTATATGTTCACATACCGGGTAAATTGTTTTGATTCTAGAAATCAATATATTAAGATAAAACAGATTAACAAGCATCCATAATTTATGATACCATCAACTTTTATTATGCAGTGGATCTCTGTGATCGGCGAAGTCATTTCTCTCATGCTTTAGTTGCAGCAGTGCGAACTGAAAGAAGGGAGAACCACGCCGATGTGCCTACATGACATGTCCGATGTCGTTGTAACATCGGTATTTTTCACTGCTAGACTTTTCATAAGTTTTGATTCTAGAATCCAGCAAATTTGACTGCCAGAAAGACATAAAAAATAACGAGTCAACAACTGTCGTTTCGTGCACTCGGGTATGGTTTACGAGTTCACGATCATACTGTTACTGCGGTTCTGCTGTGAAAAATCAGTATCTGCGATCAATGTTTTAATGTTTATAAATCTCTTCATTTCATATTTTTTTTACTTTCATTATAATATTTGCTCTTTTAGTGTTGCTATATGTGCCTTGTGCATACGCAGGTACTTGTAAATAAAACAATTTGGCAGAGTGATAATTGTGGCTTGTCATTCTTCTGTTAGGTGAAAATAAGACTTGCTAGTCGAGGTTTTAGTAGTTAGTTTTTGAGTACTTACTTGGAAGTCTACAGCAATCCAGTGTTCCCTGCAAAGCCAACCATTACCTTATTTTGCACTTTTTTTTCCATCCGAGGACAACGCTTTGGAATTGAATGCATACTGTACAACCCAGTTGAAGGACTAATTTTCAAGTGGTTCTTTTTTCATTTTATTTTTTTTACCTGCTAAACCGTTCACACACTTTTTGTTGTCGTAACGCACAGTATATCCAATCTGGCAGGTCAGATATCACGCCAATTAAAAAAATGGCACATAAAGAAGGCTATAATGGCCACCCCCAAAACCAGTTCACTTTATGGAACCGATATATGCAGTACTTAAAGAGTTCACTTGTAAGAAAAGCAAAAGATATTAAAAAAACCGCCAAAAGCCTTCGCGCCCGTCATATAAAGAAGTGAAAGAACAGTCTAGTGTTTTATTGCATTGTCAGTTACTTTAGTCGATCGTCCAGCGTTGCGGCCTCCGTACAGGAACACTGCTTGTATCTCACCATCACAGCAAGGCAAGCTTATCTGCTACAATTTGCCGTGTGTTGTAACATTTGTAGCTTTGGTTGTATCCGGGTTGTTGATACCTTCTTCTTCACATTTCTTCTTTGCTATGTCCGCTAACGACTGTAAATGCCAGCATATTGTTCGTTATAATTGCCTTACAAATTGGGTTCAGGGCAAGCAACTGACACGGTCATAGATCTCCTGACAGAATCCCATTTGAAAAAAATTTCTGCTCTCCCACCCACATACTCCATTCAGTAAAGAACAAAATTCGAGTGGCAGGTCACTATTGCAACAATTTTAGGTTTAAATGTCTTTGAAGTTTGCCAAAGCTGTTCTGTTTCAGTGGTGCAGCGATTTTTCAGCAGGTGGATAAGGGTGGGGGATCGAAAAATTATTGTTCAATATTCATCAGACATTTAATCTTAAAGGCAGAAAGGGTTTCACAGGAAGATTCATGCATAGGCTAATTGCGACCTTTGGTCGGTGGCAAAAACAAAACATTCTGGGCACCGCAGCAAACTTCGCAACAACTTGACCACTATTTCCTGCAGACCCAGTTTTTGATATCAGACCAACCCCATTACTCCAAAACGTTAACAAACAGAAGAATAGAACATCATTACCTCGAACGTTCGTGGTTCATAAATTGCAAGTGTACTAAGCATATGTCTGTCCAGCAGAATATGGCTCTGAAATGACAAAACAAGTATGTCAGTAAAACTGACTAAGACCCCCGCAGGAATGCAATTACAGGATTTAAATCAACAATTCAGTGGCTTGAACAGTTACTGCTACATGGCGCCGACAAGCAGCCATTGTACAAATCAATACGCTGAAAGTTTAACGGTCTTTCCATTTTTTTCATGAAAATCTCAAAATAGTCCCTCGTTGCATAGATCCACTATATACTCTATGTGCAAGAGAACCGCTTGAATCCGTAACCATTGAATCGCTTCAATGGTTACGGAAATAAGGCGCCAACAAACACCCACTGAATAGGTCAATTGTGCTGTATTTTCAAAGTTTTCCCATTTTCTCAATGTTTGCGAGAATCTCAAAATAACCCCTCGTCGCAAAGGCCCACTATATAGTTTTTGCATGTGCAGGAGAACAACTGATTCGCTTCAGTGGTTACGGAGATATAGCGCCGACAAAGTGACCGCAGGTATTTTACCCATGATTGTAAACTCTCTTAAAATGTCCTATGAACAGCGCCAACCTCGTGTTCACACGTGATGCCGAATAAAGGAAGTTCCATCAAGTCACACACTCAACCAGTTAAAGGTCAAGCGTTTGTTTATCTAAAGGTCAAGCGTTTGTTTATCTAAACAAACGCTTGACCTTTAACTGGTTGAGTGTGTGACTTGATGGGACTTCCTTCATTGGGTTGATTAATTCGTCGATTTTTTTTTTTCATTTCAACAAAGAAGTCCGATAATTAATTCAACCGTTACATGCTCCTGAATTGGGTAAAGGAGGCCAAGAATAACGCCAAGCATCAACACAAAACTGACTTACTCTAGCTAAACCTTCCAGCAGCAGATGATGATCAAAACCGTGCTCAGCCGCAGCTGCATCAAGCCTCTGATTCCACAGCTGTTTATGAAAAAAATATCGTGCTATTTATAATAACACGTACAAGATGTTTCTCACTGGTTACAGCAAAAGATGTTTTCGTTTTTTCTCCTGTACGCTGAATTCATCATTTGTGTTTTTTTAAATACATTTAATCTTTCGTTATTTATCAATATAGGTATTTTAGTTTAAATTAAGCAAAAACTGCAACAGGTAAACTAAGAGCGTCTGATATCCAATCCTTTTACTGACCCTGTCCCAAGAACTAATTGTATATTTTGAAGGCATTAATTAACACTTGACAAGCCTTTGACTTGCTAGGGTTATATGAATTTGTGCGAGCAGCCGTTCGTCCTTTTTTTTTTTCTTGACCGTTTTCCGATTTTTTTGTGTCTTCTCTGACACTACGGGCCCTAGGACCGTGAAACTTGGGACTTATGAAGAGCTTGATCTGAACGTGTGCATGCCACTGTTTATTTTCGTCTTCGATTTCGTTTTCTTTGTTAAAACGCCATGTGAAAAGAGTGTATTTTTCACAAATAAATGCAGAACACATCACAGAACACATAGTTGCTCAGCTTTGTGCGAGCTGTCACTGCGTAAATAGATAACACGGCGTATGCCTGGTCAGCCAATAAAACCTTAAGTCAACAAAAACAAAACACTACTCGGCTTATAAGACGTACTCAAGCTGTGTTGTTTGCAATATATTATTCAAGAAATAACCCATTGAAGGAAGTATTTTTGCGTTTTAATTTTTGCCAAGTGTTTAACATTTCGCTAGCGAAAAGAGGTTCTAGTTATTCTATGTCAAAATAATTTAAGAACAGTAAAAAAGAACAGTAAAAAGAGTGCTCTGAATATTTGCCATTTCATGTGTCAAAAAGAACTACGGCGCCTGTTTTTAGCCCAGCTTACGTTACACGTAAACTGGGGTATACCCATCGGTCTGGGGGCGGCGTCCGTTAGTTAGTTGGTTAGTTATTAGTTAGTTGTTTATTTGGTAAACTTTTGTTTCAAATTGCGTCTCCTCCTACAATTCTGATCCGATGTCATTTATTTTTGGTATGAGCATCCCTAGGGGGTTGTGCATATGGTTGTGGTTTTTTAGTCGATCAGACAATTTTTGAATTTTTGGGGAATTTTTGAAGAAAAAATTTTAAAATGTATCTCCTCCTATATTGTTGATCCGATGTTAGTTATTTCTGGCATGAGGCACCCCTGAGGGGTCGTGCATACGGCTTGTGCTTTTTAGTCGATCAGACAATTTTTGTATCTTCGGGGAATTTTTGAGCCGTCTCTTGGGGTTCATGCATACGTCTTGTGCATTTTGAGTGAATTGGAAATTTCTGACTTTTTTTTTGGAATTTTTGAAAAAAAAACTCCACAAGTTTAATCGAACTTGCGCACTAGTCCGAAAAAACAACCGCGCATCGACGCAAGTTACATAAACATGCGCACTAGTCCGAAGTGCGAACCGCTTGTCAGCGCAACCTGAAGAAACATGTGCACTGGTCTGAAATGCGAACCACGCATCAACACAAGTTAACTAAACATACGTACTGGTGTGAAATGCGAACCACTCATCAATGAAAGTTGAATAAACATGCGCACTGGTACGAAATAAGAACCGCGCATGGACGCGTACCAAAAAATTCCTTGCTTAAAAGAAGTCTCGTAATGTATTTTGTACCGAAGCGCTAGGTTCATTAATTTTCGAGTTATTGAGCTTTAAAACATAAATGACGTCATAACTCGTAAATAATGACCTCATAGGTACAACTTTCCTTACGTAATTATCCTTACGTAAAAGTAGTCTCATAATGCATTTTGTGTCGAAGCGCTAGATTCATTAGTTTTAGAGTTACTAAGCTTTAAAACATAAATGCCGCCATAACTCACAAATGATGACGTCATAGGCAAAAAATATAAAGTACGATGGACGGCAAGACGGACGGACATTTGACAAATTAACCCCCCCCCCCCCCCGTTGCACATCTTTACTATATATCCTTTCTTCTTGTAAGGTTTGATGAAGATCCGATGAAGAAACAAGAAATGACTAAGCTTCAATCGATCGTGCAATGCAATACGTATGCTAAAGCGAAACTGAACAGTGATCCGTGATTAGCTCAGTGGTATAACGCTCGCCCGACAAGCGAGGGGTCCCCAGTTAACAACCTGGCTGCGGTCATACGATAAAATGAGCCGAAGGTCAATTTTTCTTTTAGACTAACAGGAAAACGGATTGTAACAAATTAAACCCCTCGTTGCACATCTACACTTTGTATACATTCTTCCTGTTTATGATTTGGTGCAGATCCGATGAATAGTTTCTGAGATATCGCCCGGATAAGAAAAAGTTTAAAGTGTCATGGGCACGTGACCAGACGGTCAAGAAAATAGGTTTAAGTGCGACGGTAACGCGACCGGAAGGTCACGTGACAAATCGAACCTACCTTGCACATCTACACCTTATATACTGTCTTCCTGTCAGCTTTGGTGAAGATCTGATGAATAGTTTTCGAGATATCGTCCGGAGAAGAAAAAGTTTAAAGTGCCATGGGCACCTGACCAGACGGTCAAGTGACAAATTGAACCCGCCGTTGCACATCTACACTATATATACTTTCTTCCTGTAAGGATTGGTGAAGATCCGATGAATAGTCTTTTGAGATATCGCCCGGACAAGAAAAAAGGTTTAAGTGCGACGGTCGAAATAAAAACCGCGCATCGACGCAAGTTCAATAAACATGCGCACTGGTCCAAACGCGAACCGCTCATCAACACAAGTTAAATAAACATGCGCACTGGTTCAAAATAAGCACCGCGCATCAAGGCAAGTTAAACAAACATGCGCACTGGCCCGAAATGCGAACCGCACTTCAACGCAAGTTAAATAAACATGCGCACTGGTCCGAAATGCGAACCGCGTACCAATGTAACCTAAAGAAACATGCACACTGGTCTGAAATGCGAACCGCGCATCAGCACAAATTAATTAAACATGCGCACTGGTGCGAAATGCGAACCGCTCACATACAAAAGTTAAATAAACATGTGGATTGGTTCAAAATAAGCAGCGCCTATTAACGCAAGTTAAATAAACACGCGCACTGGTCAGAAGTGCGAACCGCGCAACCTAAACAAGCGCAACCTAAACAAGCATGTCCAATGACATGACCCAGCCGAGTTACCAAACAAGGAAAGAGAGCAAAACTATGAAACGAAAACTGTTAAGCAAAAAAATGAAGAACTTTGTTTCTGAACGTAACTTTTCATAATTTTAATACACAAAAACGAGTTTTCCCGAGTGGAAGCTATCCGAAAAGGAATGTTGGAACCGACATTTACACAATTTTACAAATTTTTGAAATTCCACCATTTCGGCATTTTTTTTTTTTTTTTGTCATTTGCGAAAAAAAACAAAGCCCAGGTGGAGAAGCACCTAAGAAACTTTCGATTAAAATTTTATAACTATATGAAAGAGACAGAAATGAATGGTTTGACAATTCAGTTATTTACTAACATTTATTCCAGTTTTTGCCAAACTTCAAAATTCCGCCATTTCGGCGAACCGCGAAAAAAAAATAGCCTGGGAGGCGGACCTCTGGGGAACATCTCTGCGTAACATCTAAACGATTGGTGTAAAACTGTAGCAGGAGTAGTATTTTAAAAATGGGTCAAAACGGGCACAAAAAGTGCCGCGATTTTGTCAGTTTTTCGTCAATCGTCAAAAAAAAAGTAATAGCCAGGTGGGGGACCACCCATGGAACATTTCTGCGTAATATCAAAATGATTGGAACAAAACTGTAGAAGGAGTAGCATTTTAAAGCAAAAGTTTAACATACGCACATGCATTCAAGCCCCCTATAGTGATACGACTAACCCAGTCCGACGAAGTCGGCTGGGTTAAAAAACATGCGCACTGGTCTGAAATGGGAACCACGCATCAACACAAGTTAACTAAACATACGCACTGGTCCGGAATGCGAATCGCTCATCATCGCAAGTTCAACTAGAGCAGTGTGCGTAGCGCATATATTTCCCACAGGCCCCCCCTCCCCCATCAGTTAAACACGGCCATCAATAGTTAATCAAGAGCTGAAATTTTCGAAGTCCAGCTGGTCCATTTTCCTTGGACGAACCTGGCCATTTATAATAGCGATCTGTGTTTGTTCCCATAGAGGCTACATGCCAAGTTTCAATAAAATCCTTGCAGCAGTTTTTAAGTTATCGTGTTAGCAAGCTATTGATGACAGACCGACCGACACGCGGTCGATCGCATATATTCCCAATGTGGGATCGAAAATGAGGTCAAAATTGCTCTATCTCTTGCCGTTTTCGAGATAAAGGCCAACTTCAGGTTCGTCGTTCGTCGTTCGTATAGGGGGTGGAGGTCGAAAATGAAGTCAAAATTGCTCGATCTCTTACTGTTTTCGAGATAAAGGCCAATTCCCGGTTTGGGGCTCGAAAGTGACCTGGAGGTCATGGACACCGGAAGTTATACTATACGTATCGTCGTATAGGGGGTGGAGGTCGAAAATGAGGTCAAAATTGCTCCGTCTCTTACCGTTTTCGAGATAAATCATTGTTTTTCTTAAATAACGTTTTTCGCGATTTGACCTTGACCATCAAGGTCAAGGTCAAAAATTTTTACCGGATGCTTCAGATCACATCGTCCTTTATACATGTGCCAAGTTTGGCTTTTCTAGCTTCAACGGCCTTGCTGTAGATGTCTGAAAACCGATTGACCTTTTCGCGATTTGACCTTGACCAGTAAGGTCAAGGTCAAAAATTTTTATCAGGTGCACCACTTCACATGACCCTCCATACATGTGCCTCGTTTGGTTGGTCTAGCTTCAGTGGTCTTGGAGGAGATGTCTGGAAACCGATTCGGCGGAAGAAGAAAAAAAAATTAAAAAAAAAAAAAAAAAAGCGAGGAAAAAAAAATAGGTGAAGAATTCGAGGCAATCCATCCCCATTTGGTATTTTCAATACCAAGTGGAATAAATATGCGCACTAGTCTGAGTAAGAATCGCGCATTGAGGTAAGTTACATACACATACGCATTGGTCTGAAATGCCAACCGCGCGATAAATGTGTACGTCCGACCAACAGTACACGTGTGTGGATACAATTTCAATACGTTGTTCGAAGGTATCACTGGTTGACTATTCAGTCTACCAGAGATATACAAAATCTGTTTCCCATTTACTGGGTCTATGTTATCGGTCTATGTTCGGGTCCGTTTCTAAATTAATTATTTAGCTAGCTCTTTGCCATCTCGTCTTTTGAAGCCCAGTTTTTCAGGGAAATTCTCTTGCTCATGCATACTGGAATTGGTCTTATCGCTTTTCGTAAGCTGGGACTAAGTCCTTGAACAAACTTGTCTGTGTTTTCTTGCCAGCACGACATCCTCTAACAAGTATTTCCATCGCGGGGTTTTTTTGGGCAAATTTACATTCAGTATTTATTTCAGTCCCAATTTTAGCCTGTCAATTTCGAGACCACTATCTAAAGCCAAGTCCGTGCATTTAGATTTAGATTTATGGGATTAGCCGGTGTCTGTTCTAAACCTAAGGTTCACTTAGTGATTTTCTAACAGCACTCGTCTGCTCCGTTTATACGATAAACCACTATCTATTTTTCTATTTCGAATGAAGTCAGTGTTTCTCCTTCGAGCCCTTCAACGAACCGTTCTCATATCACACGAGCCCTTCAACGAACCGTTCTCAAATCACACGAGCCCTTCAACGAACCGTTCTCATATCACACGAGCCCTTCAACCAACCGTTCTTATATCACACGAGCCCTTCAACCAACCGTTCTCATATCACACGGGTCCTTCAACCAACCGTTCTCATATCACACGAGCCCTTCAACCAACCGTTCTCATATCACACGAGCCCTTCAACCAACCGTTCTCATATCACACGAGCCCTTCAACCAACCGTTCTCAAATCACACGAGCCCTTCAACCAACTGTTCTCATCTCACACGAGCCCTTCAACCAACCGTTCTCATATCACACGAGTCCTTCAACCAACCATTCTCACATCACAAGGTTCCCACTCACTTTTGAAAATGGGGGTTTTTGTACCCCCACTTATTGAAAACTGCGTGAATGCGAAAAAATGGGGTTTCGGTCACTTCACAAGTAAAATGTATAAAACATTCACCGAACATCTCAGGATCATTAGTAGTGGTTAACATTTGCGCAAGTAAATGACAAAAAATACAACTAAATCGATCATTTCGCGTTTATTTTAACGCTTTGTAATAGAAAGCAAACAAAATGGAAAACACTGCCATCACAATAAGAAAAGAAAATTAATACTACTCCGTTACAGTAAGTTTTGAATCCACTGAACTAAACACCTTGCTATGGTTGCAGTAAGATAACTAACTCAAAAATTTAAATTCAGTCAATCGCTCTGTAGTAACATCTTCACTAAAGAGAAGTAAATTTCACAAATTTTGTGTGAAAGCTAGAATTTTTTCGGTACCGTACAGATTTTACTTACACTTACTTCTGTAGGTTCGCATAAATACTTCTCGTGAATGAGAAAGTGAAGACTGTTCATCAAACGTTTTTGACGACGTAACACGTTCTCATACCACACGAGCCCTTCACTCAACCGTTCTCACATCAAACGAGCCCTTCAACCAACTGTTCTCATATCACACCAGCCCTTCAACCAACCGTTCTCATACCACACGAGCCCTTCAACCTACCGTTCCCGTATCACACAGCTTCAACCAACCGTTCTCATATCACATGAGCCCTTCAACCAACCGTTCTCATATCACAGGAACCCTTCAACCAACCGTTCTCATATCACACGCCCCTTCACCCAACCATTCTCATATCACGCCAGCCCTTCAACCAACTATTCCCTTATCATACAAGCCCTTCAACCAAATGTTCTCATATCACAGGAGCCCTTTAACCAACTAGAGGTGTGACGGTTCACCTCCGGCTCGGTTCGATTCGGTTCGGTTCAACAAAAATTTTCGGTTCGGTTCGGTTTTTTTCGGTTCGGTTCAGCAAAACCTACCGGTAGTTTTCTTTTCAAATATATATATATATATATATATATATATATATATATATATATATATATATATATATATATATATATATATATATATCAGGGCTGGAAGAAATCATGACTTTTTTTAAATCATGACTTTTTTAAGTCATGACTTTTTTATTTAAATCACCAAAAAAGTCACAGAACATTTAAAAACATACAGAACTGATTTTTCACTATTTATTAGTCTAATGCCACTGCAGTTCTCAGCAATATCACATCAAATAACTGAACATTTGCAAATGGCTTTTACGTTTCAACTATTTGTCGCATCTCTGTCGAAATATCTTTATATACGGGGGCTAGACGTCTACCAGTCATTTTTTTCAGATTTAGTGCACCACAAATTTGCTGGGTTAATTACTCTTTGACTTTAAAATCAACAATGATAGTGACTCTTAACGGGAGTACTTCTATTGACAGGGCTTATTTGTATAAGACAATAGTCTTGGCGCTGTTATTTATTAAGTAGTCTTGCTATCAGCAAGCAACTGTTTGGAAATTAGTACGGGCACCACAATGTAGAAATACCGTTAACTCAGTGTGTACATAAGGCACAAAAGGTGTGGGGGTCTGGGTGATTGCGTCGCATGAGCAGCTTAAGTCGTTAATAATCTAACAATGCATCTTCACTGTGTACACTCAAGGGGCTTGTTCTAGCATTTTATTGACAAATATTACTCTGGAACTAAAAAAAGTCAAAATCGTGACTTTTTTTTACTTTTTTGTAGTGATTTAAATCGCGAATTAAATCACTGATTTAAATCACTGATTTAAGTCATACCAGCCCTGATATATATATGCGTGTTTTTTTTTTATTTATTTATAATTGCCTGCACTTAATCCGATAATCCGATATTTCTTTTTACCTTAAAAAAGATACAAAACCTAACATATAACGGTAATCAGGGTTCGCGTTGGCGGGGTTTTTGTCCACTTTGTGGGCATTTTTTACGAAATGACTCACTTTTCCGGAACCCACCGAGTTTTTCTGGACCTAACTGAGTCACACTTTCCTTTTTTGACTCACTTTCCTGAGAACCCAGCGCGTGCCCTGACGGTAATATTTATATTTATTACCTCAAAGCTTACTAACACAAGAATTTACATTGTTGTTGACTTACAGACTCACATGTAGCCATAATAAACGCAATGAATTCGTCATAGGTTCCGAAAAAGTGTGAAATACGTTTGTTGATTTGTCCGATGTGATATATATATACAGATGAAATCACTTAATCGCATACCGGTTAAACGCATAAATCGGTTAACTGCATATTATTCGCAAATCCCAAACCATTTCCAATGCTATCTTTTGGAAATTTAACCGGATAATTGCATACCGCTAAATCGCATAAACTGGATAAAAGCATGGTTTTTTTCACGTTAAAATTGGAAGCACATCGGTTAATTGCATAATTCTGGTTGACTATCGAAACAGTGCCACACTTAAAGCAAACTAAGGGAGTGAGCTGCCCCTCGTTTATTTATCTAATGAATTGTTTTCTGTTTGCTTGACCCACTGTGTACATGTACCAACCCCATTCGCGGTTGTTAACAGTAAGTTTCGAACTCTTAATCGCCGCACTCTCTCAGCTCTCACTAGATAATGACCTTTATCCATTATCCCCGCATTGCCTTAGCTGACGCCAGATAAGCTGCAACTCCTAATCCCCACCCTGCCCGAGCTCTCACTAAATAATGGCCTGAAAACCTTGATCCCTACGTTGACTCAGACAACCGTGAGCGCCAAGTCATCATTTAAGTACTTAACCAAGAAGAAATTTTACCATTTATAGTTCGAAACTGTGTCGGTTATGGTTAATTCGTCAAAATGGCAGAAAGACAATCAAAACGAAAAGACCTAAGTCTCTCGGATAAAATACTAGTAATAAAAGAATTGGATAACAAAGTTTCTCAAATGCGGGGATGAGGAGGGGCGGCGGTGCACGTTTAATAACTACCGCAAATGAAAAAATAGGCACGGCAAGAGTGCTCCGGATAAACGCATATATCGGATAAACGCATAACAGGGCTTGGCAAATTGGCTATGCGATTAACCGGTTTCGTCTGTATATTAAAACTAAACTATACTAAAAGAACTAAAATAATATTACCAAATTAATGCATTATCTTTTTATAAATAGCAAAAAAAAAACCGAACCGAAACCATGATAGGGCTTTTCGGTTTTCGGTTCGAACCGAACCGAGGCCTTTTCTAAGTTCTCGGTTTTCGGTACGAACCGTCACACCTCTATAACCAACCGTTCTCATATTGCACGAACACTTTTAAGAAACAGTTCTCACATCACACGAGCCCTTCAACTTACCGTTCTCATATCTCTTTTCACTTGAGCTCTTTGGATTGTCGATTTCATTAACCCTCTTTGAACGCTGCGCGAAGCCAACCTGAAGCAATTCCGTGAACGTCCATATCGATTCTGTAAACCAGAATGCTTCGAAATTATATTAAAATTTCAGTCCTGATATGAAGGAGGCAACCAGCGCCCCCACCCCCCCCCCCAAAAAAAACAAAAAAACTCTTATTTCTCACTCCCCAGCCAAGCCACTCGTTAATAGAGAATTGAACATGACCTAAAATGCAGTTAAGTAGTGGAGTTTTATTTATTATTGTAGGGGGATTTTCCTGAATCTTATGTGCAGCATAAGTTTTCTCTTCGCTCAACATACACAAGGCGTTTCATTAGACACCGCACATATAGATTCCTTCCATTTCTTATTTATTTTGAATGAAAAAAAAAGAAATCTTTACTAATTGCAGGCTTAAATCAATTTTTTTCGCTCGAACCTTCAACAGAAAAACTAGAGCGGCCAAGGCACACAAAACATAAGAGTACAAGCTTATAATCGATACCTGCTAAGATTCTTGTTTTTTTTTTTTTTTGGTTTTTTTTTGTTGTAAACAAAAAAACAAAAGTCTCCCCGACTAAACCCACAATTTCCCCCTCCAAAAAAAAATCCCTTTTTTTAACTAGACTGGCCAGTGTTTTTCTTAAAACAAAAACGGATATGTCTCACATGTTCTGAAATTTTTAAATAAGAAATAAGTTGCACATCAAGAATATCAAATACTGACGGATACCTACCCACGGACATTCATCTTAAGTTGTCCGTTAACACACTGCGTTGGCATAACTGTACCAGTAACCAACACAGCCACAGAAATCCTGCGCAGTCTGTGACTTTTCAGTAAAAAAGCTAGCAATTGCTGGCCTATAGCACCGTTGACACACCTACTCCGGGTATCTGAGCGGGTGCTTCTAAGGGGTGGGGAGGGAGACAGGGGGGTTTATAGCAACTGCTGAAAGGGGGCTCACTGTTAACGGCACAGGGGAAATAGGTCCGATATGTACGCAATAGGTCAAAAATATAGCAGACAATATGTTAGCTAAACAAACAGGGAGCAACTCACGCCCGTGAATGAGTTTGCTTCAAATTTAGCACTGTTTGAAGTCATTCCTAATTCTGCAAATAAGCGGTGTTTCCAATTTGAACGAGAAAAAGCTTTGCCTCCATTAGGTTTTACGATAAAGCGGTATGCAATTATCCGGTAAAAATACATAATTTTATGCCATCAACCGATTTATGTGTTTAATCGCGATTCAGTAATTTTATCTGTCTATGAATTTTTGACGGTGGTATTTGTTAATTAAACGAACAGATATTACGCACAGCCTGGAATTGTGTGTTTTTTTCTAAGTGCTTTGAAAGATTTCAAAAATTTCAATATTTCTGAAATATTTCAAAAATTTCAAATTTCATGAATTTTTTTAAAATTTCGAAATTTTTACCAGCCCTGCCAATCAGTCACGTGTTCATTGTAAAAAGTGCAAAATAAACAAGTTATCAGTGACACTGATGAATGTCCCCCGCCACGAACTATATTCGAATCGAAAACTAATGCGACGTCGCACAACTTTAATATATATATTTTTACTGTAGCAACAATTGAAAGCCAGGGTTGAATAGCGGCTGAGATATCGCGAGCACAAAGTTGTACTGAAGGCAACAGAAATACTTTCGTCAATTTTTTTGGTCGAATCGAAAAATAATGCGATGTCGCACAACTTCAATATATATATTTTCAATGTAGCAAAAATCAAAAGCCAGGGTTGAATAGTGGCTGAGAAACCGAGTGCACAAAGTTACACTGTAGGCAACAGAAATACTAAAATATTGCCTATTTTCAACAGGTCGCCATTTCGTCATTTACTCTGCAGTGGCGGGGGACTAACAAAACAGATGGTGGTCACTGAAACAGATATGAATGGACGTCTTTTTTCATCCGAGTCTGGAAAGTGGTCGCTAAAACGGGTTTTACTGTAGGCCCTTCTTTTCCAGGTCTGAAGTTGGTCACTACAGTAGTTTTACTGTACGTTACATTTTTATCCGGGTTTCGAAGTTGATCAAGACAGGCAGGTTTTACCGTACGTCTTTTTGCCCGAAACGGGAAGGAGTCACGACAAACGGATCTTACTTTATATCTTTTTATCCAGGTCTTGAAGGCGCCCCCCCCCCCCCCCCAACTATTTAATGTAGGTCCGACTATTAACGCAACGCTAACCCTTTTACCCAAGGCAATGGTAACGGTCTGTACCCTAAGTGTAGTTATAGCCATGATATACTACCTTGTCTTCGTACATTTCCATCAGCCAAAAAGCACTAGAAAGGCATTCTTCATAACTGCGCATCAGATGACCCACCTCGGTGGGAGAAGGGGGGAGGGCATTTCGGTGCCAAAATGGTGAGCTGCTTCTCAAAACACAAGATATCAGATGACCCACTTCAATAGCAAAAATGCTTCTGCAAACAATGCTAAGCGACAAAAAATAGCTCCTATATAAAGAACACCTTGGCAACCGTATCAAGTAAGCGGCTCATATAAAATTTTAAGTCGATAGGGCTGTCCGTTGTCGAGATATTGTGCACACAAGATCATATTGTGGTACAGCGAACTGCCCTATGCACTGGCCTGGATCTAATCGCAAAGGGGCGGAACCTGTAGAGCAAAACCCCTCTGCTCGGTTGTTACTTCACATTCACGCTGCTTCAAATTTGCTCAGGCATTTTCGCCTCCCGCCATCCCACACCATTAATTAAGTTGTGGGTGCAGTTCTACGTTTTTGCCTCTGGGGTTATTATAAGGTGTTAATTCTTATATACAGCAGTATGTAGATAGGATTGGCCAATTAATCATTATTACGTATGGTCCATATGTTATCAAACTGTTAACATCTTTTGTTGTCCTGTTAATATGTTACAAAATGAAGTGAACTTTAAAATAAAGTTATTCACACCCAAACCTTGTTTTATAGTGTCGGCTAGAGACGGCCTCACTGTTCTTTGTTGATAAGAATAAACACATAACCTTATAATTTTAAACGCAGTATCAAGAAGTGTTGTTTTCATTCCTTTTTTTATACATAAATCCCCAATGAGCAATTTTTAGTTTTCTCTTTCGCCTTGTATTATCTGTATATCGCATGCGCATAATTACAGCACACATAAAGACCCAGCGCACAACCGGTGTTGGGGTCTCGATTGAGTCGCGGACCGAGAGGAGTCCACTCACTTCGGACCGCACCTGGTGAATTTCGGATTGAGTCCCGGGTCAGGACGAGCCTCTTAATCGCTTGAATACACAACCGTCGAGACCTTTTGTTTGTACTCGCGATTCTTTTTTTTATGTTTATTTGTGCAAGTAGGTGGTTATCTATTAACCAAAGTGCCTTTTCGTCTAATATAAGTAATAAAAGGTTTAAAATGGTCCCCTAAAAACGTCACATTTTATGTTATCTGCTCTAATTTCATACATTTAAATACATTTACTTATATCAAACAAGAATTTTTTTTCACTTTTTTTAATGAATTGTTGGTACGTTAACAACCTGTCGTTTTAGCGATCCATGCCGTGCCGTTTTTTTTCAGCAAAATCAAATTGATCATTTTCCAACAGGACACCGCGGGCCTCATTCACCAGCAGAAGCTACAGATTATCTCCGTGCAGAGGGTATCACAGTTCTACCGTGGCCGCCTCTTTCGCCAGATATCAATTCTACCGCGCACCTGTGTGACCAATTTAGTCAAAGGGTCGCGTCAAGGGATACCATCCACGCAACACGACACAGCTGATAACAGCACTCCAAGAAGAGTGGATACGCACACTCCGAGAGGTATGGTGTTGAGATTTCGATTGAGTCTCGGACCAAGATGAGTCCACTCATTTCGGACTACATCTGGCGCATTTCGGACTGGGTCCCAGGATGTCCACCAATTTTGGACTGAGTCCCAGTATGATTCTCTTAATCCTTTGAATATACAACCACAGAGACCTTTTGTTTGCTCTCGCGATCCTTTTTTTGTTGTTTGTATAAGTAGGTGTAACTATGTATAAACCAAACTGCCTTTCCGTCTAATATAAATAATAAAAGGTGAAAAATGGTACAGTACTTTAAAAAACGTCACATTTTATTTCATGTGATCTCATACATTTAACCTCATTTAATTATTGCATTAAACAAGAAGTTTTAAGTGCTTTTTTAATGCATGTGCCACAGTAACCCCCCCCCCCCCCCCACCCTTTCTAATTTGTTTAATCCAAACTTCCCGTTTTTTACACTGATTTTTCCACTTTTCTAGCACAATGCACACATAATAGTTTCTTTCACATTGATTTTTCCCAGTTTTCTAACATAAGTGACACACAAGTTTTCTCTCGTCACTACAACGCTTGTTAGATGGAAACGTTCTCCACAACTACCGCATGTAACGCTTGACGATCAGTGTAATGGTTGGTAGGCAGACAAGTGTAATGGGTTTGATCCTCTTGGTGCTTTTTCACAACCCCACTCTTTAAGTAAACATCCCTTGAGCAAACATTTCGCATTTTCTCATTATTCATCCCAGACCTAATTGAGTCCCTCTCCTTTCCCAAAACCTTGGCCTCATTTCAAAGGAATATATAGTAATAGGACTCAATTTTCCCCGGACTCAACTCGGCCTACAAAAACGGCGACAGTAAATGTCCAAGGCGGACATATTTTGTAACAAGGACTTGAATTTCCATTTCAGTGCTTTTGATGTAATTTTTCTCACTGATGTTTTGTGCAGATGGCTAGTGTTTGCATCTAATAATAAAGTGCCGATATCATAGAAGGTATATATATTTCCTGTTTGTTCTTAAGTCAAACCACATGCCCAAATATGGTGATGCCACCTCCCCCGGAAGTTTTCTCACGACGGACAGTATACATTTTTAAATTTTGCGTTGACTTTTTTACCTAGTTCAAATAATTCAAATCAAGTGAATTAAATCACACTAGTTCTGGTTTTGACTGCACATCAAACAGGTGAAAAATGGCGGCTTTGGCAGTTGAGGATTAGACCTAATGTTGGTAGGTTATTCTCTCTTAATGTCTTTGACAGAAAGCAGGATTTATATGTGTTTCTCTTGCATATGGTGTTGGTCAATTCGCATTTTCGGTTCTTCACGATGTACCTGTCGCTTCGACTTCAAATTTATTGGGGCAAATTGTAAAACAGTGACAAGGAAAAAAACATCAACCTCCCTTCAGATACGCACATTTAAAAATTTATTGATCCATGATTTGAATTTTAAACGTTATTTCACATGATATTCTCTCTTATAATAATTAATTTTGCCAACTGTTGTCTTCTTTCTCTGTCATACGCCTAATCACACTGGCTGTTTCGAATGAAAGACGCAAGAATTTTGCGTTGCTACTGCAAACCAGGTAAAAATAACGAAGACACATCACATATTGCAAAAAGGAAAAGACATTGTTTAGAAAAGAAAAACACAAAACAAGACATGCAAAACAGCATAGATAGATAATTATGCATTTTGAATGAAAATGACAAGAGGAACTACGAAAAACTAAAATCAAAGTATCGTCACTAAGAACCAACAACAGCTGATCAAATATGTCATCATTGCTAACAAGAAACGACGTCTCAACTGACGACCGAGATATCGAGACAATGAACGCTGAGCGAAACTGATACAGATAAAGAAACAGACATTGAAATCGAAGCAAAGGATTGTCGGTAGAAACCGACCAGGCTTGACCAAATTTAGATTTGGAAGAAGGCCTCATGGGCAACATTGCTATGAAAAGTTATCAGACAGCATCTGTGGGACGAACAGCATCTTTTTGTGTTTCTCCTAAAGCTATCCATTAGTTTGGCTAGTTTTTACTGAACCAATATCTGCGATCAGGCAAGGGAATGAGGGAAGGAAAGAAAGAAAAAACTAGAGCGCCCAATGCCCACAAGAGTGCAGGTTTATATCACAAACTTTCAATCGACACCTGATAATTTGTTTTTTGTTTTTGTAAACAAAAACAAATGTCTTCCCGACTTAACCCATAATTCACAAATAACCATTTTCAAATTTTCTGCTTCCCCCAACAGCCCTTTCACGAAGTTTTACTTCAACAAGTTTTTACTATTTTCAGAACAATAAGACCTTCTACCTCATATAAATGTATCCCATGTGCACAGTAGTCGGGCTGTGTATCACCTTTGTCCTACTTTTGAAAAGAGGAAGGGGGGATACCACAAACAGGTTTCAATTTACGTCTCTTTATCCGGATCTCGAAGGTGGCAGTTAAAAATAGGTTCACCGATTTTTTTTTGGCTAACCTCAGTGCTGCCACTCCAAATCAAGTGTCAAAGGGGTGTAAATAAAGTACCTCGAAATCCGAAATAAGGTATCAACAAGTAAGTATTTGTGAAACACAAGCAGCCCCAACCGCCCCAAAATACACAGGGGTATAAAGCGATGACGGACAGACGGAGGGACGGGCACCCCAAACCTATAGGCCCCACTCCGAAGGGTTGGGGCCTAATAAAGTATTATTTTATGGACACAGAAAGTATAAATAAAGAACAAATAAATTGGCCAAAAAAGCCAAAAAAAATCTGAAAACTTCTGAAAATCAAGGACTTTTTTGTGAAAATATGTGAGCAATAATAAAATATGCGAATGGGAACGTTAATTTGACAAACATAAAGGATGCATGCCCAAATTTAGCATAAATAAAGAACAAATAAATTGGCCAAAAAAGCCAAAAAAAATCTGAAAACTTCTGAAAATCAAGGACTTTTTTGTGAAAATATGTGAGCAATAATAAAATATGCGAATGGGAACGTTAATTTGACAAACATAAAGGATGCATGCCCAAATTTAGCAGTTTTTCTTTTCCGACTAAACAAATTGCGTATGCTTTGCTTCAAACTACTAGCCCATACAACGTGTACTCCACATGCTTAGAACCGTCAGGCCATGGTTACGTGTTTTAAAGCAATAATATATTTAACTAGTTCCTATTCGCTTAAAAAAAAAAAACAACTAAAAACTATAAACAAAATATACATGGAAAATATATCTATAAAATTTTCAAGGGGCATTATCAGAAATGAATAAAAAATAGGCAAAATAAAAATTTTGCAAAGCATCAGAAAGTATCAACATAAAAAAAGTATCAATAAAGTATATAAAGTATCAGTTCGAACTTTCTTCAAAACAAAGTATCATGATTTAAATAAAGTATCAAGTGGCAGCACTGTATCCTTAACCTCCGCCCCTCTCCTCCTATCTAACCATTTGAACCAACGTTACTGTAGGGTTTGCACACTAAGTGTAGTTATAGGCTATAACTTATAGCCATAACGTATACCTTGTCTTCGTACATTCCCATCGTCAAAAAGCACTAGATAGACAGTCTTCATAACAGTGCAACACCTGACTCACCTCGGTGAAAGAGTGGGGAAGGCATCTTGGTGTCAAAACAATCCGTACGTGACACAAGACAAGATATTAGATGAACCACTTCAAAAGTGAAAGCCAATTCCAGGTACTGCACAAACATTGCCAGCCATTATGGAACAGCTTGGCAGCCAAATGAAAACACGCTAATAACTGTAGGTGAGTAACGTTAAAAATGGCGATTGGAGCCTTTCTTAATTTTGTAAGTTAAACAAAAACCATGCGACTTATCTACGCCAAGTCTGAAGTCGATCCGTTTTTCCGCTATCGGGATACTTTTACCCAAGGACGTCACATTCGTTCTGCTCCGGGCATTTTTGACAGAATCTTTCGGGCGTAACCAGCAACATTCCCAGCAAGTTTCAACTTTCTCCGATGTTCAGCGGGTGAGAAATGTACGCATATAAGGTTTTAACGTAATGGCGTCATACGCTTTTCTTAATTTCGCTACACCAGCCACAAGTTGATATAGCTCCGAGTAGCTCTGACTTGTATAACATCGTATATCTCTGTGTCAGAGCTACGAAGCCTTCCATTGCTCCACTAATAGGGGTCAATTTCATATGTTCTGAGGCACGAATCCTGCATACCAGCCCCTATTATTCAAACATCTACAGAAAGTTCATGCCCAATATGCCCTTTTTGTAAAACAGGCATAGTTTTTAGTGAGCTGTATATCTTTTATTTGTTCATAAAAGTGCAGATAAGTTAGCTTCCGCACCCACCTGTCAAATGTTTGTTTACATTCTGGCCTTTAAATGTCACGTGACCAAAGTCAAGGGACCGAAAATTTAAATAAAGGGGTCATAGTCTATTTCTAAAATACATACTAAAATAGTTGACAGATGCAGAGTTAAGTATAAATTTATTTTGTATACCCGTAATATTTGACTTTTTATTTTTACGTTCTTTTTGAAAATTCAATTTAAAAGTTTTTTTTAGTGGATAATTGCAAAAATTATTGTTACTATTTCACGTAATAAAGTTTGCTCCCTGTACTTGTATACAAACAAATGTCAATTATTGCGGGAGATTGGGGTTATTTCCGTATTATTTTCTTTTAAAGAAAGCGTAACACAGAAGTTGTATATGATTACCGTTGTACTTCGACAGCCTTTAGCAAATGCCAATAAAAACCTATGGGTCGTTGAATCTCGCACAAAGTAGCCACAGGGGTGTCTCAAAGCGAGCGCAGTTGGCTTGCTTAACGTTATATAGCGAGGCTTTGAAGCGGTGCCTGGAAACTTTTTAGCGCACCGCTTCTTGGAGCTAACGTTTATAGAATGGTCCCACTTATCCCAGGAACACCCATACAAAATCTGAAGTCGATACCACTTTTCCTTATCACGAAATTCTGTTTACAAGATCTTGTTCAAATTATATGTATATTTTACGTGATGACGTCATACGCCGCACTCGTTCCTAGTACTCGCTACAGCATATGACAGAAACTTTCTGACTTACCAAGAAAAAAACCCCACCAAGTTTCAACTTTCTCCGATGTCCAGGGGCTGAGAAATCTTACATACAAGATTATAACGCAATGACATCATACACCTTTCTAAATTTGGTACACCCTCAAAAGTTGACAGTAACAAGGAACATCTTGTCTGCCTGACCAGGGATATCCAGAAAAAATTCTTTAAATTGTTACCCGGTTATATATTTATTTGGAACGCAGAATTTTAGCACATTTTTATTGGGAACGCTCAAAGTGTGATTTGGCTTATCCGGCACTCTTTCCAAGTGTATCTTTGAATCCCCTTTTATCACTCACGTACCCACGCGAATCTCAAAGTCTGCTGCTTTCGCCACCATTTGTTTGGGTTGAGTTGTACTTCTTTTAGATTAGCTTTGTATGTTACACCTTTTATTGGGTTAAAAATGTCGCTAAATAGAATTCTTGTGAAAAACATTCTGAGATTTGAGGTATAACTCTCGTAATTCCGTTGTTGTCCAACAGCCAACCCCTCCGGCGGTTTGGCCTATTGACTATCGTTGTTGTTCAACAGCCAACCTCTGCGGCGGTTCGGTGTGTACCAGTAGGGAAAAGGTTATTCTAGGCTACCCACTCCCCAGCCACCCTCCCATCCGTGGGAAAATTTTATGATTTTTGCATATTTATCCGTTTCAGTCGGTTCTGAACATTTTTTTTTTTTTTTTTTTTTACCTCCCGACCCCCCCCCCCCGGCCCTCCGTGGGAACATTTTGTGATTTTTGCATATTTATCCGTTTCTGACAAAATCTGAACATTTTTGTTATTTTGACCCCCTCCCCGTGGGAAAATCCACTCTAGTTTTACGTCATGACGCCCTGCCAAGCCGTTACCAAAGCAGGCAGTTTAAGCGATTAGTGACAGGTGGCCTTGGTATGCTTTAATCCCAGATCTGCCTGTATTTTTTTGTTTAACATTGTAAATGAAAACTTGAAAGCAAAACTCCTTCCGGCAACAACAAAATAGGCTGTATGTAAAGTATGGTGGATAACAATATTGGAATACATTCTAATTATTTTTCAAAATGATGTAGCATATGTGGGGAACTAACGGGAAAAAAGCTTACAAAGATAATGAAAAGTTATCTAAGCGACTCGCGTGAGTATATCACTTTGCCTAATTTTGTTGTGGTTTTGGTAAAAAAAAAACAACCACGCGCGCCATTCAAAGATGTCTTCGAATGAGTAGCCCATTTTTCACCGCACACGCACACACCAACACCATGACACGTTTGGCTCATTTCATAATATTTGTCGGCCGCCCTAAAAGAGCAGCCCGGAGGCTTAGCTCTTCAGTGTTAGTTACTGGCTATACTGCCAAGATAAGCCAGTCCTGCTGCGGCCAGATTTGCTGACTCATCTGCTGCCCGTTTACCAATATGTAGGAGGTTGCTACCCCGCACGTAATGCAGTGCATTCCATATTCACGACGCAGGCCGGCTAAGTGTGCGTATTGGCAAGCACAGAACAGACATGCCTGGTGGTTGCATCAGGTGGATATGGATCTATGGTTCCCTGGAAGTACATCACATCCGATACAGCTATCAATGTCGTTGAAGCGAAAGTAATGAACTCCACTCTGGTTCTTCATCTTCTTCCATGGTTGCTGGTGAATCTTCGCGAAGCAGCCATTGCCGTTGGTAGGGGGCCATAGAGTTGCCAGTCTCTATATCGAAAAACTTTCTTCCGGCAATGGTGCAATCCACAAATTCCGGTATGCAAAGAGGCAAGCCAGTCGCTGGATCCGGCAATAATTTCCAGATGTAGTTTCGGTACTGTGCGCCGGTCGGCGCATACACAGGCAGCCGTACTTTCCGCACTTCCCTCACTCGCAACGGTTTATTGATGTCAAAAGTAATTTCCATGTTGGATGAGTGTGGATAGCAGTGAATTGAAGACCTTCATATATGGCTCTGAAGTTAAAAATGTCACCCCTCCCCCCCTAGGACATATTACGTCAGACCCCCCTCCCCCATTATATCTGCGTCGGCATAACAGAAACCTGTCGCACCTCTCTTGAATAAAGAAGTCTTCCCTATACTCCATGATTGTGAATGTGTGGAGATCTTATGTGAGTGTGCGTAACGCCATAGTACCTCCATGTGCTTATAACAAAGAAAACTGTGCAGTTGAAACAGCCACACGCGTCATTCAAAGACGCGAGCAGGCCTTTTTGTTCTCCATGGAAATTTCACATTGGTCTTGTCTGCTAGGTCATTTGTTCGCTGTTGAAGACGAAGTGTTAGATCCACAGCAAAATTTCGCTTTTATTTATTTATTTATTTATTTATTTTTTAACTGTACGATTAAAACAGCTGAGCACGTCATTCAAAGACGTGTTCGAATGACAAGCTCTGACCATTCAAAGATGCGTTCGAATGACAAGCCCATTTACAAGATGTGCTCGAATTGCCAGCCCATTCACAAGTTGTGTTCGAATGGCCAGCTTATTCAAACATGTGTTCGTATGGCAAGGCCATTCAAACATGTGTTCGAAAGGGACAACCCATACATTTCTCCCTAGGAGATTTTATAACATCTATTTTTAGACATCTCTCTACAACATTGACAACTTGGGAAATAAAAAATCTGGGTATATAAATGGATGAGTGAGAACATATTTTGCCATATCAGCTTTCGCGTGGCGGATTGTTTGAGTAAACAATGTCAACATCCCTTCCTTACGGATGTATAGAGACATTGGATGATGTCTTCCAAGTGAATTATATTGACTATGTGTTTTCAAAGCTTCCGTATTTTGAATCGGATTGGATTTTACAATTGAAGAATATGCATAAACACTGGAAAGCTGTTGGAATGGCAATTCCAAGAAATCCTTTCAACCAATCTTTTCTGAGAGAATGTGAAGAACTGAAATTACCAAGGAACACTTATGACATTGATTCAGCATTTATCAATACAATTTGGACAGCTGACCTCGTGCTAGTTGTGGCTGCTTGAATTATTTTACTGTATGATGATAATGTTTCATTGTCAACGGATGTATCAGAACTGATACATGTTTGAAGGTACAGTATACAGGTATTACATCAACATGAATGACAGTGAATGGGAGACAATGCCTCAGGAGTTGGATAACATCAACTCAGTCTTATTCGCCAAATCTGAGCCATGTATGGAATGCAATGGCGTGAAAACTGTCATCAAACTGCAAAAGGATAATTGGGTGAAGGTATCAAAACTATAACAGACTAACTGGAGTTCAATTGGAGAATATGAAAATGCAAAATCAGCTTGAACTTACCTGTGAATATTGTGGTGCTCACGGATATGCCAGCGATTATGCATGTCATTATCACACGTACAATTGCAAGATGTGTGGACCAGACAACTTCTGGATCAAGTGTGGCTCGCTAACAGTATCTGGAGAGTAAGAATTTTTTGAAATCATTTGTTCGCCAGCCCTCATGGTGTGCAGACGTGTCTTTTTTATTTAACCACCATACGGACATGTGGGATGGATGTACAAACGTGTTTCAAGAACAAGTACGTGGACTACATGATAACTGAACTGGCACATTTTGGGTCTGTTCAACAACAACTGCAACACTTTAACATCTATTGGGAACTTGCTCATTCAACGCTGAACTTGTCAAACTTACGTGATGATTTCATGAAAGCTGAGGAGTTTGATGTGGAAGCAGCATATCACTTTGTTTGATATGATCCAAGACTGTTTGACGAAGTGAGAAAGTGATTAATCTATATTGTAGTATAATGGCGAACATTACATTGAAATAATGTATTGTGCAAAAAGCATATTGTGAAGAAATGTTATTAGCTGTAAAAATTTGCATGTTTATTATGCTCTGCTTGTCAAAATAAAGAGTGTGAAGAACACACTTATCATTTCACAAGTGTCTATACATATTGGAATGAAGCTAAATATTATCGAAGTGAACACAAGAAGTGTTCATTATCAAACATCATTATAAGAAACAAGGGATACACATGTATCGTGTGAAAGACTTTTTAGACGAAGATATTGATGGTCATTTCTATGAAGAAGAATTGCCAGCTGTTATAAAAGATATTGAATCCATCTACAGATTTTAAAAGGTCTTGAAAACGCGAAAAAGACGAGGTGTTAAAGAATTATTTGTCAAGTGGTTAGGTTGGCCAAAGAAATTTAACAGATGAGTGAAAGAAACAGACATTCAAAAATAAAGCATCCATTCACATGTCTGGTCATACAGGCATTGGTAAAACTTCTCTGGTCAGGGAAATTGTAGAACAAAAGTTAATTAAACCCTCTCCAAAACCATTTTATGGCTCTATGCTTCATCAGCCTTTGTACAAGGGAATGAAAGGTGTGGAATTTTACAAAGGTATTCCAGACGACATTGAAGAGCGCTTTAACCCGAAAAAAACCAAACTTACTAATCATAGATGACTTAATGACCAAATGTCATAGTAATGAGCGTATGATATGCTCTTGAGGGGTGGCAGCAG
The DNA here is from genome assembly GCA_949752745.1 of Protula sp. h YS-2021. NCBI lineage: Eukaryota > Metazoa > Annelida > Polychaeta > Sabellida > Serpulidae > Protula > Protula sp. h YS-2021. The sequence goes on along the minus strand of OX457026.1, from coordinate 51,076,220 downwards.
TCATTAAAATCTCAGCATTATTTTTATTGTGCATAATTTATTCCACCATGGTAGGGAAATGTGAAATATTAGTTTGAATACGCACTACATCTTTCTGTTTAAAAATCCTAGGGACAGTCAACAAATAAGTACATAGCGCGACAAATATATCCTGGAAAATCTCATTTTCTTATAAAGATGCTACTAGCAAATCTCATGTCTATTTATTCAGTGATTTAAAGCCAAAGACAAATGATCAACTGCGTATTCATACAGGCATTTTATCCAAAGATACACATTATGTATATGTTGATAAAGTAGCGTATGAACAAGAATAAAGACACTTGACCACTCGCATTCTTGCAACAGCAAAATACTAAGGAGGAATTAACTAGTTTGTTTGAAATTTGTTTGAATATATTGCGTGGACATTTACCGTTAAACTCAAAAAGGTATAAGGAATTATATTCATACCCTATGCACTCTAGCAGATAAGAAGATACTATTTCGAAGAAAAAAGAAGTTGGTTAATTTATTGCTAAATTTGCATTACCCTTGTTAGCTCAGTTGTTGTTAAAATGAAACGTACTTGGAATATGGTCCTCATTCCTGAATACGAATATAAAATGTTGTTAGAAAAGGAGGGAAAAGATGGTGGAATCAATACAAAAGTAAACAAACTTTGACATGGGAAACAAACTCGTGAAAAGGCAATGGAAATGTCTCAACCTTTTGGTCTCATTTACGAGCAAGTCAATCACAACAACGAAAGTCTGCTGCTTCATCTAATGCAAAAAAATCAGAAAAGTCGCAACAGTTTCTAAGCTATTTTTAACCTATTTATTATGGAAAACTAACAGAACTCCTGGCAGAACTTAAGAAACATGGTACGAGATGGACAGATAAAAATGAACTTGTATTGAAAACGGGAGATGTCATTGAAAATTTCAACATTATTGATTTGTTGAAAGAAGCATTGGTTGCTACAAAAAAAAAAAAAGAACGACGAGAACCACCGCAGGGTTGGAAGCAGTTTATTGAGGAAATTGTAGACGCTAATATCCCAAAAACTGTTTTTGGCAAAAAGGCAACTCGGGAAGATATTAAAAAAAGAGATAAAACAGCGTCAACAAAGGCTATTTTCCAGAAGGATAGGAAACTTTTTAACATGGTTTAAAGAGTGGTGTTGTTGTTGTAAAGAAAATGAAAATAAAAATAATATTCCTATAAAAATAAGGTGTGTAAGTGCTTGTTGTCAAGAAGTAGTAGACAGCAATGTAGATCATGTAGGCAGTGTGGATGAATTGAGCCAGACATGAAGTAATGTATATGCACATTCAGTCTATCCACATCACATAAACGATTTAACCATCATGGAGTCAACACATTTTACGTTACTTTACCCAGTAATGCTAGCATGAACTATTATCCAACTAATAAGGCTTCTAATTACCAAATTCGTTTACCTCGTACATTATATTTGAAAGGAAAATATGAAGTGGCCTTAGCTAAAATTCAATACCCACACACATGGACGACAATGAGACCAGGAATAGACTATACTCTCGATTATCGATTATCATTAGATGCATTTTATCAAGTTACCATTCCATATGGTTACTACAGATCCATACCTGAAATATGCAGTACAATAAATGAAGAATTACAAAAAGCTATTAATGCGACCCCTATTCGGTTGAAGTATGACAAATTTAATCGAAGAGTTTCTCTTGTTTTGAGAAATAATGATGATGTTGTCTTTTCCACTGGATTAGCTGAGATGTTAGGATTTAAACCAAATAAAAAGTATAATGAATCCAATCCTGCTGAACCCCAAGCAGATAGAAAATATGGATTTTATACACTTCATGTGTACTACAGTATTTGCGAACCGCAAGTAGTTGGAGATTTTTATGTTTCGTTACTACGCTCTGTTCCCATTGAAGGTGATGATGGTGACATTATTATGAAAACTTATGAAGAACTTCATTATGTCCCTGTAAAAACATCAAAATTTGACACGATAGAAATGAATATTAAGGATGACGCAGGTCATGATGTCTCAATTCAAACCGGGAAAGTCATATGTAAGCTTCATTTTCGACAAAAAGCGTTATGAAAACATACAGGCACGATCTATCTACATACCGCAAGCATTTTCTTCGTCAAGGGGATTTGCCAGGTTTCAAAGGAGCGCGAATGCAATATGGCGATGGTATTGGCTCAATACTCGTTTGCTCGTAAAGCTGTTCTACTGCTAAAGGCAGGAGCTAAAATCGTGTCATTTATTATAAATAAAAACAAGACAACTGTATACATGTTTTCTTTTTATTGTGTTATACATTATTTTACATTCTTTTTTATTCAACACATAACATGAGGAATTGTATACATTTCAAAAACTTTCTTTATTCCAACTCCATAACATAAACATTTTTTCCAACACCTTTTTTGCAAACACATCCAATACAATGATAAATGAATTACAATCTAAATTAATATATGCATCATAGACATTGACGTTATACCCACATTATCAAACTTTATTATTTTTAACATTTTCATGTTCAGTTCATGTCTATGTCCATAAACCCAACATTGGATATGTCATCTCAATGCAATTTCAAGTCCTCTTTGAATTTAAGCGTCAGTTTCTTCCCAACCCAATGCTTGTAACAGAGCGTACCATTCCACTGTGTAGAGGGTGATGTAGTCATAGCGTTCTGTAAGCTTGTCATATTGGCGGAATTGTACAAACACGTCTATGCAGTTCTCAGTCACACGCACTTCAAAATCATCTGAGAGTATAAGGAGAACTGAGGTATCCTCAGCTTCTCTAGACTGTCCTTCAACAGGGATTGTTCATCAAGCGATAATATGATATATTTCCAAACTGTCTCAGCACAATGCCATCACATAAGCCATCTGTAATGAGTTCATAATCTGATAAAAAGTCTTCCATCTCGTTCAACAGTCGGACACATCAACTATGAGATGTCTTATTGTCTTCGAAGCCTTTTCTCCATTTCTTTCACCTGCTTCTTCAACATTTTCCATTCAGGCACTGTCAGCAAATACCCTTTTTCGTAGGACGGTTTCTTCAAGTCCCATCATCTCTCAGGTACTTGCGAATGTTCAAGACCCCCTCATTGCTTTGTTTCGTAATTTTAATGTACTTTCCATTTCCTAGAGAACGCATTCCCTCCCATGACTGTGATGGTGGTGACGTCGTCTCCACTTTCAATTTCTTCATGGTAGTGGTGGTGGTGGTGGTGGTGGGATTTTTTACCTTTAAGTTCTCGACTGTATCAGCAAGAGCATCCATATCAGTTGCAGATCTCTTACGACTTGTCACTTCCATGTGTCCGCACCTCAAATAACTCTTAGGTTGAAGAGTCTCCCCCTTTTATAATGTCGTCTTGTAATGTCCGTGCATCAAGTCAAATAGCCACCACTCAGCACGTACCACTTGTCTTTGGATAGAGGGTTACTTTCTTCAACTTCTTCGAGAAAAGCTCGCAGTAGTTTGACCTGTAACCATCGTTTGAGTTTGGTTGAACAAACTGTCTCTTTACTGCACATTTTTAATGCGTCTTTGACCAGCTCGAGTAATGCCTTTGGAGGTATGTTTTTCTTTTCCATTCAATCGCTAGAATCGATATGGATGAAATGTGTTCTCAGACGTCCCTTTTATACCACCTAGACTTCGCCGAATGGCGGATTTCTCGCCAAAATACTAATTTTCAAGTTCCTTGTCAGATGTTAAACTCAGTTCTAATATGTCTAAAAATAGATGTAAAATTTCCCAAGGGGGGGAGGGTGAGTAAAAAAACCAAAAGTTGTTCAGAATTGTCTGAAACGAACAAATATGCTGAAATTGCAAAACTACTACTACAACACCTTTTTACTCCGCAGACTCACTGAGACATTAAGGAGAGGAAAAAGCCACTAAAATATAGATTTTGGTGACTTGAACACTCAGATTCACGTTTTTCACCAATGTGCAAGAATGCTCAACACTGAGGGATGCAGAATTGGCTAGGTAAATAGAAATATCCATAAGCTCTTTGTTTATACATAATTCGCTGGAAGTGCATTCTTACACCGTTTAAACGGAGCGCTCTGTGTTTACATATAACAGATTGATCTTATCAGAGGACAGCTGTTATCTAATAACGCATAACAGACAGATGCTTACAGAGTCTGCTCTGTAACAGCATTATAATTCTTATGGGCATGATTTGTTTTATTACGGAAGATGCGCGTAGAGAAAAATCGTATTTAGTTCAGGCTCCTAATTTCACGAAAACATATTCACTATTAGAAAGAAAACGCAAAATGTAATCCCACTTGTGTATATTTGGTATAATAATACGCACACAAAGAAATACGGCATTTTTTCTAATTGTTATGAACTTGGTTGGTTTGTCTATCTATAATGCGTATAGCCATTAGTTGGTTTGTTTATCCGCAGGCAGTGTATTCACTGCGTGTCTGCTACCAGAAGTGCGCCAGCTCACTAACTGGCACTATACAGGGTTGAGTTTTATTGCTAAACGGCTCTTTTTGTCGTTTCTTGTGAGGACATACAAGTAGATATAGATTCCGGTTTCTGTGAAAGTGACGTTATAATTCTAGTTGCCGGAAGTGACGTCATAATTGCGGTAAATGCGCAAACCCGTATTCGTTTTCGGAAGTGGAATTGGATGTCAAGGCCACTGGATATCAAGGACAGTGAAGGTCAAGGTCATTGAATGTGGAGGACAGCGAAGGTCAAGGCCACTGGATATCAAGGCCACCGAAGGTGAAAGCTACAGTACTGTAGAGTAACCTTGACCTCATTCAAGGACACTGTATATAGACACATATAGTTTTGACCTTATTTAAAGACACTATATAGACACGCATAGTTTTGACATTATTCAAGGAAACTGTAGTGTGAAATTGACAGTTCTGCTTCAGGAAGTAACGTCATAAATGAGGATGGCTATTTACAAAGCAGTGTAAAATATTTATCCCGAAAGTTCTTTTTTATTGAAAGTGATAGCTACAGTGCTAGGTATGTCAATGAACAAATTCTATGCATGAACATGATATGTCACTGTATATGGACACGTATAGTTTTGACCTTAGACACGCATAGACAACATGGAGGATGTTTTATTATTCGGTGGTTATAAAGATGTTCTTTCAACAAAACTGAAGAAGTATGGGTATACATTTAACTCGAGTAAAGCTTTATATCAATATGAGAAAGCAGTTTTTCATAAACGTCAAGATATTGCTTTAGCTATTGTTTCATGTAGAAATGGATATGAAGCGAAATGTATAGCAAAAGTAATAAAACTATATTCCTTATGGCATACAGTGAAGATAAGCAAAATGCGTGACGTTTTGTATGAAAAATTAAATCAGTGTATGTTATTTAGTAAAAGTTAAAAGAATGTAAAAAATAAGATGTATTTCATACACTTAAGTTAAATAATGGGAGACTCCAATATGTTAGAAAGCCTATGTCTAATTGGAGAGAATTAAAAAAGAGACTAGAACATATAGAGAAAGGAGAGTACCGACGAGCCTTTCTTTTTCACATCGTTCTTGGTATGGGGATATCCTGAATGGGCTAAGCAGTGTGAAATATACTTGAGTAAAAAGTGTTTCATATGTGAAAGTACTATGAAATAGAGCCGAGTATATAGAGTAGAATGGCTTCACTACTCTTGTTTAGAGTGTCCACATAAACGGAATGTACAATGTTTAAGGAATGGAGTACAACAATTTGCATACTGCCGAACATCAGATATATGTATAGTTCTACATCAGATGCAAATATTACAGTGGGGGTAAGCAAACTCTTGAACTCTAGGCAGAGACAATGCTGTTTATCATTCCGTGTATATTGGTGTATGAATTACACTGTTACAGACAACGAAAACAAATTTTAACTGAACTGGATGAAGTATTATACATTCTAGCTGACGTGAATGAAGAGTTACAACGGATGACTATTTAGCTCGAATTAATTGGTTGATTGCTATTGATGCAACAGCATAAGAGGATTTTATCGGTATTGAGAATGCTCTCAACAAGTTAAGGGACATTCCCTTATTCATCAATGAACATGAACTTGATGTGATGGAGCGTGCAGCACAGGAGGAGGAGTATGTTTGGTCTCCCTTACCCATCACTGATCAGGAACTTGATGGCATGAAAAGTGCAGCACAGGAACTTGATGTGATGGAGCATGCAGCACAGGAAGAGCATGTACCAAATACTGAGAATGAGTTTAAAGAGCGTGCCGTACAGACTGACACTTTGTCAATTGAAGACAAAGAGCCACATAATAAAAGACGTATGCACCCAGGGAGTAAGTTGCGCTCACATTTATTACATTACAAAGAAAATACAGATGACGTGATGACGCAAGACGACGACGAGATGAGGCAAGATGGCGAGACGACGCAAGAGGTCAATGAGATGACGCAAGACTACGAGATAACAAATCAAAGGACCATGAAACGCCATTGCTCCACATGCAGTCGACAGTTTAGCTCTCGTGAGAAGCTACAGCAACATCATCCAGCTAATCACCAATGCCTCACTTTTGTATGCACGGATTGTAGTAAAACGTTTGACAGTAGTAAGCTACAAACAGCAACACGTCTCACAAGTGGGTCGCATGTATCGAAAAAGTATACAAAACCATGCGAGAGAAAAGATGTTTAAGCCTAAACATAATCACGACATTTTAATGGCTTTAAAGGAATTAGAATCTGACATTGAACATTATTTAAAGGAAGAGATGAAAGGAGGAATAAAATGGTATGTTACTCTACACACAGTATATAGCAAAATAGTGAAAAATGAAGAAGGGAATATGTTAGACAAATCGTATGAAATTTATCAAGGTAGTAAAAAGATAAACTAAACTACACCCCGGGAGATTCCAGATGCATCACCTGAAGTGTTTCATACAATACATACAAAGTTTCGAGAATTTGAGCGTAATGGTTCAGGTTGGCATTTAGATAAAGTGGACAATATTGAAGTGCATACCGCTACATATGATCCACTGACAGGGTTTTCTTATTTACCATTACCTCGACCATTGGCGAGGACACGAGCCATTGTGAACATTGAAAACAGTGGCCAAAAATGTTTTTTATGGTCAGTCTTGGCACACCTTCATGTGAATGATAAAAATGGCAACCGATTGAGTAATTACGCGGACTATGAAAATATCTCCTTTCCAACACCTATACGTGGAGCACTAACCTTTGAGAAGAACAACAGCTTATCCATAAACGCGTTTGGATATGAAAATCACAATGTGGAACCAATTTATTTGAGTAAATATAATTACGAGACACAAATTAATTTATTACTCATCAGCAAAGAAGAGCACAACCACTATTGTTTGATTCGGGATTTCAATATATAGATGCATAAACGTACAAAATATAAAGGACGTACGTATTACTGCTTCAACTGTCTCAATGCATTTATTCGACAAGACTTGTTGAATGAGCATAAGCTAGTCTGCATGAAAAATCAAACATAACGAATAGCTTTTTCTGAGAAAGAAGAAGATTTAGTGATTCGATTCAAAGGCATTGCAAAGCAGCAAAAACTACAATTTATGATCAATGTAGATTTTGAATGCTTTACGAAAAAGGATGAGGATGGTGTCAAGTATCAGCATCATAAAGCAAACAGTTTTGCTTACGTTGTTGTAAGTATCGATACCCAATATTCAAGACGACAAGTATTGTATCGAGAGACAATGTTGTTGATGTATTCTTACACATATTGATGGAGGAAAAATATCGCATCACATCTATTTTAATGAATACTAAACCATTGGAGATGACACCGGAAAACATGACTTTGATATTGCAACCACTTGTTTTATTTCTCATATGTGGCCGAGTACGAGATCGTGACTATGTCACCGGACTGTACCGCGGTGCTGCTCACAGTAACTGTAATTTACAATACCGTTTGATGAAAAAGAGTCAGAGTCAGGAGGATTCCTTTATCATACCAGTTATATTTCACAACTTACGAAGTTACGACAGCCATTTCATTATGGACAAGTTTGGACAGTTTACGGAAAGCAGAAGACGTGCTATTCCAAACATTACTGAAAAGTACATATCCTTTTCATTAGATAATTTACGGTTCATTGACTCTTTTCAATTTATGGGAGCCGCTCTACAAAATTCCACATCATGACATCAACCATTGAAAACAGTCACCAACAAGATTTATTGTTGAGAAAGGGAGTATACCCATATGATGTGGATACTCATGTATCCAGTCTTCCTCCACAGGACATATTTTGCAGTACATTGAGTGAGGAAGGTATCAGTGAGGACGACTATAAACATGCGCAGAATGTATGGGAGAAGTTTATTTGTCACATATTAGGGGACTATCATGATTTGTACTTAAAAACAGACGTCATGTTATCAGCTCACGTGTTTGAAAATTTTCGACAAGTGTGTTTAACTACTTACGAATTGGATCCAGCACATTATTATACAGCTCCCGGCCTCTCATGGGACGCTATGCTCCGGCATACAGATGTTGTTATCAATGACATTGATATGTATTAAATGATAGAGCAAGGCATCAGTGGTGGAATCTCAATGATAGGTCACAAGAACGCCAAGGCAAATAATAAATATTTAAGTACGTATGATCCCACCCAGCCAGACAGTTACATTGTGTATGTTGATGCCAATGATTTATACTTTCGGGCGATGCGTTAGTGCCTTCCGGAAGGAAATTTTACATGGGTAGAAGACTTGGATTCTATTGATGCCATGTCTATTCCTAAAGATGGAGTCACAGGTTATATGTTTTAAGTGGACTTAGACTATCCAGATCACCTCCATGCTCTTCACAGTGACTACCCAGTAGCTGCAGAGCGACGATGTGTTCAAGAAGAGGAACTATCTTCTTACAGTAAAGAACTCAAGAACGAATTAAACTTGAAGGGGAAACCATGTGAGAATCTGGTCCCTACTCTATATTTCAAAACAAGATACGTTGTCCTTTACAGGAATTTACAGGAATATTTATCATTAGGTTTGACATTAACAAAAATCCATCCAGCCGTCATGTTCAGTCAGAGTAAATGGTTAGAACTATACATTACCCTGAATACAGAGAAGCGCAAAGAAGCCAAAAATCTGTGTGAGAAGGATTTTTACAAACTCATGAACAATCCTATATTTGGGAAGACAATGGAAAATGTACGGAAGCATATTCGATTAGAATTGGTAACAAATTTTTAAGGAGCACTGAACTGCAGGCTGAACTGTTGTTGAACAAACCGATTTATGTTGGATTCAGCATCTTAAATCTCAGCAAAACGTTAATGTATGACTTTCATTACTTGTACATAAAAGCCAAGTACCCCAAAGCAAAAGCGTTCTTCACGGATACGAACAGTTTGTGTTACTGTATTGAAACGACGGACTTGTATCAAGATATGTTACAAGATGTGCCTTACTTTGATACAAGTGATTACCCTACATTCGATTTTCTTCATTCCACTGGAAACATAAAATTGATTGGAAAAAACGAATGATGAAACGGCAGGTCTTCCTATAGAAGAATTTGTAGGTCTACGATCCAAATGTACAGTTTTTCATATGCTGGAATAAAAGAAAAAAATGTTAAAGGTATAGATCGGGCACATATAAGAAAAATGAGACATGAAGACTAGAAAACAGCTCTGTTTGGGAAATGTCAGACCATAGCAACAAGTAATATGCTACGAAGTCATGAACATCAAGTTTATGCAGAACGAGTTGTAAAGGTAGCATTTGACGATAAGAGGTATTTGCTGAATGACGGTGTGAGTACATTGGCTTGTGGACATTGTGGCATCATGATGTGACGTCATAAGTTAGTATATAAGTCACTGTTTACACACACACACACACACACACACACACACACATATATATATATATATATATATATATATATATATATATATATATATATATATATATATATATATATATATATATATATTCAAAAAGCTTATCACGTTAACAGTGGATAATGATCTGAAAGGACACTATTTTATATGTTTAGAACGAAGAGCCAAATGTATTGCCTATTCGCTTGAGCAGTGGGAAACAATTAGAAAACATGCACACCTCATAACGGAAGGGTGTGAACTGAAACTGAGTAATGAAAAGAATGTGAAGCCACCAGATATGTGGACCGACAGTTTCACTTTCCACAGGATTCATCGAGTCAATGATAACGTGTATAACACGTTCATCAATCTGAATGAAGACCAATAGACATTATTTCTGAACACTATACCATTGATAGATGATGTGGTTTATTCAGAATGTGAAAATCAAGTTGGATGAAGTGCTGAACTATAATGAAAACTGTAAAAAACAAACGTAATTTTGGTGTGTGTGAGATGTGTAATTTTTTTTGTTAGAAATGTATAACACTTATTAATGTCATTGCTTAATGTAGTTAAATACTGTATTTAATGTATTCATTCATATGTTACACATATGTGTAAAATAATGTTGAATGTATATTTTATTGATATGTGCTTGAAATAAAAATCCACGTTTTTTATTTTATTTTTATTTCAGCAACAAACACTTAAATGACAATTCATTATTTAAACAATACTTTACTAATACATAACGAACACTATTTAACTAATACTTAACGAAAAAATACTTAACTAACAACATTTTTAAGCAAATACTTAACTAACAAATACTTAACTAACATCATTTAATAAAACAAAGGCTTACAAAGGTCGTAAATCATATGTTTTACAATAAAATCACTGTCACTGTTTCTAAATACTTCTAGAATGTCTTTTACACTTACACCTCGAGTCTGTTGTAAAATATAATACACACAGTAAAATCCACACGCATTTTACAATGGTTGTTGTTATAGTATACTATTCATTACAAATTTTTTCCTAAAAATTTAACTATACCTTTATCTGTAGGCGCTTTGTCATAGGAATAAAAATACTCACCGCCAACCAATGTTGCCCGGGCTTATCCTGTTCATCCGTATTAATCACATAAGCCGGGCTTATCCTGCTCATCCGTGTTAATCACATGGGCTCCCGGTTGCCATGTTGGTGACTCATCAATAGCATATACACCATGAAAAATTTCTTTAGTCATACAACCATGCTTTAAATCAGCTGTTATCTGCCACGTATTCATGTGTAGTCAAACTGAATATTCCGACTTTCCGTGATTTCAACAATGTTGTCAAGCTCAGCATAAATGATAAATGATTTGTCCGATGCTGCAGTCCTTCAGCAAAATTCATTTCCAGCCTTAAATTTCCATGTTTTATAATAATATGGTGGTCATTTTCGTCATAGTCTGATGCTAAGTCAAAGGCAAAGAGCGCGTAACCTTTATCCCAGTCTTCACGCTTAATGATGCAGCTCATGCCTCCATCCATCCTATCAAATCCTCGAAACAATGTTTCACAGCATTGTAAGTAAGATTTTTCACCCATATTCGATTGGAGAGCTTTGGTAGCTACAAGCTCACTATATGTGTACAGTTGGTTAAAGTTAATGTTGTTATGTAGAAAATTGTAAGGATTCTTATCTCCTCTTCAAGAAAAAGTTGAACTTTCCACCATACTTATGACAACGCATTTCGGTAATTGCCCAAGAAATATCTTGTGTTTGTTTCACAAATGTGCGAAATCCAGCCGGTACAGCAACTACTTTACATTCTTTACGTGTAATAGGGAATTTGGCTGGCATTTTTAATAGTGCATCAGCATGACCAAATTGTACAGATGAGTTTGCATTCCATCAAGTCAACTCGATAGTTCTCTGCAGGTGTCATCAACATGTAACTATCCTTCTGTCTATTGAAACGTAGTTTTACATTGATACCGCTTGGAAGGTACCTATATTGCTCAAACATACGTGACGAGCCCATGACGCTCACCGGTTGACTATTACGCGTGGAGCGCGTGTGTAAGCCATGGTTCCCAGAGGGATCAGCAATAGGTTGTCCATTCTCTCCTATGGTGAACTCGGGAAGGTAATGTTATGGATTAGCCTTCTTCACATTTTAAGACTCTATTTGTCCTGCCGTGTCTTTGTAATGAGCTGTAGCGTTCGCTCCGACTTGAGACTTTCTTCTGAGTCATGAATGAGGTGTGAAATAATGCTTGAGTATTCATGAGTGTTGTTTCTATGTGAAATAAGACGATCATTCAGAAACAGTTCTACGTTGCTCCATAATCAATTAAATATATCGTTAATAGGAGCCACTTCATCATCCATCCCACAACTAGCTCCTGATGTCTTTTCAATTGTAAAGGTGACGTGAAGTTTAGAATTTTTAAATCTAAATATTCTTCTGTTGTTCCTGGTATGTAGAATTCTACTAGTTCACTTGGTCTGAGAGCAGAAACGGGCTGGTATTCTACATCAGATGATTTTTCAGCTTCTGTTTGTGTTGGTAAAATGCGAAACCATTCTAAAGGTTTTAAATACTACATTCATATGACTGATCATGAATGAGTGATATTTTTTCAATAAAATCTTTTGATGTTGACGCTTTGACTCTTTTTCGTTTACTGACAGGTTTACGTGCTTGCTTGTGCCTTTTGCCATTTGGTATAGCACCTATGGGTCGTGTTGTCGCTTAATGTGTTACTTTTCCAGTGACATCTTTTGTAATACCTCTTAATCCTTTTTCCAAATGAGGGGCAACCATTTTTGCACCAGATGTAATTAGTGGCACAACCTTTCTAGCCAATGTACTGAGAAAGGTGCCAATGCCTTATCCATATTGCATTCGAGTGCCTTGAAAACCAGGTAGCGCCCGCCCCACTAGGTATTGAAAATGGTTTCGATAAATATTTGGATTGCTTCATATTGCTTTTTGTCTAAAATAAAGTTTACAGATGACTTTACCGCTTTCAAATGCTACGTTTTTCCCTGTGTTGTTCTTGATATTTATTTCAATAGTATCGAACTTGGAATGGTTTCTATAGAAACATAATGTGGTTCCCCATAAGTTTTGGCGACTTTTCCTTGAACAACCCTGCACGTAATAAAGGGACATAATAATCAACAACTTGAGGATCACAAATACTACAGCATGCATACAAAGTATAAAATCCACGTGTTATGTCAGAGGTGTAGTCCGACTGGTACATTTGTTAACTGTCCACGTCAGATATAGCTAGTGCCGCATTTCGCTAGCGAAATGTTGAACATTTGACAAAAATTAAAACACAAAAATACTTCATTCAATGGGTTATTTCTTGAATAAAATAAGTATTTTACAACATGCATACAGCAGGGTTTTACCTCAAATTTAAAATTTTTGCGTCCCAGGAACGCCACGCTTTCATGTTTTTGCGTCCTCATGATTTTTTGCGTTCTCCAATTTGCACCCTGATTTGTTTGTGTCCCCTTATTAGAATAAGAACAAAGGGTGTGTTCTTATTCTACACGTTCAGATCAAGCTCTTCATAAGTCCAAAGTTTCATGGTTCTGGGACCCATAGTGTCAGAGAAGAAGACACAAAAATCGGAAAACTGTTAAGAAGAAAAAAAGGACGAACGGCTGCTCGCACAAATTCATATAACTCTTGTAAGCCAAAGGCTTGTCAAGTGTTAAATATTCCCGTATCTCGAAATCCTGACACGTCAGCTAAATCTCGACTTACAGTAAGTTGCTGCCCATTTTTCACAATAATCCGGGTGCGTCGCGTGATGGTGTTGTATTTGAATTTTATTTTTTAATGCTGTAATCGTTGTTGTATTGGTTTTTATAAGCATCTGTATATTCAACATATCTACTTATTCGTCCGCTTTACTATAATATCCTCGAGGAATATGAATTTTAACTAATTTTTCTGTAATATAACAAAAAGAATAATCTGCATCTTTTTTTTAACGTGGGCCACGTATGAGGGTATTGAATTTCTGTTAATGCTACTTCAAAAAAATAAATAAATTTCTTAAAAAATTGTTTTTGGCATACGTATTTGAAACGTGGAAGCTGTATTATTTGGATAAATATCCCTGCTCGCATTGATCGGCCAAGTAATGTAAAAACTTGTTGATTCCATGACGTCTAAATTGAAAACGACCGTTTGTGCTTTGGTACAACATTAATTTCTACAGTGATAGTTTCGTCTGCTGTATCTCCATACCCACTTAAGCACCGTACTTGTTGAAAGGTTTTCATAAAACGTAATGAAGGTAATTTAATACATTTCCCATTCCAGCTCATGTTTACGTTCCTTCTTAATATCTTGTATTGTTGTACGTTGTAAAAATGGTTAAGGGAATGTTATTGTTTGCTATAGCCTCGATGAATTCTTTCCTTCCAACCGGTACACTTTTGCGTTCTTGCTTTCGTGACCCTACCAGTGCTTCTTTCAATAAGTCAAGAATATTTGAATTAGAAATGACTTCACCCGTACTTAGCACAAGTTCTTTCTGGTCAGTCCACTATATTCAATTGTCTTTCAGTTCTTTTAACAGTAAAGTCAGCTTTTGATGATATATATGTGGAAAATACTGTACTGTATTTATTTTCTTATCTGGAAGTGCACCACGTTTTTGTTTGTAGTGTATATATTCTCCCACCAGCTGTGACATTTTTTTAGCAGCTTCATGATTCCTTTCACCTTTCAGAACATGCTTTATTTTATTTCTCAAATCACTCGCCTTAGACTGAGACTTTTTTAGTTCTAACAACATATAATATTCAGATTCTGGAATCAACACAGGGGTAGGGCATAGGTTGCTAAGGTCCGAATAAAACCACTTTTTATTAATTAGCTTCTTTTTATGTTTTAGAGATACTTTTTTGTTACTCAATGTTCTCAACAAGTGTTTATGACGTTTCAGCTTTTGATAGACTTGTGGATTTAATGGTATATGCCCTTTTAAAATGCTGAGACAAATTTCAAACAAACTGATTAATTCTTCTTTTGTCGCTTGTTTAAGTAAAGCTTTACGTCGCTGTGATCCACTGCGTGCAAGCAAATGAAGGAATGGTTGATTCGAGTTTGGACGCTTTGACATAGACGCTCTTATTATAGACATGGCCTTATTTGCATAAACGAAAGGTATGTCATGTCGTAAAATACCAGTACTAATACGAAGGTGCTCTTCTGTTTCTGGTTTTAAGTCAATAAGCAGATACCATAAGGTTTGGTTGTAGCGTCTTGAAACGCTTCAATCAAAAATATTGATTTGCATGGATACATTTGACGGGCGAGTGTTGTAATTTGTTGATTTTCTCTTGGATTCTTGGATTCAAAATAACATAATTGGAGTTTAATCTAATATTTCGCATTTCATTTTTTTTTTTTTTTTGATAAAACAAATTGTGTACAATAAACAGAATGCTTAAATCATTATGGTTGAATAATGAATCAGCGTCTTTTGAAACGGCTTCTAATTCTTCTTCATAAAAATTAACATCTATAGGCTCATCCATGAAATCTTTAAATCTGTACAAGTCAATACCTTGTTTTCGACACCAATGCGTAATGATAAAGACTTCTTCAGTCCATTTGTTGATAATAAAATACATATTTTATATGAAAAATACGTACATGAGCTTTGATTTTAAATTTATATGGCTTAACTTTTTTTAGAAAATGTAACAGTGTCCATGTACATACGTTTCCATACTTTGGCTTCGTTTGTTTTATTCACACCAGCAGGTGAGAAGCTATGTAATGATGTATGAAGTCTATTGTTGTAATTGGCTAAGTTTTTGTAAGATGTCAGTGTACTTACATGTTTGATTTTGAAGAAAATAACGGTACATTAATCCTTTTACTGTACGTATGACATGTTCAGCATAATTCGCTTTGGTTTCATTTTTAGTTGAATAAACATAAATACCCTGTTTTGTTAAAAATTGTTTCACCCACGGGTTAATGAATTCTATCCCTTTATCTGACTGTAACAATTTGGATCGTCTGTCTCTTCTCTGAAAAATTGTTTTAAAGGCTTGTACCACAGAGTCATGTTTTCATTAGGTAATGGTTCTATCCACAAATATTTAGAAAAAACATCAATGGCGACTAGTAGAAAATGAATGCCTTCGTTGTGTGGAGAAAGATTGGTAACTTCGTCTAGATGCGTATCTGTACCTTGCGTTATAATACGCTGTCGTTTGAATTTGTACTTGACTGGTGGTAAGAGTGTAAACGTGTCTTAATCACGAATCCATTTTTAACGTTATGATAGGAAGTTGGTTTTCCTGTTTGTTTCAGAAGGTGATATAATTTATAAGGTCCAGCAAAAGCACTAGGATGACTTGGATCAAAATAAATTTGATTTAAGTAATCTTTCCATTTAGCCCTGGTATTAAAACGTATCCAGTAACAATAACACGATTTATTTTACAATAACATCAAGAACATTATACACATGCTTAGCTGCAGCTTAACTATCACTCGCGTTTCTATGTATAACTGTTTCTATAACAACCGTTTTTTACTTTAAATGTTCTTTTATTGGACTCTCTGTCACTAGTTTTTCTATGCATAACTGTTTCTATAACAGCCACTTTACTTTAAATGTTCTTTTATTAGATTGTCGATCTCTTTGGTGCTCTTCTGTAGTTGTGTCCACTCAGCTGGTGTAAGCAGCATGCTTCGTATGGTAGCATAAGCACGTCCATCCTTTGTGGTAATGTTGTCGCGGATATTTATATAGAGCTTTTGCTTGTATCGACACACTTTTGCGCCTTTTCCATTCCCAGTTGGGATGAGAACTTTTAAGTGTTGTTGTTGTTGTTGTTGTTGTTGTGGTGTAGCACTTTCTTGTGTGAAGGTTGGTTCACCACTCACTTTCACACCTTGCCCAGTTGGGATAAGAACGGATTGTTTTAAGTGTTGTTGTAGTATGTTGCTTACACTTTCTTGTGTAGCAGCTGGTTCCCCACTCACATTTATTTCTCCTGAATTTATTTTTTAATGTTCACTCCTTGACGGTTCGTTTTAAGATATGATGAAGTGACTGTGTTGTAACCTTTTATTGTATAGAAGTGTCCACTGTGTTCAGAGAAGAATAGGGTGTTAAGACAAAAGACTTTTCTCGCTTTAAACTTACATCTAATGTGCATAGCATTGTTTAAATTCAAATTCCATTACACCATACGATTCCATTTTCTTCTACTCTAAGTTCACCACACACCTTGGAGAAATTGTCTGGTTCACAGTCTTTACAGTTGTACTTATGACAATGGCACTTGTCTGCGAAGAACTCCACCACGGTACTCACATATGTAAGAGTGGTTGTACGCGTGTTTGTTGCAATTTCTCACTTCTCTCAGACCCTCTTCCTTCAACTCGCTTTCTTTCATGCGTTCATGAAAAAGCTGTATTTTCAATCTTTCAACAGTTCAGCAACTTTTGGTATAATGTCTAAAAATTTGTCTCATTCCTCATCATTTAAGTTGATGGAGTTGTGCACTTTGCTGTTCGTTTTTCAAATCCAGTGACAACTGGCATATCTCTTTTCAGCGAGCTTATTGAATGTAACCTGTTTATCGTCAGACAGTCTGAGTTCATATCCCTCATCACGGATGTGGCAACTATTGACTCTTATTTTACCCCACATTGCAGTTGAGAAAACAATCCATCTTGACCCGTGTAAAAGATGCACAAAGCTTTCTTCTACACAGACTTGTAAATTATCGCTGATTACGAATGATTCATGGTTGCGTTCATGGTTGTAACTGGTTTTTAAGTTTTTAAGTCGTAAAAAATAATATACTCGAGCTGAAACTTATAGTACTGCTCCATGGTAAGAGGGCGACTCTTGAATGGGTGCGAGTTACAACCACCCAAATTTTTCAGTTTGACCCGACAAAAGTAGCAATCTGTCCAGTGCAGCCTCATGGCCAACGGGACTGTTGTGTGGCTCGTCCTCGTACGGTAGGATAACCTAGCATTTGTAGCACTCAGTGCGATTCATTTTGACTGATGGCTCACTTTGATTTTTTCCTTATATACCTCTCTTTTTCTTTCATTTCATTCGTCTGTCAATGTCTTAAATGATTGGCTTGACTTCATTCTTCATACAGTGTCCTACAGCAGCTATCACCTTTAGTGGCCTTCACCTTCAGTGGCCTTGACCTTCGGTGGCCTTGATATCCAGTGACCTTGACCTTCGCTGTCCTCCACATCCAGTAACCTTGACCTTCACTGTCCTTGACATCCAATTCCACTTCCGAAAACGAATACGGGTTTGAGCACAGTTTCCGGAAGTAGAATTATGACGTCACTTCCGGTTTGTGTGCTCATACCCGTAGTCTATATCGCCGTTTCGGATACTTTTGGCATGGGTCACTTACAGGACATTTAATCGGTACCATACATTTCTGACATGTTGTGTAGAACATTTTGTTCGACATATGCCAGTTATGGACAGATTGCTTGAGTCGCGCGTAGGACACTTGATGTTGATAATCATGTGCTTGTGCAGACCACCATAAGACACTCGTATGTGCTGCCACAATGTGTTCGTACTAACTGCAACGAGATGTTCAATTATGACAAACTCGTACAGTGCATCATGTGTATATATAATGTCTTGCAATAAAATACGCCCTTCTGAAATATCGGACACTCGTATCGAATAGTATATTGTGCATCAAAGAAGGTTCCTATCCTCTTGTAATGTTCATGTTGTGTGGTGAGACACTTGTATATTGGTTTTATGTTACACTACGTGAAGTCTCGGTTAGGTTAAACGACATTTGTATTTGATTTACAGGGGTCCTTTGTGTAGTGCTGCTTCGTGTGTAGTGATCGAAACATGATTTTTCAGCGCGTAACCTTAGTTTTAAACAATCGTTTTTAAAAACAAATTGAAAAGAAGATGCCAAATGTACTCAAATTCGTTTTTTCGTTTTTTGCACATTTTTTTCAGTTTTTACTTGGTGGTAAATATACTCAAGATAGAATGGCTGAATGTAAAAATAACACTTCCGTACCGGATTCGGGTACTTCTGAGAGCAAACCTCATGGCTCAGATTGTTAGTCGTGCCCCCTGAAAAATGTCTTCAGTATAAAATTGATCTTTTAACAAAACGCTTTAAATCACAAACTAGGTCAACAAATTCTTTTATACTTTCGTGTTCTCAGTTTCTGATACAAGAAACCTTGGGCACCTCAGATGCTCCTATCTCTAGATAGGAGCATCTGAGGTGCCTCCACTGTACTCTCGTGAAACCATGCCGGTTGACAAATCGCACATTCAGTGTGCATCCATGACACAGAAGTGGCCATATTTGCATACTATAGCCAAGAAATCTATCCCTCCGACGGACTCAGACGTTTCTCTGTTGATTGGTTACAATTGTTCTTAGGCTGTCATGATTCCCGAGATCGTTGCTTGTCCTGAGCCCTCGGATCCACTGGCTAAACGTACGGACTTGGGCTGGGGAATTATTGGTATTATTGGCCAGTCGTACATCCCAATCAGGCACATAGCTATCGCATTATGATCTCGATGTGTCTCACTGATAAGAATGCGATCTTTGCGGTTGATAGTTGCTCGAAGGAATTTTCTCACCAAGAGACACACTTAGACCACTCGAATAAGATTTTCAAAGGGCTCCTCAGAGTCAAGGACTTTCAGTCGATGATAGAACATTTCTCGACACAATGAGTCGCAACATCGTGCAGCTACGTGATGGCTTTTATCAAATGCCGATGCCATTCAAGTCGTCGCACCCTGCTCTCGTTAACAACTTTACTCAAGCATTGCGGTGCTTTCAATTTCTGAAGAACCGAATGTTGTCAACGCTACGAAGAAAAAACTACGGCTAGTGTTTGACTGTTCTGCTCGTCACCAAGATGTTTCGTTGAACTACTGCTTGTTGTCAGGACCAGACCTGACCAATCGTTTATTTAAAGTGTTATGTCGTTTTCGCAAAGAGCGTGTAGCGATTACCTGAGACATCGCCAAAAGTGTCTATCGCTTCAAGGTGCCACCAGATCAGCGGGATTTTCTACGGTTTGTGTGAAGGACTCTGAATGAACTACGCAGATGTGGTTGATGGATAACTGATGGTCTTCAGGCAGTGGCATCGCTGATCAGTTCGTGCATGATATGCTAGATAACTAAATTTTCGCCTGTCACACAGAAAATGGCAGACCTACCTGCCAATTGGAAAATATGGCCCCATTCTCCAACGTAGACGTTGATTTTTTTTCAACCCTTTCTACGTGAAAGAAGGTCGTAAAGAACTGAAACACTACGGTGTGTTGTTTACATGTTTTGTCTCCCGTACTGTTCACTTAAAACGGCAAACTTGCTGAACGACATCTTCATTCATCAACGCATTAAGTCGATTTGTATCTGTCCGTGGGCCACTCAAATTATTACGTGCTGATCAAGGCACTAACTTTGTGGAGCCAACAACGAATTGTAAGAGCTTGGTCCGAGATTCGCGATGAAAACGTTTGAACATTTTTACGCGGTAGTGGAGCAGACTTAGAGTTTCAGTTTCCGGAAACTGTTTTCAATCCCGCATTTCTGGGTCTGAAGAGGTACAGAAACAAATAAAAGAGATAAAAATTAAAAGAACAAATAAATATTAGAAAAGTAAATAAAAAATAAATGTGCTGATGACGTCAGTGATGACGTCATTTTCAAAATGTTGAAGTGAGTTTAATATACTCTTAACCTCTAGAGAGACAATGCTCTTTATCATTCGATGTATATTGGTGTACGAATTACACTGTTACACAGAACGAAGACAAATCCTACCTGTTGAAGTGGATGAAGTGTAACAATGGATGACTATTTAGTTTAAATTAATCGGTTGATTGCTGAGGAGGATTTTGTCAGTGTTGAGAATGCTTTCAACCAGCCAAAAGAAGACGACATTAGCTGGTCTTCCTTATCCACCAATGAACATGAACTTGATGAGATCGTGCAGCATAGGAGTATG
Source organism: Protula sp. h YS-2021 (assembly GCA_949752745.1). Lineage (NCBI taxonomy): Eukaryota > Metazoa > Annelida > Polychaeta > Sabellida > Serpulidae > Protula > Protula sp. h YS-2021. The sequence continues at coordinate 51,055,246 of OX457026.1, read as the reverse complement.
CTTGTTCTCCCTTACCAAATTACTGACACTTTTTCAATTGAAGAAATAAAGCAGTCAACGGAGCCTGAACCATATGATAAACTACACATGTGTCAGGCGCCAGGTGGTAAACTGCGCCTACATTTAATACATTACAACGAAAATACAGACCAGATGGACGACACGCAAACAAGTCAAAGTACAAGTCGACACTTTAGCTCTGGTACTACAGCAACATCGTAATACCAATTACCAACGCCTTACTCTTATATGCATAGATTGTGGTAAAACGTTTGACAGTAGTAAGCTTCTCGGACAGCATATAGTATCAGGAACAAACAGCAACACGTCTCACAAGTTGGTCGCGGATATCGAAAAAAGCATACTAAACCATGCGAGAGAAAAGGTGTTTGAACCCAAACACGACACTTTAGTGGTCTTGAAGGAACTGGAACCTGACATTGAACATCATTTAAAGGAAGAGATTAGAGGAGGAGTGAAGAAGGGAATATGCTACAAAAACGTATGAAATTTATCAAGGTAGTACAACATATACTACATTGCAACCCGAGGAGATTCAAGATGCATTGTTTCAAATACTACATACAAAGTTTCAAGAATTTGAGCGTGGGGATGCAGGATGGCATTTAGATAAAGTGGACAATATTGAAGTGCTTGCTGCTACATACAATCCACTGACAGGTACTTCTTATTTACCATTAAGTAGACAAATAGCGAGAACAGAAGCACTTGTGTACATTAAAAATAGTGATCAAAAGTGTTTTTATGGTCAGTTTTGGCACATCTTCATGTGAAACATCAAAATCCAAACCAGCTGAGTCATTACAAAGACTATGAAAATGAGCTCAACCTTTGAGAACAACAGCTTACCCACAAATGTGTTTGGGTATGAAAATAACAATGTAGTGCCTACTTATCTTAGTAAATATAATTACGAGACACAAGGTAATCTATTACTAATCAGCAAGGGCGAGCATAACCACTAGTATTTAATTCGGGATTTTAATGTGCTTATGCATAAGAATGCGAATTATAAAGTGCTATGTATTACTGTTTCAACTGTCTCCATGCATTCAGTCGAGAAGATTTGCTGGATGAGCATAAGCTAGTCTGCATGAAAAATTTAACACAGCGATCGACTTTTCCTACGAATTCAAAGGAATTGCAAAGCAACAAAAGATACCTCTTATCATCTATGCGGATGTTGAATGCTTTGCGGAAAAAGAAGAGAATGGTGTCAAGTTCCAGCACCATAAAGCAAACAGTTTTACTTACGTTGTTGTCAGTACCAATGCCCAATGTTCAAGACCACCAGTGTTGTATCGAGGAGACAATGTTATTCATGTGTTCTTCCAAAAATTGATGGAAGAAAAAGATCGGATGACAAATATTTTAATGAATGCTAAGCCATTGGGAATGACACCGGGGAACATCCATGATTTTGAACCTGCTTCCACTTGTTTTATTTGCCATACCAGCTTAGGATCGGACCGAGTTCGAGAGTGTGATCATATCACCGGACTGTACCGAGGTACTGCTCACAGTAATTGTAATTTACAATATCAGGGTCAGGGTTATTATGGAGAAGATTGGACAGTTTAAGGAAAGCAAATTAGGTGTTATTCTTAACACCATTGAAAAGTATATATTCTTTTTATTATATAATTTGCGGTTCATTGACTAGTTTTAACTAGTGGGAGCATTTCTACAAAAGCTGGTAAATAACTTAGCAAACGAAGGCAAAACAAAATTCCAAGTCATGACTCCGTTATTAATAGATTCATCAACAAGATTTGTTGTTGAGAAAGGGAGTCTATATTTATGATTTTGTTGATGCACCTGATAAATTTCATGCATCAAGCCTTCCTCCACAGGAAGTATTTACAGTACACTGAGTGAGGAAGGTATCATTGAGGATGACTATAAACATGCACAGAATGTATGTGAGACATTTAACTGTGACATATTAGTAGACTACCATGATTTGTATCTAAAAACCGACGGCATGTTTAAAATTTTTCGACAAGTGTGTTTAACCACTTACGAATGGGATCCAGCATTATTATTATGCAGCTTCCGGCCTCTCATGGGACGCTATGCTCCAACATTCAAATGGTGCATTATCTGTTATCAATGAACTTGATATGTGTTAAATGAGAGATCAAGGCATCTGTGGTGGAATCTCTATGACAAGTCACAAGTAAGACAAGGCAAATAATAAACATTTAAGTACTTATGATTCCACCCAACCAGACAGCTGCATTATATATCTTGATGCAAATAATTTATCCGGTTGGACAATGAGTCAGTACCTTCCAGAAGGAACTTTTAATAAGTAGAAGACTTGGATTCTATTGATGTCATGGTATACTGGAAGTGGAACTAGACTATTCAGATCTCCTTCATTCTCTTCACAGTGACTACTCAGAAGCTGTAGAGCGACGATATGTTGAAGAAGAGGAACTGGCTCCTTACAGTAAAGAACTCAAGAACGAATTAAGCTTGAAGGGGAAAATATGTGAGAAACTGGTCCCACTCTATATTGGTAATAAATGGTTAGAACCATACATTACCTGGAATACATAAAAGCGTAAAGAAGCCAAAAATCTGTTTGAGAAGGATTTTTACAAACTCATGAACAATTCTTATTTGACAAGACAGTGGAAAATGGGCGGAAACGTATTCAATTAGAATTGGTGAATAATAAGAAACGCTTTAAGAATCTCGTAGCAAAACCAGCATTCCATCGTTTCAAAAATTTTAACGAGAATTTAATTACATTTCGCTTGAAACCAGCTGAATATCTGTTGAGCAAACGATTTATTATGGATTCAGCATCTTAGACCTCAGCAAAACGTTAATATATGGCTGTCATTATTTTTATATAAAAGCCAATACCCCAAAGCAAAACTATTGTTCACTGATACAGTGTTACTGTGTTGAAATAACTGACTTGTATCAAGGTATGTGTTATTGCCCTAAGCGATTATCCTACATCCCATTTCTTTAGGGACCATACAGGACCAACGTTCTACCGACTGAGCTAACCGTCACCCCCTTATGTTAGTACATTGGCTTATAGACATTGTGACATTATGGTGACGTAAGCAGTAAGTATATAAGTCACTTTTTACACACACACACACACACACACACACACACACACACACACACACACACACACGCATATATATATATATATATATATATATATATATATATATATATATATATATATACACAAAATGATAGTGCTCCCTATAAGTACCATTGTAACGTTAACAGTGGAGAAAAACGTTAGAGGACGCTATTTTATATGCTTAAAGCGAGGAGCCAAATGTATTACCTATTAGCTTAAGCAGTGGGAAACAATTAGAAAATACGCTAACTACATAATGAAAGATGGGTGTGAACTGATACTGAATAATGAAAAGCCACCAGATTTATGGATGGACTGTTTGTGATTTTCCACAGAATTCATCGAGTAAGTGACAACGTGTGTAACAGGTACATGAATCTGAATGAAGACGAGTGGAAATTGTTTCTAAACACAATGCCATTGATGGATATGATTCATCAAGTGAAAATCAAGTGTGTAGAAGCTAACCATGTCATTAAAGAACCATTACATGAAAAAATCACTCTAGATGAGAAGAAACTACAAGAGGTGCTGAAAATTATTATAGAACTATAAAGAACGAACATAATTAGATGTGTGAATACTGTGGCTGTTTACTGTTTCACGATGAAATGTGTCACTGTCACTGCTGTGACTGTAAGAAGTGTGAGCCAAAGACTTTTTCTCAGAAATGTAACACACTTGTTATCGTTGATGTCATTGCTTAGTATATATAAATGTTATATTTAATGTTTTCACTGATATGTTAAAATGTGTGTAAAATAATGCTGAATGCATATTTGAATCCGTTGTATTTAAATGTATTTGAAATAAAAATCTGCGTTTTTTATTAACCAACAAAATCACAATTCATTTTAACAATACTCAACTAACAGCATTTTTAACCAATATGTAACTAACAATACTTAACAAGCAACATTTTTTTAACAAATACTCAACAATATTTTAACAAATACTTAACTAACAACATTTAACAAATACTTAACCAACATCATTTAATAAAACAAGGATTTATAACGATCATAAATCATATATATTACAATAAAATCACTGTCACTGTTTCTAAGTACATCTGGAATGTCTTCTACACTTGCACCTCGAGCCTGTTGTAAAATATAAATTACACAGTAAAATAAGCATGCATGCAATGGTTGTTGCAATGGTATAATATTTATTACAAAAATATTTTTTTGTAATAAATATTTTTTCCTAAAATTGAACTGAGCGTTTATCTGTAGGTGCTATACAATATGAATCAAAATACTCTTTATTATACACAGCCAACCAATGTTGCCCAGGCTTATCTTGTTCATCCGTGTTAATAACATAAGCCCCCGGTTAGTAACTGATCAATAGCAAATACACCACGAAATATCTTTAGTCATACAGTCATTTTTTAAAATAGCTTTTATCTGCCAGCTGTTTATTATGTGTAGTCAAACTGCATATTCCAACCCCCCCTGATTTCAACAATGTTGTCAAACTGTACATAAAGGATAATATTTATCAGTGCTTCAGCAAAATTAATTTTCAGTAACTGCCCAAGAAATATGTTGTCTTTTACAAATGTGTGAAACCCAACTACTTTATATTGGGGAATTTAGCCCCCATTTTCAAGAGTCCATCAGCATGACCTAACTGCACATCCGAACTTGCTCGAAATTTTCGTATCATGAAGAAACATTCCATCAAGTAAGCTCGATAGTTCTCTAAGATGTCATTAACATGTAACTGCCCTTTTTTATGAAAGCGTTGTTTTACATTGATGCCACTTGGATGGTACCTTTCTTGCTTAAGCATATCAATACGCAATGAGCTCATGGCGATCACCGGTTGACTATTGTTTATTTATATGCAGAGACAGTGTAAGCCATGGTTCCCACTTGACTCAGCAATGAATTGTCCATTCTCTCCTATGGCGAACTCTGGAATGTACCGTAACCGATTGGCCTTCTTCACATTTAAAGAATCTATTTGCCCTGTCGTGTCTTTGTAATTGAGCTGTAGCGTTGGTCTAACTTGAGGCCTTCTTCCGAGTTATGAATGACGTGTGATATAATGCTTATGTACCCATGAGTGTTGTCATTGTGTGAAATAAGACGATCATTCAGAAACGGATCCACATAATTGAGCTGTAGCGTTGGTCTAACTTGAGACCTTCTTCCGAGTTATGAATGAGGTGTGATATAATGCTTGTGTACCCATGAGTGTTGTCATTATGTGAAATAAGACGATCATTCAGAAACAGATCCACATTGCTCCACCATCCATTAAATATATTGTCAGGTCCACAACTAGTTCCTAATTTCTTTTTTATTCTAAAGGTGACGTAAAGTTTAGCATTTTTAAAGCTAGATACTCCTCTGTCGTTGCTGGCATGTAGAATTCTACTGGTGCACTTGGTTTAAGATCATTAACGGGTTGGTTATTCCACATGAGATTTATTCAAATGCTGTTTGTTTTGGTAAAATGTGAAACCATTCTAAAAGTGAAGTTCAGTTAAACCTGTGCTAAGAACTACTGTCTATTAACGACACCTGTACATTAGGGACACTTTATGTCAATCAATTTTAAAATCTCATTGACTTGTACGTTAAGCGACCCTGTCAATTAGGGACACCTGTGAATTAGGGACAAAGGACACTTTTATTTGACCGTGACTCCGTAAATGCATTGAAATTAACCTGTCTGCTGAGGACAGCAGTCTTTCACCACAAACAAACCAAACTCCAATGTGGCACTCGTTGCTGCATGCTCTCTTAATCTCTGCTTATTGATCTTAAGCAAAACCTTAGTAAGTTGTTCCACGTATTGTTTGGACAGGAAGTGACCGTGGTAAGACAATAACATTACCAAGTTATCGTTTTGCTATAAATTTCTGGGAGTACTTAAGAGTAATTCATACTGAACTGCAATTAAAATACAGAGATATCGCTTCGAAAACATTTAAATAGAAGGTGTTAAGCGCAAGAGAAATAAAGTTTCACTAGCGGTACAAAGGATATGCCCGATCTTACCAATTTGTTGTTCACGGCCAGGGACATGATTAGCCAAAAGCAATCATCAGTTGTGCATAACAATCACCAGACTAGTATTGAATGTTATTTTGTCAGAGTCGAAAAAAAGTAAAAAATTAGTTTTCAATGACACGTTGTGAAAATGTATTAGTCTGTGAAATATTTATAAAGAAAAATGAGTAAAGTTTGAGTTATTTTTCAAAGACACTTGATGAAAAAGTACTATTCTGTGAAAAGTTTGTGAAGAAAAATGATTAAAACTTGAGTAGTTGAAGCAGTTTTTACTCATTAAGCAGCTTTCGTTTATGTTTGTTATGTCGAATAAATTTCAAAACTGTTTCATGTCATTTTTCTGGTTAAATTGCCACACTTGTCCATTAGGGACACCTGTCTATTAAGGACAGAAACTCTCAGTCCCTCTCTGTCCTTAATAAACAGGTTTTACTTTACTAGATTCACATGATTGGTCATGAATAACTGACATTTTTCAAAAATATCTTTTGATGCTTACGCTTTGACTTTTTTTGGTCAACAGGTTTGCGCGCTTGCTTATGCCTTTTACCATTTCGTATAGCACCTGTGGGTAGTGTTGTTGCTGAATGTGCTACTTTTTAGTGGCATCTTTTGCAATACCTCTTAATCCTTTTTCCAAATGAGGGGCAACCATTTTTACACCAGATGTAATTAGTGGTACAGTCTTTCTAGCCAATGCACTGAGAAAAGTACCAATGCCTTGTCCATATTGCATTCGAGGTCTCGAAAACCAGGATTATGAATATAAGGGTTTATATTGCTTTCTGTCTAAAATGAAGTTTACGGTTGACTTTACCAGTCTAAAATGCTACATTTCCCTTATGTCGTTCTTGATATTAATTTCAATGCTGTCGAACTTGTGGTTCCCCATAAGTTTTGGGCATTATATCACCATCATTTCCGTGAATATCCACTGCTAATTATAAAGGGACATAATAATCACCAACAACTTGAGGATCACAAATACTACAGTATACATGTAAGGTGTAAAAACCACGCGTAGTGTTAGAGGTATATTTGGTACATTTGTCCACAGTCCACGTCAGATATAAATACTCCTAACACGTCAGCCAAATCCCGACTTAGAGTTAGGTGATGTATTTTCACAATAATTCGGGTTCATCGTGGGATTGTGCTGTATTTTAATTTATTTTAATGCTTTAATCGTTTTTTCATTGGTTTCTATAAGCATTTGCCTATTCAAGGTATCTAATAATTCTTCCGCTGTACTTTAATGTTCTCGAGGAATATCAATTTTAATTAACTTTTCTATACCATGCCAAAGGAAATAATCTGCATATTTTTTAAATATACTCCAGGTATGAGGGTAATGAATTTTTGATACTGCTTCTTCTAATTTGTTTTTCATATAAATTGCATTTGGAACATGAAATGTGGAAGCTGTATTATTTGGATAAATATCCTTGCTAGCATTCCTTGTTGGTAAAGTAATGTAAAAGTTGATTCCATGACTTCTAAATTGAAAAATGACAGTTTATGTTTTGGTATGACAATAATTTCTACAGTTGTAGTTTCTTCTATTGTACATCCACAACAACCACCTAAGCATCGTAAGTTTTGAAAGGTTGAAGGTAATGAAGGTAATTTAACACTTGACAAGCTGTTAGCTTGCAAGGGTTATATAAATTTGTGCGAGCAGTCGTTCGTCCTTTTTTTCTTCTTGACAGTTTTCCGATTTGTCTTCTTCTTCTCTGACACTATGGGCCTTAGGACCATGAAACTTGGGACTTATGAAGTGCTTGATCTGAAAGTGTGCATATCACTTTTTATTTTTGTCCTTGATTTCATTTTCTTTGTTAAAACGCCATGTGAAAAGATTATTTTTTGTAAGTAAATAGGGAGTATTTAACGTACAGCACAGAACACCACACAGTTACTCAGCTTTGTGCGAGCTCGCAGTGCGTAAACAGATAACACAGCGAATGCCTGATCAGTCAATCAAACCTTAAGTCAACAAAAACCAGACACTACTAGGCTTATAAGACGTATTCAAGCTGTGTTGTTTGCTAATATATTAGCTGGTATTAAGTTATCAACCTATGGAATTTTTATCTTGACAGTGGTCCGATTTTTTAGAATATTATAAGCCGCATACATGATGTGCCATAAGCTCATTACATAGTTGTGTAGCACACAGTATGCATGTTGTAAAATACTTTATATTATTCAAGAAATAACCCATTGAAGGAAGTATTTTTGCATTTTTATTTTTGTCAAGTGTTTAACATTTCACTAGCGAAAGACGGTCCTAGTTTCATATATTACCCATTGCAACTCATGTTGACGTGCTTTTTTGTATTTTGTAAGGCTGTGCGTTTTGTTAAAATGGTTAACGGAATGTTACTGTTTGCTATAGCCTTCAGTCCAATGAATTTCAGTTTCTTTAAGTTCTTTTAAAATCAAAGTCACCTTTCGATGATATGGAGGTGGAAAATACTGTACTGTATTAATTTTTCACGTTTTTTGTTTTTTACGTATGTATTCTACCACCAGCTGTGACCTTTTCTTAGCAGCTTCATGATTAGTTTCACATTTCAACACGTTTTATTTTACTTTTCAGGTCATTCTCATTAGACTGAGATTTTTTAGCTCAACAATATAACATTCAGATTCTGGACCACACCATTTTCAGATTCTGGATCAACACCATTTTCTGTGTATGTTTCTTCGTATAAGCTGTGTTAACAGGAGTAGGGCAAAGGCTGCTAAGGTCCCAATAAAACCACCTTTTTGATTAATTAGAGATAATTTTTTGTTCCCAATGTTCTCAACAAGTGTTTATGACGTTTCAGCTTTTGATAAGCTTGCGGATTTAATGGTATATGCCCTTTTAAAATGTTGAGACAAATTTCACACCAGCTGGTTAATTCGTCTTTTGTCGCTTGTTTTAGTAAAGCCTTACGTCGTTGTGGTACATTGTGTGCCAGCAAATGAAGGAATGGTTGATTAGATTTTAGTTGCTTTGGCATGTTGCTTCATTCAATGTAAAAGCTAGAAATAATTAATATACTATAGAAATAGCCCTATTTACATAAACGAAAGATATGTCATGTGGTAAAATACCAGTACGAACAGTACGAATGTAAAGATGCTCTTCTCTTTTAGGTTTTAGGAAAGTAAGCAAGTACCCAAAAGGTTTGGTTGTAGCGTCTTGGAACGCTTGAATCAAAACTTGTGATTTGCATGGATACATTTGACGCTCCAGTGTTGTAATTTGTTGATATCTCTCGAATTCTTAAACAAAATAACATAATTGGAGTTTAATGTAATATTCCGCATTTATTTTTTTGATAAAACAAATTGTGTACAATAAACAGAATGCTTAAATCATTATGGCTGGTAGCCATGCCAAGCAAACGCATATGAGTTCATCGCTATGGCACTGTGTCATTAAGTCATCAATAACCAGGAGATTGGTTGATTGTAGGATCAAACCGGTCTTCAGTATCTTCTGTTACGCCTTTATGAAACATCACCTGATGCATAGACTTGCATAAAGGTCGATCAGCACCATATAACCATAAAATATGTTATGGAGGTGGATCTATTAGTTTATGCTCAATAATATCTTTAACTAGAAATCCAAAGCATATGGGTGTCTGAATTGCATGATTAACCACTGTATGGCTTTGTCTTTTATCCACCTGTTGAATTTTTCGGCCACCCCGTCAACTTCACAAAGTGTTCGGTTTGTCTTTTTCGCTTTCGTGTTTTTAAAACCTTTTCCATTTTAAATAATGAATCAGCGTCTTTTGAAATGGTTTGTAATTCTTCTTCATAAAAATGACCATCTATAGGCTCATGTACAAAGTTTTTAAGTCTGAACTAGTTAATACCCTGCTTGCGACATTGATATGCAATGATAAAGACTTCATCAGTTCATTTCTGTGGGAAATGCGTACTTGAGCTTTTATTTTAAATTTATACAGCTTGACGTTTATAAGAAAATTTAATAGTATCCATGTACATACGTTTCCATACTTTGGCCTTGTTTGTTTTATTAACACCAGCAGATGATAAGCCACGTAATGATGTATGAAGTCTATTATTGTAATTGGCTACGATATGTTGTAAGATGTCAGTATACTTGTATGTCTGATTTTAAAAAAAAGCGGTACAGTAATCCCTTTACGGTACGTATGACACGCTCGGCATAATTCGCTTTGGTTTCTTTTTTGTGTAGACATAAATACCTTGTTTTTTTTCAGAAATTGTTTCACCCACCGGTTAGTGAATTCTGTCCCTTTTTCTGACCGTAACAACTTAGGTCGTCTGTCTGTTCTCTGTAAAATAGTTTTAAAAGCTTGTGCCACAGTCATGTTCTTACTAAGTAATGGTTCTATCCAAAGATATTTGAAAAAAAATCAATGACGACCAGTAGAAAATGAATGCCCTCGTTATGTGGAGAAAGACTGGTAACGTCTATCCATGTCCCATAACTCGTCTATATCTTGCCTTATAATACGCTGCCGTTTGAATTTGTATTGATTGGTTGTAAGAGTGTAAACGCGTCTTGATCACGAATCCATTTTTTTACATTATGATCGGAAGTTGGATTTTCTGTTTCTTTTCGCATTTGATATAATTTATAGGGTCCAGCAAAAGTACCAAGATGACTTGGATCACAATAAATTTCATTTAAATAATCTTTTCAATTAATAATAACACCATTTATTTTACAATAACACAATAACCATTATAGTCATTCTTAATATAACATTATAGACATGCTTAGTAAAACAACCCTAGCTTGACTATGAGAACATCACTTATGCTCAATTGTTTCTGTTTGTATAACAACTATTACTTTATATGTTGATTATACTGTCTATCTCCTTGGTACTCTTCCGCAGTTGTTTCCACTCAGCATGTGTAAGCAGTATGCCTCGTTTTGGTAACATAAGCACGTCCATCTTTAGTAGTAAAGTAGTCGCGGATATTTTCGCGGAGCTTTTCATTGTACCAACATATTTTCACGCCTTTTCCATTCCCAGTTGGGATGAGAACTGATTGTTTTAAGTGTTGTTGTTGAGTGTCGTTTGCACTTTCTTGTGTGAAGGTTGGTTCGTCACATTTTCATGCTTGTACACTTTCACAACTTTTCCAATTGGAATAAGAACTGATTGTTATAAATGCTGTTGTGGTGTAACTGTGAGAGAGTTAGTTTCCCACTCACATTTTCTTCTCCTGAATGCATTTTTTCACTCATCAACAGTTAGTTTTAAAATGATGATGAAGTGTACCCTTTTATTGTATGGTAATGTTCACTAGCGCATGCGCTGCTAAACATATTTCTGCTACTACAAACAGAAAGTATGGTGAATAATCATAATCAACACACCAAGGCTGCTACACTTTTGCGTAAATTCCACCAACACTTGATAAATCGGTAAGTTGAGCTGTTCTTTTTTTTAGTGTGTATTACGTATTACAAGTACATAAACACAGCATCAAGTTTTTCTTTCAGAGAAGAATAGGTTGTTAAGACAAAAGGCTTTTCTCGGTGTAAACTAATGTACATCCAATGTGCATAACGTTTTTTAAATTCAAATTCCATAACACGATACGATTCTACTTGCTTCCATTTTGGCGGAGCGTTCAACACCCTAAGTTCACCACAAACCTTGCAGAAATTGTCTGGTTCACATTCTTTACAGTTGTACAAGTGCCATGACAATGGCACTTGTTTCCGAAGAACTCAGATCCACCACAGTACTCGTAAATGTAAGTTGGTTGAGCGCATATTTATTGTAATTTATCATTTCTCTCAGATCCTCTTCCTTCAACTCACTTCTTTCATGCCTTCATCAAAGCTGCATTTCCAATGTTTCATCACATTTTACTGGCTTTCCTTTCAGCAGATCAGCAACTTTTGGTATGATTTCTAATAATTTTTTTACATTCCTCACCATTTAGGTTGCTGTAGTTGTTGTACACTTTGGTGTCCACTTTGAAATAAAGTGGAAACTAACTTATTTCTTTTCACCATACGTAATGACCCTAATGTGTTTATCGTTAGAGATTTTGAGTTCATATCCCTCATCACGAATGGGGTAACTATTTACTCTGATTTTATCCAACATAAGATTTGTGAAAACAGCCCATGTAGTCCCACGTAAAAGACGCACAAATTGTCCAAATGACCCTTCTTCCACGGCGACTAGTAAGCTATCGCTGATTATGAATTGTAACGGCGTAAGTGCCATTTAGATTGGTGCGGGGTACGAGCCTTGAAATTAAATATCAATTAGTACATTCATTACGGGAGAGGAAGGGACGAATTCTGTAGCCTGCAGCATTTTTGTGAGTTATCTTGTCCCTATTGGTTGGACGTAAAATTAGCGCTCTTTCCGCTGTTATCATAGAATCTAGCTCATTTGAAACTTGGCACAGCATGGGTGAGTATCTAAGGGTTGAGAGTAGTCTGGTGACAGAAGGCACTATTGTCGGTAAATAAACTGTTTATTTTTATGTTCTTTAGAAATATTAGAGGTAGTATTTTCTTGTATCTGTTTGCAGATGCATGGGACTTTAAATAATTTACCAGTTTGTATTAGTTGTAGCTTCAGCTTATTTAATATTTGTTAGCTTCAGAATTGGGTTTCTTGATTGTGAAACGTGCTTGTCATTTCTCAGTGAACCATCTACAATAACGAGGTGTAACACCAAAGCGTTATCTTTCAGACGTCATATGAATGTTGCGATCATGGTTGCGTTCATGGTTGTGGCTGCTGAGTGATATTAAAGTTCATTCTTTATATACCTGATGCCACAGGACATCACAAACTGTTTAACCAATCATATTATCCGTTCCTTTTGGACGTCATATGAATGTTGCAACATTGTTTGCGTTCACGGTTGTGACTGCTGAGTGATACTAAAGTTCATTCTTTTTCTACCTGATGCCACATGGCATCACAAACTTTTTAACCAATCATATTATCAGTTGCTTTCGGACGTCATATGAATGTTGCGACATTGGTTGCACTCCCGGTTGTGACTGCTGAGTGATACTAAAGTTCATTCTTTTTATACCTGATGCCACATGACATCACAAACTTTTTAACCAATCATATTATCAGTTGCTTGAAGACGTCACCGAATTTTTAAGCAATCATATTAGTTGTTTGATTCCTCACCTCAATAGGCTATGAACCATTTTCTAACCAGTTCTTTTACTTCAGGAAGCCATTCGTTTTCTGTATGTTAATAGCCCCTGTGGTGCAATTTGATTGGTTGAGAAATGGACGATTGATGTAAAATATAGTGACAGACGGCTGGACGGGCAGACGGGGACGGTTGGACAAATTGACAGACCCGAATTTTATACTCCCAGGCTTCGCACTCCGCGGTGGCGAGGGTCTAAAGAAACAGGGGGAAGTTTTTATTTTATTTTGCTGTTCTTTAATTTATTTTGTTATTTTTTAATAAGCATCTTATTTCATTAGTCTGTAAGTGTGTACTATTTTTGGCTTCACATGTAGTGTCCGTTTCATGCAGTGTCCTTGAATCTTTTTATTTATTATATACCTCTCTTTTGGTCTCGTTTCATTGGTATGTAAAAACCTACTGTTTCACATTTAAAAACCATTAGTTTCATATGTCCGTAATATGTAGTGTCCTTGAATCCAAGTCCCAAAATGAGGGGTGTAGAGAGGTAAGATGTGGGGGTGGATAAGGGATGGAGAAATTAAGAAACATTTTTTATGCCCGGAGTCTTAGAAAATGTGCTCGGGCTGAAACATAAAATTATACTTTATTTCACGATTTTTTAACTCACAAACTCATGCCAAGACAATTTTAGCGTATTTCTTAAGAAGAGGTGGCTCTGATAAGAACCGAAGATGTTGTTATACCTAGTAGTCACACTTATTCTTGCCCCACCCCCAAGAACTTACATTTACATTGCTACTTGTAGTACTGCTTTATGATAAAAAGCCGACCAACATACTTAAATGGATATCTGTTAAAACCATCCAAATATTTAGTGTGACCCCACACCAGTAGCAACTCGTACAGTCAGCGTCCCATACTACAGATAAGTAACTGTAGCATAGGAAACCACCACATGTTCTGCAACAAACCGGCGTGGAGCATTATGGTCCACGGAACAGTTGTGTGGCTCGCCCTCATACCGTAGGATAACGTAGCATCTGTAGCACTCGATGCGATTCATTTTGACTTATGTCTAACTTTCACCTTTTTGTTGATTACATACCTCACTTTTCGTCTAATTTCATTTGTCTCTAAAAGTCTACTATGATTGGCTGAACTTTATCCTTAACATACCGTGTCCTTGATATTCAATTAACTTATTTCTTAACATGCCGTGTCCTTGACATCCAGTGTCCTTAAAATGCAATGTCTTTGATATTCAGTGTCCTTGACATCCAGTGCCCTTTACTGTCCTTCAATCACCTCAAGGTCACGGGGGTTCTTACCCACATCGCCACTTCATTTTCTGAAATCATTTCCGAAAACTGTTTTCATACCTCTATTATATACCTACTGTCATCATCGTGAATAAACGTGCAAACGATTGTCTTGATGTTTTCCTCGACCTCTGCGGTCACAGATACCTTATTTTATGGGTTATTTTCTCAAAGCTTCAGCCTAGTTTCTTGTGACCAGAGAATGAAAACCTCTGGTTGGTTGAGGTTGTAAATTGCCCTTAACACCTAGCTTTGACAAAACACAACCACAAAAATCGTTTGTAACCCATTTCTGTTCTTATTTTTGTGCGTGTGAGAGAAGAATTTACTTAGTACAACTATTTTTGGGGTTTGGCACAGCAGGGAAAACTAGAAACACAAAGATAAATTACTCGTGGTCTGAGGCCTGGGCATTAAATTATTTATTATATTAAATAGAGGTCCGCCTACAAAGAAATGATAGAAAAAAAGACGAACATGCAGTTTTCATAAGCCAGATTGAATGGTGCCCCCTATAAGCATATTCATAATGCGATCAGATGTAAACGGTAAACAAAAAACACGTGTTTACGGACTTGAAAGTGAAGAGAAAATGTGTCACAATCAACTGCAATCGTCCTCAAAATCGAAAATGAATTATTACTGTGACGATATTTACAGCACAGCCTGAAAACGAAACGTCATCTAATTACAAATGTCATATAATTAAACCATTTGTGTATTTGTTGCGTTGTTATTTTGCGATTTGAGTTGAAATAAATTACTTCCGTTGAACTGAAAAAAAAATGAGAAGGAACGTTCGAAAGGGAGAAAATACTTGTTTATGAGGCGGGCTTGTGAGGTTACTTCTTAAACCCCATGAATTTAAGGCGTATAAATTAAAGCTTATTTTCACTGATGACAGAAAAGAAGGCATTTTGAAGGTAAATTTGTATTTTAAAGGGTAAATTGTTGGTAATTTTACACACGTCCTACGGGTGACTTTGCGTGCATTGATTTGAAATTAATAAAGATATAACTGATAAAATTCCGCGACTAAGGGGGGATTACGCCAGAAATAATAATTACACGTATCAAATAAACACTTAATATTTATTTTCTTAAGTGCAAAACCGAGTCAAATATTAATGGTCGCTGACCGCAGTACCGATTACGCGTCATCCCATCTGTGCAAAAATAGTGCGTTGTAATTTTTTTTTTTTTTTTTTGCATTTGGGGCCGGTCCGTACGGCCCTACGGCTTCAGGCAAAAAACACGCACGCACTCAAAATGACGTATTACTATTTTATTTTACCCGCTCGACATCTAGCCACACACAATAAAAACTTCCGCCTGAGGATTAGGGAAGTTTAAAGTTTAAAACGGTACCTAATTTCACCTAAATGTCATCTATATTTCTTACATTTAAAAAGATGTGTAGGTTTGCTTTCGTTAGATATGTTGTCGTACATAAACAGTGTTAACCGGTTTCAAGCAATCACTTTCAGTGGACTCAGTCCCACCGAGTCCCAGCGGACCCTAGCTCCAAGAAGCGGTGCGCTAATAAGTTTCCAGGCACGGCTTCAAAGCCTCGCTATATAACGATAAGCAAGTCAACTGCGCTCGCTTTGAGGCACCCCTGTGGCTACTTTGTGCGAGATTCAACGACCCATAGGTTTTTATTGCCATTTGCTAAAGGCCCTCAAAGTACAACGGTAATCATTTACAACGTCTGTGTTACGCTTTCTTCAAAAGAAAATAATACGGAAATAACCCCAATCTCCCGCAATAATTGACATTTGTTTGTATATAGGGGGCATACTTTATTACGTGAAATAGTAACAATAATTTTTGCTATTATCCACCAAAAAACTTTTAAATTGATTTTTCAAAAAGAACGTAAAAATAAAAAGTCAAATATTGTGGGTATACAAAATAAATTTATACCTAACTCTGCATCTATCAACTATTTTAGTATGTATTTTAGAAATAAATTATGACCCCTTTATTTAAATTTTCGGTCCCTTGACTTTGGTCACGTGACATTTAAAGGCCAGAATGTAAACAAACATTTGACAGGTGGGTGCGGAAGCTAACTTTTCTGCACATTTATGAACAAATAAAAGATATACAGCTCACTAAAAACTATGCCTGTTTTACAAAAAGGGCATATTGGGCATGAACTTTCTGTAGATGTTTGAATAATAGGGGCTGGTATGCAGGATTCGTGCCTCAGAAAATATGAAATTGACTCCTATTAGTGGAGCAATGGAAGGCTTCGTATCTCTGACAGAGAGATGTACGATGTTATACACGTCAGAGCTACTCGGAGCTAATCGGACCCTAGCTGCAAGTCAGCTCTTTATTATTTATACTTGGTATATTTGTTTATCAGATCTACAACACGTTACATTGTATTGCTCATAGGGGTCAACTTGAGTTGCTCTGAGGCACTTCGTCGGCACAATAATACATATTATGTTGGCATATAAACCAGTAACCTAGGTCAAATCCGCCTGTACCTGTACCGTCGCCACCTCCCGAAAACAACAATTATCCCAGAAATGATATTTTTTGCCGAACCTCCCGGCAACTGCCACTGATTCTCGAATTCAAAATACCGAGCAGCTGTAAGTAAACCGTCAGTATACACATATGAAATCAGGTTTGTGGTCATTTGTAATCCTTATAGCTCTTAATCCCAGTGGACATAACAGCCATTTTGAAAAGCGAGTTGATAGTCTTACAGTTTGCACTTAAAATTTGTTTCGGGATGATAGAAGAAAGTGGCGAGTTACAGCTGGAAAATCCTTCCCGAAAGAATACATCGACCTGGCATTTTCGTAAATCATAACATTTTACTTCGCGCATAACAGAAAACTTGTGTAAAATTCTATATTTGCTACATACAAAAACATATCCGGATCACGTCCAAAATATGAGAGTCATTGCGCAAAAACCATTGAAAAGTAGCGAACGGTCTTAGGTTACTGGTATATAGTTGTAGTCCTAGATGACTCTTGCTTCCCAGCAAGAGTCATAGTTCCTATAATTTAACTTGTCATTCATGTCAATTTTGCCAATCTCGGCGCACGACTGGGGCCAATGGCGTTATTTTAGAAAGGATGCATCACATAAATAACCTAATTATATGTCTCCCCCTAAGGGCGACATATGTCCCCTAAGGGAGACATATATAGCATTTGGTGTGTCCGTCCGCCCGTCTGTCTTGCCGTCCGTCTGTCCGCAGTGAGTTCGTATGAAATTAATAAGTCGATTTTTCTCAAAACATACATACATATTGGGGTACATGTCTAGATGATGTCCGTGGTATTTTTTTTTTTCGTTTCCTCAAAAATTCTATTCTTGGCAAATTTTTGAACATAGGGGGTGTTTTCGTGCATTTTTTTCACTTTGGCAGGCTATATCTCCAAAACAGTTTGTTGGATTAGGCTGAAACGTGGCAAGAACAACACACATATAGTTCAAAGGTTTACTGTGAAGTTTTACGTGATTTCCGGTGAAAATGTATTTTTGGCGAATTTTTAATTTTTTGATTTTGAACTTTTTTTGGCAATGTTGTTGCGATATCTCCGAAACGGTTTGTTAGGCCCCAACCCTACAGGGTTGGGGCCTATAGACTTGGGGTGTCTGTCTGTCCGTCTGTCCGTGCCCACAATGATTATGCTATGTGGTGGATTTTCTGTACATCCGTCACTTATGTGGTTTTTCTTCCTTATGTGGTGGTTCTTATGAGGTATCCACATAAGTACCCATTGAGCACAAAACAAACCACATAAGGGAGTCCGTCAAAGTCCGTTGATCAACTGTCCTGTAACACCATCTGTTGGAAAATAATGCAACTATAAAGCTAATTTCTAAAGCAAATAAGGAGAGCAGCATTTGTTTAAATCCCGCTGTGGGGTGGGGAGAATCTTAAGAATACACCCACTGCGGACAATGTTTGTATTTTTGGGGATTTTTTGAAGAATAAACTTCAAAGTGCGTTTCCTCCTACAGTTTTTATTCGATTTCATTTATTTTTGGTATCTAGTATGAGGCAGCCCTAGATGGGTCGGCCATACGGCTTGTGCTTTTTCACTCGATCTTGAATTTTGATTTTAGGAGAAATTTTTGAAGAAAATACCTCAAAATGAATCTTATCCTACAGTTTTATCCGTTTATTTAACTTGTGTTAATGTGTGGTTACTATTTTAACATGCACACTGGTCCGAAATATGAACCGCGCATCGACGCAATTTAAGTTAACATGCGCCGTGATCCGAAATGTGAACCGCGCATCAGCGCAAGTTAAACAAACATGCGCACTGGTTCCAAATGCGAACCGCGCATTAACGCAAGTGAAATAAACATGCGCACTGGTCCGAAATGCCAACCGGGTATCAACGCAAGTTAAATAAACATGTGCACTGGTCTAAAATAAGAAACGCGCATCAACGCAAGCCGAATAAACATGCGCAGTTGTCCGAAATGTGAACCACGCACCAACGGAAGTTGAATAAACCTGCGCACTGGTTCGAAATGCGCAACCGGACTAGACGCAAGGTAAATAAACATGCCCACTGGTTCGAAATGCGAACCGCGCATCGACGCAAGTTAAATAAATATGTGCACTGGTCCGAACAAAGAACCACGCATCGATGCAAGTTAATTAATCATGCGCACTGGTCCGAAATGTGAACCGCGCATCAACGCAAGTTAAATAAACATGCGCACTGGTTCCAAATGCGAACCGCGCATAAACGCAAGTGAAATAAACATGCGCACTGGTTCCAAATGCGAACCGCGCATAAACGCAAGTGAAATAAACATGCGCACTGGTCCGAAATGCCAACCGGGCATCAACGGAAGTTGAATAAACATGCGCACTGGTTCGAAATGCGCAACCGGACATGGACGCAAGGTAAATAAACATGTGCACTGGTCTAAAATAAGAAACACACATCAAGCAAGCTAAATGAACATGAGCACTAGTCCGAAATGCGAACCGCTCATCAACGGAAGTTGAATAAACATGCGCATTGGTTCGAAATGCGCAACCGGGCATGGACGCAAGTTAAATATGCGCACTGCTTCGAAATGCGAACCGCGCATCGACGCAAGTGTAATAAATATGCACACTGGTCCGAAATTTGAACCGCGCATCAGTGCACATTAACCAAACATGCACACTAGTTCAAAATGTGAACCGCGCATCGATGCAAGTTAAATAAACATGCGCATTTGTCTAAAACAAGAACCGTGCATCAACGCAAATAAAAGAAACATGCGCACTGGTCCGAAATGCGAACCGCGCATCGATGCAAGTTAAATAAACATGCGCATTCGTCTAAAATAAGAACCGTGAATCAACGCAAATAAAAGAAACATGCGCACTGGTCCAAAATGTGAATCTCGCATCAACGCAAGCTAAACAAACCTGCGCACTAGTCCGAAATGCAAACCGCGCATCGACGCCAGATAAATAAACATGCGCACTGGTCCGACAAAAGAACCATGCATCGACGCAAGTTGAATAGACATGCGCAGTTTCCGAAATACGCATCACGCATTAACGCACGTTAAATATATGCACTGGTCGGAAAAGGAAACCACGCATCGACGCAAGTTATGTAATCATGCGCACTGGTCCGAATTGTGAACCGCGCATCAACGTAAGTTGCATAAACATGCGCAGTGGTCCGAAATGCGAACCGGGCATCGACGCAAGTTAAATGAACATGCGCACTGGTTCGAAATGCGAACCACGCTTTGACGCAAGTTAAATAGATAAATTGGTCCCAAATACAAACCGCGCATCAGTGCACGTTAACCAAACAACGCAAGTTAAAAAAATATGCGCAGTTTTTCCAAAGGGGAACCACGCATTAACGCAAGTTAAATAAACATGCGCACTGGTCTAAAATAAGCACAACGCATCAACGCAAGTTGAATAAATATGCGCAGTTGTGAAAGATAAGTTGTAAAATATCTTTATACAGTAAAGTGCCACATATATAATTCCGTTTATTTACAAATGACACACACAAAGCATAAACATTATTGACATTGACATGACGCCTGCTGGGAACCATACAAGGGCACGGGCAAATATAAACCACCACATAAGTATTTTTTATTCTCAAATAATACTGTCCGTGACCTACCACTTAAATGCATTTCAGGCATATCAAATGCTACCACATAATGCAGCCACCACATGAGATACCTCTCGTTGGTCTGCCCGTCCGTCTGTCTGTCCGTCATCGCTTTTTTGTACAAGCGATATCTCGAGAACGCAGAGGCCTAGAGACTTGATGTTGGGCTCATTTGAAAGGTCTCGACTTGTAGATGGGCCTTTTGGCCATTTTGGCCAAATTCGATCACGTGATCTTGGCCAAATTGGCCAAAAACGCAAAAAAATCGACTTGTGTTTGTACAGGCGATATCTCGAGAACGCAGAGGCCTAGAGACTTGATGTTGGGCTCATTTGAAAGGTCTCGACTTGTAGATGTGCCTTTTGGCCATTTTGGCCAAATTCGATCACGTGATCTTGGCCAAATTGGCCAAAAACGCAAAAAAGTCGACTTGTGTTTGTACAGGCGATATCTCGAGAACGCAGAGGCCTAGAGACTTGATGTTAGGCTCATTTGAAAGATCTCGTGTTGTAGATGTGCCTTTTGGCCATTTTGGCCGAATTCGATCTCGTGATCTTGGCCAAATGGGCCAAAAACGCAAAAATCGACTTGTGTTTGTACAGGCGATATCTCGAGAACGCAGAGGCCTAGAGACTTGATGTTGGGCTCATTTGAAAGGTCTCGACTTGTAGATGTGCCTTTTGACCATTTTGGCCAAATTCGATCACGTGATCTTTTCCAAATTGGCCAATAATGCAAAAAATCGACTTGTGTTTGTACAGGCGATATCTCGTAAACGCAGATGCCTAGAGACTTGATGTTGGGCTCATTTGAAAGGTCTCGACTTGTAGATGTGCCTTTAGGCCATTTTGGCCAAATTCGATCACGTGATCTTGGCCAAATTGGCCAAAAACGCAAAAAATCGACTTGTGTTTGTACAGGCAATATCTCGAGAACGCAGAGGCCTAGAGACTTGATGTTGGGCTCAATTGAAAAGTCTCGACTTGTAGATGTGCCTTTAGGCCATTTTGGCCAAATTCGGTCACGTGATCTGCTAAATTTTGGGGGTAAAAAAAGATTTTCCGCCAGCCAGTATCATTGTTTTTCAAAGTTTTGAGCAGAAGTAGGACATTTATTTTTCTTGGCCTAAACTGGCCAACAGGTTCAAAACCATAGACGACCCCTTACAATTTTGGGGGCGTTGGGGCCTGTTAGTGTTCACTGAATACTTGTTGGATTAGGCTAAAACTTGGTAAGAAGAACTCACAAAACGTGTAAATATTTACTGCGAAGTTTTTCTTCATTTCCGTTGAAAAGGTATTTTTGGCGAATTTTTCAATTTTTGATTTTTAACTTTTTTCACCATATTGTTGCAATATCTCCGAAACAGTTGGTTGGATTAGGCTGATACGTGGCAAGAATAACCCACATATAGTGCAAATGTTTACTGCAAAGTTTCTTTTCATTTCCCTTGAAAATGTATTTTTGGCGATTTTTTTAATTTTTGAATTTTAACTTTTTTGGCCATAATTGTTGCGATGTCACCGAAACAGTTTGTTGGATTAGGCTGAAACATAGCAAGAATAACCCATATGTAGTGGAAATGTTTACTGCGAAGTGTTTCTTCATTTTCTGTAAAAATGTATTTTTGGCGATTTTTTTTCCACGTGACTGATTGGGGGGCGGGGGAGACATATCCGTTTTTGTTTTAACAAAAACACTAGCCAATCTAGTTATAAATTGTGGCGAACAAGTTTTATGGTTAAATAAAATTTTGTAATGAGAAAAATAGATGTTTTCTTTAGAATAAGGTACAGAATCCCCCATTATCTCCCACAACAACAATGAATCTTTTGCAGACCAGGGTTCGCGCTGGGTTCTCAGAAAAATGAGTCAAAAAAGGAAAGTGTGACTCATTTGGGTCCAGAAAGACTCGGTGGGTTCCGAAAAAGTGAGTCATTTCGTAAAAAAATGCCCAAAAAGTGGACAAAACCCCGCCAACGCGAACCCTTCAGACTATATAAACAACTTGTGTTCTTGTGTTATAACTAGAAACAAATGAAAAAAAAAATGAAGCTGTAAATAAATTCAGTATTGAAATACCTATTGAAATTTAATTAAAAAAAAAAATTGCTTGTAATTTCACTTTTTTCATATTGTTCTATTTATAAGGTATGAAAAGAAATTGTTTGTATAGTTTGCATCATGAAATAATTAAAATAATTCGATTTCTGTGACATTTGATTTAACGGTAGTCTGTTCCGGAATAGACTACCGTTTTGAATGATTTTGACAATTTTGAATGATTGCTGCCTAGGTTGTTCTCTCTTGAAAATTTACTATTTCTGTCACCGCGCCAAAAATTGGCCATATTAGGGCATTTGAAAATTATATGACGATCCGCCAAAAAATTGGCCACATGGTGGCATTTATAATTTTTTGGCTAATGGGGGGGGGGGGGGAGTCGGGGGAGGTATAAATCGTTCTTCCACAATTTTGGTTAGATTGCCTTCAAATTTCACATAAAAATTGGCTAAATCGGAAGCATTTAAAAATTTAGTAGCCAATTTTTAAGTTGCTTCTGTTCCCACAATTTTGACCAGATTCCTCTACAATTTTGTGCGCATGTTCCCTATATGGTTCTGTTCCGAAATTATACTTTTTTAGTCCAATCGTCAATTAAATTTTGGAGATGAAAACTTGAATTATTGATATCAATAAAAACAACACAATTTTTGATCTTAAGAATTATATGTCTCCCTCTTGCCGTCTGTCTGTCCGCTGTGAATTCTTATGAAATTAATGAGTCGATTTTTCTCAAAACATACATACATATTGGGGTACATGTCTAGATGATGCCCGTGTTAATTTTTTTTTCGTTTCTGCAAAAATTCTATTTTTGGCAAATTTTTTAACATGGGGGGGGGGTGTTTCGTGCATTTTTTTCACTTTGGCAGGCTATATCTCCAAAGCAGTTCGTTGGATAAGACTCAGACATCGCAAGAAGAACATACAGATAGCGCAAATGTATACTGCAAAGTTTTTTTTCATTTCCATTAAAAGTGTATTTTTGGCGATTTTTTAAATTTTTTATTTTTAAGTTTTTTCTGCCATATTGTTGCGATATCTCCGAAACAGTTTGTTGGATTGGGCTGAAACATGGCAGCAAGAACCCATATATAGTGCAAATGTTTACTGCGAAGTTTTTCTTCATTTTCTGTAAAAATGTATTTTTGGCGATTTTTTAAAATTTTTTGGTCTCGCCAATGTTGTACTTTTAAGCAAGGAATTTTTTCTACGTGGCTGATTAGGGGGGGGGGGGGGGGGAGACATATCCGTTTTTGATTCAACAAAAACACTGGCCAGTCTAGTTGCTTCTTATTTATACAGTAAAAAAATTAAAAGAAAGATTTTGTGTTCAAGGACCAGTCATTATTTTATTCACATATGTGTGCTTCTGATTATTGTATGTAAAAAAATAGACTGATATTTTGATATCAAAAATCTATTTTTGAGATCAAAAAATCATTTGCAGATCTCCAAAACAAAATAAATAAAGTCTCATTCTGAATTAATAATATCTGAAATAAATTCTTGATATCAATCAAAAGAAAATAAAATATTGAGCTCAAAATTGATATTTTGTTCTCAAATATTTCATTTTTGCCATCAAGAATTGAATTTTCGATCTCAAAAAAAAAATCCATTTTAGAGATCATTCAATCATTTTTGATATCAATAAATATTTTTTGATATCTCTAAATATTTATGGAGATCAAGAATTATTTTTGACATTAAGAATACATTTATAGATATCCAAAAATAATTACAGATAGCAAAAATTATTTCTTGATATCCAAATATGAATATTTTTACATCAAAAATTAATTCTTGGTATAAAAAAAATCACTTTTTGAGATTAAAATTTAATTTTTAATATCAATTATTCCATAATAAAGGCGAAAATGGCATTCCATACGAATGTTCTCTAGGTAACCCCCCCCCCCCCCCCCCCCTTGAAAAATGTCTTTGCTTCGCGATCCGCCAAAAATTGGCCAAACTGGGGTATTTTAAATTATTTTGTTGCACATTTTCAAACCGCTTCTCCACCTACAATTTTGATCAGATTATGTTCCAATTTTGCACAATTTACTCTTGAAAAAGTACTTTTTTGGTGATCCACCAAAAATTGACGGAATTGGAGGGGGGCATTTTAAAATTTTTTGGTAGCCAATTTTCAAATGCTTTTTGATCGTATTCCTTTCCAGTTTAGTACTTTTGTTCTCTTGATGGTTCTCTCTTGAAGAAATTCCTCTTTTTCTCCGGGAACTTTTTTTTCAGGGAGGATTTGCTCCGTACACCTCTGTTATCGGAATTATGACTCTTGCTGTAATCACGTCCACTAAACTTCGTTGTAGGTTAGTATGCGAATAGCATAGAGACTGGTGATGGCGCCGTACGAGGTTTTAGACTGGCTTGCGGACGACAGTCCTGTCATCAAAATTGATTTCCTTCTTCCCACGGGCATTATTGTGCCACTCCAGGTTGACAGGGATTCGTCAATTTCAGAAATAAAAGGGGTAAGTTGTTGTTGCCGTGATGTGTGAGAACAACACGACACATCGGCGCGTAGTTTGATTTTTTCCCTCATATAAAGGGATATTTTATGCACGTACCTTCTCGGGAAATAGATGGGCCCCGGTATTGCAGAGGTAACATATACATTGCAAGTGTGATAGCTGAAATAATTTTTAAACGGCTAAAACAAAATGTGCTGAAAAATACCTTGTTGAATTCTTAAGTTCAACTTGAATTGTATGTCAGAGTGCAAATGCACAAAGCAGAAGAAAAGTAATCCAAATGTGTCCCATGTAATATGCAAAAAAAAAAAAAAAAACGTAGCATTTAACTCATGACAACTTCTAGAAGTACTTTTTTCAGGGGTGCTGTTACCATTTTAAGTGAGTTTAGGATATTTATCATGCACTTTGCTCATGTACTTTGTGCTGTTGTTTTCAAGCTCCTTTGGGAAGAGGCACAGCAGTATCCACTATATAAAGACTTGGGCGACAAAAACCAATATATTTTTCAATGTGTGACGAGGACTGCGTCTAAGGTAGGCTGACTGTGCTGCATTCAGGGTGTATATTTTACCCGCTCCCTCTGTCTGCCAACCCTTCCCTCTTCCCCGTGGGAGAACTATTACTGAATCAAAAAAGAATACAATCTTCGAAAAGAGGGTAAACAAGTTGCTTTGGGTATTTCAGAAAATTCTTGTGGTTTGTTTTTACTTCGGTGTAAATAAAAACGTCCAGAAAGCAAATAAATAAGATAAAGAAAGAGAGGATTGCTACTTCTACCGCTGTTATGTGTTTAAAGGGCGAATTTCTCGTTGTAGGTTTAGTTTTCGTAAACCCAATAATGGGAAACCAGGTTGATAAATTCACCCAAGAAGTCGAATCGTTTTGTAATTCCACGCTTTCCTTTAAGCATGAAGTTCCACAGCTATAACGGGAAACTATGTGCGTTGGAGTGGATTTGTTCCCTGAAGGAAAAGCTAGGGAACTAATTTACCTTAAAACACAACAAGTCGTGGTCTGTGATCGCGTGAAGGAGTGGCGGACTGAGGCGCATCGCTATTATTTCGGCAACGAGCAAAATACAGAAAATATGTTAAAATCAGATATTAGTGTAATTTAGTTGCCATATTTTCTCGCGTTTTTAACACCTGACTGCACTTTGAAACCAGTGACGCCGCAGTTATGGTGCGATGGCTGCAGTGTCTTGGATTTCTGCAGGTGGAGCTCCTGGACGAAAGCCGTTTTCTGGATGATTACCGACCATTTGGAAAGTTTCTTAAAGTCGTGAAAAAGCCATCAGACAAAGAGGAAAAGATAGTGAATGCGCACATCACTTATCTCATAGGGAAAGGTGCGTGCAGCCATGCTTTCTGGGCTCGGTATTCAGGACATGTTTCCTTTCCGTGCTCCACATGTGTTGTGTGTAAAGTTAATATTTCCATTGACATTGAGACTAAAAAACGGAATTAACGTGAAACATAACTTGAATGGATGTGTTTGTAATGTAGGAAAGGGCCTGGTGCCTTGTTGCTAAAGGTGTGTCGTGATTTTGTTTTATGTTTACGGCAGGGATCCATGAGTTTGATTCGATGAGCCAGCCGGAAGTGAGCGACTTCCGGCGAAAAATGCGAGAAGAGTGCGAGGCCATTGCTAAATCCCGGGATGCCAAGGTATTTCCTTAAAGGTGGAGGGGTGGGCTACAGCTGTCACTTTGTACTACCCGACAGGCTGCGTAAGGTCATGTGTGCACAGTTATATGGATGGAAGTAACAAGGCAGCATAAATATCAAGGTGATAGAATAGGAAGTTAATAGTTAAAAAATGGATGACATTTGGAAGGTAACTCAGAGGAAATATCTTGTGCAACAAGGAGATAAACACAAAAGTAACAAAAAGAATAGATGAAAGTGTTTATACATCGACTTTTTGGTGCATGGTCTACTCTAGTTTTATTTTCATTTTAGTCGTGGAAGGAACGCATGTTATACAAGTATCCAAGTGAGCTTAGCGATGAAGACAACTTCCCGAAACTGATAATGGACAAGCTGCCAGCAGACAAACTTCTCCAGATTTATGTGTGCATCGGCACGGAAAAGCAGAAGGTAGGTAAACTGCACACGCACCAGTAAGCGCATGATTCACGGCAAATCTTGTCCGAAGAGCTGTCAGTAGTGCTATATCGCTTGTAGGAGGGTAAGGTGCGCAAATGTTTTGAACAAGAAAAGAACTTTGTGGGCGAAAACACGTATTTCTGGCTAATAAATGTAACATTTGGCGTAGATACAATCTAGACAAAGTTTCTATGTTTACAAATCTCTCGTTTTCATAACTTATTTTTTAAAGATTTTCTAGATGTTGTATTCTACTAAACTGTGTAGTTATCGTAATGCAAATGTGTTTGAATAAACTGGATGTGCGTAACCAGGTGAGTTACAAGTTTCACGTGCCATGCTCCACCAAACCGGACGAAATCGTGACCTTGGCGCTGCAGAAGTCAAGAGGCTGTAACCACAGCCTCAACCCGGACGAATACGTGCTGAAAGTGGGCGGTAGAGAGGAATACTTGGTGTCAGACCGTCCCCTGAGGCACCATATGGTGAGTCAGTGCTCTGCTTTCTAGCCTTTTCCCCATGTCAATATTCGATAACTCGAAGCCCGTAAACTATGTGGTAGAGAAATCGAATATTTTTTGACAGATGAAAAAAAAACAACACCAAAATTTTCTATCAAGAAAAATGAGTTCACATATATTGATTTAAAGTGTACTTTGAGTTATCGAATGCTACCTTTATATTTTAGACCGCTTACGACTGCAAAGACTTAGGACCAATCTGTCCGAATGTTTGGACAGATTTGCTGCATACAATAAAAAATAGACGGTTTCTTTATTTACGTTTGGTTTATTTGGGTGTTCATTGTTGAAACGACGAAATAAACAATAAGCCACTTCGGCCACATCCTGACATGTGGCCTCGGGGAACTGTTTATATGCCCTCGTTTCTCCTTTCTAGTGTAATAATTAATGCACAATGTTTTCAATTTTCACTCATTAATTAGAAGGCATTTGGGTCAACGTTTTCGTACCTGATTAATAATATCTTCATGTTATCTCGAAAAAAAACATGACCTACCTGGCGTTTTGATTACAAATAATTGTGACATCCATGGACGTTTGCGTTCTGGTTAACATTGAAAAATTGTTGACTTGGAAATCGGCCAGTCAGATTGTAGCATTTACATAGGTCATGTAATAACTACATGTATTTGTTGCAAATGTGCAAATTTCTTGCTCAAGAAATAATTGGCTCAAATTTGATTTAATCTAAACTTGCTGAGGAGAAACAAAAGGAAACATTGGGACTTTCGTTCAATGTATCGCAAATTTTTTACTTGTGAAAAAAAAAAAACAGTCTGAGTTATGACATAAAAATGCAAATTTTGTATTACCGATTTTAATGTGGCTTTTTTTTTTTACATTGAACTTTGAATTATAAGTAACGCTAAGCGAATAAAGAGTGTGTGTTTATGTCGTGAAAAACTATGATTCTCTCCTTGTCTGTGCATTTTATCTCCTGGGTATCAGAACAAATTGCCCTCAAAACCACATTGCCCCGATTCAGAACGGACCACATTGTCTTAAGTATTTTCCTTATTGCCCCATTTTTTCAGGCCAATCTCACCTGTCCATAGATACACTATTTTTCATTTCCTTTCATTTTCTTGATTATTCCCCGTGAAACGGAGGGATGTAGTTATGAGCTGGTCCGTCCGTCCGTCTGTTTGTCCGCAAAAAGTGCTAAGTTTTGTCCGGCCGACTTCTCATAGAAGGGT
Source organism: Protula sp. h YS-2021 (assembly GCA_949752745.1). NCBI lineage: Eukaryota > Metazoa > Annelida > Polychaeta > Sabellida > Serpulidae > Protula > Protula sp. h YS-2021. Next base: position 51,026,077 of record OX457026.1, on the reverse strand, counting down.
ATGTCATAGGAGCCTGAAACCTTGCATGGTGAAAATATATATATTGAAGATGTGCACCGTGGCATTATTGTCAAAATCGGCCAAAAATTGACGTCGTGGGAAATGGTCAAAATGGTGAATTTCTGACTTGAACTTAGCCGTGAGACGATGTTTTGTCCGGCCGACTTCTCATATTGTCGCGGTCAACTCAACCAACCCAACATACCGACTCAACCCACCCTGAAAGTCAACTCAACCCACCCAAAAACCAACTTAAACCCATCCTGTATTAACTCGTTCTAATATGAAACAAATAAAACCAAAATGAAAATAAATCTTAATTTGAAATAGGTTTCGTTGAAATACAAGATATAAGTGAACGACATTTCCGAAACATTTGATCTTCTCCATGATCCATTGTCAACGTAAAATCACAGGAAACATCTGAAGTGAAGAGGGGTCTTTTATCGTGTGCAATTAGGAATAACACGTTGCGTAGAGATTTAGTCTGATGTCGGGGTAGGGGAATTAGCATTACGGGTTGATGCCCATCGCAACTGGGATTAAGGCTATGGCGTGTTCTCTGGTATTTTAAAGGGCCATATAAACGCAAGATTTCACAATGGGTGAGTTACTTGCAATTTACTCTGTAATATACTCTGGTATAAAGTTTAACAGACGTTTCTTGTTGGTTATTCATGATTAGTTTTGTAATGTTTTAACTATAAAAAAACTCCCCAAAGGCGCTCGAAAACCAATTCCGTGTACACCAGGAGGTGGAAACAGCAGTAATAAAATAAAAAAAAAAAATTGATGGGTTGAGTTGACTTTCAGGGTGGGTTGAGTTGGTATTGAAAAGTGGGGTGACTTGACTTTTAGTGTGGGTTGAGTTTGCTAGAGTTAACTTGGTCGGGGGTTGACTTGACCCAAGACCTTCTTTTACAACTATGATTTCAAGTTTAAAATTGTAGGAATGTCCTATACCCCTATCACTTTCACTGTAGTCTAAATAAACCCAGTACAATATAACAAACAACTAGCTTAGATACTGTTTTCTGTTAGAATGCCACCCACTTATAAGAATGCACTTAAAAAATTATCTCCCGTGAAACGGAGGGATATAGTTACGAGCTGGTCCGTCCGTCCGTCTGTCTCCGTCTTGCCGTCTGTCTGTCCACAGAAAGTACTAAGTTTTGTCCGGCCGACTTTTCATAGAAAGAATTGTCGTAGGAACGTGAAACCTTGCAGGGTGAACATAAATATATTGAAGATGTGTAACGTGGCATTATTGTCAAAATCGGCCAAAAAAAAAATTGACGTCGCGGGAAATTGTTAAAAATGGGAATTTTTGGCTTGAACTTAGCCGTGACGCGATGTTTTGTCCGACCGACTTCTCATAGAAGGGATTGTAGCAGGAACCAGAAAACTTGCAGCGTGACTTGACCTCATTTCACTTTTACTGCTTCACGGGGAATCACGCATTACTGAGGCTCTAGTTTTCACAGATAATAAGGGCAATGTATCCGAGGCCATTCGGGTTTTGAGGGCAATATGTCGGAGGCTATTCGGGTTTCGAGGGCAATCCGCCTTGAGGGCAATATGGCAAAAGGGTGGGACGACCTTGTTTTGAGGGCAATTCGTCTGGAAACCTATTTCCTCTACTGCACCAGCCACAAGGGAAAGCGGAGGCGGGTTGTCGAATTGTCATGTCAACACATGTTTCATGTATCACTATAAATTGATTTATTATGTCCAAATTTAATTTGAAGGTGTAGTACTTATTTTTATCTCCAGCCTAAATTGTAATGGAGCATGATCTCACCTGGATGCAGTCTGCAGTTCAGGACGTGACATTATATTTAGTTCTGTTTCACGTGTAATTTCTGTAGCTGTTTAGTTTGTTGGGTGTGTGGAGGTGGGGGGGGGGGGGGGGGGGGGAGGCCACTCGCTTCCTGTCCTGTTTATCCCGCACACCCATCACATGGTTTATGCTTACGTCTGCATGCGTGTTTGATTCTGTTATTTTAATGTTCCTCACTTCAGTTTATCAGAAAGAACTTGATGAGCTATGACGAAGGACCAACTGTTGTTTTAAAGCGACGAGAAGACGTTTTAGGTAATTCTTTTTTAAAGATTAGGTCGGGCTGGTTTTCTCACATATATAAGGAGGGTTGGGGATCCGCCGTCTCTTTGTACGAGCGTACGTATGTAAACTTTCGTTTCAAATACTTCTTCTCCCACAATTTTGATCGGATTTTTTTTTAGATTTTGCATGAATATTTTCTGGGCAAGCCTCTTTTTTTTTTTAAATATCACTTTTTTGGCGCTCCACCAAAAATTGGCCTAAGCGGGGAGGGGTGGTTGCATTAATATTTTTTTCTTTGTCAATTTTGAAAATGCTTCTCCTTCCAAAATTTTGATGGGATAATTTATAAATGTTTATAAATGTTTATAAATAAATTATTGGTACCCAATGCTTCTCCTCCCACAATTTTAATCAGATTTCGTTTAGATTTTGTACGAATGTTTCATCTTCTCTTTAAAAACTAATCTTTTACGATCCGCCAAAAATTGGTCAACTGTTGGGGGGGGGGGGGGTATTTCCAATTTTCTGCGAGGTTGTTTTGAAAATGCTTCTCCTCCAAAGATTTTGATGTAATAACTTTCAAATTTTGAATGACAGTTCAAACAATTGTGATTGGATTGCTTTCAACATGTGAATGCTCCCTAGATAGTCCTGTTTTTGAAATCTACTGTTTTTTTTTTGTTTTTTTTTGGCGATCCACCAAAATTTGGCCAACCGTGGATGGCGGGTGGGGGGGGGGGGGCTAGGAAACATTTGTTATGTTATGTTGGCCTGTTTTCCAAATTGCTTTGCCTCCTGCAGTTTGATTTGTTTTCTTCAGGTGATTTTTTCTTTAAAAATCACATTTATTGGCGGTTCTCAAAAAATTGGCCTTTAAAGTTTTGGGATCCAGTTTTTCAGGTATGGCTGTTCTGCACTTCTGCACTATGGTCCTTCTGCACTAGTTTTGGCGCTGCTTTCAGGCGTAGTCCAAGGTCAGCTCTCTCTTGACAATTACTTTTTTTGGGATCCATCAGAGGTTGGGGAAATGCCAGACTTTTTCAGTAACGAATTTTTAAAGTATGACTACTACTTTTTGGCGATTCTACCAATTTAATGCTTGAATAAGTAGATCTCGGGTGCTTACAATGTCCGTGAACATTCTTGTTTTATCAAGGAGGTTAATAACTAAATAAACAGACAAAACCGCAGTGGCCAGCAAGGTTATTTTTGTGATCAAGCGTGAAACATTAAGCAGTTGTACGTATGGGCAATATTTGGAGAGATTAAAAATATCTGTAGCTAGCCATGTCAAGAAAATGGAACTGCATAGAAAGACACAGGAAAGATAAATGTGAAACTGCAAACCCCGTGTTTTTTAAACCGTTGAACGTTAGAAGCTTATTTGCAAGAAGTCGGTTAACAACAATGTGGTGGAATTTGGGGGTGCTGTGTTGTTGCTGTATATAATTCATCATCACAGATGTGCCTTGTTGGCTCCATGCTGATGACGCTCCAGGTGTGAAATACAGCAGACAGCTAAATGTTCTGTTGCGAAATTTTGTTGATTTTACGGTTGATTGTTTTGCTTGTGGTGTGAAACCTTTATTTTTTTTTATATTACATTGATTTACAAGATTCAGTTGCATGTGGTTTGAAGTTTCTCAAGGGTTGCTTTTTGTGTGTATGTTGCAGTCAACTCACTTCATGAGTCATAAATGCGCAGGCAGATTCACGAAATAACGACTGAACATTGGCTGAGCAATGTCAGCCATGTCTCGTGATACATTATTGTTTCCATGAAATGTAGTGGTATTCGGCAGGACATATTGCACGATATGACAAATAAACTCTCCTGCTGTACTTTACGAAATTCTGTGTGTTCAGTCATACTTTTTCTATTTACGTGCCTCATGTTTGAAATTTACTGTAAATCTTGTGTGAAGTGACATATTCAAGTATTTAAAAAATCTTTTAGATTTATGTGGTGGTAAGGCTAACTGACTCTGTTCACTAATGCTTCGTTACACGGACTGTCTCTGTCATTGTTCGGCGTGAGGATCGAGAAAATGTTATTTTAAGTTGCAGTCCTTCTGCAGAACTTCAGTTATAGAGTAGCCAGCTATTTAGCTATCTGGAGGAGCATCCATTGTTTATGTGTGCACTACTTATATGGTAGCTTGTTATTAAGTCAGAAATGATAAACAAGTAAAATCAACACGCCGCAGTGCCTCACAAGAAATTCAATAAAAAATCAAAAGGAGTCGGTCATCAATTTATTTTAAATGGCTCAAGTTCAGTTATTTACTTACATAAAAAATCTTCAAATTTTAGTATGAATAAGTCAGCATGATTTATATCCAGTGGTTTTATTCTGTTTCGATAGAAGCATTTGAGGAAAACAGAAACCAAGAGGTGAAAGGTCTCCGAATTAGGTGATCGTAACTAAACATATAAACCTAAAATGACCAGAGATACTATAATTTATACGTAGACGCAATACAGTACGTATACCAGACAGACAAAGTTCTTGCTTGCAGATATGGGCCCCCCAGTTGTGCCCCCAAAAGGCCCCCATGTTAAAGGATCGAGTATTTATAAACCAAAGAAGCCACCGGCAGTGAGGAAATCGGCGCCAGGCAAGTGTCTGTGGGACATCAATGACACATTCCGCTTCACGGTAGACGCCGTCAGCAATTATCACTTTAATCAACGCTGCAAGGTACTGTTTGCTCTGCATTTTGGCCACATCATACTAGGTTAAATTTATAAAAAGAATAATGATACTAATAATATAAAATAAATACACATGTACATAAAAAAACAGTTTGCAGTTTGTATCTGCCACAGGGTATCAGTTAATCAGGGATTGGATGAAATCATCGGGGAATTCGTGTGATCACTTAACAATTATAGTTTTAAGCTTTAGTTCATCATTTAACTACAAACACCTGATTATATGAAATAAGAATTTGTAAAGCACATAACGGAGTGGATATTTTTCTCCTGTTTTTGACTAGTGAGTCTATTCCGGAATAGACTAACGGTTTGGACAACTCGGCTCACTACCATTTCGGTCCTTTTTGGCCAACTCGGCCCACACTTTTTTGGACGGTTTGGCCACTTTTGCAGACTCGGCCCATTTGTAAAGACGACTTGGCTCATTTGTTTCTACTTTAAATTAATATTTACTATTTGAGTGTTTACTTTTGATTTTGATTAGAACTTGCAGCCCTTTTAAGACGCAGTTATGATTTTTGATATTCTTTAATCAAACCATGAAAGACGGGAGATATTTGTTACATTAGGTTATGAAAGGCTTGATATGTTTCTTATGATGTGCATTTTCACGGTGAAACAGATGATTGCAACTAGTGAATGTTCCTGTGTTATTGAACCCAATTGCAATTTCTGCTGCTTTCGATTGCATTTCAAATGATCAGCATTGTTTTTCATGATGGCAGCGATGATTGAAAGTGGTCTGAATCTCACAATAATCAAATGCCGCCATATAGATTAAACACACCATTTTAAGGTTTATGATGCGGATATAGATAACACTCTCCGTGCACTTAATGTGTTGGGGTTCCGGACCATACCCCCCCCCCCCGGGAATATTGTGCGCTATTCCGCGAAGGTAGTCCATTATGTTGCGGTTTGCGAAGTCGCCAACAATGTTCCTAATACGTGAATTGATAATTGCAGTTATAGAACGTATGCATTAAATTGCATTTATAAACCTTTTAACCAGATCATAGAGATTTTTTTATGTACAATAGCTTTTATCAATGGATCACATGAGATGAGCTGTACGCGTTGTGGAACTGCAGTTATACCCCTTTCAACTAGATCATAGCGAAATGGCTTAGCTTTTAACTACAGATTACAGAACTTTATTAGTTTGTTGTTCGTTAATGAGAGTCTTTAAAATGAAAATTTGAAAAAAATGATGGGGGGGGGGGGGTATGGTCGGGGGGGCTATTGTCGTGAAAGGGGGTATCATCCGGGGGGTTGGTATTGTTCTAGACCTAATGTGTTGTGGTGATAATGGTCATTTTACACGGCAAAAGTGGCACTTTAACACTCGTTACATTTGGTTCTTAAAAATAATAAAAATAATGTTGTGCACATGTTCACGTACCTTATAACAGATTGCAATTAATTCTCATGACTCTCAACCAAATATAATGAGCGAATTGCAATTGATTTTACCTACAGTTGTCATATTTTAAATGCAGTGAATTGTTCACGACAAAAATTGATATTTATTTCCATCAAAGATTAGCACCTGAGCTTCCGTGATGTACAGTCAAACCTATGGTCTCACAATCACAGGGCACGTCAAGAAAATCATTAACACATGAAAGATGTCAAAAGAACTGTGTCACCGTTATGAACAAAGCATCATTCATTTTAAAATAACACAGGACATAAGTCAATATATCTGTTTTTATAAAAAGTGTCAAATAATTCTGTTATTGTTATGACTAAGACTTTGCTTGACTGCATTAAAACCTGTGATTTTTGGTACCAAGATTTTAAAATTGGTGCTGAAAACCTTAAGAAAGTTTTTCCAAAATTAAGATGGTGTGTAAAAATATTTAATGTGCCGACTTTGGTGCCGACTTTGAAAGCGTGTTGCCGACTTGCCCATAGAAAGTGGTGACGACTTGTCCAAAAAGTACCGATAAAGTTTGGTGCTGACTTCTCCTAATCTCTTATAAAAAGTTTGTTTTTTTCTGTGTAATAATCTCATAATGTCATTCACAATTAGAAGTGATTTGTTCTCCTAACACATGCATAATCGACAATGGACAAAGTACTAACACTTCTTTCATAAAAGGCACTCCAAAAAAATCATATATTTGGAGAAATTTTCGATAAAAATGTATCGGGCCGTGTTGGCAATTTGGGCCGAGTCGTCTTTCACGAATGGGCTGAGTTGTCCAAAAGTTAGGCCGAGTCGTCTTTCACGATGAGCCGAGTTGGTGAAGGCCGAGTTGTCCAAAAAACCACGTAAACTAATGGTCGAAAAGCTTGTATGATAATTTGTATATATTTCTGAGAGTCATCGTGAGTCCATTCTGGAAAAGACTTGCTGAGTCAGAATGTCTTATTTCCCGCAGGACACAAAATAGTTCAATTCCTGTTTGCTGTATACATCCTTATCTTAATTAATAGGGTGTTTACCCTTAAAGAAATCATGAAGAGAAATGAAATAAGTTCTAAGTAAAGTACAAAGCAATAACTTTTCAACTGATTGTCAGTCAAGTGTTGAAGTGCTAATGTAAAAATAGTAGAACTTCTTCATCATCACAATTGGGATATTTATTTATTGTTCAGTACTTTTGCTACTTAACATTTTGCATTTTAGGGCCGCTATACAGATCTAACTTTATAAGTAAAAGCCAGCCAAGTTTTAATTAAAACAATCATTTCCCTTAAATCTGTTTTTATGTGTTAAAGTATACATCTGTGGGGTCCTAATATTTGTCAGGTCTAACGCTTGTCTGTCATTTCTATGGCATTAGTATCAGCTACGTTGCTGCATTTTCCACGGTCCCGAGCCAATGTGCAGCGTGATCAACAGCCGCCAGCAAGAGGCCAACCAGGGCCTCATTTCCTTCAACGAGACGATGGAGTTCAAGGACCTGGAGCTAGTCAACATTCCGCGCATGGCTCGCCTCTGCTTCATGTTCTCGGCGGCCATTGACCGGCGGAACAAGGGCAAGGTGCATGCCGCTGGCGGCGTGAAGAAAATCCGTGCCGGTGGTCAGGTAAGACGGACCGTCTGCCCAGCATGACCGGTCACAAGATTGAACTAACTAGTCCCCCACTGATTCTCCGTGCGATTCTCTGTGCATAGCTCAGTTATTTCCTACAATTGCAGTTTGCAATGTCTATGTTTAAATGTTTACAAGGGCGAACAACCTAGAAACTGTATTTGTGTGCGCAAGTGAACTGGTTTCGTCTTTTTCAAAATTGTTACCCCTTTCAAATGCGGAGCCGGAGTTTGACCTATATCCAGTTGGTTCTTTTTAATGTACCTACAAACTCAAGATAAGTTAACTCGTTGCCCCATCAATTAACAAAATGTTTAGATGGGTGATACCATAATAAAATTGCCCACCAACAACACGTTGAGGTAAGACATGATTCTGATTGCACATGAAAATAGGGCATTTTATTGTGTAGGAGATAATTCCACTGGGCTGGGTGAACATTCCAGTATTCGACTACAAGGCCAACCTACGCAGTGGGAAGTGCACGCTGTACATGTGGGACATCACAGAAGACAACATGCTGTCTGAGGAGGAGCTTCTCAACCCCATAGGTGGCGAACTCCTTGAACTTGAAAGAAAGCCGCGATTATTTGGCACTCTCCCATTGCATCTTTAATTACTTTGTTGAAATATTAAAGTTAGAGTATCACTCCAGACCATAAGTGGCGGTTTTTAAGACCAGAAAAGTTAACATTTGGAAAAAAGGTCCACCCAAACAATCCCCCCATTTCTTTGCACTCATTGCACCCGACTATGTAAAACAATAGCCCTGTGTTTGTTGACGGGTACCTTGGAGAGTGACCCCCCCCCCCTCACCCACGCACACATCCAAACATCAAGTTCCGTGAGACATTAAGCACGTGTTTGTTGACAGGTACTGTGGAGAGTAATCCCCTCGTGAAGAGCTCCATGTGCCTGACGCTCACGTTCCACACATACGATGTTTGTGGCTCCATCTATTTTCCGCCTTTTGACAGGGTAAGGTGTGGCCTGTTAGTTCCTTACATACCCGACAGGTCTCGGTATAATCAGTAACTTAACGCCAAGTAAACACTTATTGCGTTAACGACATAGTATACAGCAAAAGGAGCAGCTTTGGGAGGGAGTTGTTGGCGTCATTTTCAGTGAGTTGTCGGAAGAAAAACATGCGGGCAGTAAGGCGATTGTCTGCTTTTAAGGCACTAAGAGCCAAGTTGGCCAAGTGAGTAGCCGTAGAGGCAAATTCAAGGGGGAAATCGTTTCTCACCGGTTGCTGTTGGGTATGGCAGCACGGTGCCCTGCTCTGTGTTCGATGTGTATTGCATGGTAGTACGAAGCGTAACAATCCCAATGTCATTTTAACGCAAGAACATATTATCATGTTATCGATAGCTACAAAAGTGGAAAACTTACTGCTGCGTCCTCCTAGATTATTTCACAGGATGGTGCACCTTCTTTTGAGCAAAACGAAAAGGTTCCTTTATGCCTGTGGTATTGGAATGGATAAGGCTAGCCAAGTTCCACCGGCGATGAATTGGGCGTCAGTTGTACCTGTCATTTCGTTATATAGGAGTGAACTCAGTGCGTTTTCTAATAAGCTGTGAATCTATGTTTTTTTTTTTGTTTTTTTTTGTTGTTTTTTTTGTTTTTTTTTGTAAATTGCAGGTGATTAAACCGGTGGCAGAGAAAGAGGCATTGGTTTTCATAACCAACCACCTATCCATGTGTTATGGAACACAACTACATGAAGTATACAGAGATCTATCTGGCACTTTCTCTCTATCTTTCGGTTTATGTGCATGATTGAAAAGCAGGGCTGCATCTGCTTCGCGGGAATCCCGCGCTTTTTAGCCCCATCTCCTAACAGAAGCAGGGACTGTAGTAGTCGTTAAAAGTATGTGCGTATACGTGTATACACGCTTTTAAGTTGAAAAATCGTATCTCCTGCTGGGTTTTTAGCCTGAATGTCTTTTGATTGATGGAAGCATGCGTAAGTACCTACCTGGCCAGTACTTTCTTTGGTGATTCGCCAAAAATTGGCGGAAATATTGGCCCAAAACCAGATTTCTTGAAAACGTATCCCCTCCTAGGATTTTGGTGGAGACGTTCTGAGATTTGTGGAATGTAGGGTGCGTAAGTGTCCACCTGGCTATTACTTTTTTAGGCGATTCCCGAACAAACATTGCCGAAAAACCAATTTTTTTTCGTAAAAGCTTAAGTATCTCCTGGAAAATAGTCTTACTATCTTGAACTTTTAAGTGAGAGTAGCAAGCATTACTACCGATCTGGTTATTATTTTTTTTGAAGATTGGCCAAAAATGGAGAAAATTTTTGGTTATTAATTTTTTTGAAGATTGGCCAAAAATGGAGAAAATTTTTTGGCGAAAAAACAAAAACTTGCGTGCAAAACCTTAACTAACTACCTGGCTGTTACTTTTTTTTAACTACCTGGCTGTTACTTTTTTTCGTGAGTAGCCAAAAAAAAAAAAAAAAAAAAATGGCGGAAATTTTGGTGAAAAACCATACCCAAAATTTCAATAAAATCTTAACGAACTCCCGGAAAATAGTCACCGCTGTCTTGAAATTTTAATTAAAAATAGGAAGCATTGCTGTCTACCTGACTGTTACTTTTTTGGCGTTTGGCCGAAAAATTGGCCAAAATGTTGGCGAATAAATTTCAGGAAAATCTTAACGAACTCCAGGAAAATAGTGTTGCTGTCTTCAGATCTTAAGTGAAAACAGCAAGCGTTACTACCCACCTGACTGTAACTCTTTTTGGTGAATGGTAAAAATTGTCGGAAATTTTCTCCAAAAAAAAAAAATTCAGTAAAATATTAAATAACCCCAGGCAAATAGTATTACTGTCTTTAAATTTCAAGTAAAAGTAGCAAGCATTACTATCTACCTAGCTGTTAGTTTTTTTGTGGTGGTTGGCCACAAATTGGCGAAGATTTTAGCGAAAAAACAAAATAAATTTCAATAAAATCTTGACGATCTCCAGGAAAATAGTCCTTGAGTCTTGAAATTTTAAGAAAAGGTAACAGGCCTTCCTGCCTACCTGTCTGATACAAATTTTGGTGATTGGCCGAAAATTGGCGAAACTTTGGCGAAAAACTTACTAGAATTCCGTAAAATCTTGATTAGCTGCAGCAAAACGGTCTTACTGTCTTGAAATTTTAAGTAACGGTAGCAGGCAATATAAGCTAACTGGCATTAATTATGTCTCCCCGACCAAGGGGAGTGTTAAATTTTATATGGGTATTCCATGGGTCAGTCGGACAGTTCTGTCAATTTTTACGCATGTCACGTGATTAGGGCAGGTGTATGACGTCATGTCGTAAAAATATTGTGGCCGCTAAACATCGGAGAAAGTTGAAATTTGGTGGGATTGTTGCTTGGTAGATCCGAGTAGAACGAATTCGTCATCACGTAAAATATGTGTATATTATAAACAAGATCTTGTGTGCAAAATATCTGGATAACGGAAAGTCTCATCGACTTCAAATTTTATATGGCTATTCCTTGGGCCAGTCGGACGGTTCTGTCAACTTTTCACGCATGTCACCTGATTAGGGCAGATGTATGACGCCATTACGTAAAAATCTTGTGTGCGAAATTTCTGAGCCGCTAAACATCAGAGAAAGTTGAAACTTGGTGGGATTGTTGCTTGGTAGGACCGAAAGATTATGTTTTTGCGATTAGAAGAACGAATGCGGCATATGGCGTCATCACCTAAAATATGTATAAATTTTAAACCAGATCTTGTTTGCACAATATCTCGATGACGGAAAGTTGTATCGACATAAAATTTTATGTGGATATTCCTTGGTTCAGTCAGACGACTGTTTCAACTTTTGACGCGTGTGGTGAAATTAAGAAAAGCGTAATTTCGTGAAAAATTATCTGTTGTTAAGCAAAATATCTCGAGAGCGGAAAGTCGGATCGACTTTAAACTTGGTGTAGTTATTCCTCGGATATGTCGCACAGTTTTGGTTAAACATAATTAAACTCGTAAAGAAAATCAAGAAAGGTGCATAATATCAGCATCCGCTCCCCCCTCCCGCCTCCCCATTTTTTGGCTCGTTTGTTAACTAAGCAAAGTTGTTAACTACGCTGGGGATTTCAGCGTTTTCCAGAAGATTCTCGAGTGTTCTTTAGAATGCTTCAAAACGGTAACAGCATTACTGTTGTCCATTGCTGTTTGTTGTTGCGTGAAATTGAGCTTTTTGTGCGTTTCTCATCTACGGCTATTACGTAACATGCCACTGAGTCAGGGGTCAGTTTCAGTTGTAGTGCATGATTAAGTCGTTATCTACGAAGTCATGTAAATGCTGTTTGTCGTTTTTTCAGGTCTCAGTAGGTCTAGCTATTGACTTTTTTTCGCCGCATAATTGATTCGGTTGCCAAGTTGTTCCATATGTGGAAGCTATATTTTATCGATTAGTATTGTTTGCAGTACCTGGAAGAATTTTTCGCTATTAAATTGAGTCATCTGGTATATTGTGTTATGAGAAGCAGCTCACCATGTTGGCAGCAGCATGTCCCCCACTTCACCCACTGCTGCGTCATCTGGTGCGCAGTTACGAATGCCTTTCTAGTGGGTGGCCGATAGGAATGTACGAAGACAAAGTAGTATATCATGGCTATAACTACACTTAAGATACAGACCGTTACCGTTACTTTGGGTAAAAGGGTTAGAGTTGTCTTTAGAGTCGTACCTATATTACATAGCTGGGGGGGGGGGGGAATGGAGGATGATGGTTAAAAAAAATTCAGACCACCTTCAAGACCCGGCTAAAAAGATGTAAAGTAAGACCCGTTTGTCATGACCCCTTTCAGATTCGGGTAAAAAGACGTACGGTAAAACCTGCCTGTCTTGACCAACGTTGAGACCCGGATAAAAATGTAACGTACAGTAGAACTAGAACTCCAGTGACCAACTTCAGACCTGGATAATAAGGGCCTACAGTAAAACCCGTTTTAGTTACCACCTTCCAGACTCGGATAAAAAACGTGTAGTAGTACCTGTTTTAGTGGCCACCATCTGTTTTGTTTATTTTGATTTTTTTACACTGAATTATGATTATGTTTAAAGAAATGAAGGTTTTATTCAGTAATTAAAAAAAGGAAAATTGTTCTTTTTTTTTTTTTTTTTGGTGTTGGAAATAATAGGTTTAGTCGGGGAGACATTCGTTTTTGTTTACAGAAACAAGAAACTGAGTAAGTGTCGATTGAAAGTGTGTAATATAAGCCTGCACTGTTATGTTTTGTGTGCACTGACCACTCTAGTTTTTTTGTGATTTGACAAAAATTGGCGGAAATAGCAACTCCAGGAAAATGTATTATTGTCTTGTAATTTTAGGTAAAGGTAGCAAAGATAACTGCCTACCTGGCTGTTACTTTTTTGGTGATTGGCAAAATAACTGGCAAAAATTGGTAAAATCTTGACAAACTGCATAAAAATAGTCTGTCTCTAAATTTTAGGAATGGTAGCAGGTCTACCTGTCTTCCTGGTACAATTTTTGGGGGTTGGTAAAAATTTTGCGGAAAAATTTTGGCGAAAATGTATAAAAATTTCTGGAAAACTAACCCCAGTAAAATAGTCTTACTATCTCGAAATTTTAAAGAAAGGTAGCAGACCTTACTGTCGAGCTGGGTGTTACAATATTTGGTGCATGACCAAAAATTGGCGAAAATTTTGGCTAAAAACCAAAAAAAAAAAAATCGGAAAATCTTAACTCCAGAAAAATAGTCTGCTGTAAAAAAAAAAACTGTCTTGAAATTTTGAGGGGAAGTAGCAGGCAATATCACCGTACTGGCCATTACTTTTTGGTGATTGGCCAAGATATCGACGAAAAGCTTGGCGAACAACCAAAAATATTTCAGTAAGATCTTAACGAACTCCAGGAAAATATCCTCATTACATTGTAATTTTAAGTAAAACTAGCAGACACTACTGCTTAACTGGCTATTGCAGTATTCCAATTTTAGAGAAAAACAGCCATCATTGGTACTTACCGGGCTGTTACTGTCTTTTCGTAATGAGGAAAAATTGGCGGGAATATTGGTAAAAAAAAAACCATTTCCTGCTAAAATGTAACGCCAGTTATATAATCTTACCTTCTTAAAAATTTGATTTAGAGAAGGATATATTCGAACCTCATTTGCTATTGTTTTTCTGTCTCTTTTCTTTGTGAATCTCCAAGAATTTGCCGAAATATTGGCGATAAAACTCTTTTCTTTTCATACAATCTTAAATGACTGCAGAAAAATAACCTTACTGTCTTGAAACTTTACGTGTAGGTAGGAGGAATTATTGCTTACCTGTCCATTACTTTTTTGGTGATTGGCCAAATGTTTGGGCAAGTATTGGCGAAAAACGGGAAAAATTCAGTAAAATCGTAACTCACACCACAGAACTTGCCTTACTTTCTTGAAATTTTGGTTAAAGACAACGGTCATTGGTACTTACCTGAAATAAGTGAAATTTTTTCGCGTAATTCGAAAAAAATACCGCAAATGTTTGCGTTAAACCAGTTCTTACTAAAAGCGTTGCTAGCGCCAGGAATATCATGTTAACTGCTTAAAATTTTGAATTATGGAGGCGGAAATGAGTACCTATCTGGCTATATAACGTGTTTGGTGATTCGCCAAAAACATTATTGAAAACGCAACTGGCTGTATTTATTTGGCCTTAAGTTCTTGAAATTCTGATTAAGGGTAGCAGGCTTTGGTACCCACCTGGTGTTACGTTTTTTCGTGATTCGCGTAAAATTGGTGGCAGTATTAGCCAAAAACAAAATAAAACGTATCTCGTAGGATTTAAATAAAACGAATCCCGTGCTTTTCGAAAAAAAATTTCACTTGATGTTTTTGCGAATATTACTTTCTGCCACACCGCTTCAAATTTGGCGCGGTGTGGGGGATATCGCAAATGTTGTTACTTAATTCTTACGTATATATGCATTGTATGTTTGATAAAACTTTGTAGACAATATGTTTATTGTTTAGACTTTAGCATACATGTGATTTGAATCTAATGTATAGCTATGTATTTCGAGAGATGTGTCTATACGTATGATCACGTGCTTATCCCGCACTCTGATTTCAAATCTCGCGCTTCAGTGAAACAGGTGCGGGATTGCCCACAGTTTCCCAGAAACAGCCCTAGAATAGGCAGTAGCCCCTCGTTAATTCGTTCCCGCTCAGGCCGTAACCTCGCTGAATTCGAAGCAACCCTCTTGGTGCCAGTTTTCGGACCAATGCAGTCCTGAGGTTCAAATTAGCGAGAACCATCAACTCAAATTCTGCCCATATCGTTTGAAAATGTGCAAAATACAGATGACAGAAAAGGGGACTTCTGATTATTTTATTTGAATTTTTGTCCGTAGAATAAATTAACAACAGAGTACAAGCTTAGTCTCACTTGAGTACAGTCATAAAAATCAGCCATAGACCAAAATAGTCAGATGTGATTACAATTCAGATTCATGCGCAGATTCAAGAAGTATAAATCGTTTACGTGTGCCCTAGCAAATTAGAACTTATGTTTCACAAACAATAGCTACTAATAGGAAGCAAGATATCGAGAAATGTCATATAAACAAAGCAACATATCCGAACACTTGCGACGTAACACCAAGTTAACCATTTCGTCCAGACTTCACCGGCTTAGTTCAGGCCCAGTTAATTTCAGCCATTTTGTCTTTCTCCAAGTAGGACTACTGTAGCAACAGCAGACAAAGTAACATAATATGCCTCTGGCTTTTCATATCAGTTTTTGGAAACATCTGCTGTTTGACACTTGACATTTATTATATTTCCTCCGTAGATGGGAAACATTTTGTTTTCGTACTGTCTATATTTGTGTATGAAGATGTGTATGTAGTGTGTGCGTCTGTTGTTGACACTTGTTTTTGTCAACACGATAACTCGAACAAAAGCTCTAATCAGCTTCAAACTTGGTGGGATTTTGCCTTGGGCCGGTCCGGCGGTTGGGATTGTATTTGACATATAATGGACGAGTGACGTCACTAGACGTCAAAATGTGAGAATTGCGTCATTACTGTAACTGCACAACAAAACGTCGGATTAGCTTCAAACTTGGTAGGATAATGCCTTGAGCAGGTCCGAGGTTAAGTATGTCTCCCGACCAAGGGGAGGTACGTACTATGGGCCGATTTCACAAATTAAGTCTAGACCTGATTTGGAGCAAACCCAGTCTAGACCGCGGTTTAGACTGGGTTTCAGACCATAGTGAATTTCACAGCCTCGGTCCAAACCACATTCATAAGCAAACTTCTCTTTCCCTGAGTTTTGCATTTAAGTTGAAAGATATTACATCTTCGTTATTGATAAGACAATAAACAGTGACGCATGTCTTTTTTATCAGTGATCAGCAAAATTATTGTTAAGTTTTGATAAGCTCCCCACGTGATTTTATGTCTATTGCATTTTTTCTGTCAACATATGTCTCATTTCAATTTTTGGTTTATTGTGCAGGGCTGGAAAAAGATATTGTTTTCTAGTTGGGCACCCCGTCCAGAGATTCATTAAATTTACTGGACCGCACTCAATTTCGGTTGATCACCTCAGAAATCATATGTACCAAAGTTGATAAATTTTGGTGGACATCCGGTGGAGTCAATCAAAAATTTTAGTGGACCAGAAGGACATTTATTGGACATTTGACAGTAAATAATGCTTTTTTAGCCCTGTTGTGTATTTCTTAAAGCTAGTTAGCGTTTAGATTTTGATATTTTAGCTCCAAACAAAGTTGAAACCACGGCTAAACCATGATTTCACCAAACCAAGTTTGAAGCAGAATGTCACAACTTCAGTCTAGACCTGGTTTGATTGGACCATACCTCATAATGCACCCGTTTCAGGCCGACCATCGACTGAATTCTAGTGATACAGACTACAAAAACGATTCGCTTATGACCAGTGTATGGTGTTGGTATGGGTTCTAGTAAACTAATACATTTGAAGAATGCGCGAATTTCACTTAGCCAGGGACCGAAATTAAGATGTTTTCGCACTTGCCAGGCGGGCAAATCTATTATATTTCTACATGCCCGCAAAAATATTCTGCTTGTCCGATGAAAAGCTATAAACCAAAATTTCACATGCCCGTCGGCCAAGCGCGCCAAAATTTCACTTGGTCGTACGGCAAGTGCGCCAAAATTTTACTTGTCCGGAAGTATTTTTACTTGGCCCGGGCAAGAGAGCAAGCGTTAATTTCGGGCCCTGCTTACCGCTGTAGCTTTTTAATATCTGTTATAGAGGCACGGTCAAATATTTCAGTTTTCTATATCTTATTGTGCTTCCTCCCGTCAGGATATTGACCAAAATGGCTGATGTAAATTTCTCGAATGAAGATCGATGGACTCTAATTCGTTTAGTAGATGAACATAGAGACATCATTGAAAATAAGTCCTTAGACGGGAACACTAATAACAACAAATCTGAAACCTAGGAGAAAATAACGGATGGATTTTATAGCGGCTAATTCCTCATTTATAATTTTGATTAAAAGTTAAATAAGACACTATTGAAACATATTTGCAAGTACAGATCTTTGCAGGAAGAATGTGATTCTGAGCACCTGTGTGAAAAATATATGTTGACCTGATGTTCAATGTGTTATCATCTTTTAAAATGCTGTCATCAAATACTGAAACCTACTCTAATATGGTTTGTATCTACGCGCGGTTTTTATGATCATAATGGTCTAGTACAACTTTGAAACCCAGGTTGTGAAATCGGATCGCACATCATGCATGTTTTGATACATAACAAAGAGAAACAGAGAGGGGAACTATGTCTGTGTAAACTGACAAAACCCGGTCTAGACTGGGTTTGACACATGGTTTCAGACCAGTTCTAGACTTAAGTTGTGAAATCGGCCCATGTCAGAATTTTCATCTGGTTTTTGACATGCCAGGCTCTTGATTCGAAGTCCCCTCGAAACACGAGCAAAATTTAAAAAAAATCACTCGAAAATCAAAGCATCTAGTAATTTCAAAGTAATAATTTATTCCTATATATGCGATCGACCGCGTGTCGGTCTGTCATCAAGAGCTTGTTAACACGATAGCTTAAAAACTCCTGCAAGGATTTTAATAAACTCGGTTTGTAGCTCCTATAGGAACAAACACAGATCAGTATTGTAAATGGGCCAGGTTCGTCCAAGGATTATGCCTTAGCTTGGACTGCTGGTTGATGCTGTATTTGACGCGTGACGTCATATGACGTCAAAATGTGGAAAATGCGTCATCACTGTAATTGCAGAACGAAACGTTGGCACAGCTTCGAACTTGGTAGAATAATGCCTTGGTGGGTACGACGCTTCATAATGTATGTGGTGTATATAGCACAACCCATGACGTCATGAGGCATCAAAACGTGTTGTGAACACTTTACTTTGCTGGTACGATAACTTGAGAACGACAATACGGATCAGCCTTTAAACTTGGTAGCATTAAGGATCCCTTTCCGGTGCTTCTAGTCGAGATCCTAACCCAACCTCACAGAATCCTCTTCCCCATAATTCATAAATAATACGACTGACCTCCAGATGTCGAATTTACATGCCTCTGCTAGACTAGCTATAGAGTAAATAAAGAGTTAGGAAGAAGGAAATTCCGATTACGTCTTGCACGGAACAGAAAGCAGTGGGAGTATTCTGAAGATTCCCCCAACCGACAGGGGGCCCTAATTCAACCCTTTGCCATATTAATCCTGCCACATTAATTTCGATACCAATGTAACTGGAGTGAGAGGATCATGTAACGAACTGCTGTATGATAGGATTCCGCGTCGTGTTGCAGGTTTATCCTCGTAATGATCATGTAACGAACTGCTCCATGATAGGATTCCGCGTCGTGTTGCAGGTTTATCCTCGTAATGATCATGTAACGAACTGTTGCATGATAGGATTCCGCGTCGTGTTGCAGGTTTATCCTCGTAATGGTCATGTAACGAACTGTTGCATGATAGGATTCCGCGTCGTGTTGCAGGTTTATCCTTGTAATTTATGTTGAACGTGAACGTGTCTTGTTAAGTAGTTCACTTAACTTAGGGCCTTTTCAAAGTCTGTCATCAACGTCTAGGTTTACTCCTGATGTCGACCTTTCAGTTGAAGGAATTGATTCCAAGACTGCTACGCCATGCGAGACCGACTTAGCCAGCTGAAGACCCCCTCTTTCCAACTGTACCCGTAGCTCTTGAACAAGCGCCATTCCGACTCCAGTTGAGGATACCCTCTTGAGACAGTCGTCGACGTGAAAATGCCTGCCTAAAGTCTTATCTGCTTCTTGACTGAAATCTTCTCTGTTGTCCTAGGCTGTTTTCTTCAGGCAGAAGGTTGTGCAACTAGGAGAGGATGTGGCGTCAAAAAGGTGGGCCGCCACACCATCCCTACAGGACGCTTGTCGAGGTCATCATTTTCCCGCCATAGAAATCTAAGGGAATTACAATCTTCATCTGTCACGTCTGACTTGGTAAATCATGGCTTCTACATCGCCGACCATTGCAACAGGATCTTATCTCGAGACTGCTGACTAAATCAGGACCTTGAAAGAGCTGATCACTAAATGAGGTGCCCTGGTACTTTGCAGTACAATCAAATACAACTCTCATTCTACCTGTTTTGTTGGGGTTCTGCACTAGATGGTGTGACAAGTGCCACACCACTGGCAACATCATCTTCCGATGTCGGGACTCTTTCGGCATGACTTTTACTGATGTAGTCGTTAATTATTTGTGTGAAAGCCTTGTGTAGGTGTTCATCCTAAAAAAGCTTGCGCTTAAGCTGTTTTAATCGCGTTTCAGCAATAATTTGTTTTTCGGCAAGTAAGTTGGATCACGAAGCGACGGCATTGATACCGTGTACCTGCCTTCACTCCTCATCACCGATTGCTCCCTATGTTGAAGTGCCTGCTTGTCTTCCAGGGACATGCCTGACTTCGTGTCGCTGACAGGGTCGGTGAAGTCCCTTTGCCATAGCCTTTCTAACTGCTCCTCGCAAGGGTTTCACTTTTTGAAACTGACCTTAAAACGGTTGATTTCGCACATGAGTGTGATTCCTGCATTGATCCTTGCATATTTTTTTTGATGTAGTGAGCTGTTATAAACAATCTAACTGCTTCCCACAGCAGCCCCCAATGACCACCTCCGACAGATGGCCCACTTAAAAATACTTCCAGGTACTGAAGTTAGATAACAACTTCCATCGATGGAGCAGTTTGGCAATCAAGCGAAACAACTTCACTGTCAGTCGAACAAAATATTTCTTCATTCTTCCTTCTTTTTTTCCCACTTGTTTCCTTAGCAAGTGCGTCTATACCCATCCTAGTTGGTGAACGGGACATTAATCACCAAACAAACAAATCAACAAACAACTTGAAGTAGGATGAAGACATTCCCGAACCTCATGTTGACGCCCCCCTCCCCCACCGAGATGAGCTATTGAACAGTTATAAACGCTGCCATTCTGTTGATGAGAATGTACGCAAACAATGTGTATAACATAGCATGGATATATCTACACTATGTGTACCGATCCATACCGGTAAATGGGTAAAATGTTTAGAGTTGCGTTCAGAGCTGTGCTTACATCTGATGGAGAAGGGGGCGGTAAGCAAAAGAGAAAAAACATCAGTGAAGTAGGGAATATCTGATATCCCGGCTACCTTCCTGACTCGGGTAAAAAGATAACAAAACTTGTTTTTAGCTATCTCCCAGACATGGATAGAATACGTAAAGTAAAACCTGCTACAGTGACCACCTTCCATAATCGGATAAAAAGACGGACAGCAAAACCTGTTTGCAGCGACCACAGTCTAGACCCAGAAAAAAAAACGTCGAGCAAACCCAGTTTATAGTGACCACTTTCCACATGGCTACTTACATAGAAAGTAAAATACTCACAAGTCAGGCTACGTACCCCACCCCCGCTCCCCCGCCCCTTCACATCAGATGTATTTAGATATACTTGTATAAGGTAAAAAGTCTTCTAATTCGGAAACACTACGAAATTGTCAAAATACTCTGTAAACCGAAGGAGGAGCAAACAGAATAGTGGGGGGGGGGGGGGGCTGGGGGGGGGGGTTGTTGAGGGAAACATTTCTGTTTGCAAAATCAAAATGATAATGGCTGGCTAACAAAGTGAGTAATCTATTCGGGTATACTGTTGTTTGTGTGCATTGGCCGCTCTAATTAGGTAAAATTTCTGAGTACTGGTGGTCTTGAATTTTCCTTAATATTCTTGAATATCTTGACATTATATTGCATGTGAAGCGTAACGGTTAATGCAATCCGTGGTGTATTGTAGCCTGTTAAATTATATAATTCTCACTTCATGTCTGCTCTCCTTTACCGCAGCTGCAGAAGTTTTGTCTTGGATATTCTTGGAGTGTTGCCTAACTGCTACCACTGCCCTACGTTTTCTTTATCTCACACTGCTGAGTTACCCCTTGCTCACACTTTGCCTTCTTTGGGTTGTTCAACGATGTTCGTTTTCTCTTGAGATGTTTGGCATGGCTTATGTATCCAAAGTTCTGGTGCACATTAAATACGCAATTAAATGGTACGGTGAAAAAAAAAGAGAAGGGCGAGACAAAATACATACATTAAAATATAATAAAGTTGTTTGATGAAAATATTAAATTTTGTGCTTGGTTGTTTGGTGATAAAAACTATTTCAAAACATGTGCCATGCTGTGCTCTGTCATTACTCGTCTGGGTCGTTACTGCGTCTGCGTTTGTCATTTCTTAAATGATTGTTAGTTGATCAATGTATACTCAGAGTCAATGAAAACTTTTAGGTAAATGTTTTCTGTTTTTTCTTCAAATAAAAAATATTTTTGTATATTTTATCATATGGTGAACTTTCTACACCCAGTTCTTTCCATAGTCGGTTATGTTGCAACGATCGCACGCTTCATTGCACAGCGGTACTGTGGGTCACTGTTAGAGCGATAATTGGCCATGACACATAACCTATTCGGGGTAATTAATGTGTAACACATGTTTTGGAAATCGGGTTTTATTGCTAACGAAACGACACAATTTCTTCTTTGATATCACGTTGATATGCCGCGATTATCGAACGACGAACGCATGCGCGCGCTGGGTATGGTGGACGCTGGTGTGAATTATAGTGCGGTCGCGCGATTTTTCAACTGTTCTCAGCCAACCATCAGAAATCTGGTTGAGCGCCACCGACAAACGGGATCAGTTAGCGATAGACCGCGCCCAGGGCGCGAAAGAGTAACGACACCGGAGCAGGACCGCTATATCAGGCTTGTGCATTTGTGAGACAGGTTTCGCCCAGCAACGCGAACAGCACAGGAGACACCCGGGACCCATAATCCACGCATTAGCAGCTCTACTGTCAGACGGCGTCTCAGGAACAGTGGTCTGCATGGCCTTCGCCCGTTTCGAGGCAAACGCTTAACTCCGATTCGACGACAGAATCGACACCGTTGGGTTCTGCAACATGTCCGCTGGACACAAAGATAGTGGAATACTGTGTTATTCACAGACGAATCGAGATTTTGTGTGGATCGCCCTGATGGCCGCGAACGTTTGTGGCGTCGCCGCGGTGAAAGATACGCAAATTGTTGCGTGGGTAAAGCTGACCGCTGGGGTGGAGACAGTGTTATGGTTTGGGCCGGCATATCTGTTCGCCATCGAACCCCATTAGTTTTGATAGAGGGCAATTTGACTGCACAACGTTACTTGGATGAGGTAGTGGAAAGTCACGTTGTGCCGTTCTTGGAAGAACATCCGGATATTACGGTTGTGCAGCAAGACAATGCGCGGCCACACAGTGCCTACGTCACTCGCGATGTGTTACACGCAGAAGGTATTGATGTGCTTCCGTGGAATGCTTGTTCACCCGACTCAAGCCCAATCGAACACCTTTGGGATCAGCTTGGTCGAATGATTAGAAAGAGGGATAATCCTCCCTTAAACAGGAACCAACTGTTTCAAGCGCTTCAACAAGAATGGCAGAATATTCCACAAGATCGAATTCGACGTCTAATTCGGAGTATGCGCCGACGTTGCCAAGCTTGTCTGGACGCCAGAGGTGGACATACTCGTTATTAAACTGTGCAAAGTTCCATTTAGTGAGTGGTGTTTTGTTTCATTAACAAATGAAACCATAATTCAAAATGTAGCCAGATTTGGTCATTTTCTGCTTCCAGGTATGTCACAGATTCTATGGTCTAAATTACAACAGGAAGCTTTAAACACAACCGGAAAAAAAGAAAAAAAATTCAACTGAAAGTTTTCATTGACGCTAAGTATACTTGATTGATCTCCTCAATGCCAGTCACTGTGGTCGGTGATAGGATAGGGTCAGTATTTTGGCAAGAATAAGTGTAGGACTGAAGCACAAAGAAAGTCTCGGTAAACGTTATTTAGACAGGAAAACATGTATGAGGATAGTGCAACAGAGATTTCGACTTAATTCCCAATTTTTCTGAATTGGTCTAATCGAAAATCAGTCCAAAGTCGAGAAATTAGTATATCACATATGTTTTTATATCGCACATGCAATTTAATTTCGAAACAGTGTGGAGGACGATCAACAAAACATGCTGAAGTCTACATCTCCCAGATTTTGTTCTCGTATTCCTCAACCATCCACAGACAATTTTCCTGCAAAACCCCGCGAAAAATAAAGACAAAAAGAGGGAAGCGGATCGTATGATTTTAACAAATTTAAGTATTGAAAATTTCCAATTGTGGATATATACTTTTTTATTTTATAAACCAGGTTGTGTGACTCAAAACGCCAGAATCTGGAATGCCCTGCCCCTTCTCTCCTTGTGTCACACTTTTGGGTTCATGTCTAGTTTAAATCCGCATTCTTTTCGCGCTTCCGGTTGGTTTCAGTGCATTGGGCGACTGCCTATGCCTGATTCATCCATTGAGAAAGAACGTTATATTGACAGGTACTAGAGGTGGCCGCGGAGCACACACACTTCCAAAAGCCGACGGGCGACCTGAACATCTCAGACATGTCCTCCGTCATGGGCAAGCACTTCAGCAACATCATGGTGGGTACAACGAGTCGCCGCTTGGGCTTGTCACGTGGCATCATGCCCAACCTTATTTTCTTCTGTTTGTTTGACAAAGCAGAATGTGTACATAAAACATAAAGCGCTTGTCGCGACAAGTTTTATAAGTTTTATAAATTGCCCTGCAAGAGAGAGGTAGCTGAGAAGTAACTGTTGCGAATTGAAAGCAGAGCAAGGAAATGATTCTTGTTTCTCATACCGTTGCCTGGCCATTAAAATCGCAGATTACAAAAAATAAATAAATAAATAAATAAAAATCAAGCAACCGGCCTGGCCGAGTAATGTAAAGAATGTAAAGAAATTACCTGGAAGGCTGAAAAAGAGCTGAAAATTGCCTCTCAGAGTCGGTACTATCTTCGACTTGACGCTCACGCCTTTGGCGCTCGTACTATGGTACAAGAATCACTTCAAATGCTGCAGAACAGCCACTGATAAATTGATAATCTAAGTGTTATCTCATATAACTGTTAGTAAAGCCGTTAAACAGCCTAACAAGAATTTTGGGTAATGCTGGGTTATCAAAATTTTCAAAAATAAAAAGTTTGGGGAAAAAAATAAAATATCGGCTTCCCGGGTCATGTTTTCTTTTTAGCCACAGCTTCAACAAAATTTTCTTTAAAACGTATCTCCTAGAGTTTTTATTGAAACGTTCTAAAATTTTGGTATAAAGTAGGAGGCATAGTGTCAACCTGGCTGTTACTTTTTGGGGGCGGGGGCAATTCCCAAAAATATTGCGGATATATTGGGGAAAAACAAATATTTTCAATGATATCTATTAACTCACACCAGAGAAGTGGCCTTACTGTCATGAAGTTTTAGTACATGATAGCGGTCACTGGTACTTACTTGGTCATTACCGTTTTTGGTAAATCGGTAAGAAATTGGCGGAAATATTGGCGAAAAACCAATTCTCAGTGAAATCGTAACTGACGCTAGGGATCTAATAGTAAGTGATTATGTCTCCTCGACCAAGGGGTGACATATAGTTTTTTTGTGATTCGCCAAAGATTTGAGGGAAGGATTGGCGAAAACCGTATTTCTTATTGAAAGCCTAAGTGACTCCATGTGTATGTCCGTAATCTCTTGAAATATTGGTTAAAGACAGCGGGCATTTTTTTTGTGATTAGCCTTAAATTGGCGGAAATATTGACAAAAGCAAATTTTCATGAAAGTGTGTTTATTTAGTGGAACCATCGAAAAAGTTGGATGGAAGGTTGGACCATAAATGACCACCTGGCTACGACTTTTTTGGCAATTCAAAAAAAAAAAAAAAATGGCGGTAATTTCGGTGAAAACAAACAATAACTTTCAGCAAAAAATTCTAAATGACGCCAAAGAAATAACCCTGCTGTCTTTAAGTTTTAGTTAAAGATAACCGTCATTGGTACTTATTATTGTTTTTTGGTGAATCGGGAAAAACTGGGGGAAATATGAATAAAAGTCCAATTTTTTTCGTAAAATTTTAAGTAACGCCAGGAAAATAGCCTTACTGTCTTGAAATTTTAAGTAAAGGTAGTAGGCATTACTACCTACAAGATCATTAATTTTGGTGATTTGTAAAAAATTGGCGGAAAAAAGTAGTGAAATTTTAGCTCACACCGGAGAAATGGCCTTACTCTCGTAAAATTTTGGTTACAGATAGTGGCCATTGGTACTTCTTGGTTATTTCAGAAATATTGACGGATATATAAATAATTATTTTAGTTAAATCTTAAAGTAGTTATTGGTAACTTTTTTCGTTATTCGGAAACAATAGGCAGAATTATTGGTCAAAAACCAATTTCTTACTAAACTATTGACAAACGCTAGAAATATAATCTTACTGTCATATTGACCTAAACCAAACTTAATAAAAACATATCTCCCCTTCCTGATTTAATGTGGAGGGGGAAGGGAGCCACAAGTATCCACCGGGCTATTATTATTAGCCCCCAACCGGGGCTTTATGCCCCCGAGGGGGGCTTATGGATTGGGCTCTGTCTGTCCGTCTGTCCGTCGGTTACCACTCATTCATTCCGTTACCACTCATTCCTCTCAAATGTGCATGCCATTTGGTCTGATAGTTTACAGGACTCACCCCCATGGTCGTAGCTTGATGCACGCCAGTTTTTTTTTACGGTTCGTTAAAAATTGAATTTAAGCGAATTTTTTAAATTTTTTAGCTTGATTGTAAAGTCTGTAAAGCTTTTTTTCTTGTGGACACGATATCTCAAATTCAGTTGGATGGATTTCAGCCAAAGTTGGTGTGTGGCTTGTGTGGAGAAGGATCGTGACCTGATTACCTGTGACTGGCCTTGGGTCAAAGGTCAAGGTCACTGTGAGACTTTGAAATTTTACACATCTGTTGCTTTTTGACACCGTATCTCAAGGTCGTCTGGATGGATTTCAACCAAAATTTGTCTGCAACTTGTATGTAAAAGGTTGCATAACTCGATTAGGTTGGGGTGACCTTGAGTCAAATGTCGAGGGCACTTTGAGACTTTGAAATTTTGCACATCTGTTCCGTTTGGACATCATATCTCAAGGTCGGCTTCACGGATTTCAACAAAAATTTGTAACTTGTATGTAAAAGGTGTCACAACCTGATTAGGTTGAGGTGACATTCAATTAAAGGTTAATGTCACGGTGATACAAACTGAATTCTGAATGCTACCGAAGCGTAGTAATTGCGGTTGCATATTACGTAGGTGTGATGTTGCTCGTTAACCAAAGCGTAATAGACATATTGACGATAGTAATGGACACAAGGATATGGCCTTATTGTCTTGACATTTTTATTAAAGGCAGCCTACATTAGTACCTAGTACCTACGTGCAGTGTCGTATTACCGCATAGGCTATACAGAGCTGACGCCTAGTGGCCGCACGCTCTGACGGGCCTCCGAACTTCACATACCAATATTTTATACCAGATATAAGTATGAATTTTAAGTGTACTTGTAAAAATTAGTGTGATAATATTTATGATGTGAACCATTTTTGTGGGTGTAAGGGGCTTCAATCTTATGCACCACTTAGGGCCTCATAATGCCCTTATTCAGCACTGCTTACGTGACTGTTACATTTTTGGCGATTTGCCAAAAATTGGAGGCAATATTGACGATAAACCATTTTTGTATTAAAATCTTGACTGACGCCAGGTACGTAGCCTTACTGTCGTGAAATTATTGGTATACTTCTATGTCATAAATCGTGAGCTGAGGCATTGTCCATGGACAATCTTGTTGTAATTGGGATAAGAAACAAGACTCCCCCCTCCCCGCCCGTCCTCCACCCCGCTGTGCCTGATTCACTTAATTATGTCGTCATATAACCGACTATGTCACCCACTGCCTTATACTAACGTGACCACGACATGACTGTACTCGGCAGCTGGACGGAGATAAGCAGGGTCACAAGGAGCAGTTCGAGGCACTGGAGAGTATCCTGGAGCAGGACGCGCTCACGGAGATGGACATCCAGGACAAGGAGAAGGTGTGGGTGCTGCGCTACGAGTGCTGGTACCACTACCAGAGCTACCTGTCCAAGCTCCTCGCCAGCGTCAACTGGGCCAACCACCTCGATGTCGCGCAGGTCTTGCTCTTTACTTCGGTCTTATAAAGCTTTCCTTCAGTAGTGTGTGTTTATCTTTGTTTATGCCTCTTTTAAATATGGACAGATCATAGCTGGTCTTGGATTATATTAAATAAAAGCAATCGCCTAGGATTATAAAAGCAAGTCAGTCGTCATTGTATTGTTAGAGTGTGTGCTCGTCTGCTCTTAAAATTCGGACATGTTGCTCGAGTACGACTTACGTACGGATAATCATGTTATAATGTACTGAAAAATATCAAACGAGATAACAAAAAATTACATCATTAAAAACAGCCCCACGACCCAACGCCTTAAAAAAAATCCGAATTGTGCATGGACAGTTGATGGACATGTACTGTATAGCAACTATTGCGTGAACTTGCGGGTTTTGTAAGCTTTCGTGTTGTGTGAGCTTGCGGGCTGTGTGTGTTTGCGGATTGTGTGAGCTTGCGGGTTATGTGAGCTTACGGGTTGCGTGAGCTTCTGGGCTGTATAAGTTTGGAGGTCGCGTGAGCTTTCGGGTTTCGTGAGCTTGCGGGTTGCGTAAGCCTGTGGGTTGCGTAAGCTTTCGGGTTGTGTGAACAGATGCAGGCACTGCTGCAGTGCTGGAAGCCGCTCAAGCCAGTCGAGGCCCTCGAGCTGCTCGACTTCGCCTACGCCGACAAGAAAGTGCGCGAATTCGCCGTCACGTGTCTCAAGGACATCAGGTACGGGCAACTATTAGACAGCGCCCACACCCATGTCTCAATGTCGTGAAATCAAGCGTATTTTTGTTCGACAAGCTCAAATGTTCGCACTTGCTCTCTATTAATTCTAGCTTATAACTGAGGAATAATAACTGTACAAATCGCTATTCTTTTACAAGTGGAACATTCAATAGTATTGACTTCACATTTGTATCATAATTTCTGCAAACACGTCCTATGCTGTTGTAAGATTGTTGTAGAGAGAGCAAGCCGTTGTTATGTCGTTGCAGTGACAGGGAGCTGCAGATGTACCTGCTTCAGCTTGTACAGGTGCTCAAATACGAGTCCTACCTGGACTGCGAACTGGTGATGTTTCTGCTGCGGAGAGCCCTTAATAACCAACACATCGGGCACAATCTGTTTTGGTTGTTAAGGTACGTTTAAGGAGAAAAGGAGGTATCCGTCGTCTGTATGTACTTGTGCATGTACGCAGGTAGGCCTCTCTTGAAAAATTACTTTTTGTGGCAATCCGTCCAAAATTAACCAAGTAGCAGCTGATTTTCAAAATAATTCTTCGTCCACAGTTTTGAGCTGACTACCTTTCAATTTGCATAGATGTTCTCCAGGCTTTCTTCTCTTGAAAAGCTACTTTTTAGACCAGCGGACTTCGTCAGGCTCATCTTATCATATCAATAGAGGGTGTACGTATGCACACATGTACCTATGTACGCATGTAAACTATTACTTGATATGCTTCTGCTCCCTCAGTTTTGATCGAATTCCTTTTCACTGGGCGGTCTCTCGTGCAAAGCTACCTTTTTTGGCGTCCGCCGTAAATTGGCTAAATGGGGTGGGGGGGGGGGGGCATTGAAAAAAATTAGTAGCTAATTTTCAAAATGCTTTTTCTCCCACAACTTTGATGGGATTCCTTTAAAATTTTGTTACGAATTTTCAGTTTTCAATAACCTGTTTTTGAAATATGACTGCCATTTTTTAGCGATCCTACAAGCCTTTTTAGACTTTTGCATGGTCTTGCTCTTGTTTGAGGTTAACTAATTGGAAAAGTAATAATTGTCCAGTGTTGTCGCTTTCCGTCTCATCCTCCATGCTCAGCCGAGTCATACGGTAGCGCAAGGCACAGCTCAATATATGATGGGGTTTGTTTTGCTCAGGTCGGAGGTGGGCGTCGTGCCGTCGGTAGCGGTGCGCTTCGGTCTCATCCTGGAGGCGTACTGCCGCGGCACCATGAAGCACATGAAGCCTCTAGTCAAGGAGGTCGAGGCTCTCGACATGTTCTACCGGCTGGCTGACACCGCCAAAAAGGTGAATAATATGCGTGGTGTCTACGGGAATGTGGTATCAACAATGATTTAAACTTCACCTATGTTAGAGTTGTTCCAGATAAAATTTCTTTTTAGACCAGCCAACTCTGTCGGGTGGTCTTGTGCAATCACATTTGTGTGTTAACTTTTTTTTTCAAAATACATCTCCTCCGACAGTTTTGATGGGTCTTCTTGAAATTACACATGTCCAATCTCTAGGTGGTCCTCTACCGGGAAATTTCTTTTTTCGCGATCGGCCGAAAATAGCCGAAATGACGAGACTTTAAAAATTTTGTTAAACTTTTTTTTTCAAAATGCATCTATTTCTATAGTTTTGGTTGGATCTTCTTAATATTACACCTGTACAATCTCTAGGTGGTGCTCTGCCGGAAAACTACTTTTTTTCGCGATCTGCGGAAAAGAGCCATGATGACGGGACTTTGAAAATTGTCAGAAATTTGCATATTTGGCATATATTTTTTACATATATCAACAATATCTGTGGGGCAGTAGTTGAATCTAGCATCTCTTTGTCGCCCATCCTTTCCCCTCCCTTTTCCCCCTCTCCTGACCTCCACCACCACTCCCCCCCCCCATCCCGACACACACGAACAGAGTTTCTTTTGACAAGATTGAATCTGTAGAAAAAGCATGCATGTCTTAATGCAGTGTTAACAGAAGCTTGTGATTTCCCCATGACCTATTTTTAGCATTGTAGTTCCTATGTATGTTAAGCCTTTGAAGTCGATCAATAGTTGTGTGTGTTGCAAAAAGGGCCGATTACACAAGAGACGCTGCAATGAAAAATTCTTTCTCAGTTTGCGTATCCGGGGGGGGGGGGTTCAGGGGTCGCGACCCTCTTCCCCAGCTAAATTCGAAAAAAAACTGTTAAGCTTTGGGTTTTCTGAAACTTTAAACTCAAGGTGTCAGAAATTGAAACCTCCCCCCCCCCCCACCACCTCCCCTTCACGAAAAGCTGGATCCGGCCTGATCCTTGAAGTCAGTTGGGTTTGAGTGACGGGTCACAATTAAAAGCCGTAAGGAGAGAGAAAGCTATGTCTCCCTTCATTGTTTAGTAAATTTGGTCTATAAAAATATGACAGCTGCTTTGGTGGTGCGTTAGTCTTGGTGAATTCCTGTCACTATCCGCCGGGTGACGGATATAGTTTTCACTCTGTCGTCTGTCTGTCCGTCCGTCTATCTGTGCAGTTTCAGTCTCACGCGTCTAGAGCATTTATTAGTGGATGGATGCGTTTGGATAAAATATGACTGTACCAGAGATATTTTTCGGTAAGATGGATCCCTGTCTGAATGTATTACCCTCCCTCCCATCCCCCAACAACAAAATCGGTCAAAAGCTAGTTAATTTAATCCCTAGGGTGGAATTTTATTTTTAAAAAATGCCTACAATATATATATATATATATATATATATATATATATACATATATATACGATCCTGCCTCACCAAGGCTCTAGTTAATTACTGAACAGCATCATGGCCTTCAAATTTTACTTGTGTGATCCGTTACTAGCAGTTTGCGTTTTGACTGTTCACCAGTGTTGTCACCAGGGGTACACATAAGGATTTTTTTACCTTCGCCAATTTGGCGAAGGACGTTCAGCTCACCTTCGCAAAATCGAATTCACCTTCGCCAAATTAACCCTCTTACTAAAACTGTAACTTAATTTGTTTAATGCACTATATATCTTCTTAACTATATTGTCCAGTTTATGTTTTTATAGAGTTGCATCGGTAGTTACTCAGTCCTGACCGATTTGTAGCTTTCATCTAAAACGTTTAACTTTTCATCAAGCTTGATTATGAAAAAATTCACCTTCGCCAAGTTGGTGAAGGTGAATCTGTTCACCTTCGCCAAATGGATTTCACCTTCGCCATGGCGAAATGCGAAGGTCTTATGTGCACCCCTGCTGTCACGGTATCGCAAAGTTATGAATTTTACAGATTATTGTATTTTTTTTCAGAGTAATCATAAAGGAGAGAAGGCACACGAAGAAGTTAGAAAATATCTAAAAGAAAAAAATTTGGAGGCATTTAATGAGATTGTAAATCCCTTGGATCCAGGGCTTAAAATTGAGAAGCTTGTGTAAGTTTATTTTTATTATTTCGTCTAACGGATATCTTTCAGGGTGAATTAAATGACGAACATAGATTCAAAACGTGCGGCGTAAATCTAAATATCTGTTTGCCTTTTAGTCACGATCAGGTAGGTCTGGAGTGAAACGCATTTTTTGGCACTCCCTGCAAAAGTTATAATCAAGTGACATGGGGTTAGGGTGGGGGAGTCCAAAGTTTTCTGAATTTTAGCGTTCGTTTGTTATAGATAGTCCCTCAATTCTCTGTCCTGTTTTTATTTTGCGATGTTTTTTTTTAGTGAAAAAGGGTTCGTCCTTATTTCCGGGGCATCTTTTCCTTAATTTCTCTGATTTAAAGTTATTTCTTGCAGAGATAACAAATTGAAAGTGATGGATTCTAAGATGAAGCCTCTTTGGTTAGAGTTTGACAACTTCGACAAAAATGGTCAGCCAATCAAGTTTATGTTTAAAAAAGGCGACGGTAGGTGTCTAGCTCTTTAGTATGTATGAGATAAACACGATCGTAGAATGTGAAGTTCCTTCAGACTGTTGTAATTAAATAACAGGCAAAAAAAAAAAATAATAATGAAAAGAAAAATAAAAAAGAAAATGCGGATGCAGTTTTCGACTGCCGACTTGTGGCTGGAGTGCCGGTAAAAGAACAGAATATATAGTTGATGTCACTCCTTGATTTTAAGACCAGTCGACTTTGTCGGGATGGTGTTATCACATCAGTAGTGGGGGTGGTATCCGTCGTCTGTATGTATGTATGTAAAGTTTTACAAAAAGTGCTTCTTCTCCGTCAGTTTTTTTTTATCGGAAAGCTTTCAAATTTTGTACGAATATTCTCTAGATTGGCATGTCCTGAAAAAATACTGTTTTTTTGGCGGTCCGCCAAAAATTGGCCAAATGGGAGGCATTCAAAATTTTTCGGTTGCCAGTTTTCAAAATGCTTCTTCTCGAACATTTTGTATCAGATTTTCTTTAAATTTTGTACGAATGTTCTTAACATAGGCCTCTCTTGAAAAGTTACCTTTTCTGGCGATTCGCCAAAAATTGGCCAAATGGGGGGAGGGGGAGGGGCATTTTTTCAATTTTTTGGCGTTTAATTTTAAAAAGGCTTCTTCTCCCTCAATTTTGGTTGGATTCCTTTCCAATTTTGTACAGTTGTTCTTCAGGTAGGACTGTCTTGAAAAAATTCTTTTTTTGGCGATCCGTGAAAAATTCCTTTTCTGGCGATCCGACAAAAATTGGCCAAATGGCATTTTTTAATTTTTGGCGTCTAATTTTCATAATGCTTCTTCTCTCATAATTTTAATCGAATTCGTTTCCAATTTTATACAATGTTCTCTAGGTAAGCCTCTTTTGAAAAATTACTTTTTTTGGCGATCCGCCAAAAATTGGTTAAATGAGGGCCATTTTTAGCCCAACTTACGTTACATGTAAGCTGTGGTATACCTATCAGTTTGCAGACGGCGTCAGTTAGTTAGCTAGTTGTTTATTAAGTAAATTTTTGTTTCAACATGCATCTCCTCCTGCAATTTTGATCCGATGTCATTTATTTTGGTATGATGAATCCCTAGGGTGCATACAACTTGTGCTTTGTTAGTCGATCGTGTGATTTTTAAATTTTTGGGGAATTTTGGAAGAAAAAAATTTAATTTAAAATGTCTCCTCCTAATTTTTGATTCGATGTCATTTATTTTTGGTGTGGGGCACCCCTAAGGGGTCTTGCATACGCTTTATGCTTTATTAGTCGATGGGACAATTTTTGTATTTTGGGGAAATTTTTTAATAAAAAAAATCAAAAATAATTCAAAATGCCTTTTCTCCTACTGTTTTGATCCGATTTCATTTATTTTTGGTGTGGCGCATCCCTAAGGTCCCACGCATACGGCTTTTTAGTCGATCGGACAATTTTTGCATTTTTGGGGGAATTTTTGAAGAAAAAAAATGTTTTTCTTATTACATTTTTTATCCGATTTCATTTATTTTTGGTATGAGGCATCCCTAGGTGGGTCGTGCATACACTTGTTTTCTTCCAAAATTTTGATCGGAATGCCCTCAAACGTTGCATAAATGTTCACCAGCGTGCAATCTCTTGAAAAGTCACGTTTTTAGTGATCCACCAAAAATTGACAAAATGGGGGGGGGGGGGGGAGGGGGGAGCATTTTTCTTTGGCCAGCTTTCAAAGTCCTTATTCGGTGATTATGATCGGATTGTCTTCAAATTTTTCATAAATGTTCATTAGGTAGAAAGTTACTTTTCTGGCTATCTGCCAGTAAGTGGCTAAATGGGGGCATTTAAAAATAATTAGTAGCCAATTTTCAAAACGCTCCCACAATTTCACCGGATTCCTTAGTAAATTTGTACGAATTTTCATCAACCAGGCTTAACAATATTACAACCACTTTTTGGTGACCAGGCAAGCCTATTGATGGGTTATTTACTAGATCTGGGCTGGTCACAGTGTCTCTGGACATTCTTGTTTTCTTATCTTGCATACACGGGGAATCTATAAAAAAATGGGGGTATGGGGGAGGGGGGAGAGGACATACGTCGAGACGTCTCGAGAAACTCCTTAGTTCTTGTGTTTCAGATCTTCGACAAGACATGCTAACATTACAAATTCTGCGAATCATCGACCAAGTGTGGAAAGGCGTCGGCATGGATCTCCGGTGACGTGTCGCCCTCTTGTACATTTCTCTACCCGTTGTGTTCTTTGTATATGTTCACTTTGTTAATCCTGACGTAGTTGTGCTTAGAATAGGACGTTAAAAGTTAATTATAAAACAGAAGATTATCAAATTCATTTTACAAACTGTCATGATACGGTTTTCAGTATAAAATTTCGTGACACAATAACTGTTGTAAATGGCAGGTTGACTGCATACGGATGCCTAGCGACGGGCGATAAGGAAGGCCTCATCGAAATCGTAACGGACGCGATGACCATCTCAAATATTCAGAAGAAATATTCGAGCGCTCTGTCAGCATTTAACAGACAGTCGCTGTACAAATGGCTCAAGGAGAACAACCCAAAGGAAGAGTAAGCCACTGCCACTGGTTCTACATAATAAAATAGAAATATTGCACGAAGGTGACCTGGAAAATAGGTTGTTGACTGTGGGCTTTGAGAAAAGTCGGGCACGAACCTGAAAGTGGTCAATATTTTTATCAGATCTGACTGCTATATACCGTTTATTACGTAACCTTTATCACAGAAAAGTTAGCTAAAGTAAAGAAAACAAGAAAAATTGGTTTGTTTAGCAGTCCAATAGGACGGTCGCGTTGCTTATTCCATGCATTGGGCTGATTTTCGATGGACTTTCAACTGAGTAAAAATATCCATATTTGGCAAAGCGCTCCGTGCAACGATGTAACATCAAGCCGCGACCTCAACAAGGCTCAGTCATAACTAATTACTCCGCGAGTCCAGGCGGGCAATAACACTTCAGTTCTCAAACCCCTGTATTGCCCGCTGGAAAACTCGTTGGTTAAGACCAATTGTCATTATCCCGTGTTTAATAAAACCTGGTTCTTTTCAAGGCACACTGAAGACCGGTTAACTTCGTTTCCATCGTGGTACTGTACTAAACCATCATGTACCACACGTATATATGTGAAGCTTTGCCTGTAGAAATGTGTCTATGTGTATTGAATCGTGTATTTGTTTGGCTGGTTTGTCCAGTTAAGTCATTCTGAAGATTTGTTTTTAGTTTTACAATAAGGTGAGGCCGCGAATTCCCATTTCTCATCCACTATGAGCTCCAGGCAGCATCTGGCTTGAGTTTGTGTTCAACCCGATCTGAAATGCGATGTGGTTTTCTGGCCGCATTAATTTCATTGACAGCTTGTTTGTTGTAGAACTTTCAATATTTCGAGGCCATTTTTCCGAGCTTGTTTCTTTTTTCTTGAGGACAAGGTCGTTCGTCAGCAGTTTACACACCTGTTCTTAACGAAAAGAAAAATGCCACTTCAATTTACTTATCACCTGCGTTCCAATTCCGCCAGCTGTGTCCAAAATCTGACAGGTGTACCCAAAATATGGCAAGTGTATCCAGAATCCGTCAGCTGTATCCAAAATCCGTCAACTGTATCCAGCATCTGGCAGCTGTATCCAAAATCCGTCCAACTGTATCCAACATTCGTCAGCTACATCCAAAACCTGACAGGTGTATCCAAAATCTGGCAGGCTTATCCAAAATCCGCTAGCTGTATCGGAATTTCGGAAACTATCCGACGAAATTCGGCAGCCACACGGCTTTGTAATCAAGTGGAGTTTACCTCAGCACGCGTTTCTGTTTTTACAGTATGCAACGTGCCATGGATGAGTTCATGCTGTCGTGCGCCGGCTATAGTGTCGCCACCTATGTCCTCGGTGTCGGCGATCGCCATGGAGACAACATCATGCTTAAGAAAAATGGACAGGTATACCGGATTTTATTTGTAAACCGTCAGCATCTGTATAAGCATAAACTGGGAAAACACTGTCTTGTCACTTATGCGAAAGGACATAAGGACAAATTTTCCACATATTGTTTTCCCAAGTAGATATTGTAGCTGGGGGGGGGGGGGGCGGCAATTCCGCGGTAATTGCTGCATCTCTCGATGTTACGTGTTTCTTCTTACGCAGCTATGCCACATCGACTTTGGTCACATTATGGGCAACTTCAAGGCGTTTTTCTTCAAAACCATCACGCGCGAACCTGCGCCGTTCCAGCTGACGTATGATTTTGTCTACCTTTTGAGGCGCGGCCCCGAGAACAGCGAGGAGAAGTTCAATGAGTGAGTGCCCCTTTATGTGTAATCAGTTGCTAGGATTATTTTAGTGGCAGTGCCCCTTTGTGTGTAATAGGTTATGGAGCGCTTTTAGTGCCATATATGGGACAACAAAGTGTAATTGACTACAAATTACTTAGAAGTAAGATAAGAAATATGCCTTGTAGTCGTTCAACATAGTGTCAACACCGCTCAAAATTAATTGATGAAAACAGGAACTAAGCTTTGAGAATTGTGAAAAGCAGAACTACATAAAAAATAATGAAAAACAGAACTGAAAGTGTTGTCACTCTGATGTTTCTGCATACGTAACATGTACTGTTGTAATCTTTGTTTTTTTTTCTGTGTGTCTAGGTTTAAAAAACTGTGTGAGGATGCTTATATTACCCTCCGCAAGCAGCGCAAGCTACTCATCACGCTGTTCCTGATGATGGTCAACACTGGCATCCCGGAGCTGCACAGTGTCAACGCCATCAGCAAGCACCTCAACAAGACGCTCGTGCCGTCGCTCACTGAGGAAGGCGCCCGCAAGCACTTCCAGGACCGCTTCAAAGACTCGCTCAATAAGGCCACTAAGGTGGCCGTGTATGGCCAGGTCCACAACTGGGCACACTAAAACTGTGACGGATTTTTTTTTTAAACCAGCCAACTTTGTCGGTCTGATCTTATCGCATCAATAGAAGGGCATCCGTTGTCTGTATGTACGTATGTACGCATGTAAACGACTTAAAATGCTTCTTCTCCTTCAGTTTTGATCGGATTTCTTTCAAATTTTGTACGAATGTTCTCTAGGTAGGCCTGTCTTGAAAAATTACCTTTTTTTTTAGCGGACCGCCAAAAATTGCTCAAATGGAGGCATTCAAAATTTTTCGGTTGCTCAGTTTTCAAAGTGCTTCTTCTCCCACAATTTTGACCAGGTTTCTGTAAATTTTGTGCAAATATTCTCTAGGTTGGCCTCCCACCAAAAATTGGCCAAATGGGGGAAATTTTTTGAATGCTCTGATTTTCAGTATTCAGCATACTTCTCCCGCAAGTTTGATTGGATTCCTTTCCAATTTTGTACATTTGTTCTCTAGGTAGGCCTCTCTTCAAAATGTCATTTTTCTGGGGACATGTTTAATTTACTGATAGCCAATTTCAATATACTTCTTCTCCCACAATTTGCATCGGATTCCTTTTCAATTTAGTACTTTTGTTCTCTTGATGTTTTTCTGTTGAAAAATTACTTTTTATCCCCGGAGGCATATGGGTTTGAGCTTGTCCGTCTGCCCGTACAGTAATAAAATTTCTTTATAGATGGTGGTTACGAACCTGTCATAGAAACTTAATAAAATGACATATAGTTATTAATTTGTTGTGACATTGAGTTTCACGGGGGTCCTGCTGCTCTCTGACAGCATCTAGTTTTTTGTTTTTTTTTTTGTTTTTTTTGCGATCCGCCAAAAATTGGCCAGGGTGGGAATTTTATGATTTGTCAATTTTCAAAATGCTTCTTCCACCACAGCTTTGATCAGGTTTTCTTTAAATTGTGTATGTTCTTTTGGTAGGCCTGTCTTGAAAAGTACTTTTTTGCGCGAAAAATTGGCCAAATGGGGGCATTTTTTATTCCCCACAGGGAATATATGCGATCGACCGCGTGTCGGTCTGTCGGTCGGTCTGTCATCAAGAGCTTGTTAACACGATAACTTAAGAACTCCTGCAAGGATTTTAATGAAACTTGGTATGTAACTTCTATGGGAACAAACACAAATCAGTATTGTAAATGGGCCAGGTTCGTCCAAGGAAAATGGATAAGCTGGACTTAGAAAATTTCAGCTCTTGATTGACTATTGATGGCCGTGTTTAACTGATGGGAGACTGTGGGGAATATGTGGGCTATGCACACTGCTCTAGTTTAATTTATTGACTTCAAATTTTGAAGGTGCTTCTTTTCACACAATTTGGATCGGATTTCTGTCCAGTTTAGTAGGATTGTTCTCTATATAGGCCTTTCTTGAAAAGTTACTTTTATGACCATCCACCAAAAATTGATTAAATGGGGGAGGGAAGGGGGGCATTTTAAAAATTTCTTGATAGCCAGTTTTCAAAATACTTCATCTCCTACAATTTGGATCTGGCACAACGTCCCCAAAGAAAAATTTGTCCTAGTGGAATTGAAGACAAGACGCAATAAGGTGCCCAAATGAATTTAGGGCCAAAACGTCCCTAAAGCTAAAAAACGTATGATAACCTAAATTAACGCTTTATTAAGCTTTTCCCTGGCCATAAGGTCCCCAAATAAATTTTAGTACCAAACGCCCCAAAGCAAAATTTCTCGTGGAAACCAGGACAGCACGGCCGAAAAGTACCCGGCCATTAGGTCCCCTGTCATAAGGTTCCCAAATGAATTTAGGATCAAAATGCCCCCCCCCCAAAAAAAAATATTACGTAAAACGTAAAGTTACGTTTTATTAAGCTTTATACCAACCATATACCCGTACCAGAAGGTCCCCAAATGAATTTAGGGCCAAAACGTCCGCAAAGCAAAAAAAAAAAAAAAAAAAAAAAACCTTAAATTGACCTTTGCAATGTTTTTGCATGCTTTAAAGGCAAAATTCAAATAGAAAATGACGAATTGACAAAAATTGCCAAAAATTACGCAGGGCTTAGCAATTGTGCGATGTTTTGTCCGCACCACTTCGCATATAACCATTTGTCGTAGGGACCTGTAACCTTGCATAATTAAAATATATATATTGTAGATGTGCATCGTCGTATTATTTTTTGAAATCGGTGAAAAAGTTATTGGGGCGCAATTTGGGACCGGAATAGCTCGTCCATTATAGAAAGTGTTCTCTAGCGTTCAGTTAATGGAGGTTTTACCGCATATAATTTACCGTATACGGGGGATCCTGTTTCACTGAGACTCTAGTTTCGGGGCGTTTTAAAATGTTTCGTAACCAATTTTTCAAAAGTTTTTTCTTCCACGTTTTTGATGGGATCACCTTCTAATGCCACATTACTGTTCACCAGGCTTTCTTCTTCTCTTGAAAAGCTGGTTTTATTGGCTGTGAACAGTGGCCAAATTTGGGCATTTTAAAATTTTTAGGGGGGAGGGGGGCAATTTTTAAAATGGCTCTACTGCCACGATCTGGATCGCATTCCTTTCAAATTTTTGTGCGGATGTTTACTTGGTAGGCCTGTCTTTGATTCTGTGATTGGATTGTCTTCAAATTCTTCATAAATCACTAAATCCTCTTTTGAAAAGTTACTTTTCTGGCGATCCGCAAAAAAAAGCTCGCTAAATGGTGGGGGGGGGGGCATTTAAAAATATTTAGTAGCCAATTTTCAAAATGCTTCTTCTCTCACAATATTCACCGGATTCCTTTATAAATTTGTACGAATTTTCAACGACCGCGTTTAACAATATGACAACCACTTTTTGGCGACCATGCAAGCCTATCTACTAGGATAGGTGATTTACTAGATCCCGGCTGGTCACAATGTCCCTAGACAGTCTTGTTTTACTATGCACGCTCTTCGCGAGCGCGCTAAGGTTTGGATGTAGTGCAGAGACACATGAAAAGTTCAGTTTTTGGTACGAAGTAGATAGTTTCTTCATGTCTGATGACAGCGCTTTGTTGGCTAACCGCTATTTATTTTTTCACCAAACGATTGACATAGTGGTTTCGTTTCCTTAACAGTAACAATAATGCTTACGCTACGTTAGTATTTGTCGTTAAATCTGGATGTCAGGGAATAGCGTCATTGCGTAGGGCCGTGCAGCATTGCTACGACTGACTTCTGCGTTTGAAGTGGAGGAGTAGGGAAGGTAGAGGGGGAGGGGACGATTGGAATATGTCGGTAAACACATACTACTATTCGCTGTGGAGCTGAGAATATCGGGTAAAGAATTGTTGCAGCAGGAAAATTCTTTAACAGATTTGCAAATTAACATACACGTGCGTGTTCATGGTTAAGCAGCTGAGCTACGCTTACTGTATCAAGTGTGCAGTTGTATAACTTGTGATGTTTGTGGTTATGTGAGGAAGAATGACACCTGTTGTGTTTCTTTATTTGTAGAGTGTTAAATTGGTTTGGAGGGGGGGGGGGGGTATGTTTTGGGTGTAAATAGGGATGGTTTTATTTTTTTACTCTGTCGTAACTTCTCCAGTTCTGAATTCATTTTAAATTTTTGAGCTGGACCTAGACCATATCTAAATCTCAAACTTTCTCGAGGTAAATGCATGTTCGGTGTAACTTAGTGAACGATGTCAGATGTCAAGTTAATTATATGTACTTACTTACCTATTGCAGCCATTTTACGATGGCCTGAGAGGCATATTGGTATGCGTGTTCTTACATACCTTATGTATGCTTTACCTTATGGGCTATATCAGCGGTTTAGAGACATGTCATCATAGCTGCCAACTCACCACACCTACCAAGTCGCCAGAACTACCAACTCACTATACCTACCAGCTACCACACCTACCAACTCACTATACCTACCAACTCACCATACCTACCAACTCATCATACCTACCAACTCACTATACCTACCAACTTACCAGACCTACCAACTCATCATACCTACCAACTCACTATACCTACCAACGCACCACACCTACCAACTTACCATACCTACCAACTCACTATACCTGCCAACTTACAACACCTATCAACTCATCATACCTACCAACTCACTATACCTACCAACTTACCATACCTACCAACTCGCCATACCTACCAACTCACTATACCCACTAACTTACCACACCTGCCAACTCACCACACCTACCAATTCACTATACCTACCAACGCACCACACCTACCAACTTACCACACCTACCAACTCACTATACCTGCCAACTTACAACACCTATCAACTCATCATACCTACCAACTCACTATACCTGCCAACTTTCCACACCTACCAACTCGCCAGACCTACCAACTCACTATACCTACCCACACCTGTCAACTCGCCATATGCCGATTATTTGCCAACTCATCGTCATATTTTTCTTCCAAGTCACTATTTTGCACATCACATTTGACACATTTCATGCTTTAGCACAGGAAGTGAGACCATGAATTTTCAGCATATGCATTGGTCTCACATTTAAATGTGTAACATGTTGTCCAATGATGCAAATTATTTACTAAATATTTTCTACGACACATCTCCGGGATTTCGTGTTCCCATAGCTATTCATTAAAGCCAATGACTTACACAATGTAACTGCAATCTGATTGGGGGAAGTTGGGGGGGGGGGAGGGGGGGGGGAGGTTGAACGCTTCTTACAAGCGCCAAGGTATGGTCACTTGGCTGAGAATTGGTGTTTTGGTGGTGACCAGAGACTTTGTAGTGACATGTCCCAAAGGGATAGGGCGACTTGCAGCTATGGTGACTTGACCTGTTACCATATCAGCTTATGGTAACAACATTTATGGGAACAGGACAATTCCCCCCCAGACAATTCCCCCCCCAGTCAATTCCCCCCCGACAATTCCCCCCCGAACAATTCCCCCCGTAGGACAATTCCCCCCGAGGACTATTCCCCCCCCATTCATTTTTATTCCCCCCGAGGACTATCCCCCCCCCCCCCCATTCATTTTTATTTTTCTTATTTTTTTCTTTTCTTTGTATCTCTCTCTCTCTCTTTTTTTTTTACAAATTTTTGCCCTTTTATCTTCTAACTGGAGATGGTAATTGTCCTTTCATTTCAACAATTCAACATTGTCGCAATTGCAATTTACATTCCTTATCCAAACCAATGAACTTTAAGTTGGCCACCTAAGTGCCAGCAAAAAAACGGGTTTTTTACATGTTACATGGGTCGGATCCGCCGTAATGTTCGCGGTGCATCTGGTCAAATTATGGGTGGCCGCTTGCCCGAGCCACCACGTCGCTGGTACGCGACTCTGCGCAACGCATTCGTCATTCGTCCGCGACTTCGAAAACCGACATACTGTTGACTATCTGCGTGGAATTGCCCACAAATTTAGGTTTTAAATGGCAGAAAAAACTTTCGTTCCAGATAGAAAAATTTTGCATTTTTGATTTTAAGGTATTTTAAAAATAAAGACTTTGGCATTCAAAGTAAAATATAATATAAAAATTAAGTGGGGGGGAATAGTCCTCGGGGGGAATTGTCCTACGGGGGGAATTGTTCGGGGGGGGGGGGAATTGTCGGGGGGGAGTTGTCTGGGGGGGGGGAGTTGTCTGGGGGGGAATTGTCCTAGACCCAACATTTATGTTAAACATGTGCTGTGCATTTAAGGAATTTGTTTATCATACAATGTTTGAATAGCTGTAGTAAGTGAAAACTTGTTATTTACAGAGACACGCTGTTCTTACCGATTGATGCTTAGAATCAATTACCCTGACAATATGTACTTTGAATAGTTGCATCTGCTGAATTTCGCTGTGAATCAACTTGTATCGTTTTTCTTTTCCGCTGAGCTGCATTGTTTGCGTCAATAGATAAAACTTGTGATATAACTCTGGCTGAACGTTTATATGTTGCAGCATCTTTCTGCAGCGTACTTTATGTTGCTTTTGCTTGAATAACTGACCGTATTACAGAATGCGGCATACAGCTGATATGTACTAAGTGCAGTTTTGAGTCCTTTCTGTTACGTTGAAAACAATGTTATGATAATGGAAGGGCTTTTCGTTTGACAGGTAATTTTTAACGCAAAAACCTGGCGTAGAAATTGGCCAAATTTCTTGGACAGACTTATACTTCCAACTCCTATATACCTGTTTCCCTTGTACTGTTGCTGTAATTTACGAAACATTATGCTGCATTATTTTGCACTGACACTGATTCTTTTGTTTTAAGCTTAACTTTAAGTTTGCTACTAAAAGATTGTTGCATG
This sequence comes from Protula sp. h YS-2021, assembly GCA_949752745.1. Lineage (NCBI taxonomy): Eukaryota > Metazoa > Annelida > Polychaeta > Sabellida > Serpulidae > Protula > Protula sp. h YS-2021. Next base: position 50,982,850 of record OX457026.1, on the reverse strand, counting down.
AGGGCTGTGATAATGGTAAAGGGTTTCCTCTCTCGGGCAGCGTAATACGAACATGAAAATTCAGCCTTGGCGATTATAAGCATGTCTTCATGATTTTTTGCAATGAATAAATTCGCCAATCTGTAACAGACAGCTCATTTTTGGGGTGGATGATCTGCTTGTCAGCAGCTATATGGGCGTGTTACTGTCTCTGCACAGCGTATGATCAGCGAAATATACCTGTGGCACAGTGTGATCGCCTGGTACTTTCGAGTAATCCACTGCTTTCTGTATCGTATGATGGTACCGTTGAAATATGCAAGGCAACGCAGTTGTTTTATCTTAAAACACCGGAAAAAACGCATCCACTCACCAGTGGATACAATTGAGGCTTCTCGTAAATGTGCAGTGAATTTGTGTTTTGAAAAAAAAGTGTATTCCAAACAATATATAAACGAATCGGTTTCTTTTTTTAACTTGTGCCCAACAGAAGGGTTATTCTTATGGATTTTCATGGCATGCTGTGCCCTTCATTAATTTGTCATGCGGTAGATTTGCCTGAAATATGATGTGAGTGGGGTTGGAAAATCGGTGCATTAACTGTGATTAATGAATGTGTAGTAACTATGCCTTAAAGTATAGCTTCTTAACAATGGTTTCTGTAGTATGGTTGTTTTATTTGTTAAACTTGTCATCTCCAAAACCACAAGGCAATCAGAAACGTATCGCGTAAAAGTGTCTGTAATTTTTACAAAATATGGTTATGTTCTCATGGCGGTACCGTGTAGTTATTCCCCACAGGGGGAATATATGCGATCGACTGCGTGTCGGTCTGTCTGTCGGTCGGTCGGTCGGACTGTCGGTCTGTCATCAAGAGCTTGTTAACACGATAACTTAAAAACTGCTGCAAGGATTTTAATGAAACTTGGTATGTAGCTTTTATGGGAACAAACACAGATCGGTATTGTAAATGGGCCAGGTTCGTCCAAGGTAAATGGACCAGCTGGACTTTCAGAAAATTTCAGCTCTTGATTGACTATCTATGGCCGTGTTTAAATGATGGGGTGAGGGGGGGGGGGGGCTGTGGGGAATATGTGGGTTACGCACACTGCTCTAGTTGTGAAGCAGTTTTGTGATGGCATGTCGGCGAAATAGTGACCGCTCTTTGATAAGCATAGCTTGTTACGAGAACTTGGCGAGAACGAGAAGTTCACCCATTTAGAATTCCTAAAATACGCAACGTAATGATGGCATGTTTACTTTATATCGTCATAATGAGACAACCCAGGAATAAAAACAGCGAATATACTCTTTCTTTTTTTATTTTCAAAAAGTTAAAATATTTGAAAACTTCTCACTTCCAGTAAATGAACAGCTCCTGAACAATGAAGAAATGAACAACGTTCGAAGATTAAAACTTGCCATTCAATCTGAAATAACACTCCACATGAACTGAAGAAACCCAACGCAAGAAAAAAAAACAAAAACAAAAGGTGAATGTTTGTCACGGAAAATAAGAGTAAGGGTGATTGCTGGGCACGCGCATAGTGTAGGCGTGGCAACGAGTACTGACAGACGCATGACACCTTGACAAATTGTCTATGTGATTCATTCGTTTCTTTTGCATATCCCAACGAATTTTGCAGAGCATGATTGAGAATACAAACACAAATTTACTACATAGATGGTTCTAAACTTGACAATAAAGCAACGGCCACAGCAAACTATATCTGAAAAGCAGGTCTCAACAGAAGTCAGTCCTGCAATTGGTCATTGGAATCGTCAAGAACTGGGGTTACAAAACGTTCACGGTGTTAATGTTGTCAATGATGCGAGCAATTTAGAATTTACAAATATCAAATGTTCCAATCCTGAGCCTTGCAGAAAGAAAGGCTGATTCCATAGAGACAGATGGCTGCATTTTGCTGGGTACCAGGCTACGTACAAATTCGACGGAGATGGAGTAACCAAAAGGTGTTAAGTAAGACCTTTGCTGACTTTGAAAGCCCAGCTCACGTTACACGTAAGCTGTAGTATACCTATCGGTCTGCAGACGGCGTCCGAAAATTAGTTGCCCTACAGTTTTGATCCAATGTCATTTAGTGTTGATGAGGCATTCCTAGGGGGTCATGCGTGCGGCTTGTGCTTTTTAACCCAGCCGACTTTGTCGGACTGGGTTAGTCGTATCACTATAGGAGGCTTGAATGTATGTGCGTACGTTAAACTTTTTCTTTAAAATGCTACTCTTACAGTTTTGCTCCAATCGTTTTGATATTACGCAGGACTGTTCCGTGGGTGGTCCCCCACCTGTCTATTACTTTTTAGCCCAGCTTACGTTACACGTAAGCTGGGGTATTCCTATCGGTTTGCGGGCGGTGTCCGTTAGTTAGTTAGTTAGTTAGTTAGTTAGTTAGTTAGTTAGTTAGTTAGTTGTTTATTTAGTAAACTTTGGTTCAAAATGCATCTCCTCCTACAATTTTGATCCGATGTCATTTATTTTTGGTGTGAGGCATCCCTAAGGGGTCGTGCATACGGCTTGTGCTTTTCTAGTCGATCGGGTGATTTTTGAATTTTTGGCGAATTTTTAAAGAAAAAATTTTAAAATGTATCTCCTCCTACATTTTTGACCCGATGTCATTTATTTTTGGTATGAGGCACCCCTAAAGGGTCGTGCATACGGCTTGTGCTTTTTTAGTCGATCGCGCAATTTTTGTATTTTTGGGGAATTTTTAAAGCAAAATTTTCGAAAATAATTCAAAATGCATCTACTCCTACAATTTTGATTCGATGTCATTTATTTTTGGTGTGAGGCATCCCTAAGGAGTCGTGCATACGGCTTGTGCTTTTTTTAGTCGATCGGGTGATTTTTGAATTTTAGGGGAATTTTTGAAGAAAAAAATTTAAAATGTGTCTCCTCCTACATTTTTGACCCGATGTGATTTATTTTTGGTATGAGGCACCCCTAAAGTGTCGTGCATACGGCTTGTGCTTTTCTAGTCGATCGGGTGATTTTTTAATTTTTTGGGGAATTTTTGAAGAAAAAAATTTAAAGTGTATCTCGTCCTACATTTTTGATCCGATGTCTTTTTTTTAGCCCAGTTGGCTTTTTAGCCAACAGGGCTATACAGATGGGGGCAAGTGTCGTCCGTCTGTCCGTCCGTCCGTCCCGCGACCGTTAAAAGTGGAATAACTTTTTTATTTTTTATCCGATTCTTACCAAATTTTAAACACGAGTTCCTAACCCTTTACTGCATTAGGAAATATTTTTATTCTTGCGGTTTAAACCATTTTTGGCGATTTTATTGCCAATTTGGGCGAAATACGAAAAAACCTATCTAGTCCCTCATTTTTCATCGGAAGATTCCGAAATTTTTTATGAAGAAACTAGGACTAAGGGGTAAAAAAAGTACTTTTTTCGATTTTTGTATTTCGCCTTATTTTTGAATCTACTGAGCTTCAAAGTTTGCAACTTCTAAAAATTGGCAAATTTCCCATTTTTTTTTCTTAACAAAGTAGTAGAAATGGAATTTTTTTTTATCCGATTCGTACCAAATTATTAACACGAGTTTTTAACCTTCTACTGCATTAGGAATTTTTTTATTTTTTGGTTTAAACCATTTTTGGCGATTTTATTGCCAATTTGGGCAAAATACGAAAAAACCTATCTAGTCCCTCATTTTTCATCGGAAGATTCCGAAATTTTTCATGAAGAAACTAGAACTAAGGGGTGAAAAAAGAATTTTTTTCGATTTTTGAATTTCGCCTTATTTTTGAATCTACTGAGCTTCAAAGTTTGCAACTTCTAAAAATTGGCAAATTTCCATTTTTTTTCTTAACAAAGTAGTTAAAGTGGAATATCTTTTTTATTTTTCATCCGATTCGTACCAAATTTTAAACGCGAGTTTTTAACCTTCTACTGCATTAGGAATTTTTTTTATTTTTTGGTTTAAACCATTTTTGGCGATTTTATTGCCAATTTGGGCAAAATACGAAAAAATCTATCTAGTCCCTCATTTTTCATCGGAAGATTCCGAAATTTGTTATGAAGAAACTAGAACTAAGGGGTGAAAAAAGTACATTTTTCGATTTTTGAATTTCGCCTTATTTTTGAATCTACTGAGCTTCGAAGTTTGCAGCTTTTGAAAAAATGGAAATTTCCATTTTTCTTCTTAAAAAAGCAGTTTCAATTTGCAGATGGGCACAATATGTTACATGCAAGTACTTTTGGTTGGATTTTTCAGTAATTTTGTTGTCAGTAGGTCATTTCTATGATATTTTCAAGTGGGCGATAATAGGGAACATTGGGCGATAAAGCAAGAAAGTTGTAATTTTCGCTTTGAATGTGCAGGAAACAATTCTAGGACCCGAAAATATGATAAATATAATATTTTTCGGGTGGGCGATAATAGGGAATATTGGGCGATAATGTAAGAAAATTGTAATTTTCGCTTAAAAAGTGCAGGAATCAATTCTATGACCCGAAAATATGATAAATGTGATTTTTTCGTGTGGGCGATAATAGGGAACATTGGGCTTTAATGCAAGAAAGTTGTAATTTTCGCTTTTAAAGTGCAGGAATCAATTCTGTGACCCGAAAATATGATCAATGTGATATTTTACGGGTGGGCGATAACAGGGAATATTGGGCGATAAAGCAAGAAAGTTGTAATTTTCGCTTTAAAAGTGCAGGAAACAATTCTAGGACCCGAGAATATGATAAATATAATATTTTTCGTGTGGGCGATAATAGGGAACATTGGGCGATAATGTACGAAAGTTGTAATTTTCGCTTTAAAAGAGAAGGAATCAATTCTATAACCCGAAAATATGATAAATATAATATTTTTCGGATGGGCGATAATAGGGAACATTTTGCGATAATGCAAGAAAGTTGTAATTTTCGCTTTAAAAGAGCAGGAATCAATTCTATGACCCGAAAATATGATAAATGATATTTTTCGTGTGGGCGATAATAGGGAGCATTGGGCGATAATGCAAGAAAGTTGTAATTTTCGCTTTAAAAGTGAAGGGATCAATTCTATGACCCGAAAATATGATAAATGTGATATTTTTCGTGTGGGCGATAATAGGGAATATTGGGCGATAATGCAAGAAAGTTGTAATTTTCGCTTAAAAAGTGCAGGGATCAATTCTATGTCCCGAAAATATGATAAATATGATATTTTTTGGATGGGCGATAATAGGGAACATTGGGCGATAATGCAAGAAAGTTGTAATTTTCGCTTTAAAAGTGCAGGAATCAATTCTATGACCCGAAAATGTGATAAATGTGATATTTTTCGTGAGGGCGATAATAGGGAACATTGGGCGATAATGCAAGAAAGTTGTAATTTTCGCTTTAAAAGTGCAGGAATCAATTGTGTGACCCGAAAATATGATCAATGTGATATTTTACGGGTGGGCGATAACAGGGAATATTGGGCGATAAAGCAAGAAAGTTGTAATTTTCGCTTTAAAAGTGCAGGAAACAATTCTAGGACCCGAAAATATGATAAATATAATATTTTTCGTGTGGGCGATAATAGGGAACATTGGGCGATAATGTAAGAAAGTTGTAATTTTCGCTTTAAAAGTGCAATAATCGATTCTATGACCCGAAAATATGAGAAATATGATATTTTTCGTGTCGGCGATAATAGGGAACATTGGGCGATAATGAAGGAAAGTTGTAATTTTCGCTTTTAAAGTGCAGGAAACAATTCTAGGACCCGAAAATATGATGAATATAATATTTTTCGTGTGGGCGATAATAGGTAACATTGGGCGATAATGTAAGAAAGTTGTAATTTTCGCTTTAAAAGAGCAGGAATCAATTCTATAACCCGAAAATATGATAAATGTGATATTTTTCGGATGGGCGATAATAGGGAATATTGGGCGATAATGCAATAAAGTTATAATTTTCGCTTTAAAAGTGCAGGAAACAATTCTAGGACCCGAAAATATGATAAATATAATATTTTTCGTGTGGGCGATAATGGGAACATTGGGCGATAATGTACGAAAGTTGTAATTTTCGCTTTAAAAGAGCAGGAATCAACTCTATAACCCGAAAATATGATAAATATGATATTTTTCGGATGGGCGATAATAGGGAATATTGGGCGATAATGCAAGAAAGTTGTAATTTTCGCTTTAAAATTGCAGGGATCAATTCTATGTCCCGAAAATATGATAAATATGATATTTTTTGGATGGGCGATAATAGGGAACATTGGGCGATAATGCAAGAAAGTTGTAATTTTCGCTTTAAAAGTGCAGGAATCAATTCTATGACCCGAAAATATGATAAATGTGATATTTTTCGTGTGGGCGATAATAGGGAGCATTGGGCGATAATGCAAGAAGGTTGTAATTTTCGCTTTAAAAGTGCAGGAATCAATTGTGTGACCCGAAAATATGATCAATGTGATATTTTACGGGTGGGCGATAACAGGGAATATTGGGTGATAAAGCAAGAAAGTTGTATTTTTCGCTTTAAAAGTGCAGGAAACAATTCTAGGACGCGAAAATATGATAAATATAATATTTTTCGTGTGGGCGATAATGGGAACATTGGGCGATAATGTAAGAAATTGTAATTTTCGCTTTAAAAGAGCAGAATACAACTCTATAACCCGAAATTTAAGTAAATATGATATTTTTCGGATGGGCGATAATAGGGAATATTGGGCGATAATGCAAGAAAAATGTAATTTTCGCTTTAAAAGTGCAGGGATCAATTCTATGTCCCAAAAATATGATAAATATGATATTTTTTGGATGGGCGTTAATAGGGAACATTGGGCGATAATGCAAGAAAGTTGTAATCTTCGCTTAAAAAGTGCAGGAATCAATTCTATGACCCGAAAATATGATAAATGTGATATTTTTCGTGTGGGCGATAATAGGGAACATTGGGCGATAATGCAAGAAAGTTGTAATTTTCGCTTTAAAAGTGCAGGAATCAATTCTGTGACCCGAAAATATGATCAATGTGATATTTTTACGGGTGGGCGATAACAGGGAATATTGGGTGATAAAGCAAGAAAGTTGTATTTTTCGCTTTAAAAGTGCAGGAAACAATTCTAGGACCCGAAAATATGATAAATATAATATTTTTCGTGTGGGCGATAATAGGGAACATTGGGCGATAATGTAAGAAAGTTGTAATTTTCGCTTTAAAAGAGCAGGAATCAATTCTATGATCCGAAAATATGATAAATGTGATATTTTTCGTGTGGGCGATAATAGGGAACATTGGGCGATAATGCAAGAAAGTTGTAATTTTTGCTTTAAAAGTGCAGGAATCAATTCTATGACCCGAAAATATGATCAATGTGATATTTTACGGGTGGGCGATAACAGGGAATATTGGGCGATAAAGCAAGAAAGTTGTAATTTTCGCTTTAAAAGTGCAGGAAACAATTCTAGGACCCGAAAATATGATAAATATAATATTTTTCGTGTGGGCGATAATAGGTAACATTGGGCGATAATGTAAGAAAGTTGTAATTTTCGCTTTTAAAGAGCAGGAATCAATTCTATAACCCGAAAATATGATAAATATGATATTTTTCGGATGGGCGATAATAGGGAATATTGGGCGATAATGCAAGAAAGTTGTAATTTTCGCTTTAAAAGTGCAGGAATCAATTCTATGACCCGAAAATATGATAAATGTGATATTTTTCGGGTGGGCGATAATAGGGAATATTGGGCGATAATGTAAGAAAATTGTAATTTTTATCTTTAAAAGTGCAGGAATCAATTCTGTGACCCGAAAATATGATAAATATGATATTTTTCGGGTGGTCGATAATAGGGAACATTGGGCGATAGTGCAAGAAAGTTGTAATTTTCGCTTTAAAAGTGCAGGAAACAATTCTATGACTCGAAAATATGATAAATGTGATATTTTTCGTGTGGGCGATAATAGGGAACACTGGGCGATAATGTAAGAAAGTTGTAATTTTTGCTTTAAAAGTGCAATAATCAATTCTATGACCCGAAAATATGATAAATATGATATTTTTCGTGTCGGCGATAATAGGGAACATTGGGCGATAATGCAAGAAAATTGTAATTTTCGCTTTAAAAGTGCAGGAATCAATTCTATGACCCGAAAATATGATAAATGTGATATTTTTCGGGTAAGCGATAATAGGGAATATTGGGCGATAATGCAAGAAAGTTGTAATTTTCGCTTTAAAAGTGCAGAAAACAATTCTAGGACCCGATAATATGATAAATATAATATTTTTCGGGTTGGCGGTAATAGGGAACATTGGGCGATAATGTACGAAAGTTGTGACCCACGCATCAAGACAACCTAAGGAAACTTGTGCACTTGTCCAAAATAAGTACGAAAGTAAAATGAACATGCGCATTGGTCTGGAATAAGAACCGCGCATTAATCTTTATTAAGTTAAATAAACATGTGCACTGTTCCAAAATGAGAGCCGCGCATCAACGCAAATTAAATAAACATGCGCACTTGTCTGAATTAGAACCGCGCATCGAGGCAAGTTACATAAATATGCGCACTGGTCCGAAATGCGAGCGTTGTTTGAAGGCATCTATGGCGAACTATCCGGTCTACCAGATATACAAAAAATCTGTTCCCCATTTTTCTGGGAAAGAAATCTTTGTATGCATTTATCGATCTATGTTCTGGTCCGGTGCTAAATTAATTATTGAGCTAGCTCTTTGCCGTCTCATCTTTTGAAGCTTGATATTTCAGGGAAATTCCTTCGCTTATGCACGCTGGAATGGGTCTTATTGCTTTTCGTAAGCTGGGACTTTGTCCTTGGACAAACTTGTTTTTGACGATTGACGAAAAACCGACAAAATGGAGGCATTTTTTGTGCCCGTTTTGACCCATTTTTAAAATGCTTCTACTACAGTTTTACTCCAATCGTTTAGATGTTCCGCAGGGATGTTCCCCACCGATTTTTCTACCAGGCTATTATTTTTTTTTTTCGTGGTTCACCAAAAAATGCCGAAATGGCGGAACTTTGAAGTTTGGCAAAAACTGGAATAAATGGTTGTAAATAACTGAATTGTCAAACTATTTCTCTCTCTTTTTCAAATAGTTATAAAATTTTAATCGAAAGTTTCTTCGGTGCTTCTGCACCTGGACTTTGCTTCTTTTTTCGCAAATGACAAAAAATGGAGAAATGTCATGGAGAAATGACAAAAAATACCGAAATGGTGGAATTTTAAAAATTTTGTAAAATTCGGTGAATACGTGAATCGTCAAAACCCAACTTCTCCAACATCCCTTTTTGGGTAGCTTTCACCCGAAAAAACTCGTTTTTGTGTATTTAAATTATGAAAAAGTTACGTTCTTCATTGTTTGGCCTAACAATATTCGTTTCAGAGTTTTTCTCTCTTTCCTTGCATGGTAACTCGGCTGGGTCATGTTCTTGGACATGCTTGTTAAGATGCGGTACAACAATTTTATCTGCCGCCTTAATGAGTGGAATAGCTTTACGAGCCAATGCTCCAAAGAAAGAACCAGTTGTAAGACTGGTTTGTTGTTCATGCTTTAATTTTTATACATATGTGACTTTAATGGTAAGTACCCATGCAATATATTCAAACATATTTCCAACAAACTGACCAATTCATTTTTTGTGGCGTATTGCAATATTTACGTCGTTTAGCATTGCTACGTATTAATAAATGAAGAAATGGTTGATTCGCTTGAATTCGTTTAGGCATCTTGATATAAAAAAACTGGTGTAATTCTTCTTCATACACTATTTTATTCACATAAACGTAATGTGTATGACTTTCTGTGCGAATACGTAACCTATCTTCTGTGTTTGGTTTCAAATCAATAAATAAATAACCATCAGGTTTGTTGCATCTTGCTATGCTTCAATGAGAAACAGATTTCCTTGGATACATTTGAGAATGTACTGATCTGTTGACTAGCTCTTGGATTTTTAAAAGGAATGGTATAATGTGTATTTAAACTAATATTACGCATTTCTTTCCTAGGTAAAACAGCCTGTGTACGATGAAAATAATGCTTGGATTTTTATAGCTGCTTCCAACACTAAAAATACTGGTTATGCGTTCATATCTGTGACATTTGGTCATGAGATCATCTATAACGAGTAAGTTATTCTGTTTTGGATTGAAACGCTTTTCAGTATCCTCTGGAATGCCTTGATGAAATGTCACTCCTACTGTGTCTTTGGATAAGGGCTGACCAGCAACATAGAACCAGAAAATACTTTTTAGGAAATGGTTCAATGATTTTTGTTCAATGCGCGCTTTCACAGGAGATGTTCTCCCGCTACCTGTTGGTCCAAAGACCAGACATGTAAACGGATGCCTCAGAGCGCTTGAATATCAGATTCCTTTTCCCATCCAATAAATGTCTTTGGCCAGCCTAACCACTTGACAAATAATTCTTTCACACCTCGTCTTTTTTCGTATGTTCAAAGCTTTTTTCAATTTTGTACACGGTTTGAAGTCTTTTGCAGCAGATTGTAATTCTTCTTCATAGAAATGACCATCACTATCTTCGTCTGAGAAGTCTCTGACACGATACAAGTGTATTTCTTGCTCCTTACAACGACCTTTGACAATGTACACTTCTTGTGTCTGTTTTATGTGTAAAATGCAAACATATTGACTAGTGTTAAAATTTAAGGGTTTTGGCTTTTTCGTTGATTTCAATTTGAATTTATCAATATTTGGATTCAATCTTCTTGGTAATGTCTACATGTGATAATGCATTTGGTAAGGATCCATGAGGCGTGTGATTATAAGTGTGGACTAAGTCTTGTAAAATATCTGTGTGCCGATGTAGAAAATAGCAATACATCATTCCTTTGAGAGTACATATGACTCTTTCGGCAAAGTTGGCTTTCGTGTCATTCTTGGTAGTATATGCATTAATGCCTCCTTTCGTTAGAAACAGCTTTACCCATCTGTTCTTAAATTCTGTTCCATTATCTGACCTCTCAGTGTTCTAGGTCTTCTTGTTTTTTCTTGAAAATTCTCTTGGAGGGCTTGAATGACACTCGCATGAGTTTTGTTTGGAAGAGGTTGTACCCATAAGTGTTTGGAAAAGACATCTTCTCAGTACATCAATCATTCCTCTACATGCATCTCGTCAACCTTTAAAGCTTCACATTTACCGCAGAAGTTTTCAGGTTCAGATAATTTGCAGTCAGATCTGTGGCAGTGGCAATCATTTACGTATCCTTAAGCGCCGCAATGTCTACATTTGCATTATATAACTCCACTTCAGGCAGTTGTTCCCTGATCAGATTGATTGTTTTTATCCACTTCTCCTCAGTTAACTGAACTGCTGTCACCCAACCGCAACAGTTTTCCTTTAAAGTGAGAGACGCGCACAAAGCTAACACAGCACATATCATTGTACGTGATCACTTCTAAGTGCTTTAATTTTGTAAAGTACAGTTTAAAGTTAATGTTGGGCATCTTCTCAAAGATGTCATTAACTATCTTCCAGAGGGAAGCAAATAATCCAATCCATTTTCATTTCACTGGATTCTGATGAATTGACGAAACTGTCCATCTTCAACCTTCACGGTTATTGTAGCACTCATCTGGAATAAATTCTCCATTTGTTATTCCTCTGTTTTTTTTCATTCTTTTGAAAAATGGTTGAAATCGGTAGTTGGCGTGTCTACCTTATATATTATATGGAAAGGGGGAGAGGTCCTGAAACGAAAAATGTGCAGAATTGTCTGAAACGTAAAACTATACCAAAATCTGATTTTTGCCCCTGGATATGAAGGGTGGGGGGTTATGAAATAAAAAATGTTCAGAATTGTCTGCAATGTGAAACTATTTAAAAAGTCTGATTTTCGCCCCCGGAGGTGAGGGGGGCTCGTGCGAATGAGCAGATTTATCCTTCTGAATTATGAGCTATTTAAAGCTAAGCAAGCTGCTGAAAACATTGTTAAAGACTTCATCCTGCATAAATGGATCGGTTTGCAGCCTCTGCTGCCTTTGCTAAGCGTTCGCGTGCAGCATTGGTAGTGGAAGCTGCCATCGAAGAGCCGCCTGCAAAGAAAGCAAGATACCGCCACCATATCCAGAGATACATCGGCGATGCTTTCAATACCAGAGGATATTTCAAGTCCACAAAATACAGAATTGTCGAAAACAGCCCACGACCTGATAGCGGAATTCTTCAAAAGTCGTCAACCAGCCAACGCGACAGCTTCAGTGACAGTGGCAGAAGAATCTGCTTCCTTAACTGTAAAATGTCAATTTTGCAAACTTTTTCTAGACTCAGAAGTCGCCAAAAGGGTGCATCTGGATATATGTGTACAGGGAGTGCAGGTAATTCTCTCTCTGTGGCATGCGATTCCAAACAACGCTCCTCGATGTCCACCGCCATTACAAGAAATGCACCTACGCTAGCCATCTGGCAGCAATATAATTGCAGTGGTAGAACTAAAAAACCTCGATCCTTTTTGAGGACCACAAACATGTAAGAAATTAAACGCTAAATCTGTTGTTGTTGTTGTTGTATAACTGATGAGGTATGACTGCTAATGTATGGGTTATGAAATAAAAAATGCATATCTAACATGCATAAAGTAAGTTTTTTCATCGACCAGAACTTTCCACTAGATTTCTGAACAGGCTATAAAAGTTCTAGCCTGGTAAGAAATATCATGGGACTTCTAGATAAACTAATTGGAAACGAGTCTTCTGGCCGCTCCGTCCAAAAGTCCCATGGGATTTCTGGCCGATCAGGCTTCAAAGTGAGAGAAGGCACATTGTATCCCACAACGGATTACCTGTGTAATTAGAAAAAATATATACTAACACAAATTAATTTAACAAAAATGCCTTTATTGCATGCGATAAATACATTAAGAATAGGATTTCTAAAGAACCCAATCCATTTTATGTTAAAATATATGTTTTATGTTAAATTTAAGCAGGAGTTATTTCATTGTGCTCAATAATACATCTAGCCAGTATAGGGAATGCATTTATTGGGAAAAATCTGAACTAGCTATCAAAATAGGTACTAGCGAAAAATAGAAATTTTTTCCACACCTTTGGAAATTAATAAACGCATTTGACATGCATTTTGGCCATTTCTAGCTAACTGAAGCAAGCTTTAAATACTGGTCATTGAATACCTTTTAAACTGTGGTTGGGTTGTTTGGCTGACGAACTGATTCAAAGGTTTATTGCATTTTTTGCTCAAACAAAACAGTCTTTCGACATATTAAGACCGAGGGGAGCCTCAGAGCCCACGGTGCCTGTCCCTGGTCACTGGTATATTTTTTGTGGCAATGATGGTTTTATTGCAGGAACTACTCACTGTAACTGATTTAATATCAACAATTACTGCTGTAAAGTAATGAAAAACATAATCAATAAATCAATTAATTAGTGTTTATTTTCAAATGTGAAATTGTATGTTTGCAATCGTGACATGTGAAAATGGAGCCAATTAAGAGAAAGTACGAGTCAAAAAGCTAAAAGTTAGAGATTTGCGCATTTACATCAAAGCAACAAAACAGTTTACGTTCATAATGATGAAACTTTGCATTAGGTTAACTATGTCTGTGAAAAAAGCATTACTTGACTTAAATGAGTGAATACTTCGAAATGTGAAACACTTGTATGCCTTTCAAACAAATAATTAGTTTGGTATATACTTAATGCACAAACTGTTAAACATTTTGCTTTCAAACACGTGCTGGTGTAAATTTATCTATACCTTGTAATTCTGCTTGAGACACTTTTGAGGAAAGAATGATTGTTTTGTTTCATACATTATCAAAAATAACTTTTAAAACGTTAATATTTCAATTGAAAAAGGCTATTTTTTAACTTATTTAACGATTTTTCATAAAATTCTCAGAAAATTTTGGTATATAAAATATCAGTCAGAAAGATTTATTTGCCACGGCACTGATCATTTACCTGTGTTTAAGAAAGGATTTCTTTCAAGTGAATTTAATATAATTTAAAACGCCTAAATATTTTCATATGTGGGATTATTTGCATACTATCCTATTCTAGGTTAATTCCCTCATGATAAAAGCTATTATTAAGTCAGACTTTCTAACATCAAGAGACAAATTACATATTTCAAGCAATTTATATAATTTCCTGGATCATTATTGTTTCAATAATAATACCGATGTTTGAACAAGAAGACAACAGACACGCGGTGAACTACAGAATTCAGTTTACATAGAAGCTGTGCTAGGATGTATGGTTGCGTAAGCCACCCGGTACTTTACGCTTGTCTGATACCCTGTCATGTTCTTTTAATCTGCGTGTTTTCGTGTAACGAGGAAAGGGTCGGAGTTTGCAGCTGAATTCTGTTTTCTCTGTATATCTGTTAAATTTTTGTTGTGTTACGAAATGATGCGACTGGATTTATGTTGAAGTGTTTATTTACATCCAAGCCATCTTGGTTATTACGTCACATGGTCACATGATCGGATAGAATATATTCAGTAAACAATACCCAAGGGTGGATAGTTGTGACACTATCAACAAAATTACAATTTTGCCATCAGAAATTGTTGGTTTTTATTTATGTTCAGTAATCGTTGTTTTAAAACGGCTGACCTCTGATGAAATTTATCTGCTAAGTATAAGCGGATAGATATTTTAAAAAGTAGTTTATCTCTTTTGTGATTACTATTTTCGAGGAATCGTCACTAGATCTTAGGAGTAAAATGGTGTCATATACAGCCAACTTCTACAACGGTTCAATCTGTTGTGTATTCCACCTTATTACTCCGCATATCCACTGGTGATTTCGCGTAGAATAGTACTCATAAAAGAGAGGGACCACTTTTTAAAATATGTTTGATGACGTAGCGCAGAATTCCAACATGAATAAGTGAAAGTTTGCATGCATTCATGCAGAAGATGGATAACCCGCGCTGTGCTACCACCAGAGAGCGCGTATTCGTTGCATAAGAAATCGTTATGCAAGCACACTGTGGGAGTTGAACCCACAACAGCAAAGAGAGATGAGTATTGGAATGCAATAAAACTATTTGGTTTCTTATATCAGCTTTACCACTGGTTTGATTTAAATAAAAAGTACAACAAATGTGTTAGGGTTCCGATTTAAAATCTAAGGACAGTAACATTCAAAATAATTTAAAAATGTACAATTTTGCTTATTTCTCGCGGATCAGACTAAGACATTGTTATATCAACATAGGACACACCACATTATGAAGGAGTATTCTGCCTAGCCGAAAGGATAAAAAACTATAAGCCGGAGTTACTGCCTGGGGAACATTGCTGCCAAATTCCAAAGCAATCGCACGAGAAATGTAGGAAGAATAGCATTGTGAAATATTGTTTTACATACACGCATAAGGGACAACAGAGAGCCTATAACTGAAAGATGTACACCACAGATTTAACTCGGCATGGCTAAACATAAAGATGAAGGAGCATTTTAAGGAAAAGTTTACAGACGCACATGCAGACGATGGATACCCCTCTACTGATGTGATAAGGTCACCCTAACGAAGTCGCCTGGCCTGAAAATGGTGCCATTGGATCAATTTGTGGCGAATTGTAAAAAAGTAACTTTCCAAACATTTTCGTATAGACTACGCAATGCCCTCAAAATGTGGAAAATGAACCATTAGAAATAAAAAATGAAACGCGTAGATACAGCATTTTAAAATTTTATGTGTTTTTTTAAATGCGTTGGCTCCTGCAGTTCCATTCGATTCATTCTAAATTCTAAAAATTCTCTTCATGTTAACTCCAATCACGTTTCTTCGACCATGGGGGATAAATAATGTTTGTACGTTGTGTGTGCATGTATGTACGTGCTTGTGTTCGTGTGTCGGCCTGTTGTGAACAAAATGTTGTGTGTAAGATATCTCGAGAACGAAAAGTCAGATCGACTTCAAACTTAATCTGTTCATTTCTTGGTTAGGTCGCACGCTTTCAAACTTTAAGCTCGTATAGAACATCAAGAAAGGTAGATGACGCAAACACTACCCCTGCCCCCTTTGTCTTCCCACCCCCGGAATTCCCCGTCTGTTGTTTTTTTTTGTTAACTGAGCATAGTTGTTAACTACGCTGGAGATTTCAGCGTTATGCAGAAGATTCTTGAGTGTTCCTGCATTCTTTAGGGTACTTGAAAACAGTACAACATCACGATAGATCCTTCGCTATTACTTTTCTTATGGCTGTCTAATTACCTGTAATTGACGTTTCTGTGCATTACTCACTTTGTGTGTAACTGATCACGGATCAGTATCAGTTGTGGTGCAATATGAAGTCGTTATCCCGCACACCCCCTCTTCAACCGAGGTAAGTCTTCGTTTCCGCAGTTATGAAGAATGCGAAGACAAGTTAATAGATTATGGCTATAACTACACGTAGCGTACAGTCCGTTTCCGTCACCTTGGTGAAAGGACTAGGGTGCGTTTAGAGTCGTGCCTACATTAGATGGGGGATGACGGTTAGCAAAAAATCCAGAACATCTTTAAAACCCCGATAAAAAGATGTAAAGTAAAACCTGTTTGTCATTACCCAAATAAAAATGCAACGTACAGTAAAGCTGTTGTAGTGACAACCTTTCAGTTCCGAATAAATAGGACGTAATCGTTTATAGTGACTACCTTTCAGATTCAGATAAAAAAGACGTACAGAAAAATATGTTTTAGTGACCACCGTCTAGTTTTGTTTATTTTTGAATTTTTGACAATAAATTATAATTATGTTTGTGTTTTTTTTTGTTTCTAAACTAAACAGTTGTCGATCGAAAGTGTGTAAGATAAGCCTGTACTCTTAAGTTTTTTGTGCACTGGCCGCTCTAGTTTTTTGTGTACACCGAAAAAATGACTCCCATTTTAAAGTAATCAAGTTTTTAAAAAAGGTTCTTCTGTAAGTAGTTTTAGTCAGACTGCTTTAAATTTTCAGGTATGTTTATATATATATATATATATATATATATATATATATATATATATATATATATATATATATATATATATATATATATATATATATATAGGAAACCGACTTTACGCTTACCTTAGGGAGACATTCATTTTGCAAAACATTTTCTTATTGATTGTTTTTTAGTTAGAAATCCATTGATATTGACTTTGCTCTGATTTACTAGAAAACTTAACTACAAAAGACGGATTTTAAGACAAAGACACTTTAGACATCTGTTTTTCCCTGATATTTTTTTGAGTAAAACTCCAGTCTTTTATGTACCAGTAAACAAATACGATGTGAAAAAATGAGAACCCAGCCCGGCAAGCGTCGTTAATAATAAAGGACCGGCCTCGAGTAATCCAGGTGTTATTGACGTTGCAACTGAATACGCAAAATTTTGTGTTCTGTACCTTTTTCGACTCCAATCTCGACTTTAAGATTGGAGAGTAAACGCAAAATTTTGATGTCTTTACTTTTAAAAAACTTTAATTTACATTATAAATGTAAGTACTAAAAGTGGCGACTAATCTGTTTGTGAATGCGCCATTAATAGTTAATTTTGTACAGTTTTTGCACAATGCCTATGTATTGTATTATCTCACAACAACGACAAAAGCTCGTAGTCCCGACTGGCCTTAGTCCAGCCAAATCTCCTACCCAGACTATGTAAATGGGGAGTTATCTGGAGCTACATAACGTGCTTCTGTGTTTCAGTTTAGAAGCTATATAGGACGCTCAACGACTTTTTCCTAAAACCTAAAAAGTTTTGCGTTTTGACTGAATTCGGTTGAGATAACGATATAAAGAAATGATCGAAAAAAAAAACAAAAAATCAACACAAATCCCTCTTCCAGAAACATGTTCAAAATTTGGCTATTCAAGGGGCTGAATAATAATGTGAATTAGTTTATGGTGTTTATTATTTTATGAATTAGTTTAGAAAAGTCATATGCTGACTTTTTATATTTAAAAGTGTACATGTTGAATGAAAATGAAAATTTTAAGGTTTTCCCCTTATCATTTCTTTGTAATTTATCCCAAAAATGCATAAAAACGACATTACCATTGGAAGGACCCGAAAGTACAAATTGGCTTATTTGAATGAAGACTTTGCTTTTCAAATTTGCTTATTTTTTAACTAGAATGACAAGTGGCCCTTTTCATCACGGTCGCAATATACGTCAAACAGAATGGGTGGAGCATTCTATTAACAATGCTTACATTAAATACGTCTTATAGCATCTTATAGCACCGACTCCAGTTTAGCATTAGACTACAAACCAAATTCGGATTTAATCTACTTTATGACATTGTATGATTGAAAACGAGAGGCATGTACAGTGTTATGTTTAAATCATAATACAACAACTAGAATGGCGAGGGCATCTTATAATCAGTGGCTACACTAATTACTGCTTGCGCGTTTGTTTTTTTTTCTTTTATTTAATTAATGTATTTATTTTTATGTGTGTGTTTTTAATTTTGTCGGCTTTTTATACCAAGCACGCGTCGTCTGTCAATGCGACCGTAACATTCTGCTTGAATTGCTTCTTCACCTACAGTTTTTGTCGAATTGCGTCTAAATTTTGTATAAAAATTCTTCTCTATCTCCAAAGATTGACCAAATGGAAACATTTTAAAACCTTTTTTTCAAAAATACTATGCCTCCTGCAGCTTTGATTAAAATTTGTCCAAATATCAGAAGAATTTTCTTCAGGTGATCTTTTTATTTTGAAATATACCTTTATTTGGGTATATTTAAAAATAGTAAAGAAAATGTAAAGGATCATAAATATATGTTTTAGTCAGTACTTGTCGATGTTTCCTATTGTGGGTTCGAATCCCACAAAATGCTTGCATAGCAGTTTCTTATGCAATAAACTAGCACTCTTCGGTGGTAGCATAGCAAGATAAGTATTAGTCTAGAAGATACACCAGAAAAATGGTTAAGAAACATTTACAAAATTTCTGGATCAGTGTCACTAAAAGTGTGCGTGTGTGTGTTAAAAATGCCAATGCAAAAATTTTTAGAAATGCTGCGCCACTTATAGTTTAGGTTGAATCATGCGTAACATTGATTTTTCTCTTTCTTAAGATAAGAGTATACATGAACAGTGTAACCAGCTGGTATCTAGTGAATCAATTACAAAAGGCTGTGGAACCGCTAAAAAGTAAGATTAGTATTTTGACACATTCTGGTCACCGGCATTTTCCTGACTTCTGGCGGATCCCAATATATATATATATATATATATATATATATATATATATATATATATATATATATATATATATATATATATATATATATATATATATATATATATATATATATATATATATATATATATAGTACACTATACCTGTATATGTTAGCTCCAAGAAGCGACATACTACTTGTAAGTCGACTACCATCGGTTTGAAGCACCTCTGACGATTTTATTCGGGATTCATAGATTCACAAGTGTTATATAATATAATATAATGCTAAAGGGCCTCAACGTACAATGGAACTGATAGGCAATTTTTATGTGAAGCTTTCTTTGAGAGAAAAGATCACAGAAATAACCACAAGCCTCCTGCAATAATTGACATTTGTTTATATACAAGGGAGCACAATGATGGTAAAAATTCAAATACTCCGGGTGTACAGAATAACTTTTTGCCTAATTCTGCATCCATCAATTATTTGAGTATATATTTTACAGATAATTTATAACCTCTTTATTTCAATTTTTGGTCACTTGACCTTGGTCACATGATATTTATAGGCTGGAACGTAAACAAAGATTTGACTGGTCAATGTGGAAGCTAACTTGTTAAAACTTTATTGACGAAATAAAAAATACATAGTCCATCAAAAATGGTGTCTATTTTACAAAAATGGTACATTGGGCATGAACGTTCTGTAAATATTGAAGAAATAGCGATTGGTATGCAGGATTCGTACCCCAGATCAAATGAAGTTGCCTCCGATTAGTGGAACAATGGAGGGCGTCTTAGACGCCTAACAGAGAGATGGATCGAGTAACTTTAAGGAAGAGCTGACTCGGAGCTACATATATGTATACTACTAATTGCGTTAAAATCATTGTAGATCTTTGTAGATGAGATCAGTATTGTGAAATGCTTACATGTGAACGAGAAGTAAACTTAGTAAAGATGAGCAACTTTACTTTCATGATACATTACCTATATAAAGCATTTTAAACAACATGTTAATCATAAAAAACTGAATTAAGCACGTAACACTTCTGCATTGAAATCGTTTCAGAGGTTGCATCGATTGAGTCAGCATTATTTATGCCATGATTACTACCTGAATAAGAGACAACACCGAAAATATGGACAATTTCATTTTGGCGATACATGGTTGAGGTGAAGCGTTTCGAGTAATATTTCAACCTAAATTACAAGCTTCATTGTGGGCGATAATTATAAATACTTAAAGTATTTCTTAACAGTCGTCACCTTCACGCACAAATAAAAGTACAACGAGCTTTAATGCCTTACTCAAACAATCTGCAGCTTTTATTTCAATTATTTTCAGATCTACATTCAAATTTTCTATCGTTGTTATTTTGCAGTATTTATGGGGAAGCCCTAACTATTTTTAGACACTTTTCAGCGAACAACCATCCTTATCGGCGGTTCGGTCTGCTGTAAATAACATCTTTTTACTCCGCAGACCCACATACTCATAAAGGAGAACTACTTTTTAAAATATCCATCCGCTCGCTGTTTATGCACAACAGGTAAATCTCATCAGAGGTCAGCTGTTTTATAACGGCGGTTATGCACATTAGACCGAACGTTGTAGAGGTTAGCGGTTGGACAACAACGTTCAGTGATATAAGTAGAAAAATCTTTTGGTTATTTATACTATCAATGTGCGATTAGTTTCTTCATCAATTGAACTGTCACCCTGTTTAGCTATAATTAAACAAAAATCAAGCTGTGTAAGTTTTTTTACCTTAATTTAGCGAGATTAGTTGGCCAAGAAAGCACGGCATCGACTATCAGTGAAATTGAAGAATAAAGGGTTAAAATTTTGTTGAACGGTAATTTTCTTCATGTTCTTGAAGTAATACTCCATTTTCACTACGCATGATTACACAGCTCCAAGTCCGTCTCTCTTGTTCACGACTAGTTAAGCTGAATCACAATTTGGGTGTTTCCATTTTTCGGTGGCTAACTTTCAAAGCCTTTCAAAATATTCCATGACATTGATCGGATTGTCTTCAAATTTTTCATTAATGTTTTTTAGACGGTCCTATTTGAAAACGTTTATTTTCCAAGAAATACATACAAAATTCAAAAATGAATTTATGTAATATAAAACTTAATTCTAAAACTTGTCAATTTATACATTTATACGTTTGGTAATTCCTGAGGTATTTCGGAAAAAGGTAGATCGAAAAAAAGTAAAAAACGTAGTAAACAATCTACCTAAAAAATACTCCTCAAAATAAAACCACATGCTATGTTTTATACGCTATGTATATGTATGAAAACTACACTACGACAAATCACTTGTATACATTTATCAAATAATTTTTATATGCCCGTATGAAAAGCATAAAACTTTTTTGCATATTACACACAAATCTAAATTATTCCACAAATTCACACCAATTATAGAGATACAAAATCCTTTTAAATAGGTCCTCTTGTATCTTAAATAAAAATCTCCATCTTGTCTTGTGCTACATCTATTAATTGGAAAATGTCTAAGTATTCGTTCAGGAAAAGTTGATGTTTTGCTTTATACATAATGCAAGAAGTGTTTAACTTAACAATTTGCAACATCAAGAATATCAAATACTGACGTATACCTATCCACAGACATTCATCTTAAGTTCTCAGTTAACACACTACGTTGGCATAACTCTACCAGCAAACAATGCAGCCACAGAAATTCTGCGTGGTTTTTGACTGAGTGACAAAGCTTGCAGTTGCTGGCCTATAGCACCGTTGACACATCTACTCCGGGTATCTGAGCGGGTGTTTCTAAGGGGTGGCAGAAGGGTTTATAGTAACTGCTGAAAGGGGGCTCACTGTTAACGACACAGGGGAAAGAGGTCGCAATAGGTCAAAAATATAGCAGACAATATGTTAGCTAAACAAACAGGAAGCAACTCACGCCCGAGTTTGCTTCAAGTTCAGCACGTTTGAATAGTCACCCTTAATTCTGCAATTAAGCGGTGTTTCCCATTTAAACGAGAAAAAGCTTTGCCTTTATCCGGTTTTACGATAAAGCGGTATGCAATTACCCGGTTAAAAATACATAATTTTTGCAATCAATCGATTTATGCATTTAACCGGTATTCGATTCTGGCATTTTATCTGTCTGTGCATTTTTGACGGTGGTATTTGTCAAATTAAACGAACAGATATTACACATAGCCTGGAAATGTGTGTTTTTTTCTAATGTGCTTTGAAACATTTCAAAAATTTCAATATATCTGAAATATTTCACAAATTTCAAATTTCGTGAAATTTTAAAAATTTCGAAATTTTTACCAGATCTGGTTCAGAACAAGACAATTTGTTATCAATCATCACACCAAGAAATTTTGTTGCAAAGACTATGTCGAGTTTTGTACCATTCACACTTATTTCAAAATTGCTATTAGAATGTTTATTTGAAAATCAGGGCTGGAAAAAAATCCGATTTAAAAAAAAAAAATCATGATTTTTAATTTTTTTGATTTAAATCAGATTTTTTTGATGTTTGTGATTTAAATCAAACTGAAAAAAAACCGATAAAATATCCAAAAGCACTACCTTTTAACAGTTAACTGAAGACTCGTAACACTATCTTGTAATACAAAAACATTTACATTCACATAATCTGTGACAACTGTCCTCAATTTTCAAATGTTTAGATAACTGTCTTCAAGCTCAATTCTTCATTTATTGAGCGACCCGTAGAAAAACGCTAGTTTCCAGCCTTTTCCACTTCGAGGTTTGTTCAATTAACAACTGAAAAAGCAGTGATATGGGGGGGGGGGGGCGTTTAAAATAACCTCGCTCGACACATAACACCAAGACTTTGTTTACAAGCACACGCGGTTGACAGAAAGCCCGGAGTACGTTACAGATACGGATGCTACCGTGAGTTTCTGAAGATTAGTTGTGCGATTACATACCCACTCCAGAGTACTTACTCAAACAGTCATAAGACTATGAGACTAAAGGGTTTCTTTTCAAACACCACAGTCAGTTACTTGCTTAAAGCGTGCTGCCCCCAGCTAAACCCCTTCTTCCCACCTCGGAGGCTCATGTGCACTAATAAGCGTACCATATGAAATGCCTTGTTTAAACAAAGGCGTCTCCAAGTGCCTTCAGTGAATGCAGTCTGAATGACACACATTTTAAATAGAAAATAAAAAAATCAAAAAAATAAAAAATCATGATTTTTTTACGTTGAATTTAATCATGATTTAAATCAACTGATTTAAATCATACCAACCGTGTTGAAAATGCAATAAAGTTTGTTTCAGCAAGATTTAAGGACAACTTGTTAGCTTTGAACCATCTGTCTAATTTTATAAGCTCATTACAAATAACACTGCAGATTTCATTGAAGTCAGTGCCGGTATAAAAAATGTTGGTATCGTCAGCAAATAGAATGAACTTTAACAAATCTGATACATTACACATGTCATTAATATATAACAAAAAGAGTGTTGGTCTCAAAATTGAACCTTGGGGCACTCCACACACCATACTAAGAACGTCAGAAGTTGTTTCGTTATACTCTACAAATTGAATTCTCGAGGATAAAAAACTTGGCAACCATGATAAACTTGTCCCCCGGACACCGTAGACATCCAATTTTTTTAACAAAATGTCATGGTTAATTGTGTCAAATGCCTTTTTAACGTCAATAAAAGACACCAACTGTTGTTCGTTGTTTGTCTATGGAGTCAGTTACTTCTTCAATTAAGTCAATTAAAGCTAATGATGTGGAATGATTAATCCGAAAACCGTACTGTCCAGAATACAATATATTGTTTTTATTAATAAAAGATGTTAAGCGATTATGAAATAATTTTCTAAAATTTTTGAAAACTGAGGGAGTAAAGAGACCGGCCTATAATTTGTAAAAACGCGATTATCACCAGACTTAAACAAAGGAATAATTTTTTCTTTTTTCATCTTGTTTGGAAATACACCTGTTGTAAATGAAATGTTACAAATGTGTGTTAAAGGATCAGCAATTATTTCACTAACTTTCTTGACAATGTCCTTTGATATACCATTATATCCGCATGATGTTTGGTTTTTAAAACGGCTAATTACATTAATAATTTCTTCACGACATGTGGGCTCAATAAACATTGACTCAGTGCTGTTGCATTAATAATTTCTGAAAAATGTTCTTTGCACTGAGGAATACCTTTTGCTAACTTTGGACACGCATTTGCAAAAAAATCATTAAAACCATTTGCAATATCTGTGTTATCTGAGACAATTTTACCATTACAAGTAAATGAATCTGGAAAACAAGACGTGACCTTTCCCCCTTTGATACAATCATTTAAGACCATCCATGTTTTCCTAATATCCGATTTGTGAGTTTGCAGCAAATTACTATAGTATGCGTTTTCAGCACCTCTAAGAATGCTAGTGAGTTTATTTCTATAGCACTTGTATTGTTGAATTGATGTTTCAGTTTTAAGTTTAACGTTGTCCCAATACAGTTGCCTTTTTTTCTTGTGGCATTAATTAAGCCGTGCATCAGCCATGGCTTTGGTTTGCTTTTTTCAACAAACTTCACTCGTTTAACGGGGCAACATTTGTCGTATAAAACACATATTTTGTTAATAAATAACTTGTAAGCCCCATCTGCATTTGTTGTACCCAAAACATCTGAAAAGTCAACACTACGAAACTGATTTACAAAATTATTTATATTTTGTTGACCTTTATCTCGTTGGAAAATATATTTCACATTATCGGAGCTAACTACAGCATACTGACACACGGCAAAAATAGGTAAGTGGTCGGTTATGTCATTTATAACCAGTCCAGAATTTATATCAGTATCACACTCTGATGTGAAGATATTATCGGTTAATGTTGAAGTTTTGTCCGTTAACTTTGATGGTTTAGTTATTAGTGGATGTATACCATTACTGTACAACAAGTCAAAGAAAGAATTAGTATTTGCATTGGTGTCAATATTAATGCTAAAATCACCACACAAGTACAAAGTTTTTTTTGCATAAAAATGTAATAAAACTTGAAGAAGTTAATAAAAGGGGCAATATCAGTGTTAGCTGGTCGATATATAACACAAACTCTGATAGCTTTATCAGTATTGACACGTAAATCAACACAAACGCAATCCAAAGTATCAACAATACTATAGCTGAGCTGTTTTACAAAAGAATGTTCAATTGACTTTTTTAAAGTAAACAGCTACTCCGCTAATCAAATAATCAAATCAAATAATCTGTATTGTCATCAAAGTTTGCATTCAGACTTCGTATATTGAAGTGTATTATACTAAAGCCGCTCTGTTTAGAAACTTTAACAATGAATTGATCATCTAAAAGTTATTCACAAGTTATATTTAATTTATTATAAAAGTTATGTTCAGGATCAATATCGTTGTCAAAATAAAATGCGCTATCTGATTCATGAAGTGTTTTAGCTTGAAATGTCTTACACCTGTTATACAAGCAATTTAATTCAATGTTGATCGCAATTGCATTCAAGTAAAATTCGAGGTCGTCCAATGATGCGAATGGGAAAACAAAAGGCTTACAGTATGTACAAAACCACATGCAATCTGATATCTGCAAGCCATTTAACTGTTTCCTCTGTAAACCGGAACATCTTAAATGAGTACATTTGTTACACGAGTCACACTTCACATAGTCACCGTTCACATTTTTTGTACATATACTGCATGGATAAACAGTCATTATTAACGAGATCTTTTATCCAGATCTTCCTGGCTTTTCACAACGAACACCTTCTGTTCTTCAGGCGAGCAACCATTGAGTTTAACAAACACTTTGCAGTCCCTCGTCAACGTATTTAAAATGCGTTTCTCGGTTCTTAACTGAAATATCTTGGTCGTTTTTTGGCGTTAAATGTTCGTTGATGAAAACTGATTTGCCTTTGAAATTCTTTCTGTTGACAAGCACGGTATTTTTTGCTCTTCTTGAGGTAAGCTTAACACTGATGTTCTTTTTAGCCAAGCTTGCGTTACACGTAAGCAGCCCAGCTTACGTTACACGTTTGGCTGTTATTTCCATGGCATGAAGTTTAGCAAGAATAATTTCGAGATTGTCCGTTTTCTGTGTAACCACAGTTGCAATTTTTGGCTCTGGTTGTATCTCATTTGCACCTGATGTTCGTTTATTTTTATCCATTTTAATGTAACAATCAGTACACTGTCTCAAATCGGTCGGGCGTATGTCAACATCATTTTTCTTTCTTTTACGCAAACGCTAGACTTTGGAGACATTGTTAATTATCGCACCATCTTTATAGTTTTACACCTCATTCAATACATAAAATGTGAGCTTTGCAAGTCCGTATAGTGCAATAATGATTATAGTCACTAATCACATCTTTAAAATGTCTTTACATAACATACACTTAGCGTTGAAAGAGATTTTTGGCTTTACATGCAAAAAACGTGGTTGCATGGATTGAATTAATAGCAACTTTTCTGGCGATGCGCCAAAAATTGGCTAAATAGGGGGCATTTAAAAAAGATTTGTAGACAATTTTCGAAATGTTTCTTGCCTCACAATTTATTTAGACGGGATTCCTCTATAAGTTTGTGCAGATTTTCTACAACCGGGTTTAACCATATGAAAACCATTTTTGGGGACCATGCAAGCCTATTGAAACGTGATTTACAAGATCCCGGCTGGTCACAATGTTCCTGGACATTCTTGTCAGAATATCTGTATTGTTTAAATTCATGTATTTATTGTATATAAGTTAAACTGTTAAAATAAAAAACTATTGAAAATGTTTTCAAACCCCTAAACCTATTTTTGGACGCCCCAAGAACCTATTAAAACCTATTTTTACGCCAAAAACCAATAAAAACCTTTGTTTAACTAAGGACCTATTAAAATAAGCTATTTTTCCTTAGGAGCGCTGGAGGGCCGGTAGTATTGTTTATGGATCAGCTAGACTATCCCACCTGATTATTCTGGAACCCATACAAAACCAAGGTCTAAGGCTATGGCCAAATGAAGGGGGAGGGGTGGCATTTGAAATTTTTTGATTGCCACATTTTTAAAAATGCTTTTCCCACAATTTTAACCTGATTTTTAAAAATTTTGTACGGATGTTCTCAATGTAGGCCTCTGTACTTTTTTGGCGAATCGCCAATGGCGATCCGACAAAAGTTGGCCAAATGGGGTTAGGGGGGGGGGGGGCATTTTTTGACGTCCATTTTTCAAAATGCTTCTCTTCTCATATTTTGATGGGTTTCTTTCCAATTTTGTACGAAAGTTCTCTTGGTAGGCCTCTCTTGAAAAATTGGTAGGCCTTCTTTTCGGCGCTGCGCCAAAAAATTGGCCAAATGGATGCCATTTTTATCCCCTGTGTAAACGAGGGATATAGCTGTGAGCGGGTCCTTCTGTCTGTCCGCTGGAAACACATGGTTTTGTAAAGGCAAGCCCTCAAAAACTTTTAAGATACGGTTCTTATTTTTTTACACAGTGAAAGAATGTATATTGTAGATGTGCCTTGTCGTTTTATTTTTGTGAGAGTGACAGTTTGTCAAAAATTGCCACTAATTACGTTTGGATTTGTGCAATGTTTTGTCTGCATCACTTCACAGATAACTTGGATTTGTGGTAGCGGAATCCAAGACAAAACTTACCAGGCCTCAAGGTCCCCGGCCATGAGGTCCCAAATAAATTTATTACCAAAAGGTCCCCAAAGCAGAAAATGTATGGTAATGTAAATTAAGATTTATTAAACTTTATACCGGCCATAAGGTATCCGGCCACAATGTCCCCGGTCAGAAGGTTCCGGAAATAAGGTCCACAAATGGATTCAGGACCAAAAGGTCCCCAAAGCAAAATTTGTCGTGGAATCCAGGACGAAACTTCCCGGCCATAAGGTCGTCAAAAGCAAAGAAGCGCTTTATTAAGCTTTACAGAGGGCCACAATGTCACCGGCCATAAGGTCCGCAAATGAATTTAGGGCCGAAACGTCCCAAAGCAAAAAAAAAAAAAACGTATGATAACCTAAATTAACGTTTTATTAAAGGTTTCCCCGGCCATAGAGCACCCTGCCATGATATCCCCGGCCATAAGGTCTGCAAATTAATTTCGAGCCAAAACGTCCTCAAAGCTTAAAGCGTATAAAACTTTGTCGTTGTGGAAATGTCCCCGGCCATAATAATCTCGTCGATATGGTTCCCGTCCGTAAGTTCCTTTAATGAATTTAGGGCCAGAACGTCCCCAAAACAAAACAGCCATAAAGTCCCCAGAATTAGGGCTAAAAGCAAAATTTGTCCTGGTGGACAAAACGTCCCAGGCTATAAGGTTGCCATCCATAAAGTCCCCTGCGATAAGGTCCCCAAATGAATTTTGGGTCAAAACGTCCTGAAAGCTTAAAGCGTATGATAACATAAATTAACGCTTGATTAAACTTTAACTCGTCCATAAGGTACTCGGCCATAATGTCCCCACATGAATTTAGGGCCAAAACGCCGCAGAATCTAGGACAAAACATCCCCGACCATGGAGTCCCCTGCCATAAGTTCCTCGGTTATAAGGTCTCCAAATTAATTTGGGGCCAAAACGTTCCCAAAGCAAACAAACGTTTGATAATCAAAATTAACGCTTTATTAAGGTTTATTCCGCCACAATGTTCCCTCCCATAAGATCTCCAGCTGAATTTAGGGCTAAAACGTCCCCCAAAGCAAAGAAACGTATGATAGCCTTAATTAACGCTTTATTAAGCCTTACCCTGGACATAAAATCCCCAAATGAATTTGTGGCCAAACTGTTCCAAAAGTAAAAAAGGATGATAATCTAAATTAACGCTTAATTAAGCTTTATTCCGACCTCAGTGTCCCCTCCCATAAGATCCCCAGATGAATTTAGGGTTTAAACGTTCTCAAAGCAAAGAAACGTATGACAGCCTAAATTAACGCTTTATTAAGCCTACCCTGGCCGTAAGGTCGATGGCCATAAGGTCCCCAAATGAATTTCTTTGGCCAAAATGTCCATAAACATGAAAAAGTATGATAATCTAAACGCTTTAGTAAGCTTTACCCTTGCCACCATGTCCTTGGCCGTAAGGTCCTCAAATGAATTTAGCTTTAAAACCTGCCCAAAGCAAAAAAACATACGATACCCTAAGTTAACGCTTTATCAGGCTTTACCCCGTTGAGTAGGTCCCCGGCCATTATGTCCCCGGCCTTGGGGTCCCCAAATGAATTTCGGGCCAAAATTTTTAAAAATTGCCAAAAATTACGTTGGACATGTCCGCACCACTTCGCATATAACCATTTGTCGTAGGGACCTGCAACCTGGCACAGTAAAAAAATATATATATTGTAGATGTGCATCGTCGTATTATTTTTGAAATTGGTGAAAAAATGATTGGGGAAATTGGGATATAGACATCTCGTCCATAAAAGAAGGTGTTAACTATTGGGAGGTGTGCAGTAATGGCGGTTTTACTGTATGTAATTACACGGAGCATCCTGTCTCACTGAGACTCTAGTTTTGTTTATT
The DNA here is from genome assembly GCA_949752745.1 of Protula sp. h YS-2021. Lineage (NCBI taxonomy): Eukaryota > Metazoa > Annelida > Polychaeta > Sabellida > Serpulidae > Protula > Protula sp. h YS-2021. The sequence continues at coordinate 50,953,175 of OX457026.1, read as the reverse complement.
GGCGTCCAATTTTCCAAATGCTTCTTCTGTCACAATTTTGATCAGATTTTCTGTAAATTTTGTACGAATGTTCTATATGTAGACCTGTCTTGGAAAAGTACTTTTTTGACGATGCGCCAAAACTTGGTTAAATTGGCTGAATTTTAAATTTTTGTTGTTGGCCAGTTTTCAAAATGCTTCTGCTTCCAAGATTTTTATCGGGATTTCTTTCAGATTTTGCACAAATGTTTACTAATTAAGCCTGTCTTGAAATTTTTTGGCTATGCGCCCAAAATTGGCCAAAACGGAGGACATTTTTAAAATGTTTTGGTAGCCAATTTGCCAACGGCCTTTTCTTCCACGCCTTCCTTCGTTGACCGGATTGCCTTCAAATTTTCCCCATGGTTCACTAGACGGTCTTCTTTTGCAAAGTTGCTTTTTTTGCGGTGAGCCAAAAACTGGCTAAATAGAGGGCATTTAAAACACCAAATTAGACAGTTTTCAAAATGCTTCTTCTTCGACAATTTACACCGGGTTCCCCTGAAATTTTGTACGAATGTTCCGTGGATGTTTTCCTTTCAAAAGTTACTTTTTTTCGGCGATTCTGCCAAAAATGGCAGTTGGCGGCATTTTAAATCTTTCTCTTTTCCAAAATGCGTTGGAGGTGCAGTTTGATTGGATTTATTCGATCTTTCAGAATATTCTTTATGTAATGTTTTCTTTAATGTTTTTTTTTTGCATACCTACTAAACTTTGCCTCATGCAGCCGTTTGAATGTTTTGGGGATCAAGTTTTTCAAAAGAGTTCTCCTGCCAGTAATTTTTGTCAGATTGCTTTCATTTTTTAGGCGGAGTCCAACGTTAGGGCTCTTTGAATTTTACTTTTTTGAGATCCGCCAAAGATAAAGCAAATGCCGGCCTTTGAAAAATTTTCAGTAACCGGTTTTTAAACTATGACTATCACTTAGTGCCCACTATACAAGCCTTATGATATTTTCTTCACTAGATCTCGGCAGGTCACAATGTCCCTGGACATTGTTGTTATAAAGTAGATTTCATAAATTTTTTCGTCGAAGTTAAAACAAATAAAAAAAAAGAGTTAGGCCCAGCTTTCAAACTGTTTTGCGTGTTCCGGATTTTGAATGTCATCTGACTAAGACGTGTTATTATTGCGTGATTTTCGGCATAATGGACCGTAAACCTTAAGTTGTATTTGATTTTTTCTAGTATTATTGTGTCACTGTGCAAAAAGTGTAAACAAGATGCCTAAAATCGCTTGAGACATGTTTACATTTCACCAGCAAAGTTTCACGAAATATTCATGGAGTACAACAGCAGCAAGTTGAGTGAATGCTGACAAGAGTGTATTTGTTTCGTCAATATTCGCCGAATGATTTCAGTTTTAAACAATGCGGATTGGGACGGAGATTTTTCTGGTTATGCCAAAAATCGCGGGGTGGGGGGGGGGGGTGGTTCCCAAAGTTGCCAGAATAGGGGGGGGTAGTGTTCTCCGGTACTTCTGCATTGGCTTGTACAGTTGATAAATAAAAAAATGTTTTGCACTTATTGAGTTGACATACATATCGGGCACTTTATGTTTAAGTATCGTGGTTATATAAATAAATAAAGAAGACTTCCTTTTTGTCAATAGGGGAATGGAGAAGTACTTCGTATAACGATGCAGGAGTTGTTCGCTCAGGTTTTGAGCCAGAAAGATTTGTCGAAGGCGGGAGATCTGTTCTCATTAGAGGATAAAGAAATTGAGAATGATTTGTCAGAGGTGAGTTTGAAGCCAAGTTAGCGTAAAATTTGCACCCAGATTTGATGGCCATTCGATGTTGCGTTGATACGTGCGGTCATTATTATTTAGCTGATGTACGAAAGGCGCAGTCCTCAGGCCAAGTTTGGATAGCAGTAGATGACACTCAGATAAGTGGGACTATGTACGGGAGAGTCACATTAGTGTATGCTCATATGGTGCTCCCAATGCAAAGTTGTGCATAAAGCAAAATCGGAACGACACGACTTTCACCCTGCATGTTTCCGATTATATTTTTTGGTATTTGTATTTCACTTAAATTTATTCTTTAAATTAATCTCAGGAAATTTTAAAAATACATGCCATCTTTTGTTGGGAAGAGGAGCTCTCATGTTTCAAAATTATGCACTCGTACATGATGCAGAATTGCAAAAACGAGAACTCCATGCAGCATCGTAAGAGATTTGGTGTGCCACTTTCAGTTTACAAAGCGCTACGTTCACACCAATAAAAAGGTACCTGCATATATCCAACAAAGACCATATCCATCAGGTATCAATCAGAAGTTACCTCGTTATCCATGCAGGGAATACGGACAGGTGGGCGTGCGGAACAAGCTTAAGCTGCTCTACTTTGTCATCGATTTATAGGGTTAAGTTGCCGAAGATACAAGCGAAAGCCATTTAAATCGGGCAGTTGTCATAGTTTATAGCAGGTAAAAAAATTAAGTGAAAAACTTTACGTGTTTCTAAGTCAGAGTCATTCTCCATTGACCCGTTGGACCCGGAGATTTCACGAGTTTAAGTCATTTGGATTCAACATAGCATTTTACATAATTCCCGCATGTTAACACGGGTACGTTTGTGACTTTTCTACAAAAATTACTTCTTTGCCATGTTCTCAGATTCTGAAGAAGATTCAAGAAATAACCGACTCGCCGGAATACCTACACAACGACAACGACCAGAGCGTGGTTGAGATATGCATCACGCGCGTGACGTCAGCGATCCGCGAGAACGGCTCGATCGAGCGACACGCCCGCAGCCTCGTCTCGCTGCTCGAGTCCTGCCTCAAGCACAACCTCAGGCCGTCACACAAAGATGAGGACCCGCCCCACGCCAAGATAGCCTCCGATGTCATGAGCTGTATATTTCTTGTAAGTTCAGGTGTTCCCATTTTTTGGTGCATGTATTATGCGGTTAAAAACAAAAAAACACCATACTCTCGCAGCTGAAGTGGAAAATACCGCAATCCCCAATGGATGTGGTGAATTGTTATATTATGTTTCCCCACAGAGGGAAACATTTGTAGAGAGGAAGCATTTTGTTTTTGTACTTTCTTTGTGTGTGTGTACGTGTGTGGTGTGTGTGTGTCTGTTGTAGACACTTGATTTTGTTGACATGACAGTTCTCGAACGAAACGTTGGATCAGCTTGAAACATGGTGGGATTATACCTTTGTCTGGTCCGAGGTTTGACGGTATTTGATGGTATTTTGACGTATATTGGATAACGCCTGACGTCGTACGACGACAAAATGTGACAACTGCGTCATTACTGTAACTGCAGAACGGAATGTCGGATAGCTTTAAACTTGGTAGGATGATACATGGGTAGGTCCGACGGTTCATAATATATTTTGTGTATGTATGCAATGTATGGCGTTATATGACGTCATTACGCGTTTTGGACCCTTCACTTTGTTAATACGTTAACTCGAGAACGACAAGTCGGGTCAGCTTCAAACGTGGTGAGATTATGCCTTGGGTGGAACCGCCGGTTGCTCTTGCATTTGGCGCAACGCGTCATATGACGTCAAACGGAAAAATGACATCATAACTTCAGAAAGAAAAGTCGGAACAGCTTCAGACTTGGTCTTGATATGCCTTGGGTAGGTTCGACGGTTCATATTGTATTTGGCATATGTAGCGCAACGCGTGACGTCATATGATGTCAAACCGTGCTGTGAACACTTTACTTTGTTAGCACGATAACTCTCGAACGACAAGTCGGATAAGCTTCAGTCTTGGTGGGATTACGTCTTGGGTTGGACTACAGGGCATTATTGTTGTTGATGCATATGGGTACGCTTGACGCCGTGTGACGTCAAAACTGATTGCAAACTCGTACCTCACCGGCTTCTGCTATGAAGTTTAGGAATGGTAGGTTCGGTGGCACCCAGATTGATGCACAGTGTTGGTGGGGGGGGGGGTGGGCGGGAGGTCACCGATGCAGAACCATTTCGAGGTTAGCGAGTGGGGTTTGGGGGTTTGGTGAGTGGCGGGGCAGGAGAGTGGGGTGGAGTTTAGACGATACTTTTGTTAATCAGTGCACAAGTTATCGCTAGCTGCATATATCATGCCACAGCATTTTTGTGCTCTTACTGTTCCCTTATTGATGCACTTCATGAGAGGTACGTCTTGTTAATTGACAAGTAAATAGGACATTGCTACTCCGTCACCCCTCTCCCCTCCCAGTAACGCTATTTTCACTTGGCTAGTAAGCTGTTCCATATATGGGAGAAGTTATGTAACCTTATGTAGTGTTGCCAGTGGTACCTGGAAGTGTTGTTTTTACTTTTAAGTGGGTCATCTGCTATCTTGTGCCATGAAAAGAAGCCCAACATTTGGCACCGAACTGTCCCCGTCTCCCTCCCCCCCCCCCCCCCCACTTCCCCAGCGAGGTGAGTAATCTATTGCACAGATTTGAAGCTGCTTTTGTTGTTTTTTTTTTTTTTTGCTGAGAAAAATGAACGAAAACAAGACGTACATCATCAACGTAAGTACACTTTGGGTAGAGACCATGGAAGTTTAAAATTGTTAAGGTTGCGTTCAGAGCTGTACCTGAATATCTGAAATGGTACAGAATTGTCAAAATGAAACTTTCTAAGCCGAAGGAGGGTTAAACATTGGAAAAGGAAAGGGGGTGTGCTGTCGGGGGAAACATTCTTTTTATTTGCAAAAAAAAAAAAACTTTACTGGCTGGCTAATAAAAATATGTGGCATGTTTGGGTGCAGTGATGTTGTTGTGCGCTGGCCGCTGTAGTTGTAACTGAAGTAACTGTTTGATATCAGTGCACTTTGAAGTTGTGGCAGTTATCAATGGATGGCTTTATATATGCATCTCTGCTTGAGCTTCATCGTGAAGGTAAGGCTAGAAAACTGTATTCAAACCGACATTGTCGGTGGTTCGTATGTGGTATTTGGCAGGAGGGTCTTACTTGCATAGCCCTTTTTCCTGTGACAGAATTACTCGAAGAAAGCGGTGATGGAGCTGTCGCTGCCGACGGCCGTGAAGTTTCTGCACCAGAACAACAAGGAGCTGAGCCGCAACTTGTCCTCGTATCTCACGCTGGCCGCCATCGACAACTCGAGGCTGCTGGCCAGGCATATGGTGCCCATCCTGCAGAGCATCATCGGCGGTGAGCGCGCCCCGGCCACTTGTGGGCAAATAATGTCACTGATAATAGTAATAATAATTATAATTAGCGGCCGTGTTGCCGGCTCTGGGAGCTCTGCGTGCAATTACATTAAAAACATGGACATAGGACCTAAATGTCAACTGATATATATTGTATAAAGGGGAAAAAGACAACTGAAAAGGAGTCAATGATAGTAAAATAAGGTTTTGTTTACAGGCAACCACAGTCTGGCACGGGTGTTGCCACAGATCTATAGTCAGAATAAAGACCCAATACAGAAAAATATCAGCGCATTGATACAACTTCTTCATAGCGGTGAACCGGCCGAGAAAAGTAGTCTGCTTCAACTATGCGGTCTGGTAGCAAAGGATAAACCAAGGGTGCGATAAACTGATGGTGTGGTTTTCTGTCGGAGGCGGTCACATCAAGTAGTTTTATTAACTAAGCACTCCATCCTCATGGAACTGTATAACTACAACACTCGTCGATTGCTTATCAGGAATTTGCGTTGTCAGTAAAAAACCTTGTATGTTTTAATGTGCAGCGTTTGTAAAATTCAGAGCTTAGACCAGTGATAAACGCAGCATTAAAACTAGGCATTATTAATTTGCAAAATTTTCAATTAAGCTGCTGCGTTCATTGATTTATTGCGAGTAATTTTCTTTCCAGTATCGTCTTACATGAAAAGCCCTTAAGTTTTACTCATAGTACTCATTCTTATAATTTCGCAGTTGCTGGAAAAACATATCCCACAATTCTGCGAACACCTGTCGTTGACACCAAATTCCCCAATAGTACTGCAGATGTTCATCGACATGTCCAAGTGGCACCCGGAGCCGTTGTTGGTGTACACGACACAGCTGCGACAAACTGCCGAGCAGCAGCCTGCCACCCTTCCTCTCATAGCCCAGATCTACGGCCAGATGGGGCGCACGAATAAAGTAACACTTTCCACTAGTATACCAGAACTGTTTGCATGAATGTGATATGAAAGAAAAGGTAGTCTCCACAACGTCTCTCCAGCCTTGCTAACGTGGAGCGGAAATGGAAAGTGTACGGGCTTCCAGCCGTTCTCGCTGCCATGTCATATTATCAACACACTTGTGTCTTTCTTTGCTGAAAGTTTTCGCACTGCGTAGTACAGCCATCTGTTTTGGATCCAAAGGAAGGTGTTGTTTGGTCCATGTGATAAAGTGGCATTCATAAAGTGCACGTTGATACCCTTACGTGTTTTATACATGGCGCCTAGCTGAAAACATGGCGCCGAGTTAAAAACAATACTTTTTTACCCAGCCGACTTTGTCGGACTGGGTTAGTCGTATCACTATAGGGGGCTTGTCTGTATGTGCGTGTGTTAAACCTTTTCTTTAAAATGCTACTCCTCCTAAAGTTTTACTCAAATCGTTTTGATAGTACGCAGGAATGTTCCCTGGGTGGTCCCCCACCTGGCTATTGCTTTTTTTTGACAAAATGGCTGTACTTTTTGTGCCCGTTTTCATCCATTTTTAAAATGCTACTCCTCCTACAGTTTTACACCAATCGTTTACGTGTTAAGCAGGGATGTTCCGCAGGGGTTTGCCTACCAGGCTATTATTTTTTTGCGTTTCGCCAAAAACTGCCGAAATGGCGGAACTTTGAAGTTTGGCAAAGCCGAGAGTAAATGGTAGTAAATAACTGAATTTTCAAACCATTCATTTCCCTCAGTCTTTTTTAGATAGTTATAAAGTTTTAATCGATAGTTTCTTAGGTGCTTCTTCGCCTGGATTTTGCTTTCTTTCACAAATGACAAAAAAATGCCGAAATGGTGGAATTTAAATTTTTTTGTAAAATTGTGTAAATGTCTATAAATACGTGAGTCGTCAAAACCTAACCTCTCCAACATCCCTTTTCGGGTGGCTTCTAAATGCGAATTAAATGCATTTTACATACTTCATTTTTTTGGCCTAACAGTATTCGTTTCAAAGTGTTTCTCTCTTTCCTTGTTTGGCAACTCGGCTGGGTCATGTCCTTGGACATGCTTGTTTATGGATGAGTTGTGGAACTTACGGAACGCGCGTGGGGCTTTAATGTTCACAGGTGTGGCATATGGTTATAGCACACTCAGTAGCGATTTGTAGTGAAGGCGTTTGACAGGGGTTGTGTGTGGTTATCACGCTCCCTGCAGTGATTTGGGGGTATATCGTTTACAGCCTGTGTGGTTATTAACGTCCACGGAGTGATTATGTTTATAGCGTTCACCTGTGTGATTTTGGGTATCGCGCGTACAGCATGTGTGGTTATAACGTTCACATGTGTGATTTTGGGTATCGCGCATACAGCATGTGTGATTATAATGTTCACATGTGTAAATATGCGGATGCAGAGTTCTCAGGAATGGTTGTAGCGTTTACGGAGGTGGCGCAAGGCTATCCACATGAATGGCGTGGGGTTATCCTCGTGACGACGAAATGTCGGATCTACAGGGAAAACGGGAGATTATTGTGTTTTCTCTTTGTTTTGCAGAAGAATGCCAAGGAGTGTGTTCTGTACCTGGTCTCGCAGCTCGGCGAGGCTGACAACCACTGCCTGCCCACCTTGTTACAAGAAATCTACAGCGTCGGCGAAGCCCACCCTTCCGTCCTCTCCACCTTCATGCCGCAAATCAATCAGTATGCTAACAGCACGACAGCGGCGACGCGAGTAGCCGTTCAGCAAATCAAGGAATTGCTGAATCGTAGGTATGTGCTAGGGTTGGCGAGAGAGGTTTTGAAATAGAAAAACACAGCAGTAATGAGAATAGTATTCAATCGTTTTTTTAGCCCAGCTTACGTTACACGTAAGCTGGGGTATTCCAATCGGTCTGCGGATGGCGTCCGTTAGTTAGTTAGTTAGTTAGTTAGTTCGCCGTAAACTTTGTTTCAAAATGCATCTCCTCCTACAATTTTGATTCGATGTCATTTATTTTTGGTGTGAGGCATCCCTAAGAGGTCGTGCATACGGCTTGTGCTTTTCTAGTCGATCGGGTGATTTTTGAATTTTTGGCGAATTTTTAAAGAAAAAAATTAAAAATGTATCTCCTCCTACATTTTTGACCCGATGTCATTTATTTTTGGTATAAGGCACCCCTAAAGGGTCGTGCATACGGCTTGTGCTTTTTTAGTCGATCGGACAATTTTTGTATTTTTGGGGATTTTTTTAAGCAAAAATTTTGAAAAAAATGCATCTACTCCTACAGTTTTGATTCGATGTCATATAGTTTTGGTGTGAGGATTTCCTAAGCGGTCGTGCATACGGCTTGTGCTTTTTTAGTCGATCGGGTGATTTTTGAATTTTTGGGGATTTTTTAAAGAAATTTTAAAATGTATCTCCTCTTACACGTTTGACCCGATGTCATTTATTTTTGGTATGAGGCACCCCTAAAGGGTCGTGCATACGGCTTATGCTTTTTTAGTTTGTATTTTTGGGGTATTTTTTAAGCAAAAATTTCGAAAATAATTCAAAATGCATCTACCCCTACAATTTTGATTCGATGTCATTTATTTTTGGTGTAAGTGCATACGGCTTGTGCTTTTTAGTCGATCGGGTAATTTTTGTATTTTTGGGAATTTTGGAAGAAAAACTTCAAAATGCATTTCCCCCTACAGTTTTTATCCGATTTCATTTATTTTTGCTATGAGGCATCCTTAGGTAGGTCTCGCATACGGCTTGTGCTATTTGACTCGACTTGGGAATTTTTGATTTCGGTGGGAATTTTTGATGAAAATACCTCAAAATACATTTTCTCCTGCAGTTTTGATCAAACATCATTTATTTTGGGGCTGAGGCATGCTTAAGGTGTCGTGAATATGGCCTGTCTTTTTCAGTCGATGAGAGAATTTTTGAAGAAAAAAATTCAAAATGCATTTCCTCCTACAGTTTTTATCAGATTTCATTTATTTTCGATATGAGCCGTCTATAGGGAGTCATGCATACGGCTTGTGCTTTTTGAGTGAATTGGAAAACTTTTGAATTTTTTTCGGAATTTTTGAAAAAAAAATTAAATGAATCTCCTCCTACAGCGCATAAACGCAAGTTAAATGAACTTGTGCAGCAGTCAGATTTAACAACCGCACATCGACGCAAGTTAAATAAACATGCGCAGTGGTCCGAAGAAAGAACCATAAATTGATGCAAGTTGAATAGACATAAGAGTCGGGCATCGACGGGACTTAAATAAACATGCGTTCTGGTCCGAAACGCAAATCGCGCGTCAACGCAAGTTAAATGAACCTGCTCACTTGTCCCAAAAACTGCGCATCAACGCAACCTAAAGAAACAGGTATACTGGTCCGAAATGCGAACCGGATATCAACGCAAATTAAATAAACATGCCCACTGGTCCGAATTGCGAACCGCACATAAGCGTAAGTCAAATAAACATTTGCACCGGTCCAAAATAAGTACCGATCATCAACACAAGTTAAATAAATATGCGCAATGGTCCAAAATGCGCACCACGCATCAACACAAGTTAAAAAAACATGCGCGCTGGTCCGAAATGCTAACCGCACAGCACCACAAGCTAAATAAGCAAGCACACTGGACGAAAATAAGCACCTTGCATCAACGCAAGTTAAATAAACATGCGCACTATTTCGAAATGCGAACTGCCCGTTAACGCAACTTAAATAAACATGCGCACTGGTCCAGAATAAGAGCCGCGCATCAACTCAAGTTAAAGAAATATGCGCATTGGCCTGAAATGCGAACCGCGCATCGACGCACGTTAAATAAACATACGCAGTGGTTCGAAATGCGAACCACGCGACAACGTAAGTTAAATAAACATGCGCAGTGATTCAAAATTCGAACCACGCTCCAACGCAAGTTAAATAAACATTTGCACTGGTCCAAAATAAGCACTGCGCATCAACGCAAGTTAAATAAACATGCGCACTGGTCCGAAATTCGAACCGCGCATTAACGCAAGTAAATAAACATGCGTAATGATCCAAAATTCGAACTGCTCATCAACGCAAGTTAAATAAACATGCACACTGGTCCAAAATGCAAACCGCGCACCAACGCAAGTTAATTAAACACAGGCACACGTCCAAAATAAGCACCGTGCATCAACGCAAATTAAATAAACATGCAAACTGGTCCGAAATGCGAACCGCGTATCAAGGCAACCTAAGAAAACTTGGGCTGTCCGAAATAAGTACCGCTCATCAACGCAAGTAAAATAAACATGCGCATTGGTATGGAATAAGAACCGCACATCAACACAAGGTAAATAAACATGCGCACTGATATGGAATAAGAACCGCACATCAACACAAGGTAAATAAACATGCGCACTGATCCGAAATAAGAACCGCACATCAACACAATGTAAATAAAGATGTACATTGATCCGAAATAAGAACCGCACATCAACACAAGGTAAATAAACGTGCGCACTGATCCGAAATAAGAACCGCACATCCACAAAAGGTAAAAAAAAACATGGGCGCTCGTCAGAAATGCGAACCGCACATCAACGCAAGTTAAATAAACCTGTGCACTGTTCCAAAATGGGAACCGCGCATCTACGCAAAATAAAATAAACATGCGCACTTGTCTGAATAAGAACCGCGCATCAAGGCAAGTTACATAAATATGCGCACTGGTCCGAAATGCGAGCGTTGTTTGAAGGTATCTGTGGCAGACTATCCAGTCTACCAGAGATACAAAAAATCTGTTTCCCATTTTTCTGGGAAAGAAATCTTTGTATGCATTTATCGGTCTATGTTCTGGTCCGGTGCTAAATTAATTATTGGGCTAGCTCTTTGCCGTCTCATCTTTTGAAGCCCAATTTTTCAGGAAAATTCCCTTGCTCATGCACGCTGGAATTGGTTTTATTGCTTTTCGTAAGCTGGGACTTTGTCCTTGGACAAACTTGTTTTGTAGTGGAGTTGGTTTTAATCTGAGAAAGTAATTTTAAAGGGCCGATTTCACAACTTAACTCTAGACCTGGTCTGAAATCAGGTTTCAAACCCAGTCTAGACAGGGTTCTGTCAGTTTATACAGACATAGAAAATCACATATGGACCGAGGCTGTGAAATTAACTGTGATCTGAAACCCAGTCTTGACCGTGGTCTAGACAGTTTGTTCCAAATCAGGTCTAGACATAAGTTGTGAAATCGGCCCAAAGAGTTACATGGAGGTTTAACATTTAGTTAATTTTAAAATGAAAAATTGCGACATGTGATAACAGTCTATTCGAGGAAGGGTGCAGAATGGCGACTGCGAGCGCGTTTGGTTCCAGTGCGTCCAGTCTGCCGGACAGACGAAGCGCCTCCAGTCAGACAGAAGGCATCGTGACCGTCATCACTGTAGGCAACCCCGCCAGCAACGCACACGCGCGTCCTGACGTCACCATGATCCCGCGCTCCTCTCTCACCACGCTGCCTCATTCGAAAAACGCGAGCACGAGCACACGCGAAATCAATTTCCCCTCCTTCCCCAAAAGTAGTTCCAATCCGCGCGTGAGTATGAATACCATGGGAACTACCATGACTTTGCCGCCGAGTACCAACACGCATGTCATAAATATGGTGCCGTCTGTCTCTGCTCATAGCAATATCAGTGGTTCTATTGGTGCTAATAACGTGTCAATCATCCATACTGGCAGTTCAGTGTCACGCCCACCTTCGGCTACCATCATGACTACAGCTTCCAGACATCCAAGGTAAGTGCCCTCTGCCTAACTATTATTGACTACAGTCCATTTGCTTGAATTCCGATGAATGGGGTGGCCTAATGTTTTGTTACTTTATGCAGAAATTTCATTGTAAGTAAATAGCAGCTTCTGTCCCACACTGCCCCGCTCACATCTCCAGTGTTTTTGGCTTCCCAAAACCACTTGGGATTTTTTGCTACGAGTCGTGTTTTATCTCAGCTATGTCATGAAATTCGCTCCACTATCCCGATTCTCAGTCGTCGTATTCAAATCCGCTTACGCCCCCTCCCCCGCCTTCCTCCTCCCTTGTCGCTCGCACACATTCATACAGTTTCGGGCGCGATATCCAGCCCAGTGTTGCCAGACCGCACTTTTTAAAAAGTATCGTAATTTTTTTGGAGCGTTTCGGAATATCGTACTTTTTTGTACTTTTTTAAAGTCAAAGTACCTTTTATACTTTTTTCAAGCCATGTTTATGTACTTTTGTCTTTTAATGAGAAAAAAAAACAGATCTTAAAATATGTTTTCACTTAATATTTACTGATGTTTGCTCAATTTAAACACGTTTTATATTTGATAATTGCCATATTGGGTCACTCATCGAACTATTAAAATTGGGGTGTCTGTCTGTCAGTCCGTTATCGCTTTCTTGCAAGGTCGAGATCTTGGGAATTGAGAGGCCTACACAATTGATTTTGGTATCAAATTGAAGCTTTCAATGTGTAGATGTGCTTTTTTGGTGCTTTTGACCAAATTTGATCAACCGAAAGTAGCAGATTTGGGGGCGAGTGCAGCGTTTAAGTGTTTTAAGTGATTCACAAATACCTTTTTCTTTTTTATTAGACCCCAACTGGGAGAACCCGGGGGTTTATAGGATTTACCCCTGTCCGTCCGTCTGTCTATCCGTCTGTCCGTCATGCTAAGTTTGTACGCGCTGTATGTTCCAGTCTTTTCATATTGAGCGTCGAAAGACACCAATAGTGGAGGTGTGCAACCAAGGTTATCTTTGCCTTTGAACGAAAACTTCGTGCATGACAAAACTTTTAAAATTTGTAATAGCCATATATATATAATATATATATATATATATATATATATATATATATATATATATATATATATATATATATATATATATATATATATACGTTACTTTGTACGCGCTGTATCTCCATATCCATATTTTTTTTAAGAATGTTATATGTAACTTTCCATAAAACAGCATTTACTGATATAAAAATGCACATGAAAGCGTACTTTTTTGTACTTTTTTATAGTCCTGGCGCACTGTTTTTAACCAGTTGTCCGTACTTTTATTTCAAAATCTCGACTGGCAACACTGTCAACCTTACATGATGCGTTTACAGCGGCACGCTGGCGGACCGGCCGGTGACGGTGCATGCCGTGCCGCACACCGTTATCCGTACGACTATCGCCGGCAGCAAGGCGCACACGCTAGACGGCCACGAGCGGCGCGCCACCGTCACTACCGCCACCTCGTCCACCGCCAGCCTCGGCGCGCACGCTACCACCGCCTCCACCCACAAGAACGCCATCCCTTTCCGCGATGCCGTGCAGCAGTTCTGCGAGAAACACCTGGATAAGATCAAGACGTTCATTGACAACATATCAGCTACGCTGCCACTGCCCATTAAAGCTACACTTGAAGGTGACCCGCAGCTCAGTCACGATTTTATTATTTCTAATCTTAAATGTTTCCTTGTTATGTTGCCCTGGTAGAGGGGAAACATTTTTGTGCGTTCTGGGCGTGTATGTAGTGTGTGTTTTAGTGGGTCTTTGCGTGGATCCGTCGGTTGCTATTGTATTAGACGTTTGTTGGATAACGCATGACGTCACATGACCCGAAATGTGAAAAATGCATTATCACTGTAATTGCAGATCGAAACGTCGAATCAGTGATAAACTTCGTAGGATAATGCTTTGGACCGGACGGTTTATATTGCATTTGGCCTATATAGTGCAGTGGATGACGTCAAAACGTGCTGTGGACACTTGACTCTGTTAACACATTAACTTGAGAATGCCAAGTCGAACTCAAAACGTGATTGCAAACTTGCACCTCAAACGATTCTCTCTGCCTTTTGGGAATGAGGGGGGGGGGGGGGGGTCGGCACCCAGATTGATGAGCAGGGAAGGTGGGGGGGGGGGGGGAGTACCGATGCACAGCCGTTCGGAGGTTAGTGAGTGGGGTTTTGGGTTTGATGAGTGCGGATGGGGAGGGGGTGGAAATGCATGCATATTTCAACGGATCTATTAAACCGGGGATTTTACAGAGCTACTAAAAATTTTAGCGGTTTTACAGTCCCCAGTTTGCAAAAAGTTTGTTTCTGTAATGTTTTTATTTAAAACAGTGAAATTTAAATTGCAAAATTCCAAGTTGTTCAGTTGCCTTCATGCATAATTGTTCTTGCAAAACGTATGAAAGTTAGAAAGTAAGACTTGGAAATATATTTCTGAATCCCGCAGAAAATACCCCCCCCCCTCCTCGAAACAACATCCCAGAGAAAATAACGGTTAACTCAGGATTCGCGTTGGCGGGGTTTTTGTCCACTTTTTGGGCATTTTTTAAGAAATGACTCACTTTTTCGGAACCCACCGAGTTTTCTGGACCCAACTGAGCCACACTTTCCTTTTTTGACTCACTTTCCTGAGAACCCAGCGCGAAAACTGGTTAACCCCATTTTGTGCACTCCGGGCAACCCGCCCCCCTCCCCCACGGTATAACAGCTGCTATTCATAGAATGGACCTGTTAAGTTGATAGCTGAGGGGTTCGGATTTACTATGGCTTGAGTCTTTATTTGGGGTCAGGTCTATGCAGTTCAGAAAACAGAACAGTGCTTTGAATGATTGCATTGGGGATGGGAACAGCAATGGCGGATCTCTGCATAGATTATATACATACATATTGGGGAAGAGTGATAAAACCTGAAGTGTGGGGGTGGGGGGGAGTTTTCTCCGCATTCTCCAATATGAGGTGGAGGATTTTCTCCGGGACGTTTTTCGTTCCGAGAGAGGGGGAAGGGGTATGTGGGGAAAATGTCAATCCACCATAGTTTTCAGGAACATAGAGTGTAATGAGGTTTTATGGGGTTAACCAGCCACATCTTAGATGAATATTAGCATGGACAGTAATGAAGCCACATTTTTTTCATACAGAAACGAAGCACAAGAAACACTGCAAGCTTCACTTCATATGTTTTGGGCAAGACGAGCAATGCCTATACAGCGATAATTTTTTTACTTTGAGGACAAAGCACCACAAGACGTGGATACATATCATGTTCCTAGCCATACAGGTATGAGGCGCTTCTCCATACTCCAGACGGTTCATGTGTTAATAGCTTAAT
The DNA here is from genome assembly GCA_949752745.1 of Protula sp. h YS-2021. Lineage (NCBI taxonomy): Eukaryota > Metazoa > Annelida > Polychaeta > Sabellida > Serpulidae > Protula > Protula sp. h YS-2021. The sequence continues at coordinate 50,937,967 of OX457026.1, read as the reverse complement.
AGCTTAATAATTCGGTGGCTTAATTTAGAGAGTGATTTATTTTTCCAAACAATTGAATCCAGTGTAGCGAAGTAATTCACCTCGATGATACTGAGTATCCCTTACATCCTTCCTCCCGTTTCTGCCATTCAGGGAGCTTCTGACTGGGCTCGGAAATGTGAAGCGTCTTAGACGTCGACAGACTAATTTTGGCTGACATAAAGTAGACATAGCTGTTAATTAGTTGAATTTAATCAGTTACACAGTTAATAAACCTGTCAAATATACAGTTATTTATAAAAAACTTTCCGCCACAGTATTAAACAATATACGATATATTGTATACAATGTACAATATTAGAATAAAAAAAGCCCCAAATGACACATTTATTTCCAATGAAATCGGAACAAAAGACCATCTGAGGCCAAGATGCAACCGATAACTTCAAGACGTTAAATAAACACCGGTTTTCGTCCATCGAAATAAATTCATACTGACAGTCTGCTAGTGGAGCCAGAGGACATACTCAAATGCCAACGGTAAGTAAACATTGTAGTGTTCCTTAAATATGAAGCACTTTAAAACAGGACATCGCACTGGCTTCGTAATTCTAAAAAACTCCGAAATGGGCAAGGACAGTCGACGTTAAAGTAGCCCTTACACTTGTCAACGTTTTGGCGGTCGACGTTTTACACGTCAACGTGTTATCCGCCTACCTTTTTGGCGGTCGACGTTTTATCCGTTAACGTTTGATCCGTCTACCTTTTTGGCGATCGGCGTTTTATCCGTTAACGTGTTACCCGTCTACCTTTCTGGCCTACACCGCTCCCCCTTGATTTCCAAGATGTAATAAGAGCAAATGGGAGATTTTAGATATGGCATATTTTAACAGTTGCATGAATTGCAATCCAAAAGTAGATAAATGTTAAATTTCTTGAAGTTGTTAGAAATTAACAACCAGCAACAACATATTCGGTTCTCAATATATTCGGTTCTTGTAAAACAAAGAACTGTAAATGTTTGAACGAACGTCTCCAGAGTTTACGTGAGGCACTGGAAATGCAGCCGCTGAGATAGCTGAATGCCACCCCCCCCCCCCCCTCCTTCCCAAACATTTCGTTAATCTTAGTGGTAGTGTTGTTCATTCCAATGTGATCCCAAAGGCGTGTTGTTTTCAATGTTTGAAGCTTACCGGCTTTAAACATTTGTTTATTGTATGAACATCGCGACCGCATTGCCTCAGTAGATGTTATTTCTCGGAGGCGATGAATGTGTGACTCCATTGGTGAATTTCTCAGCCTTGGTGAAGTACTTGTTTCCCAATATAACCGTATGGAAACAAAGTTTAAGCCTAATCTGTTAGTTTCACCCAATTAGTTTACGTTTTCAAGTACGCATATTACAGTATGTGTAGTTGTTAGAGAGACTCTGTAGGCCGATTTCATAACTCATGCCTGGACTTGGTCTCAAACCAGGTTTCAAACCCAGCCTAGACAGGGTTTCGTTAGTTTAAACAGACTTCGAAGATCACATATAAATGTGGTCTGGACCGAGGCTGCGAAATTCACTGTGGTCTGAAACTCAGTCTTAACCGCGGTCTAGACTGAGTTTGGTCCAAATCAGGTCTAGAATTAAGTTGTGAAATCGGCCCTGTGGGATCAGGTATTTGAAGAACTGCCCAGGGAATTCAGTAACCGTGCTGTGTGGTATCAGTCCGTAAAACATCAAGCATGACAGTGATGGAGGGGTGCAGCAATGACGCTATTTTAGTTACGTGTGTAGAGTTTTCCATTGGCACTTAAGTGCTTGCTTGGAAACCATTAAAAAGAAAAAATTTTTTTTTGCCTTAAATATTTAAAACTTCTCAGGTTGTTCTTTACAGTTCTACTGACGCGTCTAAATTACGAATCAAAAGTATTATTTTAAAATTTTACAATCGTTACATAATTCCTTTGGGATTTCATGAACTTCCTAGCTGCACAGATTCCCTGTTAACCAGCCAAACTAACAATGGAGCATTTGAGTCAAGCACACATTCAGTATAGGAGGAAGCTACAATGTATGTGTATTTGTTTTCAGGCAAGATCGGAGAAGGCAGTTAGTCAACAAGATCCGTCGGTCGGCAATTTGAAAGCTTGCTGGGATGGCCTCAAGACGGATTCTGGCAACAGTTTTGTCAGACTCGTCACTTCAAATTTTCCTTCGCAAAAAGTGAGTGGCATGGTTCTTTGACGAGTTAGGGACAGATCGTACCCAAGCAAATCGTACCCAGGTCAAATCGTGTCCAAGACAAATCGTACCCAAGCAAATCGTACCCGGGTCAAATCGTACCCAGATCAAATCGTACCCAGGTCAAATCGTACCCAAGACAAATCGTACCCAAGCAAATCGTACCCAGGTCAAATCGTACCCGGGGCCAAATCGTACCCAAGACAAATCGTACCCGGGTCAAATCGTACCAGATACTCCGAATAAGCATTGCATGTTGAAGAAGAACAACTTTTTTATTCCTCACAGGTAGAACCTGTGGGGAATATATGCGATCGTCTGTGTGTCGGTCTGTCGGTCGGCCTGTCATCAAGAGCTTGTTAACACGATAACAAAAAAACTCCCGCAAGGATTTTAATGAAACTAGGTAAGTAGCGTCTTTAGGAACAAACACAGATCGGTATTGTAAATGGGCCAGGTTCGTCCAAGGAAAATGGACCAGCTGGACTTAGAAAATTTCAGCTCTTGATTGACTATTGTGTGAGCTTGTTAACACGATAACTTAAAAACTGCTCCAAGGATTTTAGTGAAACTTGGTATGTAGCTTCTGTGGGAACAAACACAGATCGGTATAGTACATGGGCCAGGTTCGTCCAAGGAAAATGGACCAGCTGGACTTGGTAAATTTCGGATCTGGATTGACTATTGTTAACAAGATATCTCAAGAACAACTGCAGGGATTTTAATGAAACTTGGTGTGTATCTTCTTTGGACACTAACAAGGATCGGTATTGAAAATGGGTTAGGTTAGCATGAGGAAAAAGCCAAATGTACTTTGAAATTTACCAAATCCTGGAACTTATTCAGCATCGGAATGAGTTTGTAAACACGATATCTCAAGAACAACTGCAGCTATTTTAATGAAACTTGGTATGTAGCTTCTATGGGAACAAACACAGATCGGTATTGTAAATGGGCCAGGTTCGTTCAAGAAAAATGAACCAACTGTACTTTGAAAATTTCAGCTCTTGATTGACTATTGATGGCCTTGTTTATCTGATGGGGGGTGGGGGGGTGCTTGTGGGGAATATGTAGGCTATGCACACTGCTCATGTTTTTATTATATCCTGCGTATTTATTTCTATTTCTTCGGGTCTTTTTTGGTCATACACAAATACAAATACACAAATGTACCAAGCAAATAATAACTCACAAATTTAAATACGCACCACGGCATGTTTCAAAAACAGTGGCTGTGGAAAATTAAAATATTTTTTTGCACCGGAATAAATTTGGGGAAGATAACCGTTTACCATTACGTCTGATTCATGTCAGCCACTATTAGTCTGTCGGCATGTTATCCACTTTTACATTTGTTGACGTTTTTGCCGTTTGCACTTTATCCGCCGACCTTTTGACAGTCGATATTTTACCAGGCATTCGTTTATAGAACACCAGAAAATAATAACAATAAAAAATAAAATATGTCTTAATAATGAGTGGATAAGGTAAACGGTAATCTTCCCACCCCCACCCGGTAATCTGTCCCCCTGGTGATCTGCCCCCCCCCCCCCCCCTCACCAGCACATTTGCAATACTAGGTAATCTGCCCCTCTCTTCATATGTGCGTGTTATTGTATGTACGTGTATGTTTTACTGTTCTTAACCCCGCCGACTTTGTCGGACTGGGTTAGTCGTATCACTACAGGGGGGCTTGAATGTATGTGCGTATGTTAAACTTTTTCTTTAAAATGCTGCTACTCCTACAGTTTTGCTCCAATCATTTTTATATTACGCAGGAATGTTTCCTGGGTGGTCCCCCACCTGGCTATTACCTTTTTTGACGATTAACGAAAAACCGACAAAATGGCGGGACTTTTTGATCCCGTTTTGACCCATTTTTAAAATGCGACTCCTCCTACAGTTTTACACCAATCGTTTAGATGTTACGCAGGGATGTTCCCCAGGAGTTTGCCTACTAGGCTATTACTTTTTTCGCGGTTCGACAAAAAATGCCGAAATGGCGAGAATTTGAAGTTTGGCAAAAACTGGAATAAATGGTAGTAAATAATTGAATTGTCAAACCATTCATTTCTCTCAGTCTTTTTGAAATAGTTATAAAATTTTAATCGAAAGTTTCTTATGTGCTTCTCCACCCGGACTTTACTTTTTCGCAAATGATAAAAAATGCCGAAATGGTGGAATTTTGAAAATTTTATAAAATTGTGTAAATGTCGGTAAATACGTGAATCGTCCAAACCCAACCTCTCCAACATTCCTTATCGGGCAGCTTCCAAATTCGAACTGAATGCATTGTACATACTTCATTTTTTTGGCCTAACAGCTAGTATTCATTTCAGAGTTCTTCTCTCTTTTCTTGTTTGGTAACTCGGCTGGGTCATGTCCTTGGACATGCTTATTATGTTCTTGGAACTATGATAATTGTAGAGACCGCTGCCTTTCTTTTTTAAAATTTCTTTGATTTGTTGTAATTTGAATGTTAGATAAGATTTATTAGGAATGTTTCCAAGAACATGTGTTATGGCAAGCTAACCGGGACTCCAGTAATGGACATTTGTTATTGACTGAAAGTATCTAATAAAAGGTGATAGCAGTTCTATTGGTTTTAGTAATCTACTGGATAAAAGAATATTCAGTGAATAACATTGTGATGCATTTAAAGTAAATGCTGGAAAACTGTCGTTTAATAATCTCTGTTTACTGCGGTTTAGAAATTGCCACATATTTTGTAAAAAAAAAAAAAAAAGAAGAAAAAAAAACAGGGCTGATGAATTTATGCCGCTGCATACGTGGTTGTGTTTTATTTGCATATACCTGAAAACCTCCATTTCATACTTACAAACTTGTATTTTCTAGAAAGGCTTTATAAGAAGCCTAATGGTGTCATGTTGGTAATAGTTGCCAATTTTAGAAAGATTGATGTCAGACCAGCACTGTAGCCCCTCAGTTCAAAGGTAAAACAAAGCGAAGCGCATCGTTTCAACTTATTCCGGATAATCTGCCCCGAACTCCCTTCAAAGACACCAGTACTACTTGAGAATAAAGACTTCAAAATATCTGTGATTCTACTAGCTCAAAACTGCAGGTCTAGATTAAAGGAGATGAATCGGCCATTTGTTTGGATCCTTATCTCGCTCGGTATCTGCTTTTATTTAAAAGCGTCGCCTTGTTTTAAAATGTGAGTCTCATTTTCTTCAAAATCGCATCAGCTTTTTTTTGTAAAACAAACTATCGCTTATACTTTTTCGATTTTATAACTCAAAAAAAGTTTTCAACTCAGAACATTTGAAATTTCCACTAGTTTGAAATTAAATTTCATACGCGTTGAAAGTGGGCAGGTGAGATGAACTCTTCACTTGTTTGTTATATGTTGAGTGTAGAGACATTGAGATGTGAGTCCTGGGAGTGAGTAGGTCGTGTTAGTCTTAAAGTTATACTTGGCATCGCATGTCACTTAATCCCAGGTGACATTTCGACATTCCCACCGCATTTACAAGTCAAGAAAGCAACGTAATTGCAATTATGTGGCATGCAATTTCACGTGGGGAGGTGTCTGCGGTGTGAATTGCAATTAACTATAGACCGTTGATGATGTATGGTTGAAGTACTCAGTGTGTCATTGTTGAGATAACTATTTCATCACTTGAGTAGATAAATTGCAATTTTGACGTGTGCATGTGAATAATTTATCAGTTGAGTAATTGAATTGCAATTCTCAGGTATAAATACCCGGGGCGTTAAACGAATTCAGTCAAACAGCTTTTAGCTCCTTACAAATCAACACATAAAATCACGCAGAAGAAACAAGTGTAAGAAAATAAATATTAAGGCATCGTGCATTTGCGAATAAACAACAAAGAGAAAAACAACAGAAATGGCTGAATACCGGTGTTCGTATGCAGACTTCAATGGATCATACACTTCATTGGGAAAGGATGATCTCGACTTCAGCTTCAGCACCGAGCATTTTGGCACTGACTTCATATCAAATCCAGTGGATGCCACATCAGTGGAAGATATTTTGGAGTCCGATGCGACGCAAAGCCCACCTGCCAACGTAAGCAACGAGGCTGCGCCTGACGAGTCGGGCCTGCTCGACTTAGCAAGTTTTGACATTGATTTCACAAGTGAGCTCTCAGCTTTGGGAAGTTGTGTGGACATCGATGCCGTGATAGGGACGAGTACCGCTGAAGATACGAACACGGTGGTTAACGACCAGAACATTGCCGAGCTGTTAGCCCATGAAGTGGAGAGCGCATCCAGCCGACTTGAAACTCTGAGCGAACTCTGCAACATAGACGAGTTTGACCTCCATCCAAAAGATGATTCGCTGTACTCCCACTCGCAGTCGGATATTGTTCACAGCGCCTTCACACTGGCCATGCAGTGCACAAGCCCGGAAACACCCGACACGAACACAGCCGAAGGTGAGGTTGTGACGCCTGCAAGTCCATCAAGTTACGACAGCAGCCTGACTGAAATCCGAGCCTTTCTGGACTCTCAGTGTTCCACACCGGACACGTCACTGGACAAGTCGTCCGGTGCCTCCTCCAGCCCTGATTCTGGATTTTCCGACACCAACACGAGTCTGAACTCGAGCGTGGACGCCAAGGACAGCAGCGTGAGCTACGACAAGCCGTCGGAATCGTACGTGGCGCTGATCGCCAAGGCCATCATGAACTCACACAGCGGTAAAGTTGCGCTCAGCCACATCTACGACTTCATCCTGGATAACTACCCGTACTTTCGCACGGCCAAGCCGGCCTGGCGCATCAGCGTGCGACACAACCTGTCCACGAACGAGTGCTTCGTCAAGCAAGGGCGCGTGCCGTGCAGCCGCGGCTTCTGGTGGGCTATCCACCCGCTCTGCAAGGACGAGTTCGCCAAGGGCAACTTCGACTGGGGTGCGCTGAGACGCCGCATACAAGTGCTGTCGTTGGCGACCAAGATAGAAGAAAAGAAGAAGTGTGAGTCAACAAGCGCCGCACCAGCCAGCCAGAGCCGCCCAAAGCTACCGAGCCGCCAGAAGTCAGTGAAACGGGTGGCGGAGAAGTCAGACTGTGATACTGTTGTGCCTAAGAGATCTGTGGACAGTGGCAAGCGCTACCATCCATACGCCTCTAGTGGCATTGCGAGCACGACAGTGAGTTACCATGGATACTATAATCAGTTAGCGCAATCACATAGCAACGGGTACACAGACTACCAGCGTTACTACAGTCAACCCCAAACGTATAGCGCCCACCAACAGCAAGCGTGTTACTACGGTTCGCAAAATACGAACACTTACGCAGGTTACCAGGGCAACAGTTATGGCAGTCAGTATGGCTACCCACAGAGCTACGGGCATTCCCAGCCTAGTTATGGCTACTTTGGGTACCAGAGTACTTGGTAAATGACTGTAAATAAAGCATTTGATAAATGCTTCTTGCATTTACTTCATAATAGTGCTACTGTTGAATTTCTATTTGTTTGTAAAAATATCGAGCTTTATCATTTGTTATGCTGCTGGCTTAAGACAAGATTACAATGTGCGAATTAAAAAAAAAACTATAAAACTGCATTGCCACCAGTAAGTTTGAAGGCTTCACATAGATTAGTTTTACGTTGAATTAGTAATTGTACCATTGAAAGTTGTATATTGTGTGAATATCTATTTATTTATGTACTTAGTTAATGTGTATATATATTTGTTCGTATTTACCTTTGTACATACAGTTTCCTATTTATTATTGTACATACATTGCTTGTTACCAGTATATATAAATATATATATAATTGAGCAAAAATATTGTATTTATTTCCCCAGTAATTTCTCGATATAGAACTCCAGCACGTAACATAACATACGACTTCTGTGTGTAATGTTATTGCAATTACAACAGTAACCCACCCAAATTCATGCAGCATCTGAAAGTGTAGCAACAATGCCCGGACACATCTTACCAAGGCAAAGCCGCACGGCAAGCGCAGAAGAAAGTCATTTAGCGGACACTGTTTCATGATACTGGAAAAAAAAATCATGGTTAATTTGAAACACGCTAAATTCAACGAATGATCTTTGTCAGTCATCATATTTACGGGTGTAGGATATTTGACCAACCGAAATTTGACCAACCGCAATTTGACCAACCTCGTAATGAAAAATGGACATTTGACCAACTTCATAATTTATTGTTTTTCGTACCACTTATCAGTAAAACATTAGCAATCACAAATGTTCCGACAAAAGCAACATTTAAACAGTTATAACGCTGCAAGTAAAAGTACTGTCCAAAACTACCGGGATGGTAGTAATCTCATATCCTCTCAAAACGGTAAACGGTCATCTGCCCCCCCCCCCCGGTCAACTGCCCCCCAGTCAACTGCCCCTCCCCCCTTTTTTGCAACCCGGTCGACTGCCCCCCCCCCAAAACTTATACAAGTATCGCTGTAAAATTGCGGTTGGTCAAATTGTATGTACCCCATATTTACTGCACGAAAACATTCGACCGAAGAGGCCTGATTATTATACATTACAACTCACTCAATGTGCCTGCCAATGTGCCTGCCAATGTGCCTGCTAAGCTCAGATTCTGCGTTTTATTGCCTCAGACTTAAAAATAAGAGAAGTGTTGGAACAAAGTAATCGGTATTAGAAAACAGTAGACAACGTTGCAGGAATTGTGTCTGTTTATTACCAAATCGTCGTATGAAGAATCGTACTTGCAATTCAACCACGTTCACAGCATTGTACATGATATGGGACAGTTTCGATGACACTACAAAATGCTAATCAGCTGTCAAATGCAAACTGCTATGAATTGGTGCGGTAGTGTTTACGCCCTTGTGCTTTGTTATATTTACCCAACAACTCCGGAGTATGACATTGATTTGTAAAACGTATACAGACAGTCGCCAAACCCTGTCTCTGTGACACAGAGCAGCATCTCTTAATCCCTAAATCCTTATCTCCCTACTTGTGAACTCGTGCTTTGCTAGATTTATAATCTTCATCTCTAATCCCCAGCGTCAAGTGTTGGGGTTGAGAGACACGCGTCACCCGTTTGTGGTCTCATAAAAAAGTTGAAAAAAAAAGATTTGGTGGTCAGTTTCTACATGTTTTCATTTCCCTGGTGGTCAGCTGACCGGTGGTCACTTTTCCGGGGTCAGTATGGCTGGTGGTCAGCTGACCGGTGGTCAGTTTGTATGTACCCCCTAAAATACGTGTGCTACATGGTAAAAGTTATCAAGATTATACAACAAGACGCGTTACTTTTGTCAAATACAATGTTTGCCTATATCCTGATGTGTATTGAAGGATAAGTCAGCCGATATAATTTTCATGGGACTGGTCCTTTGCGACTGTCGTACATGAACTACGGGATAAAGCATTCTTGAACAACATAGGATTTTAGGTTAATGTTTTTAACATAAGAACCTCAGTTTAAACTGCAGGAAACTCTTTTTAGTCTAGCCGACTTTCATCGATGGACTTTACCCATCACTTGTTGTCCGTTACTTTTGTGTGTAAACAATTTTCAAAGTGCGGCTCTTCTTTAACTTCTGATCCAGTTGTTTTGAAATTTGGCGAGAATGCTCCCTGGTTAAACCCTCCATACAACTTTTGACTGTTTAGCAATTTGGCCAAAATATTGGCCAAATTTAAGAAAACGCAAAAAATGCTATTTTCCTACAAATCCGGCTCGATTGCGTTTAAATTTAACAGGAATGTTCTCGTCAAATTCTTTCATCAGGATTTCATTTTTTTGACGATTTGGCCAAAGTTGACCAAAAATATTAGCCAAAAGCAGTGAAATTGCAGAAAAAATCACAAATGTAACTACTTGACTCTTCTTCACCAGTAGTAAGGTGTGGCGTCCAGGTCGCGAGTTAAACTCCGCTCAGTGAGCACTTTTTCAATGTCTCTCCAGGTTTTGCAGGCCATATTTATAGTTCTGCCTCCCATAAAAGCATATATGGGCCCACACCACATTAATTCATGTTAGTGGTTCAGAATTGTCAAGTCTATACGCCAAATTATAATCATCCCGGGTTTAAAATAATCAATAATATCTGTAGATGGGCACATTGTGAACGGGCTTGAGCAAAATTATGTGAAAAAATCATTAGACACAAACTCGTTTCTTTCTTTTATCTTTCTTTTCTTCCTTAGGTTTTCTTTTTTGCTCGTTTTGCTTTTTTTCTTTTTTCACGTCATTTTCTTTTAGTGTCCACACATTTCCGAAGAAACGGCTGGAGCTACGAAAATGAAACTGGGCAGACTTGAAACTGACCCTGAGCTTTTGATCCTCCTGATAGTTTTCAGCTGTGGCGTCATCATCGTCGTCTTATTATCTCACGAAGTTTCTATAGCTAAATACACCTTTGGAGTAAAATACGTTATGAGATTACTTTTTCGCAAAAAATTACTTAGTGACCTACTTTTTAACCTGTAACGCCATTATGACATCATTGTATCGGTTTTTGTTATTTTGGCACTTCTAATGTCGATTTTAAGTTCATCTCATACGGAAAGTTTCAAATTACAATGTATTGAAGTAAATGCCCTGGCAAGCTCCTAAAACGCCCAGCGTCACCTTTGCCAATCCGGCAGCATGCCAATCAGCCCACATAGCAATGGTAATGACCTTGCCACAAAAGAATAACCTTTAGTTATGATGCTGTCGCTGTTTGTATTTCAAGTTTCGCTGACGAGTTTGCAGTGCTCCGTAACCTTCCCTGCACTCCCCAACTAAAAACGAAGATGTGTATGTGGTTGTTCGACAGGAGCAAGACGTTCTCATCAATGAGCTGCACGGCAAGCGTTTCTTCGACGTCTTTGAGTTTGACGTCACGGATAAGCTGTGGGCGTGCTTCATGTGCATTCACCCCGAGAAGGTTACTGGCCTCATGAAGGACGGGCAGCCAAGCATGGAAGGTCAGTGTCTAGGTCACGGCAAAAAGGCTGAGCCAAATATGACATTCAATGGAATTTCAAAGAGCCCTGATATAACTCGTTGATCATCACATGCTGTCTGGGTTGAGAGTGACAGAGTTGAGATGGACTAGCTCTGAGGTATCATGGAAGGTCTAGTTAACTCGGTTTGACATAAATCCGGTGGGGCGGGGGCGGGGGGTGGGCGGAGGTGGGAGCTGATTCATTTTAATCCTGCCTTTAAAAAATTACGATGCATTATACTTCCCATCTAAACCTCAAACCGAACCGGATTTGCATGCAGGGTTCGTTTTCCCTCTCATTCGACGGAAATCCGTCGATTTTGAGCCGAAATTTGTGGTCCTCGAGATCAGCTGAATTCTGCATTTTTTTTTCACTTTTTTTTGGGGGGGGGAGGCGGGATTCGGTGCGGTGCTCGCGAATTAACGCACTGCAGGTCGTGATATCCTTTAGCTGTGGTTGTCACAATACAGGGGCCCCTCGTTAATTCGTACTCCTCGGGACCAAGGGAAAAAGTACTAATTAACCGGGGGTCAAATTTTCGAATGGACATAAACAACAATGAACCCGTCAAGCCTTGCGCGCTTCCTTTCGAGCAGGCTCAAATTGGTTGGTTTCAACACCATTGATTATTTTATCCTTATTCTTTATCCATGAAGCAAGTGTATTTTTAGGTACCCTGTCATTATTTCAGTTCTGGTTTTTGAGCCACTCGTTATTTGTTTTAACACTTTGAACTTAAGGTTCATTGTGTAATCTCTGCGTTTTCGTTTTGATGCCAGTTTGCAAGTTGAAATGCTTGACCACTGTTCACAATTTATATACACGCTCCGGAGCGCGAAGTGTCCACAGAAGACAAACGGCATCTTAAGCTGCTACATAGTACGTGGCAGACGATGCTCCGGATTAGTGGCCAGTGAAAACGCTGTGCACACTAAGACACTCGGTGTATTGAGTAGACTATGTCAATCGTAATCCCTAAACCCCTATCAATACTGCCCCACAATGCGCATTATGCAACACCATGTCGCTACACATGATGCCTGAGTAACGTGTTGTTTTAACTGTGAGGCATGCCTAATCTGTATGGCTCTGCATTGATAAAAGACCGGAATAGAAAAAAAATTGAGGGTAAATTTTTGGACGAATTATCCGAGTCCTCGTTAATTCGTACTTTTACATAGAAGTGAATGGGTCCCAAAATCAGGACCGACAGAATTGGTACGAATTAGCCGAGGGACCGAATTAAGCGAGAACGAATTAACGAGGGGACCCTGTATATTATATGGACATGTATTATACATAATGAAAAAATGCAGTTGTGTCCTTTCGTGTTTTGTTGTGCTACACATTTATCAAAGCGCAAAGGCATACTTTATTTTGACTTAGTCATCAGTCCGCCAGTCTTTCCTCCCCACCTATATTGTTTTGCGTTTATTCTTACGTAACGGTTAATCACAACAATTCGAAATTTCATACAGCAATACTATACATATTGTAAGATCGCATAGGCAGTTCTTATGTCTTTTGTATATCTAATAAATTAATTTCGAAGTGATGTGCTTAAAATCGTTGAAATCGCATCTCTGAGCGTCGGAAAGTGTAGAGCCCCGAACCCCCAGCTGGAACATTGCTCGCTACGCTCGTTATTTTCGGCGCTTTACGCCGAAAATATCACAAATTTCCCCGTTCAAAATTTTCCGTCGATTTCAACTGGCACGAAAACGACCTGTGTGTACGGAAGATGGGGAAAAAGTACTGATCTCCATTTTAGTGCTGATTGGAAAGATAATTGCTGTGGGGGTATTTTCTCATCTTGACAGGGCAACTTAAGGAGAAGAAAGGCAAGTGGAAGCTCTTCAAGCGCTGGAAGACGAGACACTTCACGCTCACCGGCATGAACATCACCTACAACAAGAAAGATGTAAGAGCACCCCCGCATGAACACTCGTGCTTCTGTTCATTCGAAATAACTGATTGTCAATGGAATGTGTAATATTAGACATTATCAGTTTTTAAAAATTAAGGTTATTAGTCCCCCGCTGCCGCTTAGCGCGGAAGGGAAAACGATGGTTTTCGGATCTGTCCCTATGTCTGTCCGTTTGTCTGTCGACACTTGTTAGAGCAGCCGACTTTGTCTGGCTGGTCTTGTTACATCAGTAGAGGGGTCTCCGTCGTCTGTATGTACGTGTGTACGTATGTACATATGTAAAGTTTTACTTAAAATGCTTCTTCTCCTTCAGTTTTGATCTGATTCCTTTCAAATTTTGTACAAGTGTTCTCTAGGTAGGTTGTCTTGAAAACTTACTTGTTTTGGCGATTCCGCCAAAAAATTGGCCAAATCGGGGGCAATTTTTAATTTTTTGGCTTCAAATATTCAAAATGCTTCTTCTGCCACAATATGGATCGGATTTTCTTTAAATTTTATCTGAATATTTTCTAGGTAGGCCTCTCTTGAAAATTCACTTGGCGATCCGCCAAAAATTGGAAAGTGGAAGGGAAGGTTATACTCAGTCTTAAGATCTGGGGTGTGTAGCCGGTGCGGGCTCGAATCCTGCTCGTGCTCTTCAGCTGTGCATTCACTCATGACCCCCCCCCCCCACCCCTCCAGGGATCCAAACTGGAATAGCCCATTTCAGCATAATGTGGTAGGGTAGCCCTGATATAGCCTTGTGATCGTCGAAAAGTACATAAAACACCCATAAAATGAAAACGCCAAAAATTGAAAAAAAATGATGGACATTTTTTAATTTTTTGGCATTCAGTTTTCAAAATGCTTCTTCTCCCGCAATTTTGATTGAATTCCTTTCCAATTTTGTAGGAAAGTTCTCTTGGGAGGCCTCTTTAAAAAAAGTAACTTTTTTTTTTTTTTGCGATCCTCCAAAAAATTGGCCAAATGGGGGAGATGATTTTATTTATTGGCTTCAAATTTTCAAAATGCTTCTTTTCCCACAATTTGGATCGGATTCCTTTTGAGCGGTTCTTCCCTAGGTAGGCCTCTCTTGAAAAATTACAATTTTTGGGGATCCGGCATTTTTAAATTTACTAATAGCCAATTTCTCCATCTCAATCAATTTGGATCGGATTCCTTTTCAATTTAATATGATTGTTCTCCTGATGTTTTTCTCTTGAAAGATTACTTTTTTTGCGATCCGCCAAAAATTGGCCAAATGGAGGGTATTTATAATTTTATCATTGTCATTTTTCAAAATACTTCTGCTTCAATTTTGATCAGATTTTCATTAAATTTTGTACGAATGTTGTTAATTTCAAAGTGCTTCTTTTCACACAGGTTAGATCCGATTTTTGTCCAATTTTATATGAATGTTCCCTAGATAGGCCTCTGTTGAAAAATAAATTCTTCTTGGCGATCCGCCAAAAATTGGTTAAAGGGGGGCATTTTATTATTTCCTGATAGACAGTTTTCAAAATACTTCATCTCCTACAATTGTGATCACCCAAAACATCCCCAAAGCAAAATTTGTAGTAGTGGAATCGAGGAAAAGACGTCCTCGGACATAAGATCCTCAAATGAATTTAAGGCCAAAACGTTCCAAAAGCTGAAAAACATTTGGAATTTGAATATAGTCTACAGTGATTGGGGGCCTTATACATGTATGTGGCCCCGGTTGGGGGCTGTGCCCTGTACGAGGACTTGTCTTCCAAATTTTTGATCGGATTACCTTCTAAGTTCACATAAATTTTCACCAGGCTTTCTTCTCTTGAAAAGCTAGTTTTTAACCCAGCCGACTTTGTGAGACTGGATTAGTCGTATCACTAGGGGCCTTGAATGTATGTGCATATGATGCTATTATTATCCCCCGTGAAACGGAGGGATATAGGTTTGAGATTGTCCGTCCGTCCGTCCGTCCGTCTGTCCGTCCGTCCGTCCGTCCGTCCGTCCCCTCTTCAAGCTAAGGACTTTGTGGACACCACTTCTATATCAACGAAGCATAATTCAGCTTTCATATTTCATACAGGCAAAATATAGGGTATAAAGATGTGCAACGTCAAGGTTTCAGTTTGATCGAAGCAAAATTGACAAATTGACAGGCTTTTGAAAATCGTCGAAAATAGACATGTGCACATGTATAGGACTTTGTGGACACCACTTCTATATCAACGAAGCATAATTCAGCTTTCATATTTCATACAGGCAAAATATAGGGTATAAAGATGTGCAACGTCAAGGTTTCAGTTTGATCGAAGCAAAATTGACAAATTGACAGGCTTTTGAAAATCGTCGAAAATAGACGTATGTGCACATGTATGAACTTTGTGGACACCACTTCTATATCAACGAAGCATAATTCAGCTTTCATATTTCATACAGGCAAAATATAGGGTATAAAGATGTGCAACGTCAAGGTTTCAGTTTGATCGAAGCAAAATTGACAAATTGACAGGCTTTTGAAAATCGTCGAAAATAGACATATGTGCACATGTATAGGACTTTGTGGACACCACTTCTATATCAACGAAGCATAATTCAGCTTTCATATTTCATACAGGCAAAATATAGGGTATAAAGATGTGCAACGTCAAGGTTTCAGTTTGATCGAAGCAAAATTGACAAATTGACAGGCTTTTGAAAATCGTCGAAAATAGACATATGTGCACATGTATAGGACTTTGTGGACACCACTTCTATATCAACGAAGCATAATTCAGCTTTCATATTTCATACAGGCAAAATATAGGGTATAAAGATGTGCAGCGTCAAGGTTTCAGTTTGATGGAAGCAAAATTGACAAATTGACAGGCTTTTGAAAATCGTCGAAAATAGACATATGTGCACATGTATAGGACTTTGTGGACACCACTTCTATATCAACGAAGCATAATTCAGCTTTCATATTTCATACAGGCAAAATATAGGGTATAAAGATGTGCAACGTCAAGGTTTCAGTTTGATCGAAGCAAAATTGACAAATTGACAGGCTTTTGAAAATCGTCGAAAATAGACGTATGTGCACATGTATGAACTTTGTGGACACCACTTCTATATCAACGAAGCATAATTCAGCTTTCATATTTCATACAGGCAAAATATAGGGTATAAAGATGTGCAACGTCAAGGTTTCAGTTTGATCGAAGCAAAATTGACAAATTGACAGGCTTTTGAAAATCGTCGAAAATAGACATATGTGCACATGTATAGGACTTTGTGGACACCACTTCTATATCAACGAAGCATAATTCAGCTTTCATATTTCATACAGGCAAAATATAGGGTATAAAGATGTGCAACGTCAAGGTTTCAGTTTGATCGAAGCAAAATTGACAAATTGACAGGCTTTTGAAAATCGTCGAAAATAGACATATGTGCACATGTATAGGACTTTGTGGACACCACTTCTATATCAACGAAGCATAATTCAGCTTTCATATTTCATACAGGCAAAATATAGGGTATAAAGATGTGCAACGTCAAGGTTTCAGTTTGATCGAAGCAAAATTGACAAATTGACAGGCTTTTGAAAATCGTCGAAAATAGACATATGTGCACATGTATAGGACTTTGTGGACACCACTTCTATATCAACGAAGCATAATTCAGCTTTCATATTTCATACAGGCAAAATATAGGGTATAAAGATGTGCAACGTCAAGGTTTCAGTTTGATCGAAGCAAAATTGACAAATTGACAGGCTTTTGAAAATCGTCGAAAATAGACATATGTGCACATGCATAGGACTTTGTGGACACCACTTCTATATCAACGAAGCATAATTCAGCTTTCATATTTCATACAGGCAAAATATAGGGTATAAAGATGTGCAACGTCAAGGTTTCAGTTTGATCGAAGCAAAATTGACAAATTGACAGGATTTTGAAAATCGTCGAAAATAGACATATGTGCACATGTATGAACTTTGTGGACACCACTTCTATATCAACGAAGCATAATTCAGCTTTCATATTTCATACAGGCAAAATATAGGGTATAAAGATGTGCAACGTCAAGGTTTCAGTTTGATCGAAGCAAAATTGACAAATTGACAGGCTTTTGAAAATCGTCGAAAATAGACATATGTGCACATGTATAGGACTTTGTGGACACCACTTCTATATCAACGAAGCATAATTCAGCTTTCATATTTCATACAGGCAAAATATAGGGTATAAAGATGTGCAGCGTCAAGGTTTCAGTTTGATGGAAGCAAAATTGACAAATTGACAGGCTTTTGAAAATCGTCGAAAATAGACATATGTGCACATGTATAGGACTTTGTGGACACCACTTCTATATCAACGAAGCATAATTCAGCTTTCATATTTCATATAGGCAAAATATAGGGTATAAAGATGTGCAACGTTAAGGTTTCAGTTTGATCGAAGCAAAATTGACAAATTGACAGGCTTTTGAAAATCGTTGAAAATAGACATATGTGCACATGTATAGGACTTTGTGGACACCACTTCTATATCAACGAAGCATAATTCAGCTTTCATATTTTATATAGGCAACATATAGGGTATAAAGATGTGCAACGTCAAGGTTTCAGTTTGATCGAAGCAAAATTGACAAAATGACAGGCTTTTAAAAATCGTCATAAATCGACATATATGCAAACGGAGTGGACTTCAAGGAAGGGTGTCCAGCTTAGATATTGCATAGGGGTAATATTTAGGGTTTCACGGGGGATATTGCTGCTCTCTGACAGCATCTATTTTTTTTTCGCAGTTCGCCAAAAACTGCCGAATGGCATTTTTTTAAGTTTGGCAAAAACTGAAATAATTTGTAGTAAATAACTGAATTGTCAAACCATTCATTTCTCTCAGTCTTTTTCAAATAGTAGTAAAAATTTGAATCGAAAATTTCTTAGGTGCTTGTCCACCTGGACTTTGATTTTTTTTTCGCAAATGACAAAAAAAATGCCGAAGTGGTGGAATTTTAAGAATTTTTTGTAAAATTGTGTAAATGTCGGTAAATACGTGAATCGTCAAAATTCAACCTCTCCAACATCCCTTTTCGGGGAGTCTAGGCCCAAACCCCCCCGACCGAAACCCCCCCCGGCCCTAACCCCCCCCCCGTCAAAACCCCCCCGACTAAAACCCCCCCGGCGGCCTAACCCCCCCCCCCCCGACCCAAAATCCCCCCGTTCTCAAAGAAAATGTGTAATGATTATTTGTTCTGGCGCCTCTTTTCGCACTCGTCTGATCTCGCAACCGGCATATGAATTGCAATTTTTTATGTGTACCAGAGTTGCCACATCATCCTTTTTCTGCTAGAATTTTTTTCACTCTAGTCATAATCCTTGATTAGGCCATAATATTAACCGCTCTTACACTGTATGTATATGTAATTTCCAACTTTTTTGCAGCGTCTATTGTTAAAATCAATACATCTGTAGAAAAAGGGTATTTTTTCATGGAACTGAAACGTATTCTCCGTAAACGTAATCAATATCTTATCACACTGTAAAATATCCAGTATTCTAAATGATGTTAAGTAGTTTTTATTTCTTGAATGATTTTCAATAACTTCAATCTATAATTTTGAGTTGCATGTCCCTCGGGACCATCCCCAAATTTATCCTTTTTTATCCTTTTTTATCCTTTTTTTTTCTTGATGACTCCGTGGCAACACTGGTGTACACACTCATCAATCGTAAGAGCAATTGCAATTTCAAAAACCGAGTGCTATCATCAATGGATGTATGAAGTTTCTTTTGTAGTGATGATCAATTCCTTAAGTGGTTCGGAAATTGCAATTTTAAACGCCGTGTGGTCTCTTCAATGGGCATTTGAAGTGTAATTAACAACATGGAGTATCGCAGTTACAAAATATAAAATAGACCTGAGAACCGGGGGGTTTTGGGTCGGGGGGTTTAGGCCGCCGGGGGGTTTTAGTCGGGGGGGTTTTGACGGGGGGGGGGGGTTAGGGCCGGGGGGGTTTCGGTCGGGGGGGGGTTTGGGCCTGTTCCCCTTTTCGGGTAGCTGTCAAATTCGAATTAAATGCATTTTACATACTTCATTTTTTTGGCCTAACAGTATTCGTTTCGTTTGGGGATGCTTGTTATATTTTTGGGCAGTTTTTTTTAGAAAAACTTCAAAATATATTTCCTCCTGCGGTTTTTATCCGATTTAATTTCTTTTTTGTGTGATTCATCCCAAGGTGGGTCGGGCATACGGCTTTTGCTTTTTGACTAGATTTGGCAATTTTCGGAATAAACGTGCGCATTGGTCTAAAATAAGCACCGCGCATCAGAGCAAGTTAAATGAACTTGTGCACTAGTCCGAAATAACAACCGCGCTTCGACCGAAGTTACAAACCATGCGAAGTGGTCCGAACTGTGAATCGCGTATCAACACAAGTTAAATAAACATGCGCCGAAATAAGAATCGCGCATCAGCGCAAGTTGAATAAACATCCGCACTAGTCCGAAATGCGAACCGCGCATCGACAGAAGTGAAATAAACATGGACACTGGTCCAAAATAAGCACCGCGCATCAACGCAAGTTAAATAAATATGCGCACTGGTCCGAAAAAATAACAACGCATCGACGCAAATTGAGTAAACCTGCGTACTGGTCCGAAATGCGAACTGCTCATCAGCTCAGCTTAAGAAACATGCGCACTAGTTAAAAATGAGAACCACATCAAGACAAATTAAATAAACATGCGCATTGGTTTGAAATGCGAACCGCTCATCAACGCAAGTTGAATAAACATGTGCTGTGGTCCGAAGTGCAAACGCACATGAACGCAACTTCAATAAACATGCACACTGGTCTGATCTGCGAACCGCGATTCGACGAAGTTAAATAAACATGTGCACTGTTCCAAAATGAGAGCCGCGCATCAACGCAAATTAAATGAACATACGCACTTCACTGAATAAGAATCGTGCATCGAGGCACGTTACATAAACATGCGCCCTGTTCCGATATGCGAACCTCACAATAGTTGCGTTTGTCCTACCAACAGTGCACGTTTGTAGATACAATTTTGATATGTTGTTCAAATTTATCTCTGGTAGACTTTCCGGTCTACTAGAGATACACAAGATCTGTTTCCCATTTTTCTGGGAAATAAATCTTCGTGTGTATTTGTCGGTGTATGTTCCGGTCCGTTGCTAAATGAATTATTTAGCTAGCTCTTTGCCGTCTCGTCCTTTGAAGCCCAATTTTTGAGGGAAATTCCATTGCTCATGCGTGCTGGAATTGGTCTTATCGCTTTTCGTAAGCTGTAACTTTGTCGTAGGGCACACTTGTTTTCTTCCAGAATTTTGATCGGAATGCCCTCAAATGTTGCAGAAATGTTCACTAACCTGCAATCTCTTGAAAAGTTACGTTTCGGGTGATCCATGCAAAATTGGCCACATGGGGAGGAGGAGCATTTTTCTTTGTTCAACTTTCAAAGCCCTTATTCCACGATTTTGATCGGATTATCTTCAAATTTTTCATAAATGTTCATCAGGCGGTCCTCTTGAAAAGTTACTTTCCTGGCGATCCGCCAAAAATTGGCTAAATGGGGGGCATTTAAAAATATTTAGTAGTCAATTTTCAAAACGCTTCTTGTGCCACAATTTGAGCGGATTCCCTTATAAATTTGTACAAATTTTCATCAACCGGGTTTAACAATATGACAACCACTTTTTGACAACCATGCAAGCCTATTGATAGCTGATTTACTAGATCTCGGCTGGTCACAATGTCCCTGGGCATTCTTGTTTTGTAACACGTTCAGACCGCATTTCTTGATCGATTGTTTGAAATAATTGAAATAAGAGGGGTAATATGGGAACTTATAACAGTCGGTATTATATATAAACCAGGGCGGTCCAGGGACATTGGCTCAGTTGAGCTTTACACATTTACGCAAATGAGTTTGTTAACAGACTGAAGCTTATATTTCTTGGCGGATTGTTGAAATATTTTGGTTAAATGTAGTGCAGTAATATGGACACATTCGGCGGGGGATTATCCAGTTTCAGTGGCAGCTTGTTTTGAAAATAATTTGATCGGAGTCTCTCATAAATAGAGAATAATCGCATATAGAGAATAAAGCCCATGTAGAATTTACCAGAAATAAGAACACTCCGTCCGTCTTGCAACCACTTTGGTTTCGAGTGTATAAAGTAAAAGTTATTCACAGTAGAACGGGTAGATGCAGCCCTTTATAACAATGATTCTATGCTTCCCCGAATGTGTTGTGGTCAGCCGTAAAATAAAAGTGTGTAGTTGGATCCGTTATCGCTGGTGTATGGTTTCCATTGTCGTACGATTTCATTGCAGAAGAAAGCCTCACTTCCAGTTACCAAAATTCAGTCAGTGAAGACCATACGCAAGGGCGCGCGCGACATCCCGAAAGCCTTCGAGATCTTCACGAACGACGACGAGACGCTCGTGCTAAAGGCCAAGGACACGGCGCATGCGGAGAAGTGGATCCAGTGCCTGCAGATCGCCGTGGCCCGCACCAAGAGCGGGCGCGAGCAGGTCACCGACTTCGACATTCACACATGGGACTTCGATAAGGTAGCCAAGCCCAAGAGCACACCCGCCAACAAGGCCGGTAGGAAGAAAGCTGATAAGAATGATAACAAAGAAAGTGATAAGAATAAAAACAGTGACAAGGAATTGACAGAGAAAAGCAAGAGTAAAGACAATGATAAAAAGCCGGAGAACAGTCAAGATAAGGCCGAAAGTAAGCAGCAATTAAACGAAAAGAAAGAGGAGAAAGCTGAAAGTGAGAAAGAGAAATCAAAAGAAAGGGCGAAGGAGAAACCAGCGAGGGCGTCTATGAGAGCTCCCAAAACTCAAACAAAGCTATAGAGAGGAAGGGCTAGGTCTTTCCCGCTTATCTGCTTCTTTCCTTTTCTTCCTTGGATGGTTTCCTCGAAGTAAAACTTTAACACAGTTATCTAGAAGCCACAGGGAAGCCCCAGTTGGATGGGATGGGGGTGGGGTGGGGGGATGGTTATGAGGTGGGGAATCAGATTGTGAAAGATGTAAGTCGCATTTTGTCCAACAGGTAAACTGGATGAATGGAAGGTCTTACTGTCAGACTGTTCGGTCATGTACGCTAGTGCATTTTTATAAAATTGAAACAGTGTTTTTATCAGAATTGAGGTGTTTATCGATTCCTGGTGATTTGACAACGACAGTTTGCTGTATGTGCATTTCACAGCCCATACCAAAAAACGAGACTTGTATTATGACGTCGAAAACGATATCCTATAAATTTCTGGGTGGGGATATGGAGGTGCACGATTGGTCAGCTGACGGCCGTAAAATATTCCTGCCCTCCTACAATCTGCTGCTGACGCCTTTCACCAGTAAATATCATTATTAATAAGGAAAGAAAAGTCTTGAATAGTCTGGGAAATTATGTTTCCCTTGTCATATACAGTATTGAGCATCAGTTTTGACAACAAAACCTGGGACTGTTTTTGTGAATATATCGACGAGAAAGCAGACCAGCTTTCCCGGTAACTTGTTCATCTTTTTTATAGATGACTTTCAGTTGATTTAATAACAGTGTTGTTGATTGGTAGATGTGAATTAAGCTGAATCTTTAGTTCTAAACTAAAATACATTTTATATTGATGGGTGTAGTAAAAAAAGGGCAAAATCCAAGCACTTTCTACTTATCGAGGGTAAAGGATAACTGTGTAGAATGCTTAAACACTAGCTTCACTGCCTTGCCTTATTCTTTTGTGCTCCCGTTTCTGACGCATCGCACCGCGGTTGCTTGAGGAACGATTTTTATTTTTGCAAACATTCAGAGATATCAAAACATACCTGGTAGTGGAAATGTTAGATGACGGAGTCTCAGTGGTAGCTCTCCCCGCGCCCGGAATTGTTGTGACAGGAAAATCTCTGAAGAATTCTCCCTTTCCGCACTTACAGCCCTATATTTTGATAGGTGTATGCATTTTATTTTCATGTACTGCCCGGATGAAACGTCCGCGAACATATTTACCATGTACGTTTATGACGGTCCGACTCGAGAGTGTCGACATAATATTGTCCGTGGACATTCCGTCCGGCTTTCGCATTTTCATATCACGTTACTGCCTGGTGCAGAATGTAGCTATTTTATTGATCCATTAATTTATTTTATGTGTTCAGTTTGCTTATCTGAAACGAGACTGGGGTTTTTTGTCGAAATAGCATATCTTTGTAGAATGTATTCAAGGAGAGCATATATGTCTGTTTTTATATATATGGTTTTAGAGTTGTACAAAATGGTTGTTATGGATAGAAACTATTTATCTCTTGTTATATGTACCGTCCGTCATAAAACTTCCAGTGGGGCAGGGGGTGGTCACAAAATGCTTGGCATGTGATTTGGTTGAAGAATCAAAAAGAAATATATATATCTTCTGTGATATCTGTAATTTATTACTGGATACAAAAAAAACAAAACAAAAAAAAAAACAAAAAACAAAACAAAAATAAAACACCGTTTGCATAAAACATCAGCAAGAAAAATCACATCAAAGCACTGAGGTGGAAACACTCGAGATGTGCCCCATTTATGTGACATCTGCGCGGTACATGGCACATCAGCCTGCGGATCTTCTCTTGGGGTATATGTTCTTCACACGCGCTCGCTTCCATGGACACAATCAACACAAAATCGCGGTTCGTCACTGAACAGTGCTGAATTCCATTGCCGTTGAGTCAAGTTTCAAGACTTCTGTTTCTACAACAAGCGATTTCGAATTGGTGTCAAAATGACTCCTCAAACGGGCGTTCGAGCCCTTAAATTGTGCTCACGCAATCGGCCCCTCGGTGAAGGGCTACTACTCTAAGAGTTACGCCTTTTTGAAGTCCTGTGTGCTGTTCAGCTGACAGATCTAAAGGTGTTTAGCAAACGCGACAGTCTGATGTAGTCATCTTGCTGTGGTGTGGTCACTCTTTCCCTTCCTGATCGTTCACTGATCCACTGGCGATTGGCTAAATTCTTTATCGCGGTTCTGGATCATATCTTCGAAATTATAGATAAGATTGTTTTGAAATTTCACCTACGGATAAGCACATATTGTTGGTGTGCGACGTCGTGCTTTGTATTCCAGTTCATAAAAAGTGTCAAAATGACCGTATTTTGTAATTTGGTAAAATTTAGCGTTTATATACTTTTATCCCTATAATGGAACGTTGTGTCCGGGTTATATCTCCTAAACTATAGGTCGGATTGTTTTAAAGTTTGAAATACGGATAGAACATATGTGGATGGTGTACAATTTCGTATTGTTGTTCGGATTCAAAAAAAAAAAAAGGCAAAATATCAGTATTTTGAAATTTGGTAAAACTTCGCGTTTTGATATAATTTTGTCTGCGTAATTGAAAGTGTCGTCCAGGCTGTGTCTCCAAAACTATTCTTCTGATTCTTTTTAAAATGTCACACACGGATGAAACAGATAGTGAAAATTGCCAAAATAATTTTTTAAATATAAGACTTAGCTTTTGTCGAAATTTGAAATTGTAAAACTGTTAGAATTGTGAAACAAAACTTTGTGAAAGTGGCAGTGGTATGGCACTTTGCAAACCGACTTTAGCACCGATTTCATAGGTCATCCGCGTTACACGGTGGCCTCTGCCTGTTTAAAGACCCGGTATGTAAAGGGATGGCCGAAAGAGTCAGTGAACGCTAATTTTGAACTCCAGTTTGAATTGGAGCGACCGTCAATCCTCCGCTTACCACCGAGCTGGATTCGAACAGGGGACCTTGAGCTTACCAGACAAACGCCATAACCAATTGAACTAACCTACAGCCGTATCACATCAACATTCACCAATGCTTAGTTAAACATAGGCATCGGAGATGCAAAGCTCTCAGCCAGCCGGAACATTCGAAACAAGGAAAATAGTAGGTTTGAAGCCGGTCAGAGGTTCATTTCAATCCTTAACACCGAAAAGAAAAAGGGTGGCGGTGCTATGAGATGAAAAAAACAAACAAAAACATTTACCATGACAAAGTCCAGCTGAGCCACTGCCCTTGGTCGGATATGGCTGATAAGCAATACGAATCTTTATTAGTCCATATACTAGCTATATCTCAAATATCTTAGTAATTGGTAAAGAATTGTAGGCTAGAGAGTGTTCACAAGCCACATGTCACCAAACCTGATAATAGTAGAAATATGCAAATTTCAAAGTCCAGCTGAGCCACTGTCCTTGGTCGGATATGGCTCATATACAATAGGGATCTTATTGCTCCATATAGCAGCTATATCCGAAATATCTTAGTACTGTAATTGGTAAAGAACTGTAGGCTAGAGAGTGTTCACCAGCCACATGTTAAGCAAACTTGATAAAAGTACGAATAAAAAAATTTCCAAGTCCAGCTGAGCCACTGTCCTTTGTCGAATATGGCTCATAAACAATAGGAATCTTTATTAGTCTATGTACTATCTATATTTAAAATATTTGGGTAATTGGTAAAGAGTTGTAGGCTAGAGAGTATTCACAAGCCACATGTCACCAAACCTGATAATGGTAGAAATATGCAAATTTCAAAGTCCAGCTGAGCCATTGTCCTTGGTCGGATATGTGTAAAAAACAATAGGGATCTTCATTGATCCATATAGAAGCTATATTTAAAATATCCAAGCGATTGGCCAAAAAACTGTAGGCTAGAGCGTGTTCACAAGGTAAGTGTTATCTTTTGCACGGGAACTTTTTAATGACGGACGGCATGTTTCTTGTTAAATGTCTTCAGCGACGCTTTGAGTGTGTTCTTGATATGTTTATATTTACATGGAATGAGTACCACAGGCATTCTTCAAGAGTGATTGTATTCGACATTTATTTAATGGACTTACGCAATAAACGGCCTGTAACTGGACCATGTGTTTTTGAATGAGCATCAGTTACATTGCTTTTGATTTCAAAATGTGTAAAAGATGAAAAAAAAGGTCAGAACTTGATTTCTGTTTCACTCATTTTTCGTTTATTGCGAAAAATGGATTGAACGGGGTCCTATTGCCAGAAGAAAATTGTACGTAAAATATACTTATAACCCCCCCCCCCCCCCCCCGCAAAAAAAAAAAGTAACGGGAAGTTTACTTGTGGTTGAATTCAATTTGTTCGAATTTTTTTTACCCATACAATAAAATCTGTGAATTACAGTAACGAAACAATCAAAGATCAATTGTCCAGCAGATTCCTATTGATATATGACACAAGTGGCTAAACTCGCTTAAGGCGATTTATGTACTGTGTATGATATAGTTTATGACCTTGACTGCTGAAAGTGGTCTCGTACAGTTCTACTTTTTTGTAATTTCGACAACATAAAGAGGCACACCGCTGTGTGTGAATTGATCAGAGGGCATTTGTAAATAAAACGAAACAATACCAAACATCGTTTTATTTTTGCAATTGCAGTACATTTTACCAGCTGTGTAAGTATTTGTCTTATATACAGTAGGACACACTTAATATGAACACGGTTAATATGAAGTTTGCGTAATATGAATTGATTTGCTTGGTCCCAATGTAAAATGCCTTGGTTTCTATTGGCAGAAATTCACATAACATGAACACGTTTAATGTGAAGTTCATGAAGTCCAGCATAAGGTCCCATTTACATTACTGCATAATCTGTTCGCGCAATATGAACTACATAAAAAGGCCAAGAACAAAAAACACAAAGAACACAAGCACACAGAAGACTTTGAGTAAGTATCATCATTAAATGCTATTGTTTATAAAAGGCATTATTGTGGGGCGATCATTCCAGGGATTTTATATCTTAATCCGGCCATTGATCTATTAATTGCGTTCGGGAGTACTCATGGTTAATTGCACTTCGCTTGATTCAAAGCGATTGCGTTTACATGCTGTAATCAAAATTCAGGGTATTGATGTAGGGTGTAGGATAAAATACCACCGGACAAAATACCACGGGACATAATACCACCACATGCATTTGACAATGGTTGTTGTAATTTTTTTTCCTAAAAATTGAACTAAGCGTTTATCTGTAGGTGCTATGCTATATGAATCAAAAATACTGTTTATTATACACAGCTAACCAATGTTGCCCAGATTTATCCTGTTTATCCGTGTTAATAACATAAGACCCCGGTTGCCATGTTGGTAACGGATCAATAGCAAATACACCATAAAAGAAATCTTTAGTCATGCAGTCATGTTTTAAATTAGTTCTTATCTGCCACGTATTCATTATGTATAGTCAAACTGAATATTTCGACTACCCGTGATTTCAACAATGTTGCCGAGCTCTGCATAAATGATAATATTTGTCGGATGCCGCAGTCCATCAAAATTCATTTCAAGCCTTATATTTCCATGTTTTATAATACCATAGTGGTCATTGTCGTCATAGTCTGGTGTTAAGGCAAAGACAAAGAGCGAATAGCCTTTATCCCAGTCCTCGCGCTTGATTATGCAGCCCTTGCCTCCATCCAGTCTATCAAATCCTCGAAACATTTCATAGCATTGCAAATAAGCTTTTTCAACCATATTCTTTTGGAGAGTTTGGTAGCTACATCGACTTTCCACCATATCTATCACAACTCGTTTCAGTAATTGCCCACAATTTCGGTAATCGTTCACAAATGTGCGAAACCAAGCAACTACTTTATATTCATTGCGTGTAATAAAGAATTTAGCCGGCATTTTCAATAGTGCATCAGTTTTACTTAATTGTATAATCGGGCTTGCTCAAACTTTTCGTATCATTAAGAAACATTCCATCAAGTCAACTCGATAGTTCTTCGCAAGTGTCATCAACATGTAACTTCTTTTGTCTATGGAAGCGTTGTTTTACATTGATACCTCTTTGAAGGTACCTTTCTTGCTCAAACATATCAATACGCAATGAGCCCATGACGCTCACCTGTTAACTCTTGCGTGTGTATATGTAGCGATAGTGTAAGCCATGGTTCCCAGGGGGCTCAGCAATGGGTTGTCCATTCTGTCCTATGGTGAACTCTAGAGTGTACTCTAATGGATTAACTTTCTTTACATTTAAAGAATCCATTTGCCCTGTCGTTTCTTTGTAAATGAACTGAAGCGTTCGCTCTGACTTGAAGCTTTCTTCCGAGTCATGAATGAAGTGTGAACTAAAACTTGTGGATCCATGAGTGTTGTTGCTATGTGGAATAAGACGATCATTCAGAAACAGCTCAACATTGCTCCATAATCCACTAAATATATCGTTACTTTGAGCCACTTCATGGTCAGGTCCACAACTGGCTCCTAATTTCTTTACAATTCTAAGGGTGACGACGTGAAGTTTAGTATTTAAATCTAAATACTCCTCTGTCGTTGCTGGTATGTAGAATTCTACTTTGGCACTTGATCTAAGAGCAGTAACGAGCTGGTATTGTGTTGGTAAAAATGTGAAACCATTCTAAAGGTGGAGTACTACATTCACATGATTGATCATGAATGAGTGACATTTTTAACCCAGCTTCGACTTTGTTAAAGAAGGGCTTTCCCATCACTTTTTGTGTGTGTATGTATGTGTATGTGTGTGTTAGACAATGTTTTCTGAAAACTACCAGGGGAGTTTTTTGATATTACACCCTATTGTTTCTTAGGTAGAAAAAACCAAAATAACAGGACTTTGAAAATTTTGTTAAATTGTTTATTTTAATGCACACCTTCATATAATTGAATTTTTTCGCTTACTGACAGGTTTACTTGCTTGCTTGGGCCTTTTACCATTTGGTGTAGCACCTACGAGTCGTGTTGTCGCTTCATGAGCTACTTTCATTGACATCTTTTGCAATACCTCTTAATGCTTTTTTTCAAATGAGGAGCAACCATTTTGCCCAGATGCAAGTAGCAGTGCAGCCTTTCTATCCAACGCACTCAGAAAGGAACCAATGCCTTGTCCATATTGCATTCGAGTGCCTTGGAAACCAAGTAGTGCCCGTCCCATTTGGTATTGAAAATGGTTTCGATAAATATCTGGATTGTGAATACAAAGCTTCATATTGCTTTCTGTCTAAAATGAAGTTTACAGATGACTTTACCAGTATCAAATGCTACGTTTTCCCTTATATCGTTCTTGAGATTGTATCGAACTTGTTGGTAGTTACAGAAACATAATGTGGTTCCAAATTTGTGGTTATTATATTGCCATCATTTCCTTGAATAGCAACTGCACGTAATAAAGTGACATAATAATCACCAACAACTTGAGGATCACAAATACTACAGTATATATAGGTGTAAAATCCAAGCGTAATGCCAGCGATATAGTCCGATGGGTACATCCGTTCACTGTCCACGTCAGCTAGAAATATTCCTGTGCCGCGAAATCCTAACACGTCAGCCAAACTTCGACTTAGAGTTAGGTGATGTCCATGTTTTATAATAATTCGGGTTCGTCGTGTGATTGTGTTGTATTTGAATTTTATTTTTAATGATGTAATCGTTGTTTCGTTGGTTTCTGAGCATTTGCCTATCCAAAGTATCTACTCCTTCTTCCATGTACTATAATGTCCTCGAGGAATATGAATTTTAAGTAACTTTTCTATACCATACCAAAGGAAATAATCTGCATCTGTTTAAATTGTACCACAAATATGAAGGTATTGAATTTCTGCCAATGCTACTTCAAATATGTTTTTCAAATAAATTTGGCACACGTATTTGAAGCATCAAGGATTCGAAAATAGTGCATATCAAGGATCTAGTGGGCGAAGACAATAAAATTTTATTCAAAACAGATATGGAATAAAAACAATCGACCCACTATTATATAACGTTTTTTAAATAATAAAATAAAATTTAAAATAATATAAACTTAATTGATATCAAGGTCAAAAGCATACGTGTCTGCATACAGTATCCTGGAATAAGGTCAAGTTTACTCTACAGTGTCCTTGACACCCAGTATCATTGACATGCATTGTCCTTGAATCGCGTCAAGGTCACGTGGAGTTCTTACCCACAATGCCATTTCCGGAAACTGTTTTCATATCATTTCCGGAAACTGTTTTCATACCCCTATTTTCTATCCACTGTTTGTAACCAAGTTAATAGATATTTTAGTAGTTGAATGAGTAATTAAAGTAACTTCCTAAGTAAAATATTTAATTATGCATGTTGTTATCTATGTAATTCCGAGTACAGCGAGCCAAAGTCCTCTTTTGTTTGCATATCACCAAAGCAAATTTTAGCATGCTAATAGCTAATAGATACTGGTGCTCTCAAGTTACTCTTTCTTTTTTTTTGAGTAGGATATACGCTTCAGTCATTTGGTATGTAATACTAGTGGTTAATCATTTGAAATTTTAAATAACATGCTTTAGTTGTGAGGTCCCAAAAGCATTGTTTCTTGTTTTGATCACCTTTTGAACTCACTACTATCGGTCGCCACTTGTATTGATTGTATGTAATGCACACTTGGCTATAGCGTTTAAAGAGTAACTAGAAACCTTATCTTTGGTGGCATTGTGCAATTTATGTTACTGTCCAATCCCGTTAATTGTCAACACAAAACGGGACTGTTGCGGTGCTGAGGGCAGATTTATTTTTGAAAGTCATAAAGACATATCTTTAAAAGTCATGCAGTCTAGTTTTTAAAACTTAAAAACATGTTATTTGAAAATGCTGTATATAAAGAACCTGGGAAACTTAATAAAACTAATTACATTTAAAATACGCGGATTACTGGACTTAATTATTAAGACCATTATGCGGCCATCTTATAAGTCAGTTCCACTGAGATCAATTAACAGGCTAATAACGGGCTATCATTCCGTGGTATCATGTGTAACAAACTCTGCAGACATTACATGTGTTTTGTGTTTGAATAAAATGTGTTAGAATTCATTTTCAGTTGTTTGCATTCTTAATTGTTTAAAGTTTGTTACGTGAAAATTTGATTTCAGTCCATTCAGCCAAATCACTTTTCTGACCCAAAACGTCCACTGGAGCCTTATTTTGTGGATACTTTATTTTTAACAAAAAAATGTCATCGC
The DNA here is from genome assembly GCA_949752745.1 of Protula sp. h YS-2021. Lineage (NCBI taxonomy): Eukaryota > Metazoa > Annelida > Polychaeta > Sabellida > Serpulidae > Protula > Protula sp. h YS-2021. The sequence goes on along the minus strand of OX457026.1, from coordinate 50,906,897 downwards.
CTACCAAAAGTGTTGAATTATCGAAAGTGCCGGGAAAACAAACAGAACCCCATTTGTGTGCTTTCTCACGGATATCGCCGTGTAAAGTGCTGAATAGACACAATCATTTGAATAATATACACCTAAAAATGCTCAAAAATAATCCCAAATTAGCTGAAACATTTACTAGATATTCCAGCTAAGAGTTGAAAAATAGCAGAAAAATTGCCATATTTTCGGATGTGACACCTAGTTGTAACCATTGCTTAGCTTTTGTTACAATCAAAATTTGTCTAGTTCTGTTCTGCTTAGGATGAGATAAAACATCCGCACGAAAGAAAAAAACTGAGTGTTCAGTAGTGTTCAGTAGTGTGAAACAGTGTTCACGAAATGATTTAAGCAAAACAGTGTGTTGAAGTATTTATAAATAATTTCCAGATGTTGAATCAACTTGTTGAACAATTCATGGTGTATGTTTTAAAACACAACCAAAAACAACAACAGCCAACCTGGCATCTCGAAATGACACTGCAAAGCGAAAAAATCCACTTATTATGGTCAGTATTAGAAACATGTTTTCAGGAAATTACCCTTTGTTAATTAAGTAATTTTTGAAAGCACAGCAGACAGTTTCCATTTCCTAAATGACTGGTTTACAGCTATGAAATGCACTGCAGATCCTTCACTGTCCGACGCAGATAGCAGTTGACTCAGTGGAGTAAAATCTCTTGGGAATTATAAGGCTGCCAGACTCCAGCAAGCTGGCGTGAGATTAGACCAACTTTATTTCTTTAATGGCAAAATGTTAATTGCCAAATGTGGTCTGAAACGCTGAATGAAAAGTACAAACGTTTAACTTTTTTATACATCATCATATAACAGTCATAATGAAGAAGTATTATAAAACCATTTTTGTCAGTAAAAACTGCAGCTGATGTTACATAGAAAGAGAGGAGCGACAGAGATTCAATGACAAATTATTTGTTTTTTTTTCTTGCAATTCTTACAAGATTTCAGTCTCAAAACAACTGGATATAACACTGAACTAAAACGAAGAAACCACATATGAAATGAGTTGTTTCACGGTGTCGCGAGCTTTGGCGGTTCGCCTGATTTTCGCTGTGCATGGCATTGTGTCCATATGGCGACTTCACGTGGTGACCAATGACGCCCGCGTGTGGTACATCGCCTTCTCGCTGCTCGGCCTCGCTCTGGAGACTGTCATCACCATAAAGAAAAACAGAGGCCATGAATGGAAGTGGTAAGTGGCTTCATGCGTTTGTTTTTAAGTGTTTTTTTTTTTGTAAGATATATATAAATTTTATCGGTCATTTCGGGATATGGGATTGTTAACTACGGTATAGTTCTCGGCCAGCTGTTCTTTTTAGTAGCACGACGAAGTGCTAAAAAATGGGGATCATATACTTCTTACAGCATATGGCAATATTCCAAATGGATACTGAAAATACAAAGTAATCGAAAGAGGAATAATCTGAGATCTGCAATATTATCTGTATATGAAGCATTTTCGGACAAAAAAAGTAACTGTGAAATGAGGATGCAATCTGGCAAGAAATATATATATATTTTAATTTTGAAAAGAGGGATTTTTATCTTCCGCCGTTTGACATTTTTGGTAAATGACCAGCTCTCATAGCCGCTAAAAGGTGACAGGTTGGCGTTTCACTTCAGCAGGCTTATTTAATGTGTTCAGAACATTCTCTAACTATTGGTTCAAAGGAACCAGGCCCTGCTCGATCTCTTTAATCAAAATTTAAGAGCAGCTAAATTAGTCATGTTTACTTCATCTTAAACTAGTTATAGCATTGCCAGTTTGTCTAAAGCTTAAAACTGCATCGCACATAAGGCTAACAACAGTTGTTACCTGATTTTATATAAATGCTGTAATCGGATCCATGAAAACATACCTGACGACAATTCGCCTAGTGACAATACATCCAGTGGCAATGCAGCTGATGACAACTCCGCCTTCCGACAACACGCCCAGCGAAATTCGCCCGATGACCATTCGCCTCAATTGGGAAGTGCAAGAATTCTTCTGAATAACAGAATTGTGTACATATGTGTTTATGGAAGGGGGGGGGGAGGGGTGGATTGAGCTTTTGTTTTGGTTAATTTTTGGTGGAAACGTCGCTCATATTTTATGCACGTTGTCAAAGAAGCATCATCGGATGAACAACTCCTTCCCAGATAGCAGTCCCACAGGGGGACTATGCATAATATATGTGGGTATTCCCACGTACCCACGCATAAATAATGTGTATTTTGTTGGGGAATTCCCACGTAGTTACGTGGGATTTAGGAGAATTTGAGACTCTTTCCGATGTGTATTATGCACGTGTGAACCCATGCATTTTATACGCATATATTTCCATGCATTTAATATGTGGGAATTCCCACGCATATTAAGCATGGAATTTTAAAGGGACGACCCACCCTGGACATACACGATAACTCCATCGAATACACAGACATGTACCTTTATAACTATAGCTCATTTACAAAGTGCTCCTTAAAGGAAATTTAAGCATAAAAATTTTAGTGAAATTGGTATTTCCATGTCTAACTTTCTATTATACTTAGGAAAAAGGCAGCCCTCCACCAAAATATGCAGAATGTAGCAAAATTTAAATATATTATCGCTCAATGGCGGCTGTTTCCGGTCTGCGATAATAAGCCCACATTGCCGGACTGCGCATAATATACGTGTATTTTACATGGGAATGCCCATATGGGAAATCCCACGTAAAATATACGTGTAATATACAAATGACTTCTAATGAAATTTTACGTGGGAATTCCAAAGTATAATATACATATAATATGCGTTAATTACCCATGTATTTTAGAAGTGGGCAATTCTACGTATATTATACAGTGGAATGCCCACGGTGGGCATTACGCGGGAAAAACCATGCAGTTTACGCGTGTATCTACCCGTGCATTTTATAGGTGGGAAAGCCTATGTATATTATATGTAGAGTTTACACGGAAATCACACCGTGGGAATGTCCACGTATATAACACATGTTTTCTATGTGGCCCTGCCAAAGTCCCACATTCCCACGTAAATCCCACCTAAAAACAACGCGCTTTATACGCGGGACGAAAAATTATGCTAACTGGGTTGCCGCATCTCATAAAAGGTTTCTCAACCCCACCTTTATTTGAATGAGATTAAGCCTGCAGGACAAATGGCGTTTTGATATGAAATGGCAGTCATGAAATAGCCCTTGTTTTAGCCCTGGACTGTCAAGGATGTATCAAGCTCTGGAGCATCGCTTGTTTCATGCTGACCTACATTGATTACAGTTGAGAGATCGCCTAAGCACTTCTTCATTGATTGTAATAAATACCTTTTAACTTCACCGGAGCACATAAATAAACAGATGTAATAGTTATTTGCAATCAAAGCGCCAGTTTAGTTACACAGCAAAGCATATATTGACTTATTTCTATTTCTGGTCAACATTAAAGTGGTCAATAATGCTTCATATTGACTGAAAAATCAATATCTGTTAATTGTAATTTTTCTGAATGGAATCATGAATTGCACGTTTCATATTACTTTCTTTGATTAATATGAAAACGTTTCAAACGGATGAAGTAAATATGTCGGATACGAAATGCCAGAAAACATGATCAGGAAAAATATTTCGGTAATTTAAAACTGTTATAAAGCCAGAAACAGTCTGCTCATAATCTGCTTGGCTAAATACGACGCCCGAAAATTATTTCCTTTCTATGGAATGCCGTTTTAACATTTAATGCTTATTTTTGATATCAAAATAAATATCAGTAAAAGATATCAATAAATCAATGTAGACCTCAACAATTTATATTATGCTATCAATAATTTTAGATGGCAAAAAATTATTTTTGAGATCAAAAAATCAATTTTATAAACTTAAAAATCTTAAGGGAGACACACATTTACATAAAATATAACGAATCGTCCATAAAATTTTGGAGATGAAAACTTGTATTATTGAGATCAATAATAACAACACATTTTTTATCTCAAGAATTGCTTCTTTTTTTGTACATTAAAAAAATTTAAGAAAGATTCTGTATACAAGGACCAGTCATTATTTATTTACAGATGTGTGTTTCTGAATTTTTATGAAAAATAAACGATATTTTGATATCAAAAATCAATTTTTGAGATCAAAAAATCATTTGCAGAGTTCAAAATGCAAATAAAAACAGTATCATTCCGAAATAATTGTATCTGAAACAAATTCTTCATATCAATAAAAGGAAAATGAATTACTGAGCTCAAAATTGATATTTTGCTCTCAAATATTTCATTTTTGCTATCAGGAATTGAATTTTTGATCCAAAAAATCAATTTTACATATCATTAAATCATTTTTGATATCAACAAATATTTCTTTATATCTCTAAATATTTTTTATATAAAATTATTTTTTGAGATCAAGAATACATTTAGGGATATCAAAAATAAAATTACAGATAACAAAAATTAATTCTTGATATCAAAATATGAATTTTTTAGATCAAAAATTAATTCTTGATATCAAAAAATCAATTTTTGAGATAAAAAAATAATTCTTGATATCAATAATTCCCTAATAAATGTGAAAATGGCATTCCATACTTTCTGTGTTGTAGTCATTTTATTTGTGCGGTCCTTTCTGTAAAACATTAAAATGTACTACATTATTTTGCTAAACAAACGAATGAGCCACGGATAAAATGTATACTTGGTGAGTTTGGCGTATTAGTAATTGATTAATGGTTTACGAGGTTCGAAAGAGGTTGTGTTCTTGAGCAAACATACGAGCGGTGAAATACAAGTGGATCTCACCTGAAGAAGGCGTATCGTTTTATCTCAACGGCAACTGCGAATTGGCAAATGGGGCGTGAAATGAAGACTGAATAAACGTGGAGTCATTCGGGGAAAACTTGCAGCAAGCCGACAAATTCTAGCTTCATTTGTGCTCTGTTAATTTATTATCAGCGAAGAAATGCAGTGAAGCAAAATGGTTTGATGTGAATCGGTTTAATTCATCTTTTAGGAAATTTACTCGTAGCTGAGATTAGAAACAATAAGTTTTCAAAGCAAATGTCTGAATGGAGTAATGTATTTTTTTTTCAAATTGCACTAATACAGTGGCCTGTCCAATATCATTAAATCAATTAATATATAAATAGTTAATTTCTGATATCAAGATATCAATAGCTACAATAAAGTGCAAATACGGATGTGAATAAATTATGTTGTAGAGGACCGAACCTTTTTAATGTGTAATTCCAAAAGTAATTAAAACAGCGTACAAACTAAAATGTTTGTTTTTTTTACCATAATCAGGACGAGAAGAGGGTTATTTTTCTGAAGCCTTATTATGATTGAATAGGGGGTTATATCAGCAACAGGTCAGCATCCGTGATAAGGTCAACTAAACTTTCTAGTAAGAAAAATAAACCAAGGCCTAAAAAAATCAAAGCTATTTCTTATCAACCCATTGCTCATTTGTGCAGGTTTTGCCCTAGTGTTTTGTTCTATCTGCTGAGTGTGGTTCCTGCCATCTGGTTTCTGGAACTTCAGCAGCTTGAAAGGCGCCTTCAGCTCAAGAAGCTGAATATCACACTGTCACCCAGCTATGTACATGCCCACAATGGAACCGGGCTGCAAAAAGAACAGGATCTCAGAGCTCGCATAGATGGGATTGGGGTAAGGAATAAGACACGATTCAGCTCTGACTCAGCCACGGACGGCCGCAACAAACGAGCTGAAATTTGACATGTCAATGGAAGTAATAACAATTAATTCATCATTTAATTTGTTAATAAAACATAAGCTTCGTGATACATACGAGGCCGGTCCAGGACAATTCGCGACAGGACAATTCCCGACCCGGACAATTGCCGACTATAAAAATTTTCGACATTTGGGAAAATAACAGAAAACAACCAGTGACTTAGTGGCAACATGCCGCACGGTTTCAAGGTAGAGAGACGCAGTGGCTGAGGAGCCTGAAGCATCGTCACATTTGTCTTCTGTGCTGGTTATTGGTTGCATTTACCATAACAGTCCATCTTATTCTGGACGGTTTATTGCAAGTGTCGACAGTTTAACACCACATTGCAATTCACAAAGAGCCACGTGTAATGGTAAAGCATCACAACATTAAAGACATCCGCGTGAACTTTTCTTCTTAAAAATAGGTAAATCTGTATTTCTTTTCTTTAAAAGTTGGGAACTGTGGTAGTCGGCAATTGTTAGGGACGGGAATTGGCCAGTTGGGAATTGCTCTGCTGCAAGCTGTCGGGAATTGTTCTGTTGGGACTTGGCCTTCGGGAATTGCAGTAGGGAATAAACGCGACTTCTGGCCGGTCTATTTTTAGTAACGAGATTTCTGGACGGTCTTTTTATAGACCCCCTCTCCCTGGTGATTGATCGATTGACCTCCCCCCTCAGCTGTGATTTTCTAATTTTAGTATATTTTGTCGTTTCAGACCATTCTGAACATTTGTCACATTTTGACCCTTCCGGAGTAAAAAAAAATTGAATGCTTTTGAAATGATCCGCATTATAGTTTACTTATGTGCTGCATTAAAATCGAGTACATTTAAATGCAAGTCAGCATTGAGCTTTGCTGTTTAAAGATTATCTGCATTGTATATCACTTATGGCATTGCGTTAAACATCGAATACATTGAGCTTTTTAGATCTCAGTTGTAAAACAATTCCGTTTTCTGTTCCTTGACAATACATTTTTTTTTATAATTCATACACCAGCATTCAATATTATGCGCTTATTTCATACGAGATGGTAATCCTGAAAAAAGGACCGAGGTTTTTTTCAGTAGCTGATCATTCTTGCAAAAGTAATCGTTAAGACAGGTGTTTGTTGTCACATCCATCGCTGTAAACTGTGTGTGGAGATAAGACTCTAGCGCTGCACTCATAGTTCAATACTTGACAAGTGACAGTTAAGACCTGTTCAATTGGCATGATAAAAATGTGTATTTTTTTTCTCACGGGGAAGAATTTTTTCTGATTTGTAGACCGCTCATTCATGTGAACACATATGTTCAATTAACAGATCCCCCCAAGCGGAATATTGACATTATAATACAGTTTTACGTTTAAGACAATTCTGAGCATTTTTATTTATTTACCCCCCCCCCCCCCCCCCTTCTTATGCGTGAAAGAAACAAAACAAGTCTCATACAGTGCAAGTCGGTAGAGACAGAAGAATGCGCCATGTGGACATGCACAACAGGAACTTTTCGAACCTGAAAATGGATCTGACTTGCTACAAAAAATGCGACCAGACCACATATGGAGAATGTTGGGGAGGTGGTGTCAAACAATTATCATATACATCATATCCTGGAAAGAATATAATGGGAAAATTGATAAAAAAAAGCCAGCTATGTATGTTTAATCAGAGGGGTACATTTAAGTATACATCTAAAGAATTCAAGCATGAGTTAAGCTTGAAGAAAAATCTAATTTTTGAAGAATATTACAGTTTACATGTATGAATTGTAGTGTATAACATAATCTTTTAACTGTTTTCTCTGAATTGTAAATAAATTAGTTATTCATATTTGCATGTCAATACATGTTTTCTTATATGAATGAGTGGTTTCATTTCGAGTTAATATGGCAACGTGGAAAGACTACTTAACCGATACTTACTTTAACCTGGAATCCCTGGCGCATTCGTAGGACCTAATACGTTGTGCAAAATACTGAAACAAAACAAACATCTTGTGACATATTTCAAAGTGAAAAATTGGTAGCAAGATCAAGTTGCCTTTAGTCTACTTCAACCAGTGAAATGCAAATTAAAAAATGCACCATTACCAGTGGTATTGATAATATGTGGGGTGTGGACTTTGCAGATAAAGCCAGCATTGCAGAACATAATGATGACAATCACTTTCTACTAATTGTCATAGATGTCTTTTCCAAACACTTGTGGGAACAACCTCTTCCAAACAAAACTCATACGAGTGTCATTCAAGCCTTTTAAAAGATTTTTGCAAGAAACAGCAAGAAGACCTAGAACATTGAGGTCAGATAATGGAACAGAATGTAAGAACAAATGGGTAAACTAATTTCTAAAGAAAGAAGACATTCATGCTTATACTACCCAGAATGAGACGAAAGCCAGCTTTGCTGAAAGAATCATACGTACTCGCAATGGAATTATGTATCGCTATTTTCTACATCGGCAAACGTATCGACATAGAGATATTTTAGAAGACTTAGTTTACAGTTATAATCATAGGTCTCATTGATCCTTACCAAATGCATTATCATGGGAGAACATAACTAAGAATATTAAATCCAAAGTGCGGAAACATACGTATATGATGAAATTGGAGTCATCGAAAAAGCCTCAAACCCTTCAAGTTTAACATTGGTCAACATGTTTCATTTCACACATGAAATATGTATTTCAAAGGGATTACCACATAAAATGCACTCAAGAAGTGTTCATGATCACACATCGCTGTAAGAAACAAGGAGTATACTTGTATCGTGTCAAAGGCTTCTTAAAGGAAGATATTGAATGGTCATTTCTATGAAGAAGAATTACAAGTTGTTACAAAAGATGTTCAATCCTTGTACAAAATTGAAAAAGTTTTGAAGACTTTGAAAGAATTGTTTGTCAAGGGGTGATGGTTAGCTCAGTTGGTTAGAGCGTTGGTCTGGTAATCTCAACGTCCCGAGTTCCATTCCAGCTCGGGGTGGTAAGCAGGGGATTGACGTTCGCTCCCGTTGCCTTAGCTGAGGGAATGCAGTAGGCTTGATCACCTATCACGGAATTCAAAATTTACATCCACTGAGGCTTTCGACCGTCCCTTAAAAAAAGAATTATTTGTCAAATGGTTACGCTGGTCAAAGAATTTGTTAGTTGGGTAAAAGAATCTGATATTCAAGCGCTATGAAGTATCCATTTGCATGCCTGGTTTCTTGACAAACAGGTAGTGGAAAAACGTCTCTTGTGAAAGCGCTCATTGAACAAAAAGTCATTCACCCATTTCCTAAAAATATTTTACGGCTCTATGCTGAGGATCAGTCATTATACAAAGATATGAAAGGAGTGACATTTCATCAAGGCATTCCAGAGGATATTAAAAATGGCTTCAATCCGAAGTAGAATAACTTATTATTGATGATCTCATGACCAAATGCCACAGTGATGAACACATGCCTAAATTATTTAGTGTTTATCGTACACAATCTGTTTCACCAAGGAAGGAAAGGAAATGCGTAATATTAGTTTAAATACATTATTTTTTGCAATAGATTACATTATTCTCTTAAAAAATCAAGAGACATTCAACAGATCAGTACATTGGTTCAACAAATGCATCCAGAGAAATCTCAGTTTCTCATTGAAGCATCTTAAGATGCTACGAGAAAATCTTATGGTTATTTATTCATTGATTTGAAACCAAAGGCAGAAGATAAGTTGCGTATTCGCACAGAAATTCCACCAAGTGATACACATTACGTTTATATGAACAAAACAGTGTATGAAGAAAAATTACAACAGTTTGGTATTGAACGTCAAGATGTCTAAACTACATACATTGAAACTACATACATCCTTATTTCTTAATCAGAACACAAAAAATTATTACCAAGTTAACCTTCAAATGATGGTATTAAAGCTAAATTGAATGAACTTTAAAAAAAGAAACGAAATCATGAAACTGCAATGGAAATGTCTCAAGTTCTTGGCCGTCATTTACGAACAATTCAATCGCAACAACAACAAAAGTCTGCTGCTACTTCAAAAAAGGATTATGAACGCATTATGAAAGTATACAGACACGATCCATCTGCATACCGCGACCATTTCCTTCATCAAGGGGTTGGGGATTTGCCAGGATTTAAGGGTGCACGCATACAATATGGGGATGGCATTGGTTTTTTCTTGGGGGTATTAGCTCGTAAAGCTATTTCACTCATTAAGGCAGGAGCTAAAGTTGTTGTACCACATATTAAAAAAGCTGCAAAGATTGTGGTTTAAGACGTGACTGGTCACGAAATTGTGGGTGCTATTGACAGATGAAGTACACCAAAGAAAGTTGTTAGAAGGCGAAAGAAAGTGAAAGGAGCAGCATCAAAAGATATATTTCAGAAATAGAAAAAGATGTTAATCATCCATGATCACTCTTGTGAACGTAGTCTTTCTCCATTGGAATGGATTTATCTACCACCAACGATACTGCTGTAGAAAAGGTATGATGTAGACTATTAACCGCTCACTGCCATTAGAGATGGTGCTTCAATAGAATTTAATATGCCTGCCAGTACAGAAGAATATTTAGATTTAAAGAATTGTAGACTTCATGCCGTATGTAGCATTGCAGAGCGTGATGGGACAGTATGCATCATTGATTTGTTTAATGGCTTTTGGTTCAGTATTGAATTATTTCGGAATGATCGGATGATTTTGCATAGAAAAACTTCCCATGATTATGCTGGCATAATTTCTCACCATTCATGATTCGGAAGAAAGTTGCAATTCTGAGCGTTCCATGCGTCTCACCTATAAGTATACTGCTGGATTGATAAATTTGCATGCGGGGAAATTAGCCAATCATGTAAAGTATATAACAGGCTTGCATGTAAACGCTGATGGTGGTGAAATTCCTGAAGCAGGAAATAATGGTTTACATAATCGTTATTTACATACGCGTCTTAGTTGCTAGTTATGCTCATGCAAACCTTAAGAGTGTGGACTTGTTTGAACAGAATTGTTATCTTCCGAATGGAGTGAAAATTGCTATCATGTTTCCTATTACCAGAAAAGAATGTAAAGTTTTAGCCATTCCTGCTGGATTTCAGTTCTTTGTGAAAGATAACATCTTTTTGGTTCAATTAACAAAACGTGTTGTCATTGGAATTATTCATAATGAAGTCCTTCCTTGAGCAGTGGCAAGAAATCCATACATTTTGTAAATTTTAATATTAACTACATGCAACTTTACAATGATGGTGAACCAGTCCTATCCAACCCTCTCAAGCTTAAAAGTGATGAGGGAAAATATCTTGACTTTTGAATTCTTTACATATCTATTGATAAATTGAATGATGAGCACAGCTCCATCATAAAACGGGAAGATTGGCCTAGAGGTTAGGCTTTATTTTCTTTCGACTTAACACCTGATTATGATGATAATGACCGTTATCAAGCATGGAAACTGCGGCTGGATATGAATTTTGCCAATACCTTGGATTATACAGTCAGTGTCATAGTCTGTGTTGAATTTGACAACATCTAAGAAATAAGCGCGAATCATAGTATTCAGTTTGATTATCAATCATGGACACGAAGCGGATAGATGTCATATTGACACATGATGTCACGACAAAATACTTATTACACGGAGTGTTGCCTATAGATCAGTTGTCAGCATTAGAGCAAGGGGTCTATGTCATGAACACAGACAACCATGATGAACCTGGATAACACTGGGTTACCATGTACTTTGACAAAGTTGTGGAATATTTTGACTCTTATGAACTTGCACCTATAGATGAATGTTTGGAAAAGTTTTTAAATAATGACTACGTGTATAAGTCAATGCCATTGCAGCAGCTCATTTCCAATACTTGTGGGTTTTATTGTTGTATTATATATTGAATAGATCTCGAGAACCTAGCATGTTTGACAGTATAGATATATTAAAAAGAAGTGGTGGAGATCATGTAGCCAAAGAGTGAGTCTATCGACATTATAAAGCATTGTTCTATTAAACTTGTTTAATGTTTAAATTTATAGCTAATTTGTTAAAATTTGTGGTTAAGTTTTAATGATATATTTATCTAAATGTATATTTGTAAATGGTTACTGCTACACTGCCATACTAAGGTCGTAGTGGTGTCATATAATTCTAATGCAGCACTGAGGTCACTGGGATCACTGACGTGGTGTTCATTTACCCGTAAATCCCTCTTCATTCAAATGGAGAGTTCCTGGCGAGGTGTTAAATCACCTGTAATTCCTTTTATCATTCTTAAGGAGGGTCTCTGGCGATGGTTTAACTCACCCGTAAACCATATATCATATATTCTTAAGTATTATGGTGAAGTATTTTTGAGAAAAAAAAGGTTCAAATTATCATGTGCGTTTTATTTTTGTTTCACATAATAAATCACAAACATTTACAGTTACATTTACAGAACAGCGATTTAACATATTAACAAATCATTATTGAGAATAAACAATGTTTCAAATGCATGTTATGCCAGCACATGTAACATATTAGCCCACTCACAACAACTTACATTTATACAAGTATCATAAATGGTATCGTAGCGTTTGTAAATGCTATGAAAACTGACACAGCATTGATCCAACCCAATCACTTTCACATTGACATGGTTCAATTCATTTAATCCTTTCATACTCTTTATCATAGTCCACATATTAGCGTAAAGTCAATACTTTTTGAACCACATATCAATTGTACATGTCCATTTGGCTAAAAGTTGAGTTTCAAGTTCTTGGCAAGTATCATAAACATGTTCTGCACTGATTGTAGTCAATCGTAGCGTTCGGCAAGCTCGTCATCCTGTTGAAACTCCATACAGCGTTTAGCGTCAATGACTTTCACACTAAGATCTTCTGACCTGTGTACATGAAATCCTGGTTTTGGCAAAAATTAAAAATAATCGATCACCGTCAGGGGACAGAATAATAAAAATTTCACAATAATAGATCGTCAAAGGATTTAGAGATAGTTTCAGAGGCAGTTAAGTTCAAAATGACAAATGAATACTTTTTTGCTGATTGTCGCAGACTTTATACGCATCAGTTTGCTGAAGCACGTGATCCACCGATGTCACTTGTTTCTTCAGCATTTGCCATTCCTTAAATGGAAGCGAAAGTCACTTCATGGTAGGATATAACCTTCCAGAAGCATGACCTGTGATATATTCACGAATGTCAGCCATCACTTGCTGTTGGTATTTCAACAGATTAATATATTTTTCTCCATGGATGGGTATCGTAATCAGTAAATCATCTAGACTCATCTTCTTCATAGGCTTTGCAGAGGCAACAGCATTAAGCTCAGGTCCTCGCTCTGCTTTAGGTTTATGTGTTCGTTTGCCTCTACGTTTCATAAGTGCTGCTTTTGGCTATGCCTTAAGCTCCATTTTTTGCTTTTTCATCTTTCTAAAGTGTGGATGATGTTGAGGCTGTGGCTTCAGCTGTTACAGTGGCTTTTTAGCAGACTTGGTTGTAGGCATTGTCTCAGACTTTGCTGTAAGCATTGTCTTAGACTCTGCCGTAGGTATTGTCTCAAGTATTGCTGTAGGCATTACCGTAGATGTCAGTTCCTGTTCACTCACTGCAAGCATGTTTACTCTTCAACAGTTTGATACAGAATGATTGCTATGTCTGAGGGTGGGCGCCTTTTTAACTCATTTAACCATCACCCAACACATAGCACTGGTCATCCAATGGTGATAGGCCAACCTTTTACTATTTTCTCCAGAAAATTGATGTTTATGACTTTGAATGATGTTTCCCACGACATATGACTGCTCTTCCCTAAATAAAATGTTCATGTATGTAGTATGTGTCAGTAGCCTCTGACAGGCGCGTGTAATGCCCTTAGCAGTTCGTTTCTCTTTTCCACCATGTAGCAAACTGTGCATCTTCGGTCACAGCCCTACAAACTCTTCAGTGGGTACTCCCACAGTTTCATCTTTCATTTTCTCCAGCACTTTCTTGTTCACAGTGAAATGCAGAAAATGGTCCTTTGGTAATCACTTGTATAAAAAGATGACTATCCTGTTGCATATCTTTGTAAATATCTCTGGTTGGTGTATTATAGCACAAACTGTCTGTGCCCCTGAACATCAGTTTTGCCTTTTGATACTTCTTTATGCAATTGTAATGATAATTTTACATCAGGGATTTGCTTAGTAACCCAATTTGAATGGGCTTGTCAAATCAAAATTCTGATTTGAACCATTGTACTGCTGTCAAATCCTCATTGAAAATGTGGAATTTTTCCATGGTTTTGCCGAATACGGCATTGTTCATCAATTTGTAAAAGTCTTTTTCAAATGGATTACTTTGCCCGTTATCTCTTCTCTGTGTTGACGTCTATGTATTTAGCAAACCATTCACTCTGCTGAAACATAATGGCTCGACGAAATTTTATCACTTTCAATACAAGGCATACGTATTTCGGTAATGTACAACATACTTTTCCTTGTCACTGAGATTAGGAATCAACTTTTCCGTGAATTTACATTTCAATCCTAACTGCTTTCTTAGATTCTGACTGTATTAAGACCATTCACTGATTCAAACAGTTTTCTTCTCAACAGTGGATAGTCGTTATGCTGATCATGGATTTCATCTCGGTATGCGAGATCTACCTCTAAAATATATCTAGTTTCAGCATCTTCACTCCCCTTCATGTAGTCCAGAGATTGTGGATTTTCCATCTATGAAAATTCACATTCTGGCAAACTCTGTGACATTTTCCACCAATAGAATGATCAAAGTCAAAGTACATGATGTAATTTGTTGACTTCATCACAGCATAGTCTGGAATGTGGGGGTTGTTGGCTTTTGTTGGCTTGTGTGTGATGACTGAAATACCTCCTCGCAGACCTTGCTCCACTATCTGATACATATCAATGTCATCTGTCAATTCCAATTGAACCTTAGTATGTTTCAGCATAAATCATATGTCAAACTTGGTGCTGTATAGTAATTAACAGGATCCAGTTCATACGTGCTGAGACACATATTTCTAAAATTGCCAAACGCATCTGTCAATATCAACACATCTGTTTTCAAGTAGAGGTAATGATACTCTGCAAAGCTGTTGCAGTGGAACACATTCCAGACCTTTTGTGCATGAGCATAGTCCTCATCACTAATTCCGTCTTCTGTCATTTGACTGTAAAAGTATTCTTGTGGTAAAAGTTTGGTTTCTACAGACTTGGAAGTTGGCTACTACTTTTGCAAGGATGCTCCCATGAATTGGTAGGAGTCAATTAATTTTCGATTGCCCATGGTAATCGCAATATATGTTTCCACAGTATTGGAATGACTGACAGGATATATTTTTTTAAATTTTCCTTTACTGTCCATAAGAAGATGCCTTTCATATCCTCGTAGGTTGTGGACTAGGACATGGATGATGAATGAATCTCACTTTCCTTGCTGAGCCTTTCTTAAGCGAAACTGTAGGCTGCGAAACTGTGGGCTGCTCCACGGTATTTTCCACTGATGTGATCATGATATCGCACACGATCTACTCCCATCAACTCATGGCAAATGTAACAATGGGTAGCTTGAGCAAACTGTTTCTTATCCTCAGCAGTCATTTAAATGGGTTTTGGGTTGTTCAGTCGATTCATAATGTGATCACATTCGTTCACCATATACTTTAGAAATTTGTGGACAGCATTGGCTCCATGGTAAAGCACAGGATCACACTTCTCATATTCGCTGACGAAAACATGGGCAAAACTGTTGGCCTTGTGATATTAGTAACGATCACCGTCCTATTCTTCTGTACAGCATTCAAAATCAGCATAAATGACAAAGGATGCCTTTTGTTGTTTTACAATGCCCTTGCATCGAATGATTGTATCCTCTGGAAATGAATCGCTGTGCTCCATGCTTCCCACAAACTTCAGGATGTTTGTTCAAAAGGTCTTGTCGCATAAAGGTCTTGTCATTGTCATTGATGAGTAGTAAGTTGATTTCAGTGTCACTGTCATGTTGATTCATGCGACTTATGTGGACGGGTACCACACCTTGATTTTTCCAACAAAACATTGATGGAATGTTGTTCATTTGCTCAAATTTAGGAATTTGATGAATTGGTGGTGAAAATGTTAATCTTCCACCTTCAGCTCATGTTCAAACGGTTGATACTTGCTGTTAGAAAGTCGCGTTGCGAGGAGAGGAATAAAACGGAAAATAGTTCGTTGACGCGTTGGAAATCCTTTATTCACTTATTCGTCCACACTGGGTGCGCTTGCCCACAATTAACGAAGCGTTCACCCCACAGAAAACCTACTGGTGCGTCACCAGCGTTAAAACTTGATGGACGTATTCTTCACCGTGGTTATAAAGGTCATCAACGGTAACTGAAACAACACATATTCAGTCACACATTAATCTCAGGTACACGGCTTTGACACTTATTCACTAAACCAGAATTCCACTTAAACTGACGATTAAGTAACAAGTATCAATACATAAACAAATCGTTGTCAAATGAAATAAACCGGTGAAACATACACACATATTTTCTGGAATATTTGCCTTTACGTTTTTCTCTTAAAATACAGGTGAGTGATTACAACAACACAATATGAATAAAATGACAATAGCTTACCGAAAACTATTTTGACTCCTCCTACAACTTTCTAAAATAAATCCGTGTTTCTTTAAGCACCCACTTAAAGATTCAGTACTTATTCTCAATAAACAACCTCAAATAACTGTCCAACTTTAGGACGTAACAATTATCCAGTTCTTTTATCTTAATATCGTCCACTTTTGGACCTTAACTTCTTGTTCACTTTATGACCTCGTTAGTACTTTGTCCAACGTTTGAACCTTCAATTCCTGTCCCCTTGTGGGACTCTTAAATTTGTCCACTTCTTAGGACTTAGACCTTCTGTCTATCCGTATTTTTTATCTCGAGGGCGTTACCTCGGAATCACTCCAGATGGGACAAAATCACATTCTTATACCCAAATTCTACCCCAGGGCAGTCTAGTGCAACACGTGCCCCGTCACCAATTCGGGATCTTATTGGCTACAGTATCTAAAGTAGTCTACAACAATAGGCCGAACCACTGACCCGATAAACTTATCTAATTTGACCACTATGGCAACCAAAAGATCTGACGGATTTTACTTACATAATAACCCCTATGACAAACATAGAAACCCCCGCCCAGAGACCCTTGATGGCTGCGGAAGGCTGTTGCATAATGTCTTATCTTTTACACAAAAACAAATACGTTATTATCAGTAAGGGAAAGCAGTATTTACTTGGACTCTTTGAAGCCACCAGGTTATCCGGTCATAAAATACATCAATACATTTAAGCAATGGCAGTTATTACTAATCTGATTGGGAAATAGCATCAAAACATCTGTAATTACGTCTCAAGACCACGTTTAAAGTTGAAATTGAATGCCCAAAAATACAGAGAAATTCAAAGATTTAACCTATTTAAAAATAAAACAGAAATCGCTCGTAGCGGTTTCTACAGTCCGCCACCATGAAAATATCCCTATTTTCATAACCCAACGAGTGGCTTGCCGGAAACAGCCGAATGTCTTCGAACTTAAACAACAACCGCTTGTTACATGCAATTAAGCTCATGTATTCACACATTATCGGCAGAGATGAACAGATGTGCATTAAGCTGTAACAGTATCAGACAAACATCGCATATAACATAAACAAATCAGTTACACTTGCAAAATTGTCAAATTTCAATTGTGTAAAATCACGTTTGGACTTAGAAAATTTCTGGACCTCGGCCCATGGGGCCGGGGTCCAATTTTTTTTGACAAATTTTTTCATCCAAAAATAGGACCGAAATTTTGACATAGTCTTTTTCGCCTAAAATTACACTCCGAAAAAAAAACTTAAGCATTTTTTTCAACTCATACATTTAGTCAACATACAGCGTACAATTCAAGCAATTAAACGGCTTAGTCCCTTCTGGTTGGCCAGTTTGGCAGCACGTCTCAGCACGTGACCATACGTATTCAGTTGCTTTGTGATTACGTGGCCATTTAACCACGTTTCCTCTAACGTCCCTTACAGTTATTTTCTCACGTCGTCGTTCCAAGTCTCTCCAAACCTCAAAGAGCCCAGACATTCGACACCAACACGCATGTACTAACATCACAAACCGACACATTAACTTACATACTCCTGACATAATAAAGGACACCAAAGACAGTGCGAAGATCAATGTCGGAAAACTCCATAAACCTTGGTCGCACTCGGGTGTTTCTGCGCCTTCTTCCTCGGTCACAACAGTTAGGCGGTCCGTGCAAGGTTGGTCTGAATCCCCACTAACGGCGTTCTTCGACTCCACGGCCGTCGACAGCGAGTCGTCATCCCCGCCTCTTTCGACTTGTACAAAGTTTACGGTGGAACGGAACGGTTTAGGGCAGCCTGATGGTCCTCGAACAACCCATCCTAGCACGGTACGCACAGCGTAAGGTTCTCCTTTAGCGCCCGAACTGCGAACTTCAAGTGGTATATGCGCCTCAGAGTCACCACCGATGAGAAGCATAACGTCCTTGGCGTCGATCTGAGGTATGTTGAGATCGCGTAAATGTGCGTACTGACTAATGCGAGACTGATTCGGTGCCGATCGCGTCGAGATTCCTAGGTCTTTCACGGAGTAAACGCTGTCAAGTGTCACGTGACCGTCCCCATGCAATGACGTAACGTCCAACGCACACTCCATTCCGTCGTTTCTCTGGTTACGTGATGTCAACGTCGTGACGTCATACGTGACAGGTCGACCCGTAATACCGAGCGTCATAAGCAGTTTCTCGTCGCAGAATGACTGTTGAGAGCCATTGTCCAGGAAAGCGTACGTCACGACTGAACGGCCATTATTACCCCTGATCTTGACCGGAATCAATCCTAAAAACGTTTTCTGCAAGCGATCGTCTGCTGCCGTGTTCATTAGCGTGTTCACTGTCTGTACTGGAGCCTTTGTCCACGAGTGCAACAGCGAGTGGTGTTTCACGTGACACTCCGGGACGTTGCACGCCGCTGGTTTCCTGCAGCTCCTCGCCAGATGCTTTCCTCCCAAGCAATTAAAACATCGCTTCAACCTCCTAGCGGTTGCCAGTCTCACGTTCAGAGGCGCGCTTGTAAAGTTGCCGCACTTTGACAGGTGCTTGCAATTGTCGCCACAGCAATCACACGTTCGAGTACTGGGAGCGCTTGCTTGCGTAGTAAAGGTCATGATTCTTGGTTCTTCTAGTACGGGATCCGCTTGTGTCACGTGACCTTTACTAACGAGGTCCAAGCCGTACATCGAGCTTGCTACCCGCGCTCTGCTGTCCACAAACTTCAAAAGATCGCTAAACTTCGGCTCACGACCGGAGTCACTCACTTCCTGGGCTACGTCGACCCACCTCTCGCGTAGATGGCGAGGTAACCTGCGTACAATTTTCCGCATGTTCTCACTGTTGTCCATGTCCGGAATGAAACCCATTTGCGACAGATTGATTTCGAGCTTCTGCATCTCGAGCGCCAAGTTACTAAGTCCCTTGACGTCGTCGGCTGCAATGGGCGCGCCTTGCGTAACTTTATCCACGTACGTTCTGGCAATCACGTGAGGTCTGCCATAGCGAGATAGCAGAATCTCCCTCGCTCTCTTGTACCCTTCATGTGGTTCCAGCAGCACACAATCCTCGATACTTCGTTTCGCCTCCCCGTGACAGTATTGGATCAGGTAACTCAATTTAACACTGTCCTCTGGCACTCTAGATTCCACCGATGTTTCGAAGTTTCGAATGAACTTGTTGTAACTCATGGCGTTTCCATCGAAGGTAAGTATCTCTGGTTTCGGGAGATTGAATGCTTCTTGTAACGTACTCGCCAGGCGGGAGAACGCATCTTCTGTGGATCTCGATGCAGCTCTCTGTGTCGCATCCCGTTCTTTGGTGGGGTCATCTTCCATTGTAATATCCGTTTTTTATACAAAACGAATAGTTTTCGTTACTGTTGATGACCTTTATAACCACGGTGAAGAATACGTCCATCAAGTTTTAACGCTGGTGACGCACCAGTAGGTTTTCTGTGGGGTGAACGCTTCGTTAATTGTGGGCAAGCGCACCCAGTGTGGACGAATAAGTGAATAAAGGATTTCCAACGCGTCAACGAACTATTTTCCGTTTTATTCCTCTCCTCGCAACGCGACTTTCTAACAGTAACGAAAACTATTTTGACTCCTCCTACAACTTTCTAAAATAAATCCGTGTTTCTTTAAGCACCCACTTAAAGATTCAGTACTTATTCTCAATAAACAACCTCAAATAACTGTCCAACTTTAGGACGTAACAATTATCCAGTTCTTTTATCTTAATATCGTCCACTTTTGGACCTTAACTTCTTGTTCACTTTAGGACCTCGTTAGTACTTTGTCCAACGTTTGAACCTTCAATTCCTGCCCCCTTGTGGGACTCTTAAATTTGTCCACTTCTTAGGACTTAGACCTTCTGTCTATCCGTATATTTTTATCTCGAGGGCGTTACCTCGGAATCACTCCAGATGGGACAAAATCACATTCTTATACCCAAATTCTACCCCAGGGCAGTCTAGTGCAACACGTGCCCCGTCACCAATTCGGGATCTTATTGGCTACAGTATCTAAAGTAGTCTACAACAATAGGCCGAACCACTGACCCGATAAACTTATCTAATTTGACCACTATGGCAACCAAAAGATCTGACGGATTTTACTTACATAATAACCCCTATGACAAACGTAGAAACCCCCGCCCAGAGACCCTTGATGGCTGCGGAAGGCTGTTGCATAATGTCTTATCTTTTACACAAAAACAAATACGTTATTATCAGTAAGGGAAAGCAGTATTTACTTGGACTCTTTGAAGCCACCAGGTTATCCGGTCATAAAATACATCAATACATTTAAGCAATGGCAGTTATTACTAATCTGATTGGGAAATAGCATCAAAACATCTGTAATTACGTCTCAAGACCACGTTTAAAGTTGAAATTGAATGCCCAAAAATACAGAGAAATTCAAAGATTTAACCTATTTAAAAATAAAACAGAAATCGCTCGTAGCGGTTTC
The DNA here is from genome assembly GCA_949752745.1 of Protula sp. h YS-2021. Classification (NCBI taxonomy): domain Eukaryota; kingdom Metazoa; phylum Annelida; class Polychaeta; order Sabellida; family Serpulidae; genus Protula; species Protula sp. h YS-2021. The sequence continues at coordinate 50,886,044 of OX457026.1, read as the reverse complement.
TACACTTGCATTGTTAATGAACATGGTCATGCATTGGATATAGATGAGCTAATATACACTATACGAAGCACTTGTTGTCTTTATTTCTGATGTTACTAACTACCCTTGATATTCTTTATTTTTTATCCAGCACCAATCCAGATCCTTGGCATTGATGCTCATCAAACTTGCTGAACAAATCCTTGAATGCATTTGGCAAATCATTATTAATATCCATTTCACTGAATGCTATAAAAGTCTGAGTGCTCAGATGAGTGTTATGCAAAGGTCTACCAACACTCAAACACTCCCTTTTCATTTGGTGTTTTCTTGAACAATGTACCATTTCATTCCATTGCCTAATCTTTCTTTCAAATGCCATGTGATGCGATTTTTTTGCTGCCGCATTTCCAGTAACAAGACAGATTCATTTTCGGTTGACACACTTCTTGCTGTGCATGTCCATCAAGGTACCTTTACCCACTTGTATTATATCCTTCTTTGTTTGTGTCTTAGTTTGTATCTTCTTTTGTTTCTTTGCAGGAGGTTGATGTGATTCATCATCTAATCTTTTTTATACGTCTGTTTGGCATGGGTGTTGCATATGTAACAGCACATGTATGATCTGCATACTGTACAGTATTGTTGACGACATGAAAGCAAACGCAGCAAGTAATAGGTCCTCTTTCTTTAGGAAAGATAATCAGTTTTCACATAAATGTTTCTCAAATTCATCAAATTTGGCAACTCTGCATGATAGCTTTAACATTTCACTTCTTCATTTGGCATATTCATTTTTTTACGTTAGCATTTCACTGTCTTGATAGTAAATGTTGGAAATGAAAGAAGTTATACTCGTTTAACATTTGATCATTGACGTCATATATGACGCCATAAATAAAAAACTTAAAGCAAAAACTCAATAAATAAATCAATTGCGTAGAATGATCTGAAACGAAATAATATACTAAAAATTAGAAATTTATGCGTTGTGGGGGTCTAAAAATAGACTGATAAGAAATTTCGTTACTAAAAATAGGTTGATCAGAAGTCTCGTTCCTAAAATAGACCTGGAGGAGGTCGATCTCAAGATAGACCGTCCAGAAGTCTCTTTACTAAACATAGACCTACCAGAAATCTCCATTCCTAAAATAGACCGGCCAGAAGTCTCGTTCTTAAAAATAGACTGGAGCGGGGAAGGGAGGGGGGGGGGGTGTCGGTCTGTACCCAGGAGCTGGGCGTCGATCTAAAAGTAGAACGTCCAGAAGTCTCGTTACTAAAAATAGACCCACCAGAAGTCTCGTTTACCCCTACTAATTGTTCTGCCTCTATACCATACATGTCACAGTTTCTGCGACCATATAAAAAGAGAAAACGCTCATATAGTTCTGAAATTGTTTTAAGAAAACAATCCAACTGATTTCTTTTCCAAAATGATCCCCAAACTTTCTCCAACTTATAACAGAAGTTTTTTTTAAATTCACCGCCTGAAGTCCGTTGGGATGACGTCATTTATTTACATCAGAGCAACGTCGAAAAATTATTTGAACAGTATCGGTATCCAAAGTAGCGGCTGTCGAATACTTTCTTGTACACATGTACTCATGTCCTCCAAATATTAAATTCCGGGAATGAATATAACGTTATTTACATTCTTTGATTCCAGATGGAGATTGTCATTCCTCTCAGTTTTTCCTCAGACCAATGGCTGCGCGCTCTGGAGCAGCTGTTACTCTTGTTCCTTATACTAGGAAGGTGGCTTTTGCCGAAGGGAAAGCTAACGCACGATCAGCTGTCACAGCTGCTGCTCGTATACATCGCCACTGCGGCCGATATTGTGGAGTTCTTCGAAGCCTTTAAAGAAGAAGAGGTAATTTACTGTTTATTTCAGTTAAGCAAGGCCTATTTTGGTAGAATTTAAGTGATGGACAAGAAAAGATACCACGGTACAGTCAAACTGTAGCCTCAAATATGAGGTCGAGCTTCTTTTGGCCAAGTCGTAATTAAGACTTAGTTTTAAAAACACAATGTACGCGGCACTTACTGAGGGAGCAATGTCACAAAAGTCCAAACAATGTTCAAATTAACCTGAAGAAGTCTGTTTTTCTTTTTTCATTTTTGTCTGTCTTTAATAGAAATCCGCTTGGTTTAGGTGCGTTATAACCCAGTCCTGTGTCATGCGGTTCTCGGTATATGGTCCTGGTCCCTTCTGCAGTTCATGCTTGTGTTTACGGCAGCGAGAGCGAGACAAGATCGCTCGGGCATACTGTCAAGGTAATAAAACCGTTGAACAGTTTTGTGTTTTAGTTTGTAAAGCAGCGTGGCCAACAACTTGCCTGAAAGGGGCGTGTGTATGGCGTGTGCATGACGAGCAGTTTGTCCGCTCATTCGGCTTTCAATGTCTTGAGCACATCTCTTAACGGGTAGAGGCAGGATCGACACTTCAAGCATGCGCACCTTCAAGTGCGGCCATGTAGATACCATGACAGAAACAGAAGCAAGCACGGTCAATTTGGCATGAAATGTTTCATCATTTATTAAAAAAGAAGAAGATGAAACAAGAAACTGCGATTCATAGTTACCTTAAATATTAATAGAAAATTGGCACGTAAGAAAATTAACATGTAATAATATTCTTTGTTCTAATAGTTTTTTGTGCAATTCTCAGGTTTTACCAAAAGGACCGTTCAATGGCCTGTTGTGCCCCGGATGTTTATGGAATTGTAATTTCCATATTTCTCCAAGATGCGCCTTATTTGGTCTTGCGGCTACTTCTCATTTTTAAATATGGCGTTCTGAGCTACACCAACATGTTCTTTACGTGTAAAAACAGCCTTGTGATTACACTACTGCTGTATCGACTCATCGTTGTTCAAATGGAGAAGAGACATTTCCCTAATCCAGCTATGTCCGAAAATGGGAGCAGTCCAAAACACTTTCTTCCAGTCAATTCAAACAGTTCCGGGGGAAAATGCCCCACTCGCTGGCCTAATTCCAAAGGTGAAGTGACACTCGTTGAAACTGAAATAGACCCGAATGAACCACCAGTGAAATATATAATCAAACGTCATTTTGACAGCGTCTCTGCGCCGCACATGCATGACGTCACGTGACAAGGGGACTCACACGCGAGCGTCGCAGAGAGTGTGTCTGCATCAATGGCTAACAATCTATTGACCCCCGAGATTGGTTTCTGAAGGAGAATATTCTGCAAACCGATACAAAGTGCTGTCAACGCAAACATGTTGAATGTAAACCCTGCCATTAAAAAAGTAATTTTGCATGACATTTGTTGGTGAAATGCGTGTGTTGTTGTCAACTTTATGTTTCAAAACATATTCCCAACAGCATAGAGTGTTTAAATAAATTGTCACTTGTTCCCATAGATGGATCAAATAAGTACTGCCCAACAAGAATACTCCATCACGAAAAACAGTGAGCATTTTGTTGCTGGTTGCGTATTATTTAAATGCAGCTGCTACAAAGCAGTTAAGGTAATTTAAAAAGATTACTGCTTATGGAGTGAAAGATATATTGCCAATCTTTTATATCTGAAAAACAATCGGTCGGTAAAAATAATGACATTTTGTAAACAATAGGTAAATCTTCCCAAGGTCGTAGAAAGGGAGTCATTTCGATAGGTTAGTCTTCCAGTTTTTTAGCAGTTACATAATTTTGACAATCAAAACAGAATATTTTGTTTTCATATATTTCATATTCAACGAACCACTAAGAGTGTCGCAAACTGCCCGATTGTTAAAACTGGCCACATTCTACCCATTCCTCCGAAAATCAATATGTAGTGCCGTAAATGAACCCGAACATAGCAACCATCATATCCTCACTCTATGTTTTTATTTATGTGTGCTATTTCCTTACGTATTTCTGTCACCCATACTCAGTTCCGACCTTTCTTGGAAGTGACGAATGCAGTGGGCGATGTGTGAATCACACAGCTTGATAAATCTTCTGTGGAATTCCGCCATTTATCTTTAAAAAAAAGCAACAAACTAGAAACCAGCTTGTTGTAGGATGTGACGATGTTTTATTAAATTTTCAGAGAAACGTCCCTTTTTATCCGGCTTTTGCATCCTTTTGCACGATAAAAAAAGTACGGCTAAGAAAGATATCAATAAATAATGCATATGTCTGGTCGAATGTATGTTGCAGAGAATCTGTGTCATCCGAAATATCCTGAAATATTTTTTTTATAAAACTATCCTAATAAAAATGTTCATAACCTCAACAAATCGTTCACTACTCAATGTGCATAACAACTTCGGTCCACTGTCTATTTCAACTCGCGATGTTTATGTTTTACTAAAATGCCAACTTCGCAAAAGGTACAGCTGGATATTTCCCACTTGCAAACAAAGTGTGTAAAGGGATATGCTTTTAAAGGATTCTGGTTGTTAATTTCTTTTTCCGTCTCCGGGGGTTTCCAAAAACTTCTCCTACGCTATTTGATATAGTATAATGAAAACTGGCATATCTATAGAGGGTGATGAAATGTCCTGGAATCCGAAATTTTGTGGACTTTGACCTTCAAAGTCAAGATCAAAGTATTTTTGACCTCAGAGTGGTTTCCAGAAACTTCTTCTACAAGGTTTAGCGTAGAAAGACGGAATTTGGCACAGGTATAGAGGGTAATGAGTTGTCGTGAAATCTGCAAAAAATTTACCATGACCTTCGAGGTCAAGGTCAAATTGAGATAAAAATATTTTTTAAAACCCATTCATTCGCGAAAAAATGCTGAAATCCTTATTTGAACATGTGCACGGTGTCAGTAGGAAGAAACCTCGATGTCTGAATCTCGACATTCAGGATCAAGGTCAAGGCGATGTGAGTGACCTTTAAATGTCGAAGGGCCTCAGAAAAAGATTGAAAACGGTTAGAGTTAGAGCGATTTTGAGCTTATTTTAGACCCTTTGGGCCTCAAAGACGCTACATATCAGATACCTCTGTGACTGTGACCTCCTCGGTCATGGTCAAGGTCAAAAGCCAGAAGTTAACCATAATCTCTAAAACGGTTAGACAGAGTATCATTATCTCGAAAACCGTTTGCGCGATTTTGAACTTATTTTGATTATTTGTGCCTAAAGCAGGTTACATTATATTTATTTCGATGACCTCATTCAAGATAAAAATCCGGAAGCTGATAATTATCTCGACGAGTTGTCTTTGACAAGAGATATGTTGTATCTCTGACCTTCTGCGATTGAAAGTGGATGCGTGTAAAGAAAATCGGTCTAGTTTTCTTTACAGTTTCGTACCATCTTATGTTTTTAACGACAATCAAATGTTAACTTAAAACCAATTAGTAAACTGTCAAATAAAATAAATTTCTTTATTTTGGTTTAAAACGGTCGTGATCGTATACTTTATGGCAAGTGCCACGGTCTAAAGAGGGCGACATATTTTTCCTGGTTTGTAATTGGTTGAGACAACCCTCTAAACTCGGCCTGTGATTGGCAAATTTTCGGCACCCTAGATTCTCGTCAGTGAACACGCATGATGTTCACTACAGGGATCTCGTTACCATTTCGCCATGCCGCTGCATGCCGCGCTTTGTGCTCACTGGCCAGGGGCTTTCCCTCGAGGGCGTTGCTGCTATATATAAATCACCCTATTTTTACACTTTATTCTTCAGTTGCCGAATGCAACTTAGAAAACAACATCAAGTTCTTTCAGAGACCAAAATTCTGTCCTCATCCATCCCCTTCCACCCAGACAACGTAATGTATTAGCTGAAGCCTTGCCAGCCCCTTTCCCATCTTCCTCCTTTGTCGCAATAATGTCATACGAGTTAGATTGTTGGAATGTTGATGTAGCACTCTCCGCCTACCCCCCTCCTATCGTATTTAGTGTGTAAGATACACACTTGTCAGCCCCTCCCCGGTCTCCGTCCTTTGTCGCATTAATTGCGTTGAACGTGGATGTATGCCATGTTATCTTTTTGTTTTGTAGCCCCCCCCCCCCACCCCCCTCAATCCCTTTTCATATGGTACTTATTATGTGTAAGTTACTCTTTATTATATAGTTCTGTTAGTGTTGGACTTCTGGCAACGTCAGTGCCTCCGCTTTGCTTTCTTTATGTATTGTTCAATCGAGAAAAGAAGCAGCGATAAATAGTTTACCCAATCAGCTTCGAGTTCAGCTGACCGTATTTTACTGGATACTGTGCCAGAGCAGCAAATAAGTTATTCGGACATCGTGGCTGGATCGGAAGCAGCCGCTTAAGATATGAAGTCGTAAATGTTAAGGAAATTTTCTTCTTATTCTTATTGTGATTCTTTCTATTTACATTTTGCGTAATTAACCCACCTTAAACAATTGTGCATTGCTGTCAGCACATGTTGTTTCAGAGCAGTTGAAAATAAATAGATAAATGACTCCCGCTGTCCACTCCCACACGATACGCCCACTCTAGTCTAAAACAGCCACCAGACTAGATTTTTTTGTCAAAGAAAAAGTATTAAGCATAAAAACTGGGAGGAAAAGAAAAAATCCGTAACTTGGAACTTCACTGAGCTCATGAAAATGTAACTGCATTAAAAAAAGATTACCGCAAAAATCAATGTACTTTTTAAAGCAATTCATGAAAATAAAATTTCCACAAATACACCTCTTAAATTGACCACTATAGTTAAAGCCATGATTGTTAAATACGAAAACAAGTCACGACTACTGTAGCCGAAGGCCAGTTTCAAGCGACAATTGTGTCGGTGCCAGGCAGAGAATGTTCACTTCACCACAGCTATAATCACGTGCCCACTTAAATATGTGCTTTGTAAATTAGATTTTAGAGAGGTATGTTGTTTTATGAAGCGATACCATTGAGCTGCGGAAAAACAAAGAGATAGAGGCTAAACTACGAAACTCCGGAAATTAGACCAACTTCGAGACTTGTCCAAAAGATATAGAAACTCTTTGATTCTGTAGGATGTTTTGCAATAAAAATGAAATAGACCCTTTTCTATCTTTTAAACTTATCACGGACTTTCTGTGTATTTGGATGCTCTCATCTTAGTGACCCCATATGTTCAGATGGTCTGATCCTGGGGATTCCATGTGTTCAGGAGGCCTCATCCTAGGGATCTCATGTGTTCTGATTTTTTTCATGCTGGAGTTTCCCATGTGTTCAGGCGGCCCATCCTAGGGATGAAATTATTCCGGAGATATCATCCTTCGGTAACCATCTTGCTTGCCCCGTTTCGCCTTCTCCGTTAAACGTTCGGTTTTACCAGTTTTACCAGTTCATTTGCTTTTCCATTCACAAAGATATTTTTTTCTGTTCGCAGTGTAACTGAAATCCATTTACTGAAGGTAGAAATTTTGGCAGCCGATGTACCTTTTGGAAATGCTTCTATTTTTTTTCATTTGTGGGCAATAGACAGGTTTTACCGTACATGAACTATCGCATATGACAAATTTTAAATAGAAAACCGAGGCATTCTTTGGTGAGCTGCACTGTCATGTGTCTGTCAAAACACAAGCCACGATACAGATCAAGCAGGAACTGAAACCTGTCAATGAGATGGACACGAATCTACTGATATCAAATTTGCTCTTTACTTTTCGGTATGTTTTTTACGGCAACGGATATCTTGGAATCATAATGTCAAAGAAAACAAGGGGGTTTCTATTAACTGCATTTCTTATGATTCTTGATCATATCTCAGTAAGAGGTAAGTTGTCATTCACAAATTTATGAATATACGACTTTAACATCTGACATTTTAGGAGCGAGATGTTACCTGTTTGTCTGTAACAGAGAGCATAACGGTGTGTGACTGCGAGTGAAAGTGGCGTTAATTTAAAATTTAAGGAAAATTTAAAAAAAACTATAAAAACTTTAACATTTTACATGCAATCTGTGTTAATGAATTTATTTGGGAGAGTTCCACAGCTTCTTTTGAAGACACCACAATAACGCTGTTTGGTCCCAATGTCACATGAAAGATGGCATGTTGATCTAAGCTTATAACACCGTTATCTGACCAACATGAATCGCTTCTAAGATATGACCCCACTTTCTCGAAGACTTGAAACCCACTATATATTTTTAAAAGAAAGAGACGTCGCTTATCCGACGTCCAATCAACGTTGCGGATATGCTGGAAATGAAAATCGAAACAACGTCTCCTGACGTTCTGCATACGTTGAGAAAGTGATGCATAGGATTCGGAGAAATATTGGTGTTGAATCGTCAGCCACAATCATAAAATGGTCACCCCTCAGTCACAGTACCCTATCTTTGGGTCACCCGGTCACACAGGATATGCATGAAGTCGATTTCACGAATATATCTAAAAATGAAAACGTTGGAATTAAGCCAATATCTACCAAGTATTGGTCAGTGAGAAAATATTCATACTTTCGAAACTAGTCATTGGTATGTATTGACATTTTCCTTCCGGTTAACAGCGCAAAATTATTGACTTGAGCACAGATCAATAATGTTACAGTGTTTTCCCAGGTCATATATCAGTAGAATTTTCATTCCAAGCAAGATCACCTTCATACATAAAACAAGTTGGTTATTAAAATCGGAAAAAGGTCAGAGTAAATGTTTCTGTCGGAGCATCCTCATTTCATTTGGTCACTGGTGATGAGGGGATAACTACGCCGGCGACGACTGTTATAGCAAAAGGGAGGGCAAGTTGACCCCGAGTTACATTACAAGTTAACTCTTGGCATGGGTCTTCCTTTTGTGTGGTGCAAAACAAGATGTGATTTTCAGTGTGGATGGATCTTGAATGAGATTCAGAGTTGCTAAATTTGAATACCTCATAATGGAGCTTTAAAATCTCCCCAAAAAGAAAGATTTTTGAAAATGTCCTGCAGCACTCTGCAGAATTTTCCCGCAATCTGTGTGGTGAGATCACGCAAGATGGGATATATATACAACCCAGAGTAGTCCAGATTAACCTTGGGATTTGCCTGAAGTTGGTAAAGATTATATTTACAAATCGTTGCTTTCAAGCCCACAGCGTAATTGCAATTTTGCAATAAGTTTGAAGAGTCGACTATCGCATTTAGTAACTTTAGGTTGTTGTAATTAGCACATCATAGCACACTCACATATATTTCATGCATTGTCCAAGAATTATTTATCTCTACTTTGTGGATATGCTTCAATTTCATCCAGTTCTAAGAAAAACGAAACCGCAAAAACGGGGGGGGGGGGGGGGTATATTCTTGGCGTGGGGGTATATTTTGGGCCAGCCTAGATTAAACCCCGGAGTGTAAAATGGACTAGCCTATTTTATACCCCAGGGGATATTCTGGGTTAGCCCAGATTATACCCGGGTATACTTTGAAGGGGGTATATTCTAGGCTGCTACACCGGGTCTATTCGTGGTGCTCCCTGTACCCGAGACCGTCTTTTTAGTTTGTACACTCTGCTTTTGTAACACCTAAAACGTTTGGCAGCGTCGATCATTGAAATCCCTGCCTCTCACACGCTCGCTTGACCGCAACAATTTTGTGCGAGCCATGGCATTTTAATATCCACTTGTTTTAAAGCGATCGCTACCCCACAGGTGTAACTAAGCTTGGGCTATATGTGTGGGATTACACAATGTTTAAATGGCTAAGGATAACGACTCAAATGGATTAATATAATACCTGGAAAAACCCCCAATAAACACATTGAAAAGCATTCTTGAGAACATAAACAAAACCGTATTGTGTAAAATAAGAGTAGAATCTGTGGTTAACATGTTGACTAAAAAATCTGTATAAATAAAACAAAAAAAAAACTGATTTTCAGTCGTTTACTTTCTTTTGTCCCACAGTAAATTATAAAAGATTAAAAAAAAATTCAAAAGCAAAATTTAATAAAAGTGAATTAAAAGATCTGCTTGTTTCGGATTAATAGTATATGACTGACATATCTTGATATTGCCTTTGCGTGTAAATGTTCTCTTAAACTGCAGAAAAATTTATGTAATTGTGATTTATGTAATTGTGATTCTGACGAGTATAAAATGCTATAACAGTTACCATTTCGCAAAAAAATGGTGGAAAAAAGAGCTCTTGAAATTTTCATATTTTACGTCCTCATTTTGGTCTGTTTGCATGATCTTAGTAACGTTGCTTTCCCAAAATTTATTCAACGCTGGTAAACTGTTTATCTTTGAGGGCGACCAATGACAAACAAAGTACAAAGTTAATGAGATGGTTTTCTGTGGTCGACATTGCGACTTGAGGTCGGATCGACCTTGGAGTGGTTGTTGGGTCATCTGTTATTTCCGTTTTCTGCTATGATCTAGCTTACTCACTTCATGTCAGAATGGCATAAAATAAAAAACTTCTTTGCCGCTGTACTAAAAAAAATGCAGAGATGTAAGAAAGGATGCTTTTCGCCACAGGGGTACACACAAGACGATACACCACAGCACAAGACAGACCAAACACAACATGACATACTCTGGAATGCAACAACCAGCTGGTTTACAGTTTTTTTTTCCAACTCAGTGTCTGAGTTCCGTTGGTGTGATTTTGTCTTTCGCGCTTCCCTAGAACAATTAAAATTGCCCCGGAAAAGAAATACATTTAAGAAGTGTCAGCTTCTTGGAGGTAGGAGTCGCGTGCGTGGCTGTCAGAGGCAAATTGCCTGTTCATTCGAGTTATCTCGCCGGTTTCGGGAACCGGGGGGGATGTTCACGAGGAGCGGGCGGCGGGGTTGGGAGAAGGCAAATTGCCTGTTCATTCGAGCTGCTGCAGCCAGATCACATGTCAATAGCAAGAAGGGCTGGGAATCTATTTAACCATCCGATTTCAAACATTCTTGTTTCTTTCGTGTTTTGCTGTCTTTCCCCATTTATGCTGCAATTTAATGTCGATTTATATGGAATGCCATTTTCACATTTATTAGGGAATTATTGAGATCAAGAATTAATTTTTGATATCCAAAATTGATTTTTTGATATCAAGAATTAATTTTTGATCTCAAAAATCCCTATTTTGTTATCAAGAATTAATTTTTGCTATCTGTAGTTGTATTTTTGATATCTAAATGTATTCTTGATCTCAAAAAATAATTTTTGATATCAATAGATATTTAGAGATATCATTAAATGATATCTAAAATTAATTTTTTGAGATCAAAAATTCAATTCTTGACAGCAAAAATGAAATATATGAGAGCAAAATATCAATTTTGAGCTCAATAATTCATTTTCCTTTTATTTAAGATGTCATTATTTCAGAAGGATACTTTTTAATTTTGTATTATGAAATCTGTAAATGATTTTTTGATCTCGAAAACTGATTTTTGGTATCAAAATATCAGTCTTTTTTAAATAAAAAATTCAGAGTACACAGCTGTAAATAAAAAATGACTGGTCCTTGTATACAGAATCTTTCTTTAAATTTTTTACTGTATATAAAAGAAGCGATTCATGAGATCAAAAATTGCGTTGTTATTATTGATCTCAATGATTCAAGTTTTCATCATCAAAATTTAATTGACGATTCGTTAAATTTTATGTAAGTGTGTGTGTGTCCCTTAAGATTTTTTAAGTTTTTAAGTTTGATTTTTTTTTCTCAAAAATAAATTTTTGCCATCTAAAATCAATTATTGACAGCAAAATAAATTATTGAGATCTACATTGATTTTTTTATATCTTTAATTATATTTTGATATAAAAAATGAGCAAATAAGCATTAAATGTTAAAACGGCATTCCATAGATTTATGAATTCAAAACATTTGAAATACTTTCTTAAAGTAATGACTGATATTGATCGCCTGTGTCCCTTCCTGGATTCAGCTTTAAAACATTTATAAACGGAATGAATGAGCTCCTTCTCTGGAAGTGAATACTTTTTGTAACATTTTGAAATCCAACATCGCACAGACAACCACGCTCCATAAAAATACTCAGAATGGCGAGTCTTTCTACGAGTAAAATTCCATATCATATGCGGGGAAAAAAAGAAGTGTGATATAGAAGCCCACATACCAATGGCCCATTGGCGGAAAATGCAATCTTGAAAAAAAGTTGTTACATGGCAACAATAATGGAGTTTGCATGTATATTCCAAGATAGTTCATTTGGAGAAAACACAAAGTTAACGACCATTTACACTTAAAACGTTTCGCATTTTACCTTATTCGCCAACTGGATTTTTTCGATTTATATAGTTTAATAAACGTAATTTTACTGAATTTCACAGGTCAAATGGTCATAAACCAATGCATAAACGACGGAGTGATTTTGGATTGCTCAGACCGGAAGCACTGTTTTGTTCAGATTGTCAGCGCGTATTACGGACATCCATCAAGGGACCGCCCACACAAGAATTGCATATTCACAATGGGAGACTGCATTACTAATGCGACTGATGTCTGGGCCAGATGTGACGGGAATAAGAAGTGTGAATTTTACGTACGTCAGTCACGTGATGAGGTGAGGAGCGTATGCCACACAGCATCTGAATACCTCACCGTGACGTACGAGTGTATCTGCTCAGGTAAGACATTTCATTTTAGACCTTGAATTTCATTGCAGACCTGTTGTGACGAAGAATATTGAAATTGAATCAGCTTTCAAGGTCCATATGTAAAGAATCCGACCCCAACAACAACACTTCTCGCTTTGTATAAGTAACATCATTCGAATCTACAACAGGGCACAAACTTCAACAACGAATTCTCACGCTAGAGTTTCCAAGATGTTCTGCCCTCGTATTTTATATCATGGCAACCCACGCTCAACATCTTAGCTCTAAAAATATGGAATTAGGCACCCTTAGGAGCAGCCTCTGTGTACTGCGTATGTGTCACCTTACCAGTGAAATACAAAGCACAGAACATGCAAATTGAACAGCACATCGCAATTGGTTAAATTGTAAATTGGTCTTTTGGCTGCAGAAGATTATCATGATTTCTAGTTTGTAAATAAACCAGGAATATCCGGCGCAAATGCTGTTTTCACATTAAAACAACTTATTTTCAGTTTTGTCAATTGCGATGTGATGCCTTATTTCGCGTTTCTCTCCTTGTACTCTGGGGGACCCCATGCTCTCATTAGTGCCCGGTAATAAAATCGTTATTAATGGCCGTATTATCAAGGTATTTTCTTCTTAACCATTGTACAACTTGTGAGTGCTTTTAGCTCATCGGCACTGAGTTTAACGACCCTATAGCCGCTTTCCAATAACGCACCTTACTTCATGGAGATTTCCACTACTGGGCGCTAAACAGAGCATGAGGGCTTCTGGCGTTTCTAACTTCTACCTCGCTTAATTCTCAACGCCTAACGGTTGATGTCTAAATTTGTTCAATTAAAATATATGAAAGGCGCATAATATACGTTTAGCGGCTCTGCCACCTAATTCACAATGAACGGACGCTGTGGGTTGATGGCTAGTAATTTCGCGACGCTGGCTTAGACGTCTGTTATCCGATGTCCAGTCAACGCTGCAGAAAGGTTTGCAAGTAGAAGTCGAAACAGCAATTATCTACCGATGTTATATACAGCGGGCCCCATTTAATACGAAATCGGTCAATACGAAGTATCGATTAATACGAACAATTGGTTGGTCCCAATTTTTTTCTGCCATAGACTCTAATGTAAAAAAATCGTATTATCTCATAATCGGTTATTATTGACAAGTTTTGCCAAGCGCATTTTTTTTGAAAGCGTAAAAAAGTCTTAAAATAATGTATGCTGTGGCAGTCTATTGACACCTCTTACTGCTCGCGCCACGTTTCCCTTACAAATCTAACAACAGTCTAGCGTCTCCCGGGTTATTAGTCACTCGCAAACACAATTAACCAGAATAACTCATACCTGTGCAAAACGTCCGGGTCTTGCCCTGGCCACTTTTCCGCCGGATCTTTCGCCGATCGAACACGCGTGGGATATGCTTGGAAAAGCCGTGCGCGAGCGCAACATCCCACCTGAGACATTGTCAGAGTTTAGACAAGCATTTGTGGAGGAGCAGACTCGCTATCCACTTCACAAAATACAGAATTTGATGAGATCCATGCGACGCAGATTAATTGCAGTAACAGACGGTCGTGGCGGACACACTCGAGTAGGTTTAAGACGACACTGTTGGACCCCGCCCGTCTGCTGACTGACCGACCGACCAACTGACCGACCCCCCCCCCCCCCCCCCGGGTGATCACTCAGAAAGGTGTTCATTGTCGCGTCCATCGCTTCGAGCTGTATGCACAATGATCACGAAATGTTGCAGCCCTGCGTTTATATACGGGAATAGCTCTAAAGAACTGTCAATCACGTTCCCGATTTTGCCGACATTCCCACGATAGAGCACTCGCACGGTCGCACGACAGAACATCTTCAGTTGAACCACGGTCCCACGACAGAACATCTTCAGTTGATCAACGTTCCCACGATTGAATCTGTTGAGTAAAGTGTGAAGTTGAGCGACGACACCCCCCTTCCCCATCCATGGGCGAAAATCAGATTTTGGCATAGTTTTACGTTTCAGATCGTGCTGATCAGTTTTCATTTCTATATAAGGCAGGTATGAGAACAACAGCACATAACTTCAAACTTACTGGACGGATTTCAACCCTTTTTCCTGCATAGTGTTCAGCAAGACTTTGTCTTTGTTACGAAAAACTGGAGAATCATTTTAAGATGAGTGCAACCTTAACCGTGAACGTTGAAGATGGACAGTTTGGTCGATTCATCACAATCAAATGAAATGAAAAATGGCTCGGATTATCTGGTTCCCTCTGGAAGATAGTGAATGACAACTTGGAGCAGACCGACAAGCGTCGTTAATAAACGACCGGTTTCGAGTCATCCATGCGTCCTTCACCTTTGGACCACACCCCAAAAAAACTGTGTGATCCGTAACTTGTCGGCTTAAATGCCGACTGTCAACATTTGAAAAGTGAACATAAAAATAGTGTTTTATTTTTCAATCACAAAAAATTTACTTGTAACCTTATCAGTTTATTGAAAAACTTTTGTGGCAAATATGAAGCTTTAATGGTTGGCAAGAGGCATGTAGAGGGATAGCCGATGTATTGAAAAGAGTGACAATATAAAAGAACTCTTTAGATAAGGTATATCGTCATATATTCCGTAGAGACTAAGCAGTAAAGACATGTTTTTTTTTGTAAATAACTGTTTTGTATTTTGAACATGGATATTATTTTCAAACGGATTTATGTAGACTTGGATGCTTTTTGGGAAAATCCGCACTACAACCTCAACAGAACTGAATTACACAACAAATTTATTGAAGATTTTTATGAAACTGGACTAGAAGACGTAGAAAATTTTGATTTTGATTTTGCATTTACTTTATAGGTACTGATGTGTGCACACTCATGTGGTGGATTATCTTATAAGTATAGAAGTGTTATAAATTGAGAGAGTAGATAAAGAAAAAATTTTATAATGTTTCTTGCATCTCAAGGGGATAAAGATGTATTATCAAACGTGTATGCATGTAAACATGTAAAATGTTGAATACTACTGTGAAACTTTGTGTCAGTACGAGCAGCATTGTTTCATGAAGGCGTGACGTACCTAGCTTATAAAATGTAAAAATGCATATGAAGCAAAGTATATTGCGAAAGAAAAGAAACTCTTGCCCAAATGGCTCATGGTAAAAGTTAAAAAACTGTTTGTTCGTGTTATCAGAAAATATTATGTGTTAAACTTCGCCAGTGTTCAACTTTTAGAAAATGCATGCAAAAAAAAAAAAATAATAAAATAAAGGCAAGCAACTGACAGAAGCCACAAAAGATAAATTTTGGGGAGCTCGGTTAAGTAAAGGTGAACATGTTGATTCATATCCTGGTAAAAATATACCAGGAACATTGCTAATGAAACAATGAAGCTAAGGAAAGCTAATGAAAGTGTAATTGTTATTTGCGAATTAAAAAGGTTAACACGTTTACTACTGGGTTTCATTTGAAGTAGGCATACATACGCGATCCATCTTACATACAGCGACCATTTCTTTCATCAAGTGGGTGGGAATGTGCCAAGAGTTAAAGGCGCACACATACAATATGGGGATGGCATTGGTTCGTTCTTGAGAGCATTGGCTAGTAAAGCTGTACCGTTCATTAAGACAGGAGCTAAAATTGTTCCACCATTTCTTCAGAAGACTGCAAATAATGTGGTTAAAGACGTGACTGATCGGGAAGCTCAAGACGTTGTGGGTGCTATTGATAACAGAAGTACACCAAAGTTGTTAGAAGGCGAAAGAAAGTGAAAAGGAGTAAAATCAAAAGATATATTTCAGAAACAGAAAAATGTGTAAATCATACATGATCATTCTTGTGAATGTAGTATTTCTCGACTGGAATAATTTCACATACCCCCAGCACAAACTGCTGCAGAAAAAGTTACGGTGACTCATTAACACTTGACAAGCCTTTGGCTTGCAAGGGTTATATGAATTTGTGCGACAAAATTCGTCCTTTTTTTTGTTCTCGACAGTTTTTTCCGATTTTTGGTGTCTTCTTCGTCTCTGACACTATGGGCCCTATGACAAAGTGACTGAGGGGAACAGGCAACGGTATCCGCCCATTACGCCCCCGTCCATTACGCCCCCTTACACTTCGCTCCCGCCCATTACACGACCGCCTACATCGCCCCGCCCATTACGTCCCCAGACGAAAAAGTGGACATTTCGCCCCAACCTTTCTAAACCAAGATGTGGATTCGTTTCACAGCAGTGAATTCAAAATTTTTCTCCGGTAAATTTTGGTGTGTGAAACATTGGACTAAACTGATCTCTGACATTTCTTCAATATTAAAATGAATCGAAATACATACGACTTAAAAGAAACAATAATCTTAATAAGCGATTAATTAGCATTAACGGGCAAGATTATCCCTAAACCCAAATCGTATTAAGCTAGTAATAACTCCAACAACTACTCTCTCCTCATACGACACGCAATTACAACAGCATTAAATTAAATACCTACCCGTAATCTATCTCACAAAGATGTGGTTTGTTCCTCCGAAATAGCTTATCATAGATCTCCGTAAGTTTCAGGTGAAATAGCATATTACAATCTTGGATGGGGGGGGGGGGGGAGTGGATGCCAAATGTCCACTTTTCCATCTGGGGGCGTAATGGGCGGGGGCGCAAAGTCCTGGATTTACAGGCAACACTTCGAAACTATGTTACCAAATGGATCATTGTAATGTGTTTGTTTTCATAGAATATATATATTGAAATATTGAACCCTCGGTAATGTGTGCCCTTGAAATACTAGGATTTCGAAATATCACTTCTTCTGACCAATAGCGTTTTGGCATAGTAAACCTTCGGACTTCTTGTTCTCTGGACTAATGGGCTCGATGCTTTGGAGAGTAAAACCTGCGTGCACAATATGCCAAAGTGTGTAAAATAAAACTGCGAAATCGTAAAAATGATCCTTGTCTGTGCATTCCACAGAGTCCATGATTGTACAGGATCAGTCTTACAACACTTAAATACTGCTTATTCAACAAGTTACTAGCTTAACAACCGCAACTCTCCTGCGCACAGGCTACTGTCGTGGGCCGTTGTTGCTTATTCCTCCATAAGCTGTGGAGTGCTGCAGTCTCCACAATGGCTACGTTCAATCCTCTTTGCAGTTGGCGCAACGTCCCATCGTGGTCTTCAGAGCCGCGGTTGTGAGTGCCGCAGCCTCGCTGGCTTAGACTGGGCTACCTAGAACTATGGTTGTGTCTTTTACTGTTTCCTTGCCCCATTGGGATGATATCACTATGTCTTGCAATGCTATCCACGACAATACTAGCAACTTGACATGTGACCTCTTTAACAGAGACTCGAGTTTTACTTTAGAATTCACTCAGCGGACTATGACGTCACATATCTTATTTTGCCAGCACATCGGCTAAACACATTTTACTACAAACGTGATGGATCGTTAGTGTTCCATCTTATCCATCCTATAACCCTTTCTTTTTCTTTGGCACTGAGCAAAAGGTGTGGGACCGTTCACTGCTGTTTGCCTCTCCCTCTGTCCTTGCCAGGTTCTTATGCTTTGGTAACACATTTGGCCCAAGTCCTGCAAGAAGGATCAGGCATAAAGATTGTGTGTCTAATATCAGCATTTTTTCACCACATTTTCAATTGTTATCCAGATTAGGGTTTAGTTTGGGTAAGAATTAGATTGAAATAAAAATAAAATTTTCTATTTTATTGAACAAAATCTGTAATATACATATCTACTCAAATTAAAAATAGCTACTGTATTCTACACTACTTTCTGCAACATTCTAATTACTACTGTTACTAAAATCAAAGACTGTTTACTACTAAGATATGACACTCAGCCATTTTCGCGTATCCAGACAGCAGTGGCGCCGCCTGGTATAAGAGTTGCAAATTAAGCTGTCAATACACTGAGGTTACCTGGAAAGTGCACGTGTTTTTTAACTTTTCATTACTTTTTCGGTCTTAAAGTTTATAAAAACATTTTGTCGCCTGGATAATTATTAGTAAAGAATAAGAGTATGGCTGCTACAAGAAGAGGATGATCTTGTGTAGCAATTGGATGCGATAATGACCACTAAAACTTCAATCTTTCCTTCTTTCGAATTCCAACGGACAAACATAGAAAGAGATTAATATCGAATGTTGTTCCAACACTGTTTCATGTTCGAAATCCCTCTCCCCAAATTACAATATAGAGGCACGCGCCAAAAAATCGAAGTACAAAGAAGGAATTAAAAACTCCAAAAGCATCTTTTTCTGTGGGTCCATCCTCACCGCAAGAAAAATGTGATGAAAAAAGGATATTTTGGTTTCAACGCCTTCACCATCAACCACACATGATATGCCCCAAAAACAAAACAAAAAAATAAATAAAAATAAAAATAAAAAAGAGGTGCGACGATTTCGGTCAAACAGACCATTTCTTCAGCGGCTAAAATTAATTCTTGCATGAATGAACTTAACCAATATTTATTTATACCATCCGAAAAAAATGGGTTATTTTTGTGAAAGATCTGGAATCTGTTTTTCCAATGGTGCAGCACATGACAAAACTTGACACAAGACTCGTTTGCAATGCCAGAGATGTGGAAAAAATGTAACTGAATGTACAAATACGAAAAAAAGATAAAAAGCGCTGTAAGATTGTTTATGAAGATGCGAATTCATTTCGCTTTGAAAATGGCAAATTTTTCTTCAGTTAGATCCTAGAGTGATAAAAGAAACAGAAAAGTCTTACAGCTTATTCATGTGTAAATGTGAGAGCAGTATTTACCTTTTTCTACTGTGGTCTTTGATGGGAGGGTGGGGAGGGGGTGATCGTTATCTGATCAGAGTTGTAAAATAAAAGCTGGCTGTGCTAATGAAATGGCATTTTTTTATCCTCCTTACTTCTATTGTTCAGCTCCTGTTGAAATAAATTACTTCATATCCCCTAAAATCTATTGAAATATTGAGCTTAGCACCAATTCTGTAATGTGTTTTGACAGCTGTTTTTCTCAGTTTGCAACTCTTCAACCAGGGGCGCTGCAATCAGCTGGATACTATAGGCTGTATAGGGAGTGTCATATCTTAGTAGTTTATAGTCTTTGCTAAAATCCAGATGCATTGTCCTGTTCTAGGTTTGCTAAACAAGCTAGAGCCGGTCAATGATATTCAACACTATATTCTAAGAAAAATAAATTACTACCTTCTAGAGGCACTCTACCAAAACAGCGGAACCCTGCGAAGTCAGCACTGTCCGACAGTATGACGACAAGCTTCTTTCACCAGCGTTGTATTGGCGCTTCGGCGTACGAATAATTCTGCGTGTGATTGACCACATCAGTCAACATCTCCGGCTCATGATCTTTATATTTGATGTAGAGGATGTACAGAGTCCCGTTTACGCGTTGTGGACCGTTGGCGTAGTGGGCCGCAGGCGTAGTGGTATTTAATCCTATCAGGATCTCTTCCACTGTCGCCCCGTGGTGGCTCGAAAGCAGCAATCGCAGCTTTGCCCAGATAGGTGGAGATCGCGGTTTTTCCTTTGTCTCTAGTTACGTGGGCATGAACGAAATTAGAAGCCAATTTTGCTGCAGTGAACTGTCCGTCTGTGTCCCCTCCACGTACTTGAGCAACGTGACTACTGGACAAAGTAAGTTCTTCTCTGTGATTCCCCCATCGCTTGCTTCTGCGCTTCTAAGTGCTTTTAGGCACATCTCCACGAATGTGCCTTTACAGTGTGAGCGTGGATCTCTCTCCTTCTCTTCATCAGAAGATTTAAGCGTGAGTTTAAACAGCGGTACTTTGTCTGTACGCTCGAATGCCTCGCTCTGACAGTAATCTAACACAAATCTTCTCTACTATCGGCAATGGCAAACAGCTGTTCCGATATCTTGGTGCTATCAGGCGTCATATCTTCCCCATATGATCTATTGTCGGTGAAACATGAATCCCTTGTATCTTTGAGAACAGGATCACCTGCTTGTCTCTCACTCTGACTTTTCAAATTCACGACAGAAGGCCCTTGGGTATAGTGTTCTTGCAGTGTCCTGTTCTGGAGCATGACGATTGTGTAACTCAGAAATGAGGCTGCAGGGAAACAGCTGACTTTCAGACTTGTAGGGAGCGTTGCAAAACTGAATATTTGTCATGCGACTGGCGACAGTTTTTGCAAAATGCTGTCACGTCTCCGTTTTAGCGCTGCTGAGAGCGCTGGCGAGTCAACCTTAATTACGTCTTTGGTGCACTTTACTGGATGACTGACCAAATGTTGGAACCACTGTTGCTCTGGAGTGTTTCGCCTTGTTTTCCAAATTCTGATTCAAGGATTATACGAACGACATCACATGTTGGCTAGTTCTTGTCGTTGCTCCAAAGTACGCTATGTCATTATCTCTGAGACTGACCTGGTCGTCTGGCTTTAACTGTTGGAGTCACACCAACTTCGGAAAAGATATGTGAGCCGTTTTCGTAACCCTCATGTTGGAAGAAATGTGTAATTTATCACAATCCAGTCCCCGTGCATCCACAACTCTGGGTGCTGTGCTGGAGGCTAGAAAATCGGGCCCCTGGTCACGCAGCCCCTCACATTCAAGTTGAAATGCCATCTCGCGAGCGTGTGTGAGTTTGCCGACGCGCGCTGACGAAAATTCTGCTTTACTTCCACAATATGCCGAGTGTGATTTTGTGTGAATTCGGGACCCCGGAACCCTGATTTGCGTTATCTGAGACTTTAGCGGCATAATTCCCTGCTTGAACTATTGACTGCGCAAACTGAGAGTTTGATGATGGTTCGGGTTTTCCCGCATTCTGAATCTTTGTTGTGATCGACGATTAATTTGCGAAGACTCGTTACTTTAGAGACACTTTACTGGTGGCTCTAAGCCTAAACCTTGACTAAATTATTATTCGCAGTAACAGCAACAAACGGTTGAATATTATTTTGGTACAAACACAGCCCTGTACAATTAAGTTATGCCTTTCAGCTGAAGTTAGAATTGTTAGAAGGCGTAGACGCCAGAGCAAAACAGCAAGGCAACTACATAGGCAGCATTTTGGCAGCACATGGGTCAAGATCAGCTTTTCTTAATAGCAACAATAATAACAGTAACAGCAACAACATCAACAACAACAACAACAACAACAACAACAGAAGGCTTGAATCATCTTGAGGGCGTAAGAATGGAAAGTAACATCTGTGGAGTGAATGGGTGAATTACCCTTGAGGGCAGCTGAAGACAGCGAAATATTAAGACCGGAGCTCCAGCACTAAATTCAGGAACGTTCAGTCCTATGCAGTTTCGGGTGAGAATAGATATGGGTAATATTTTTCTAGCATCGGTGAAATCAAACGGCAGCAATAAGTAAGAAATTCTGTCACAAGGTGAGGTCGACATCGCAAATCCTTCGAAATGTGAAAATAGGTGCAGTGCCGTTCAGTATATAGCGGTTTCAATTTTAATTTTAATTTCAATTTTAAACCAGGCAGAAATGATTATTATGAGAAATCAGAGTGTCCCGCCCAAATAACAAGAGCAGGTTCAAAATCCTGAGTGTCAGCCTACATACACCAAGGAAGCTCAGTTTGTTAACACTTGGCACGACGAACGTGAGATTTTCATCGTTTTTTTCTTTACAGTCAATCGTGAGTTTGCCCGTTATTTTGTCATCACAACTCGTCAGAAACTACTGGTTCGATTGCACCAAACTTTGGAATGATACAGAACTTGATCGTCGTGCCAAGTGTTCTATCAATATTTTTTGTCGTAACTAAGCCTGCTTTCAAGGTCAAATTATACGCAAAGAGGGGGTATTTTTTCTTTGCAGTCGCCCGTCATTTTTTCGTCATTTTGTCATCACAAAAAACTACTGATCCGATTGACACCAAACTTTGGAATTGTATAGAACTTGATCTAAACGAGTTCTATCAATATTTTTTATTATTATGCTTGTTTTCAAGGTCAAATTAATACGCAAAGACAGGGTATTTTCGCTGCCTTTACTGCCTGCACAGTGAACGCTCAGCACAAAGCAAAAGCTTACTGCGCGCTGTTTCACTTACATAACACCAAAGGGCTCTTGCTGTAAACACTGTGGAGGCTTTGGGGCATTGCTAAAAACTATTTTTTCATTATTAAGGTTGTTTTCAAAGTCAAATCAATACGCAAAAACACAGTATTTTTCCTTTCTTTTGTCGCTATAATCGTTGCATCTGCCTTAACTTGCGGATTATCTGTGAGGTAAGACACCAGGTGAGTAAGAGCCTAAATATTGGTAATGAAAATGAATTGTTCAATTGCCAAGTGTTCATTTCGTTAATAGTTCGCGAAATCGGTTCTCGTTAAATATGAAATGGTAGCTTTTCTTCAAAGTTTGACATTTATTACTATGACAGAAAACTGTGAATACGTAACCGGTACAAACGAAAGGTGTGTGTGATAAACTTTGGGAGATCAGTTCCAGTAGAAAATCAGTTTCTGTTATTTACTCAGGCAAATGATTATTGTTTTTGTTTGTAAATGAATCCTGAGGCGATGTAAAGTATTCGTACACGCGAAATACTTCGCATTTTCTTGTGCCATGTGGTGTGAAAGCCTAATACCGCAACTGATGAGCAACATGCGGACTGTAAGGCTAACTTGTCTAATAGCCTAATAAAGAAAACCGTCGATTGTACGAAAGACTCCAAATGTGTTTGGAAAGGAAAGAATATATGGATATGACATAATTTCTTAGATTTGGACTACTACTTTTCATAGTGTATGATACAAAAAGGTATTGTTCATCTTTTATAGAAAGATAAATTAAAGTTTCACTGTTGAATTTTCCTTTACCGGGGCTTTCTCTTTTTTTATCAGAAAATCGTTTTCACAATCTGACAGGAATTTCCTCGCTCACTTAAAACAATTAATATGTACAGTACTGTGCCACATATCCAGTTTACCGAGAATAAGTACTGTTTTCCTGGTCCTGGTCAATTGCCTTTTCCTGGGTTATCCAAGTGCCCAGTCTGACAGGGGTAGAACATAAAACAAATATCTACAAGGGAGAACATAAAATACTATTCCGATTGGGTTGCCAAAGGACGGTTAGTACTGTTTATAGAGAGAGAAGTACTAAAACGTCGAAGTACTCGATGAGATAATACAGGAAATCATCAAATACTCGGCAACGGGTTACTGGCCACACGAATTCTGCAGTACTTACGACTGCGTAATTTAGAAACAGGAACATGGTATGGGAACACATTAGGAATACGAATATAAATGAGAATACGTCATTAGGAATGCTCTTGAGTAACACTGCAGTGTTCCAGGTTGAATATGAACATGTTTACTCTGAACATTACCATTTTTCCGTATTTAATACTTGACAATTTTTCCGTTTGCCATTTTCTCCATTTACCATTATTTCCATACCATGAGAGAACATGTCGGGAAAATAAAAGAGGAATATTGCACGAGAATACAGTGTCAGGAATATGGTACAGAAACGCTCTAAGATGACACTCTATTTGTAATCTCGTTGCTGTCCATAAACATGCCAAACAGGCTTGCTTTTTGCGACTGACAGTGAGTTTTGCTATTTTGTATTTTGTAAATTATTGCTTCATTTTCATTTTTAGAACATTTCATCCATGTTTACTTTGCATTTTATATCATATGAATCTTATTAGCATTTTTAACTACATTTGTTTAGAACCGTGTGCGCGGCTGCCTCCGTTACAACACGCCCGGCTGACGTATAGCAGTGAAGAACGCGAATACGGCACCACTGCCACCTATACGTGTGAGCATGGCTTCCAAATAAGCGGTCCTGCCGTTCGATCCTGCACTTTAGACTCGGCCTGGACGGATATTCAACCAACTTGTTGTATGTAGCACAGCCATGCTCTATTTTAGCGTTTGTTGATTACCGTTTCACTACCTAAATTCAGGTTTTGTCAAACGACTAGAATTAATCGATAAAACAAATCAGTTGTCTATGTTTAAAGATTTAACATATGCAAAACTATTACAGCTTCTAATAATGTTTCATTGAAAATTTGCTACCCTTTATTGTAAAACCTTAAATTTATTAAGCCTTACGCAACTATATATATATATATATATAGTAACGTGTTTTTTAAATCCTCTAGTCAGCAATTTTAATGAGTCAGCAATGCGAACATTTTAATGAGTCATCATGAGGATATTTTAGTGAGTCATCAGCGCGAATATTTTTTGGCGGCACTATTTTAATGAGTCAATCACCCGAAAATTATTTAAACCTCAGATTTGTCACATTCCATACAGTGTATTACTTGGACTTTTTCTAGACTTTTTCAGACTTTATTGTTAAGATCGCAAAGCAAATATGACAACCGGCTCTTTCTGTGGTGGCTTAGAAATAGGAAAGAAAACGGGTTGAAATATAGCTATTTGTTTCGTTCTCTGGTATTTAGCAACAGCTCGTCTTCAGCCACCGACATTAAACATTTTGAGGGCTGAAGATATTGTACATTATTTCAAAGATTAATTCATCATAAAACATTACGGAAGATTTTGACGATGTGCAACGTTTTAGCTTCTGGCGTCTGTCCGTCCGAAAAAAAAACTGTAAATAACAAAAAGAAGAAGAAGAACGACTGGCTTGAGTGATTCCAAACTCGACAGAAAGCTGTGCCAGAGAATTATCTGTACTCCTCACGATTTTTATTATTCGTTTAAAGTTCAGTTTGTGGCAAAGTTCTAAGCAAAAATTAGAAATGGTCTTATTTGTTAGTAAATTTGATTATTGCAAATCTTATTGCAATCTCTCATACAGTTTTGATAAAATCAACATTAAAATGCCAGAGCCACCTTTCTGCTAATCAACACACGCTGTGAAATGTTTGATGCTTTTTTTTTTTTTGCTGCACCTCTTTCAGTTTGATTGGATCGCAGAAAAATTTTTGTGGAAGTATGACCCCCATTATATTTCACAATTGACCAGTTTTCGCTAGTCTAGCGAACCGATCACTATTTTGGCGAAAAAGCTTACAAATTTTGTTAAATTTGCTTGAAAATTTGCATGAAGATAGTATAGGTGAAGGGTCAAAAGGTATCAGAGCCACTTGGTTAATTTGGTGATTAGGTAAAATTCCAAATTTTGCCAAAATTTCGCTCAAAATATATTTTTTCTATATTGTATGCATTTTTGAGGGATTTCATAGCTGTGATTCGATGAGCAAGCTGATTTAAGTGTCACTGACATATTGACTCATGTGGCTCATGTGAATGGTTGCCACAACTTGATTTTCCCAGCCAAAAACATTGGTGGCAATGTTGTTCTTCTTCTCAAATTTAGGGATTTAATGAATTGGTGTTTGAAATCTTATATCTTTCACATTTATCTCATGTTCAAATGGTTAATGCTTCCATACTGAGCATACATTGTCCTGCGGCGGATGTAGATGAGCTAATAGATCATTGACGGTCATGCCCACCAAAACTTGCTGAACAAATGCTTGAACGCATTGAGCAAATCGTTATCAATATCCATTTTATTGAATGATCTAACAGTTTGACTGTTCATATGAGTGCAACCACACATTCTACCAACACCCCCTGTTCATTTGTTGTACTTTTCTTGAATCGAGCTAAAACGAAAATGAACTATTTTATTTCGTCTAATCTTTCTTTTAATTAGCGTGTGATGCGATTTTCTTGCTGCCGCATTTCCAGTATCAAGTCGGATTATTTTCAGGTTCAAACAGTTCTTGATATGCATGCCCACCAAGGCTTGTTCTTCTACCTTTACCCACTTGCATTACATATTTTTTGTTTGTTTCTTCGTTTGTTCCTTAGCTTGTGTCTCAGCTTTTATCTTCTTTTGTTTCTTTGCAGAAGGCTGATCTGATTCATCAGCTAAGCTTCTCATACGTATGTTTTGTTTTGGTGCTGCATGAGTACATATATCATCACATGTATGATCTGCATACTATTTATTATTGTTGAATACATGGAATCAAACGAGTCAAGTAATAAGTCTTTCTTTCCTTCGAAAGGTAATCAGTTTTTACGTAACTGTCTGCATGACACTATCCACATTTCACTTCTTCATTTGGGATATCCATTTTTATGATGCTATCACTTCACTGTCTTGATGGTATGTGGTAGAAATTACTATTTATTACTACTAAATTACTATTTATTAAATTGGAAATTTGATAAATGGCGTCATCAATGAACGTCGTTAATAAAGACCTATTCTTACTGAACACAAAGGCTTGATGTTGACGATGCTGCTGCTGACCCGTCAAATAACACACTGATTATTTGTAGCATTACTCCCCCCCCCCCCCCATTGCCCATTCCTCATTATAGAAGTTGATGTAGTAGGTATAGCCTTTCCCTTCAGAGTGAGAGATGATAAATCCTGAATCAATCCTCATCAAACCGCCCGTGGAGTTTTGTCCATACAAGTTTGCATAAACTATTGCGCCCAGTCTTTTGAAACTTAACACTAAAGATATCTATAATGTAGTATAAACAATGTTTTTATGTTTTTTAATCGAGCAAGAAATCGAAGTGTGCAAATAATAGAAGGCGATTCATCGGAATTTCTTTCTTTCCAGCTCTTCCTTTATTATTTCGTCATTCTTCCTTTTTCCACTTATTCTTTTAGCAAGTGCATCCTAATACAGCCTTCAAAGTTAGTGAATGGAATGTTAAACACCAAAGAAACGAACAAACAAACCTTTCAGGCTTTACACAGTGAAAATACGTATATTGCAGATGAGCAAAACTATTATTTCTGAAATCGGCCATTGGCAGAGCAGCGTGTTTTTAACGATAAAAAATTACACATTTCACATCGACACTAGGAGGCATCATTGCATCTTGTTTAGCTGTGATGTCGTTGTTGGAATGAACACAGGCTAGGTTTTGGAGTCCAGAATGAACCTGATGTTGAGGCTGTCCGCCATGTTTTGGAATAATGCGCGGTGTCAGTTCACCTGGTCGGTCTTGCTTTAGGTGTGTTCCAATTGCCAGGTCGTCATTTCTGTTATTCAGATACTTCTCTTTAATGTGGTTTGTTAGCCTCCAACCGGGACCTTAGCCCCTGAGGGGAGTTAAAGGTGTTATCCGCCTGCCTCTCCGTCCTTCCGTCCGTTTAGCCGTCTGCCGTCTATCCATCCATCGCGGACTCTTGCTCTCACCCTGATAATCGGTTTCCTATCATATTTGGTATATGGATGACCTCCCGTAATGGATAAGTGCACGTTATTTTGACCATGACCTAATTTCAAGGTCACAATGGCCAGCTTGAATTTTCAAGTCCGGCTGGGGGCAGTGCTCTCTGCGATGGCTTGTTTAAACTCTTTCGCCACCAACTTCTATTGGCAGTTTTATTTGCACAGTTAATCGAGGCTTCCGCTTCCTGTGCACTCACACCGTGTTGTGTGCTTGACGGATTCATTCCAAATTGAACTTAACATTTGTAAATTTAATGTTAAAATAAAATGATCTTATATGGAATAATGGCATTGTTTGTAGCACTTCCTATCAGTTCCTGTCTGAAGCCACGACAAAGCACCCATGCCACCACTCGGACTACTTACAACAACACTTGTCTTGAGCTGTCGGAAAGGAGTTTCACGTGGAATAACACGCGCTACCTTTGCTCAGAACATGGCGCTTCTTTGCTGAACATATCTACCAAAGAAAAGCTTGATTTTATTGGCTGGTGGCTAGATGACGTAGGTGTAGAAGGATACGTGTGGACATCCGGTACCAGCAATATCGGGGATGACTTGTGTGTTGAACTGTTCAAGGACACACAAGATGGAGGGCAATGGAAACAAAGGGCCGTACCTTGTTCGTTGAAGAATCACTATATCTGCGAGTATGGTAATCATCAAATAACCTCTTAAATAATTTGACTTCTGTACGCTGAGCGTCATTGCATTATCCATTGGGGTGATTTTTTTTTTTTTTACAAATTAAACTTAAGAAATGCTAAAAAATTACTACATCATTAATGTGAGACGTGAATGCGTGCATTATAACGCTAAAAAGATGCCATTGCAAGGCTAACACCGAATAATTTTTGCTTCTGAAAACATCAAACTTATCGGGTGAATTTCACAGCCTAATGCTGGCCTGGTCTGTTATTATTGTACATACGGTAACCAGGTTTAACCCCCAAGAAGTGAAATTCACCCATTGAGTTTGTTTATTAAAATGTAACCCATGCCACAAAATTAGTTACGTTATTACTGGTAGCTAATGCCTATTTATTGATTCATTTTACAATTATATCTCTTCGTTGCACATTTTTATGAATGGGTTCCAGAAGCGAATGAAATACAGCCTCGGAACGAAAACGGTGGAATAAAGATAGGTAAGAAGACCATTAATGAATAATCCAATGCAAGAAGCATATGGCTGGAAATAATTTATGCATTACCACATCAGCAGAAAATGTTTGAAGTGAAAAAACGGAGACTGCGAATTGTGGCTAGCCAAAAAGGGAGTATTTCTGGGCGTCGTTAGCTTTAATGTTTTAGTTATAATATGAAAGACCAAAAGTAACAGTTTGTGTAATGGTAAACTGCTGTCAGTGTAGTTTATTTATAAACATGCTCAGTTTTTTTCCTGAGAAGGGCATATTTCTTGCTTCATGTGTCCCGTGTACGCCCCTCCGATGTACGCATGTACGATGGCATGTTCCCGGCATGTCGCAAATATCCACAAATCTTGGAAACGTCACGGTTTGATTGACGATTGATAAGAATAACAAAAGCTTAAAAAAAAAGTGAAGTCTAGATGCAACAAACTAATGGTCGGAGATGTGCTACATTATACTCCACATTTGGCAGAATATTTGTTTGACAGTTCCTTTGATTTTTCACTCGTGAATTTAACAGGGGTAGCACTGGCGGTGGGACTTGGAGCTGGTCTGGCTTTGCTGGCTATTACGGTGGTAATTGTACTCATTCTTCTTATGAAACAAAGGTAAATATATTCGCAATGAGAAGCCTTCCGGTTGTAACAAAATGAAATATAATTAACTTTGAAGAGCGTTGTTTTTTTTTAGACAGCAAGTCTATAAAATAGTTGAAATGAAATGGACAAAATTAAGCTTCTTTATATTAATTATGACTGATGATGGGATTCAACATGGGTGGGGGCATGGGAGATGTAGCAGTCTGATGTTGAGGAGTTTTTTTTTTTTGGGGGGGGGGGGAGGAGTTTATAAATAACCACTCCCCGCCTATGACGCGTTTGTGCCATCGGTATTCAAATAAAATATTCTAGAATTCAAAGCAAATATTAAACTTATATTCGATGCAAAATTATACAAGCATGTATCCAAACTTGATTATAAAAATCAGTGGTCCATTCTTCGGTTCACAGCTACCATACCGAAATTGTTGTCATGACCTCTCTCTCTCTCTCTCTCTCTCTCTCTCTCTCTCTCCCTCTCCCTCTCCCTCTCTCTCTCACTCTCTCTCTCTCTCTCTCTCTCTCTCTCTCTCTCTCTCTCTCTCTTGCTCTGATTAATCAGGGAATGCCATTTTTTTGCACACCAGGAGACAGAAAATGGATGATAGTGTAAACATTATAACACCAACCGCTTCAACTTCTTCATGCAATCTGGCGGAACCGGATTACATTTACAGTAATGACGGGCATTCCGCTTCTGCCTTAAGCAGCAACATGGCACGCAAAACACCGGAGAGCCAATCGCCAGGTGGCGGATGTAACACAACATACGATGACGTGTGCATTCCTGGCGAAATGAACGTGCATAATGGGACATCGCCGCAAGAAAACGGCACTGTGAGACCAAAGATTAAACCACCGGTCAAGCGCAAGCCGAGACTGACTAGGGCGAGGCTATATACCAAGCATACCTATGAGAACGTGGCCTTAAATAACCTCACTGAATCACTGAAAAGAAAATTCCTGCCACGGCAAAGTAATTCGTCCAATAGCGATAAAAGAGTACAAAAACGTATAAAAGAAACAGATTTTTCTATAGTCAGTCCTCCATCTCATGAGATCCAGAACTGCGACTGTTTGGCATGTCCAGTAGCTCCTCTCAGAACGGTATCGAACCAGTCAAATACGCAATTCAAGAATGGTAAATGCAAGTTTTGTGGGAAGCGCAGTATTCACTTTCAGAGTGGGCATGACAGAAGCGATGGTGAGGTTCAGTACAGCACCGTTCTTGTTACTCCCGGCCACAGGAGATCAAGCGGCTTGCGGGTAATCGACAACGACCTCTATGATCGCCAGCTTTCAGAAACTTCTGCCTGATATTATGCATTGCGTTGTAATAGGTTATTAAAACGTTATCAAGTTATTCTTAAGCAAAATCTGCATCTTCAAAGCTTGAAAGTTAGTTGGATTTGGGTGTCGCCAGAGAGAAAAGTGCGGTGGTTACTGCTCAAATAAACAAATAAGTGTGCAATTTATTGAACCAATAAAACCAAAATCAATATTACGCAAAGAAAATTTCTTATGAAGTTTCGGAAATATGTATTGAATACTATGTGAATAAGCAGGAACTTTTAGTGATTCATTTTTTATTTAAATTAGTTGTCCAGATTATTAGACTCTTAGATTAGTGCATTGGTGGGAGTTTTCATCAATATTTGCTGCATTGCACTGGAAAACGGTAAAATGTCTCTTCTTAGTGCTCGTATTCACAAATAAAAGACAATAATTTTTCAAGTTTGAACGGCCTTGCTTTATAACCCTGTTTTTGCCCGTATATTTCAGGTATTGCTTTTACCGCGTACAACGAAATGGTCGAATGAGTGATGCTGTAAGCAGTACTTTATATCTTCGCCAAAGTGAGCAATAAACATTGACACGAATAATTATACACTTTCCTACATGGTTTCCAATAATTAAAAAAACATGTGTTAGAAGCCGCCATTTTATGTATTCCTATCTCTTAGCTTTAAAAGGACCAACAACTGCAGTTCTCTTCTAGTTGAAGTCTTGTTTTCTTTAAGTGTGATTAATTTAAGCAGTGAAAGCACGACTGCCTCTCCTCTCACCACCCTAAAACCGCCACCCCTGTTATAATTTTCCAATTACACCATATTTATGAAAAGCAGTAAGAAAAGCAGCAAAGATGAAAAGAGTTTCATATTTTATGAAGGTGTAAATTGAGTAGGCACTGATTGATAATAATAAAATAGGCGTGTTTGTGTGTTTTGAAACTTCATACCACTTTATCTATGACAAAAATGTCCTCTACTCCGCCACTCCCAGCTCCTGTCCTACTCTAGGCCGCACCCATTTTAACGAGTTCTTGCTGACACTTGGCAGCATTAATTTAACCGATAACAGAGCTCGGATCTTACAACAACCAATTAACAAGAAACCTACTTGTTAATTGTTCATGAAAACAACTATTTAAACATTCCAGCAAGAATTAAAATCACAGAAATCGATTGTTCTGTGTGCAAACACTAGAAGAAGTTATGAAATTACAGGTCATTTGCAAAATAAATATAAAATAAGTGTTTACATGGCCAGTTGAGAACGTATTTCATTCACATTGCTTCTATCAACAACAGGGGGACAGAGATATAATCGACTAGAATATCGCAAAATCCATGACCCAAGTATGAAGAACTTCTTGGTGCTTGTGTTGCATTATGGGGTGGATTTACTTGACCTGGACTGGTAAACTTTTACAAGCATACAGGTGCATATGTTTTTAATGGAGTTGATATAAATTGATAGTTTTTCTTTCAAAGCACACGGTGTCCTTAGCAACGTTACCAAAATCGAGTTGACTCACATTTTTGCTCTTAGCATTACGAATTCAAGAATAACAAAGGAAACTGGTCAAGAAACTGCCTGTTCGGGTGTCCTACTAAACATACGTAGATGTATTCGCGCTTTAAATAATAAAATAAAATATTTTGCTGTTGTTGAACTCAATCAACTTGACCCCTAATTTAAACATGCAAATTCATGATCTCAGTGTCAGAAAAAGTTCACATTTCTTCTGTTACATAAATTACTGTAAAACAAAAGTTCTGCATCTAAAAGGGCACATACAGGCATACATACATGCATACATACATACATACATACATACATACATACATACATACATACATACATACACACATACATACATACATACATTCATTCATACATAAATACATACATACATACATACTTGCCTTAAGAGGTTTCTGTTTAATAATGATAATATTACATGCATAGACACATACATAAATACGTACATACATACATACATACATAAATACATACATGCATACATACTTGACTTAAGAGGTTTCTGTTTAATAATGATAATATTACATGCATAAACACATACATAAATACATACATAGATACATACATACATACATGCATACATACATACATACATACATACATACATAAATATATAAAAACACGCATACATACATGCATAAAACCAAAAGAAAAGGAGAGATGAGCTGAATACTCCTGATAAATGCAAAGCTGTGATACATCTAATGTACTATTAACTTTCTTTCTCCATGCCGGAAAGAGAGCGGTGTTGTATCGTCATTTGTTGTTATCATTTTAGTGTTCCGTTTTGATTTTGTAATTAAAAAATCCTACGAGCCTTGAAGCAATATGACACCACCCCTGACATTTTAATTTATTTCGAACAATGCGCCCTAGCTTGCCATTGATACACGGAGGTGGAAAGGAAGTGAGAATGCAGCACACATACACACTCCAGACGAGGAAGGGGGCGGGGTGAGGAACCCAGGACCTTCGAGAATACCTTTTCTCCGTCTTCTTTATCTTTTCTCAATATTTTAAAGTGTTATAACCAGCGGATGGCGGTAATGCCACTCCATTTTCATGTACTTATTTCATCAACACCCCTTGAACCCAGAGGTGCAATTCAAGATCCGCTGCTGTTAAGTTACTCAGAATTAGGCAAGAAAATGACACCGTGGAACAGACTGCCCACAAGAACGACAGTAAACCGGAGGAGCTGTCTCAGATTTCAAAATCAACAATAGAGAATATTTTCATTTGTACTAATGAAATACTATTAAAGGCCACTTTTGACTGTTTGCTTGAGTTAGCTGCATGTATTTTTCTGTGCTTGTATTCGCCTAGACCACAACATAAAAAGGATGCGTGGGAGAAACATAGTGATTAATGTCTCGCAAAGTCGTGATGCTGAGGTCCGGCACCACCCCTGTTGTCGCCTCGATGACGTCATTAAAAATCTGGTTCTTGCGTCTCGTTACGCAAAGGCAACACTAGAAAAATTGCGATAATAACAAAAAAATAACAATTTTTGAAAATAATGTCCAGCAGTTATTAATAACACAAAAGTGAAAAATGCACTCTCAATAAAAGACAACAGAAATCGCCCATGTTTTGTAATTGCAAATTTTCATTTTATTGGTGGTTAAAATCCACTTTTAAGGGCCAATTAGGATCGTTCGTCCTGTAGTATCAAGCCTCATTTCGTTTTGGTTGCGGTACCAACCACACGAGTTTGTCAGGCAAGCACAAATTTCCTTGCTGCCGTCAGCCAGAATTGTCTATCTGAACCTTTTAACCTTTATTCTTTGAATAATATGTTCATTTATCCGGGATTGTAGTGGGAGAGTAATTGACTCACACGTCATTAGTCCTGTAGGAGTTTGGTATCCCGCCCTCGCAACGACGGATCTCCGTCGCAGGCGTTGGTATGATGATTTTATCACAAACGGACTCCCTGAATCTGTCTTTTTCTTCTTTTTTTCTTTTCATGGTTTTGTAGGAGCAACTCAGATTCAGGAATTACAAAAAGCTCTGCTCTCAAAGCAAGACAAACCGAGACGCAGACAGACATCGCCAGCCACGGTTTCATGCCCCCACCCCCCGGATGAGCCATCCGGTTAGCTCCTTCTATACCGGTGATTGTTTCTACCCCACTCTCCAAACCAAAGTCTCCCCCTCTGATGACCAAGGCCAAGAGTGCGTTGGAGGCCAAGGTACTCAGTTTGAGTGAGGCATCCGGGATACCCTCCTCGGGCCAAGTCTCGCTGCAGAGAATGCACAGCTCGCACCCGTGCACACATCTACCGAGAAACAGAGACAGGGCTATGCATACTCCAGCTGGAGTCTTCATACGCAAGCCGAGCCAGACCTGTCACAGTTAGAGGAGTGGAGCTGAGATGACCAAGGGATGGGATGGGTGGGAGGGTGGGATGATCAACGCACTGACAGTGCGCTGCAGGGAGCGTTTAGAGTACTTTGTGCGCTTAAATCCATCTTAACACTGCGCCGTCAAACATGGCCCTCATGGTCCTACCGGCGATCTAACACCCTTGGACGCCCTGGAGCAACCAATCAAAAGCAAGGTGTGGATACCATCGATTCGTAGTGACTCTGATATTCCGTTGGTCGAGAAGGCTGACAAGACGATTGACGGCTCAGCGGGGCACATCCTGGACATTATGTCGTTTTAGGATCATATGCTGAATGCTTTTAGAGTGACTGGAGATTGGAGACGTGGTTAAGCTGGCGACGTACCTTACCACCTCAACGGCTTTTCTGAGACGAGATGTCGTTTACAGCATTGTTGGTCTGGTGCGAAAGCCCTTTGCGAGTTTCGCCACGTTCCCCATCCTGGAAGAGAAAGAACTTTTTCCCCAGAGGAAAAGCAGAGAGTCAATTAGTAGAGAGTATAGCCTTGTCGCAAGACTGAGCTGCTTTGGCCAGCTTTCAACCCTACTCACGTAGGGACGCCCCAACAGACCTCATAGCAGTGCGGGTAGCAGCCTACCAAAGCATTTCTCAGATACGATGGTCTCGTCTCAAATAGTACTTGAGGTAATAAGTAGGCTGGACTAGCTTAGGGTTTCAAACCAAACGGATTGGTGGAAATATCTTATTTGTCAAATCTCTTATGAGCGAAACAAATAAGAGCGATAATCAGTCAATGCAGTCATTAACCAATTTTTAGCGCAATGGAGACACCGACATCCTAAGTGATAAAATTTATATGTTTTTCCAGAGCATATCAAGTGACATCCCAAAACGAGACAAAAGCTTGTGCCAAGAACCACAGGATAACACACCGAATAAGTTCCAGCCTAGCCAAGTCGATGTTGAATGCCGTCTTTTGCCAACAAAGGTGAACAAAGCTACCGGATCAGACAACTTGCCAAATTGGATATTAAGAGACTGTATTGGCCTCCTCAGTGGTCCACTAGTCAACACTTGACAAGCCTTTGGCTTGCAAGGGTTATATGAATTTGCGCGAGCAGCCGCTCGCCCTTTTTTTCTTCTTGGCAGTTTTCCCGATTTTTTATGTCTTCTTCTCTAACACTATGGGCCCTAGGTCCATGAAACTTGGGACTTATAAAGAGCTTGATCTGAACATGTACATGTCACTTTTTATTTGTGTCTTCGAGTTTGTTTTCTTTGTTAAAACACCATGTGAAAAGAGTGTATTTTTGCAAGTAAATGAAGAGCATTTAACGTACATCACAGAACATCACACAGTTTCTAAGTTTTGTGCGAGCTCTCACTGCGTAAACAGATAACACAGCGTATGCCTGATCAGTCAATCAAACCTTAAGTCAACAAAAAGCAAACACTACTCGGCTTATAAGGCGTATTCAAGCTGTGTTGTTTGCTAAGATAATTAGCTGGTATTAAGGTATCAACCTATGGAGTTTTTTCTTGACAGTGGTCCGATTTTGTTTAGAATATTATTAGCTGCATACATGGTGTGCCATAAGCTCTGTGCACAGTTGTATAACACACTGTATGCATGTTGTAAAATACTTTATATTATTCTAGAAATAACTCATTGAAGGAAGTATTTTTGCGTTTTAATTTTTATCAAGTGTTTAACATTTCGCTAGCGAAATAAGGTTCTAGTTCAATAAAACCTTAAGCCAACAAAAACCAAACACTACTCGGCTTATAAGACGTATTCAAGCTGTGTTGTTTGCAATATATTATTCATGAAATAAACCATTGAAGGAAGTATTTTTGTCAAGTGTTTAACATTTCGCTAGCGAAATAAGGTTCTAGTTAGCATTGTTAACGCTTCAATTAGAGAGGGATACATATCCAACACTTGCAAAAGTGCTACGGTGATCCCTGTGCGAAAGTGAATCCCCTGATAGTGCTTGAAAAAGATCTGGGGCCTATATCGTGACCCCGGTGATGAGCAAGCACCTGCAGTTCTTTATCTACAGCTGGCTCCTTAAAGCAATCGATGCTATTGATTCACTACAGTTTGGAGCCCTGAAGGGATTATCTACCATTCACGCTCTCATAGTCATGACCGACAAATGGCACAAAAATACAGCGATACAAAAATTGGTAACATAATCCGTATTCTATCAATCGATTACTCTAAAGCGTTTGACAGAGTCACCTCAAATATTCTAGTTTCTAAACTAAGAGCTTTGAACGTCCCCGAACCTTTGATCTTATGGATATGTTGCTTTTTAGTGAACGAAAACAATACGTACAAATTGGCAAATCGCTTTCATCTTGGCTCAAAATTTGGGGAAATGCCTCACAAGGGTCGCATTTATGAGCCCTTCTTTTCTTGTTGATGATCAATGACCTACGCCTGCAATTTCCCACGTGCAAGTTTGTGGATGACACCACATTGTTCGAGTTCTGAGTTACCCAGATGCTTTACCGCGAGCAGACTGGGACTTGCTTCTCGACAGACGTGAAAACATTGTTGAAAACTTCTTTTCAGCAAGCAAAATCAAGAATACAAATTGAACTATCTTTTACCTGTATCTACCTTAAATGTCTACAGTTTCAGAAGCAGTAAGAAATATTCCAAAATGCAAAACAGAACTATTTAATAAAGCTTTCTGTCATATTGCTTGTATAATTATCAGTAAACTAATATGCTCATCCCGTTTCACATAATGCAATGCTGTCTTGCAATTTATGTCAGTAATGTATGTATGCCTGCTGCTTGCATATCGTAACGATTCAATGTGCATTCTATTATGTTGCATATGAAGAAAATTATTATCATTACTTTTATTGTTATTGTGGCAAGCTTGGCAAGAGATGGGTGCCCCAAAAAGAGTCGTGACTTTGGCTCATGGAGGGTAACACTTCCTTTCAAACAAGGCCACACGCCACCAATACCTCTCCACCACCAAGCGCTAGACAATCTAGTTGTGTCCTACGACCAAGACTCGAGGAAACACTGCGAGACATGGTTGAAGACTTGATGTGCAAGGGAGTTGTAGAGAAGACGCAAAGAAACCAAGAGGACTTGTTTTGGTTCATAAGAAATCAGGGGGTTAGTTGGTCATCGATCTATCCGACCCGAATAAGTTTTTCACTGTGACCTCATTGCAGATGGACACAACTCAGGTCATAAAGAATCCATGGGTAAGGTTATGTGGGGTGCACCAATCGATCTATCGGACGCATACCTTCATGTTCCCTTCTACTCATCAGCAGAAAAGTATTTGTGTTCCAGGTGTGAGAAAGGAAATACTAGTTTCTGGCTCTCCCCTTTGGCCTGTCCATGGCGCCCTTCGTTTTCACAAAGATTATGAGATTCCTCAAACAGTAGCCCCGCGTACGACGTATTTGGTTTCCCAGTACCTAGACGACTGGCTTCTAACCCACCTTGAGCGAGAGACAGCACGTCAGTAGACAGACACCTTGGTCAAGCAATCTGTGAAGGCAGGTCCTTTGGTAAATCTCTCAAGGTCAGTGGTTCACCATGGTGATAGTCTCACCTGTTTGGAATGTAGAGGAAGAACATGTGTTGGAATAATTCGCACGTGTAGCAGACCTGCTGAAGGTCCGAGGAGATCCGTCCGCCACTGCTGAGCTTTCTTCAGAGAACGGGTGACCAATCACATGTGGGGTGCTACTTCGGACGCAGTTTTGCTCCGAGTCAAAGTTCGATACAGAACAATCTTATTCCGTGGATGGCCAAAAACGCTGTCCTATTCCTCAGGATCGTTTTGGGGTGCACCCTATAGACGGTATGTTAATATCCATTTCTAGAGAAGAGGTCCGGATCTTGGAGCTTTGGGTGCGGTTCACTCTGGGTCGAGCTGTTGTAAAGCCGTTGATGCTGGTGAGTAAGGTACTTTTTATATTGCTGTTTTAAATTGCTATTGCTAAGGACTTGCTAGGATTTGTCATTTCATTGAAGTCTGCAGCGCAGCCAGCTGCATTTGGGTCTGTGCTGCATAGCGTTTATCTGCTTATCTGTCGTGGATTCTCTTAAAACAGCTAAGTGCAAGTCACGATTTTAGTCTTAAAACAGCTAAGCATCATCGAATAAAACACAGAAAGTTCTTATCGTCATCTAGGTAGCATGGCTCTGTTTGTTTTGAGGAATTTGATCATATCATTGATTTGATTGAAGCACTGTCCAGCATTTTCACCGATGGTTAGACAACTTCCGTGAGCATGGTGTCCCAGTAAATTTGGTCAGCCGTAATTTTGGTCAGATCGGACCGAGATTCCTGGGAATTTTGATCCCCCGGACCAAATTTACTAGGGTTTTTGGTCCGCGATTGGGGCTTTTGGTCCCCCCGGTTCCCCGGAAATTTAGTCTCCTCCACCCACAACTTTTTTCAACAAAACTATTTTATGCGCGCTGTTTTTCATTCACGTGTATATTTATTGTTTGTGATTGAAAGTTAAAAGGAATTCTTCAAAGAATGATACAAACGAAAAATGGAGTGCTAGATTGCAATTCATTGCATTGCTTTCACCAGAAATCATTCCACAAAACCAATATGATTGAGAACAAAACACAAAAGCGACATCGCATGTCACTACACGCCTGTATACGAAATATGAACAATTTTTTTCTTTGCACTGACTTATTGTTAAATGTTTGGTTTGATAAAATGAATGCTTGATAGTGAATTCAGATTCAATTGTGATAATTTAGTTTAAATGGTAGGATAACAGCTAGATAAAAGTAGTTATAGATTGTTAATATATCATAACTGAGATTAAAAATAAATCTGCTTATTCTATTTTATATTTTATTTGGTTGGTTCATATTCACTGCCTATAATCTTGTTTTTTCCGGGTCGAAAGAGCGGTTTTTGCAACAACATATTCCCCCATGACTTGCACTCTCGTTTTCTCACCACTTTCGATTGCTTTTATCACTTTGCATTTCATATCCAGGATGTAATCGTTGCGTTTCCTTTTTGCACCATCATTATCCGTTGTCATTCAGTTTTGGATCATGAATCGGTAATTAGGGACTCTTTCTTATACTTTTTTGGAATCCTGGAGTAACCCTGTGATCCCAAATTTCCGTCAGAAGTCACTATGACGAAGGCTTTAGTTCACAGTGAAGGGATTTAATAAATGATCGGCAAGAAATTAACTGTGACGTAGGCAATAAGTTTTATCTACAACGGCATCTATATTGCAATCAAACGCTTATGTGATTCTTTAGTAATGTTGATAAAACACTTTTCACATAAGCCGTTCATAAGCCTGTCCCTCTGAAGTAGCTCCTGAGATGATTCGTATTTATAAACTGCAATTACACTTACCCCCAAAAATGTTTTAGTAGCCCTGACATAGATGATCCAATTGTGTGAAATGAGTAGTGGTGACACACCTGAGTCAGCATGCTCAACGAACGACTCGCAATCAAACACACTTGCAATTAATTTACAAAAAAAAAATGTGGCCAAAATTTGGTATGAATTATCCGGGTCCTCGTTAATTCGCACTTTTCCATAGAAATGCATTGGGTCGAATCAAGCTGGGGTACGAATTAACCAGGGGCTACTGTACAAGCATATCAAGAATGAGTTCTGTTGAGGAAAATGAATATGTTGGCAAACAAATATAAATTTATCTGCAAAAATAATCTGGGAATGTAAATTTAGTGCGGTATGTTGTACTGAAACAGCCCATCCAATAACAGCGAGGTATTGATTTACCCCATCTTCGTTGTTTTGCGCTTCTATAGTTTCAGCCCATATTTGGCTATAGGAATAGCACATATTTTCTTCTCCCCTTAAAATGGGAACAAACTGCCTTGTGTTGTGAAAAAGATGGGCTGTTTTAATGGTTGATGAGTATAGAATGGGCCCATCCTGTAGCTGTAAGCCACAGAAATAGCACATATAGAATCTATGTGCCAAATCTACAGACAGGTGCATAGGAATATCCCATCCATAGAAACAACACATATGATCAAGAATATGGGCCAAATCTACAGACAGTTGCATAGGAATACCCCATCCAGAATTGTACCTAATATTTGAGGCGGGGTCACCGTTTGCTCGGGACCTCAGTACCACCAGTGGTAATGAGGTCCCGATCGAAGTGGCACTGAGGACCCGCTGGTGGCACTGAGGACCCAAGTTATTTTTTACTTCCAAATGCTAGATTAGGCGGTTTTAAGCTGAATGAAACGCTCAAAACCAAAAACAATACTGCTCATATTGCTGCTTTGATCAAGCCGCTTCAAGGCTTTAATTACAAAGCCGAGGGAAAGGCAAAAAAAAAAAAACGCAATTTGACTTTGCTGCGTAGGAGGGGTGGGGGCATATATATATATATATATATATATATATATATATATATATATATATATATATATATATATATATATATATATATATATATATATATATATATATATATATATATATATATATATATATATATAAGGTTCGCACTGGGTTCTCATGAAAGTTGGGTCCAGAAAAACTCGGTGGGTTCCAAAAATGTGAGTCATTCCGTAAAAAATGCCCAAAAATTGGACAAAAACCCCGCCAACGCGAACCCCGTATATAGATATATATATGCCAAAAAGAGAAATTGTGCATCTTTTTTTCCTGATCAATTTGTGAATAGGCATGTGTATTTATATACATTTTATAGAAAAAAACTAAGATATTGAGAGACACATATATTGGGTGGTGGGGGGCGGGGCGGTGGGAATACGAGAAGATAAAAGATCCCATGCCACCCCTGACGGCGTCGCCTAATGGGGTTGCAGGGAGGGGGCGGAAGAAGCAGTGATTTTAAGACACAATTAAAGATGGGGGCGGGGTGGGGGCGGTGAGTTCATATGAAAAATTTGTCGGGTTCTCAGTGCCACTTCGGGACCTCAGTACCATCTTACTGAAAAATATTGTCATTGTTTTGTCAAGTAACAATTTTTAACAAGAAAAAAATATCACCCAAATTTAAATCTAAAACAAAATGTTTTACTGAGGCTACAGACGAAGTCCCTATGCGCTGTGTTTTCCTTCACCGAGTCTTGTTTAATGGGGAGAAACTGTATGTGCTGTTTCGATAGCCTCTGCATTGATTTAGCCCCGCCATTGGATGGGCCCATACAATGATGTGGTGTTTCAATGCTGGGGTGTTTCAATGCTACACGGTACACAATTACTCTTTGTTACTGGGTACTTGTATTCTGCAATATCTAAATCGGCCATATTTGGTGTAATATAAATCAAAAGGTATTTTCATTTTTGATTCTGGTCTTCAGTTACATTGCTATATCATATGAATCTTCTCAAAGACACCTACACGGATTGGGGCGCATGCCAGTTTGCCGAAGGATTATTGTAAAAACCTCCGAGATGCTCTATTTTTATGACTTGTGGGACTGTATTTTTAGCGATTTATTTGTTACCCAATGTATTAAGCTTGAAAAATAACTCCGGATGAAAGCGCTTGACGAAGTACCTTTGAACTTTTGTAATTGTAATTTGTACTGTTCAAACAGGAAAACTTAAGCAGCCCCCTCTCTGTCATTGTCCCTTTGGTCGATAGCGCTGTTTGCTATCGCGGTCCACAAAGGGATTCAGTTTGTCAATAGAGCGGTAAACGGTCATCTGCCCCCCGGTCAACTGCCCCCCCAGTCAACTGCCCCCCCTCCTGCAATTTGACGGGGTCGTCATCTGCCTCCCTCCTTTTCTTAGTAGAACAATTTTTTTCAAAAATTAGGCAATTGTGATGTCCCCGTCTACTTCGTCTCTGAAACAATTGATCTTCATTGATCTATTCACCAATATTGACCTTAGGAGAGACTGATCCGTAAACTAATTGCAATTCTAATTGCAATTAGTTTCCTATTGGTGAATTGCAATTTACCGAGGTCCAAGACATTCAATAAAATAAATATAATTTTATTTATTGTGTCTTTGTAGGCCAAGAACCCAAGAAAAAATAGTATATGGAGGGGGCAAGCGACCACCCCTCCACTTTGAGAGGGGGGGGGCAGTCGACCGGGTTGCAAAAAAGGGGGGCAGATGACCGGGATTCCAATAGAGCGGCAGGGTATCCGGGTGGTCATTTGTTTTGAAGTAAGTTTATGGCAGCCCCCCCCCGGATCAGGTCGGTGGCAGTTGTTAATTTAATTGGGTTAAAGGTCTGACCAATTGAATCCCGATCTGGAGGTGGGCAGCCTGGCTGTCGCACACACGAGCCCGCTGTGAGGACACCGGACCGCTTTCCCCCACCCATTTCAATCTCGTCTTGTGACAGCAAATTAAGGGTCTATAGAACTCTACCGAGCACGTGAGTTAGTGCTAGAGCTGAATAAATACCAGGTTCACTTCCAGAAAAAGAGAAGTATTGAAAAGGGGAGATGAGGTTGAAATAAGTATGAAAGCCGTGAAAAGGAAAGGACATATAATAAGTAATAAACTAAATCACTGCACGTGTTGGTTATTGAATGGTCACGAGTACTGTATGCCATGGAATATGCTGTGCCCCGAGTGCGAAGGTCAAATGGCGGATCTTCAAATTGCGGGTGGTCATTTGTCCGGATGGTCAAATGTCCTACACCCTGGACTTGCCTAACAGCAATATTTTAAAGGTAAATTTGCAGATGTCTTTTTTTTGTTTAAATAACGGGGGTGGGGGTAGAGATGGTGATGGTGGGGGATGAGCGGATGG
Organism: Protula sp. h YS-2021; assembly: GCA_949752745.1. Lineage (NCBI taxonomy): Eukaryota > Metazoa > Annelida > Polychaeta > Sabellida > Serpulidae > Protula > Protula sp. h YS-2021. Next base: position 50,842,702 of record OX457026.1, on the reverse strand, counting down.
GCAGAGTGCGGGCGATTAAAGCACTTTTAAGGTCAGGTTTTTTTTTTAATGGCTGTTTAAGTAAGCTCATGGTCTACTTTGTTGCAGCGCTGTATTTTTCATACAGCCTCATGCAAACCAATATCGAACATGCAGCTGGTGTCTTGCACCTTTTCTTTTGTTTAAACAATGCAGCATTTTCTATATTTCACTCGCTGTATGCCTGTATTTATGGAATGCCGTTTTAATATTTAATGCTTATTTTTGATATCAAAATATATTTAGAGATATCAATAAACCGATGTAGATCTCATTAATTTATATTTTGCTATCAATAATTGAATTTTAGATGGCAAAAATGTATTTTTGAGATCAAAAATTCAATTTTACAAACCTAAGAAATCTTACGGGAGACACACATTCACATAAAATATAACGAATTGTCAATTAAATTTTGGAGATGAAAATTTGAATTATTGAGATCAATAATAACAACACAATTTTTGATCTCAAGAATTGCTTCTTTTTGTACAGAAAAAATTAAAATAAAGATTCTGTATACAAGGACAGCCATTATTTATTTACAGATGCGTGTTTCTGAATTTTTTATTTAAAAAAATAGACTGATATTTTGATATCAAGAATGAGCTTTTTGAGATCAAAAAATCATTTGCAGATTTCAAAAGACAAATTAAAAAAGTATCAGTCTGAAATAATGATATCTGAAATAAATTCTTGATATCAATATATAGAAAATCAATAATTGAGCTCACAATTATGGAATGCCATTTTAACATTTAATGCTTATTTTTGATATCAAAATATATTTAGAGATATCAATAAATCAATTTAGATCTCATTAATTTATACTTTGCTATCAATTATTGAATTTTAGATGGCAAAAATGTATTTTTGAGATCAAAAAATCAATTTTACAGACCTAAAAAATCTTACGGGAGACACACATTCACATAAAATATAACGAATTGCCAATTAAATTTTGGAGATGAAAATTTGAATTATTGAGATCAATAATAACAACATAATTTTTTATCTCAAGAATTGCCTCTTTTTTGTACAGTAAAAAATTAAAATAAAGATTCTGTATACAGGGACAGCCATTATTTATTTACAGATGTGCGTTTCTGAATTTTTTATTTAAAAAAATAGACTGATATTTTGATATCAAGAATCATTTTTTGAGATCAAAAAATCGTTTGCAGATTTCAAAATACAAATTAAAAATGTATCAGTCTGAAATAATGATATCTGAAATAAATTTTTGATATCAATATATAGAAAATCAATTAATGAGCTCAAAATTAATATTTTGCTCTCAAATATTTGATTTTTGCTATCAAGAATTAAATTTTTGATCTCAAAAAATCAATTCTAGATATCATTAAATCATTTTTGATCTCAATAAATATTTCTTGATATCTCTAAATATTTATTGATATCAAAAATTATTTTTTGAGATCAAGAATACATTTAGAGATATCAAAAATACAATTACAGATAGCAAAAATGAATTCTTGATATCAAAATATGGATTTATTGAGATCAAAAATTAATTCTTGATATCAAAAAATCAATTTTTGATATCAAAAATTAATTCTTGATATCAATAATTTACTAATAAATGTGAAAACGGCATTCCATATGTATTGGCGTCAGACGGGGGTGTATGGGATTTATTTCACCGTATTTTGATCGAGCAAAACAAAGAGACATGCAGTAATGTTAGGATATTTTAGAAAATTGTTAGAGAGGAGCTAATAGTTTTTTTCGGCAAGACTTAAACCAGTTTTTGTCTTTGTAAATTTAAAGTACACTTAAACCTGTTTCAAGTCGGTGGATTCTATTCCACAAACCACGCCTGTGCTGTTCAGTGAATTCATTTCAAAGGGCAGATTGTGTTTGAATACTTTATGATGGCTTAATACTTGTAAAATCAAGTTTGTCAATTTAAACCTTTGTAAAGAGTTTAATGTGATGTTTCAGTTACCGTTGCCTGAACTCCACCTACCTAATCGTTGTTCTACTGTTACACCGGTGAAGTACCGTTGCGTTGCTTCATCACAGTTCGGGATGTACACGACGAGTGTTTTGAAATAAAGTTATTATTTTTCTGCAACGCGTCAACGAAGCTATTTGTATCATTTCGAAACTCCTACCCGCCTCTTTCTGCAGTTATAAAACAGAAAGTGCATTAATCCGTGGCTTGACTTCTTCGAAACTCCAGAAATTAGAATCTCCAGTAGTCCGAAGCAACGATACTTCGAAAGAGTACCCTTACTTGTCCGAAGCTTCACTACTTAGAAACTTGAAAAGTATGAAGGTGCATTAGCCCGAAAGACGAGTATACCGAAGAGTAAGTTTTCCAAAGGCTCACTCTTCCCATAGCAGTATTTATAACAGTTCGCCATTTTTGAGAAAAAAACGTAAGTGGCTGTTACCGTTTAGTAGGTGACATCGGTCAAAACCATTTGCGGTATGGATTCAGTAAGAATGTGGTGTGCACATGGGGAAGGAGTACTCGAGATTTCTGTAACTGTATCTACATGTGAAAATGAGTAACCTTTTTCCATGGAAACTATTCATTGCTGTATGAGGGAAGATGGAATAATAACGGCTAACAAGCTGTTGATAAAATTGTCCAGATAAAGAGTAATTTCGTTACTTACTTTTAGCAACCTGCCTCTGTAAGCATGACAGAATTTGTTAAATATTCAGGGTTATTGAGCGTCTTACAGCAATTCTCAGTCGAACATCAGATAAAAACCAATAATTGTGGAGACAATTCGAGAAGCAGAACTCAAACCAGAAAAGAAAAGACTTGGGCCTCTGGGACACAGGGCAAAAAACCCGGCAGTTGTTTCTTTTGCGAAATGTATTCATATTACATGTCGATGTTAGGATGTGGACTGTTGTCCGGCGGTTCATCTGTCTATCCCTCGGTATGTCCGTGCCACGCAGATTTTGCTAAGTTAGTTTTAATCAATCACTGCATTCCTTGCTCATTTGAAGAACAGTTAAAAAAAAGGTATTTTTATGTGATTAGCTTTAAGAATCACGTGGTTCAAAAGTTGACAACAACAATTTTAGTCAAAATATTTTTTCTTTGAAAATAGTCTCAAGCGTTTTTTATGGCTAATTCACTATCCGGGTGGAAAGGGAGCGAAATATGCACCTGGCTTGTGATTGGTTGGAAAAACCTCGGTCCGTGATTGGCAAACTTTCGGCACCTTAAAATTCTTGACAGTGAACGCACACGATGTCCACCTCAGGTATTATGTCACCATATCAATATGCCGCCATATGTCATGCCTCGTGCTCTCAGTGCTTACCCTCAAGGGAGTTACTGGTGGTATATAAATATATCACCATGCAGCATAGGAAGCAGCATAGGGAGCAGCATAGGGAGCAGCATAGGGAGCAGCATAGGAAGCAGCGTAGGGAGCAGCATAGGGAGCAGCACAGAGAGCAGCACAGGGAGCAGCATAGGAAGCAGAAGAGGGAGCAGCATAGGGAGCAGCATAGGGAGCAGCATAGGAAGCAGCATAGGGAGCAGCATAGGAAGCAGCATAGGGAGCAGCATAGGGAGCAGAACAGGGAGCATCAGAGGAAGCAGTAGAGGGAGCAGCATAGGAAGCAGCATAGGGAGCTGCATAGGAAGCAGCATAGGGAGCAGCGTAGGAAGCAGCATAGGAGGCAGCATATGGAGCAGCACAGGGAGCAGCATAGGAAGCAGCAGAGGGAGCAGCAGAGGGAGCAGCATAGGAAGCAGCATAGGAAGTTGCATAGGAAGCAGCATAGGGAGCAGCGTAGGAAGCAGCATAGGGAGTAGCATCGGAAGCAGCATAGGAAGCAGCACAAGGAGCAGCATAGGGAGCAGCAACGCCAGGTTCTGCCAACAATAAAAATTCTACCCACCTCCATCCCCTTCCTCCTGTTAATCAATTGTATGTGTACCATGTTTTTTTGAGCACTCGACCGCCACCCTCCTCCCTCTTATGGTATTTTAATGGATAAGCTACAACTCTGGAAGATCTCTTCCCCATCCTCTTAGAAAGCAAGAGCAAGGCATTTAAACTAAGTGCTTTCTCAAGTCATAATAATAATAATAATAATAATAATAATAATAATAATAATAATAATAATAATAATAATAATAATAATAATAATAATAATAATAATAATAATAATAATAATAATAATAATAATAATAATAATAATAATAATAATAATAATAATAATAGTAAAAGTAATAATAATAATAATAATAATAATAATAATAATTGGCAACATTGTTACTCTGACGCCACCCGGGCACCATCAGTTGGCGTTTTCTTGGTGCCAAAATATCCTTAAAATAAAAACATACCTATAAATGCTCAACAGTTATTTCATGCTACGCATCATTTATTTAATTTGATATTTCTTTAAACAATGTTAAATATTTACGCATCAATCTTGCTGTCTTATTTGGGCAACATATTTGATAACATGGACAATTTGACCACGTAGTAAAAATAATATCTTATATGACCATGAAGATGAAGAAGATGTGTCTCATTATTAAGTCAGTCGATGTAAAACAGTGAAGTTCTTTTAACGTGGCCTGATGACATGTGAGCAATTACTTACCGCGTAAGGTTATAAAGGCACTGGTCAGCTATTTAGGCAGTCACTTGTACATTGAAGGGGGAGCATTGGAAAAATCAGAGCTGGCTGTTGAATAGTGATATCTAAAAAAGAAACACACATCATGTATTCCACGCTGGTATTTTTAGGAATAGCTCTTCAGATATCATGGACCATGGCCAGCTACGGAGTACGATCACACGCCAGACGTCCTTTGTATACGTCACGTGACCATGTGTTTGACGTAGACACACCTGATAAGGAGGCGAGCTATGATTTGTTGCGGGTACAAATGGACGATCTAGATTACATTACAAATGTCCCTTCGCGCTTTTTATCCGCTAAAACTCCAAGTTCTCAAGAATTAAAAAATGAATTAATCAAGGACCGAAAGTTATTATCGTATTATAGCAAAGGTGGAGACAGTGCGTTTGCTGGCGCGGGATACGACAACAGTCTGGAAGACGACAGAAGACGCAAATTACAGGTGAGCGCAGTTATTTGGTTTATTCATTATTTCTCTCTCAGTCCAAGTTTTGATTGACATATTTATATAATTTTTTAGCGTCATTATAAAATTTTTAAACGCAAGTTCTACAATATTTTTTAGAAAAGGAAAAACGATTTGAATGCGGTTTTTTTGTTTCCACTGACGTATTGATACATTAATCTAAAGGCTGCTTATAGCCGCTTCCTGTTCTCATAAAAATACCAGCAAGAAAAGAATTGTACTTCCAGCAAAGGTGTTTCCAAACCGCCAAATGCCACGCTTTTCTGTGCTCTGTATATATTCTGTGCCCTGTATATATTTTTGCGCTTAATGGGTAAATTATTTCCACAAAGTCATGATCTACTTTTCGTTTCAACCAACAATACAGGAGTCTCCCTTAGAAGACTTGGGCACTTTAAAAAAGGAAAGTATATATATATATATATATATATATATATATATATATATATATATATATATATATATATATATATATATATATATATATACACACATATATATATATATATATATATATATATATATATATATATATATATATATATATATATATATATATATATATACTATACCGTTAAAAAAATGGTTGTATCTGTAATAAGAAATGATTCCCATATATATTATATTTAAGTTTTGAAAACGGAGAACATCGACAAAGCCATATTTTCGCGAATTCTCGCTATTTTATTTAAAAAAATGAAATAATGGATCTTTTTTTCTGCATAAGGCCGGAATGTTGATAAACGGGGTACGGAAAAAATGGCAACGGATATTACGCTAAAGAATATATTTGACGAATGTGATAAAATTTTTATTTTGTTATTTTGCCATTTTTTTTCGTTTTTTCACTTTGCCATTTTTTCCGTTGCCATTATTTCCACTTGCCATATTTTTGGTTGCCATTATTTCCGTTGCCATTTTTTCCTCCACCCTTATAAACAGACAGTATTCTCAATGCTGCCCGAACGACAAGAGTATAGCCTTTAATATAATGCCGTATCCGAAATCAGTGAAGACCGTATGCAAAAAAGTAGACATGGCATGTGGTTCGATATTGTCTTGTCGTGCTAAGACGAAGTTTTATGACTGAATGTTTAGCGATCTGCTTCTAAATAAAAAAATTAATGGCAAAAAAAGTGCTTCTAAATAAGAAAAAATTTTAATGGCAAAAAAAGATAGAAACCTTTCTCAGATGTTCAGGCGGGTTTCCTTTTAAAATTTTCCGTTTGATTTTCTTTAATTTTACTGAAACTGCCCATGACTCTACGCCCCTTTTCTATTTTGTTGATGTTTGTATTGATAAGTGATTCATAAGTCTTGTTTTGAAAATGGCTAGAAGTGGTTTCGAGTTTCGCATCCCAATTTTTTTTTAGATAAAGGTTCGCATCTCATATACGTTTCATCAGCAAAGATGCGGTCCCGTATCCCACTTTTTATTGCTGAAAATGCAGGCCTCCTGAGCTCTTCATTAATTAAGTACAAGCACATATTCAGTAAGAAGCTCACATCTTGTGGCCGTCGGTATCGGCACAAAAAACATGACAATTTTGAGAAATTTATTCTATTTTATTACTGATCCCCCCTGACACCAAATCACATTGTCGGCAGAAATCAAACTACTAATAAATCTCTCCCACATCCCGAGCAGTGAACTTCTATTCTAAATAAATGTCTTCTTTCATTTCATGCCTAAGGTTGAGTGACTGCTTGCCGTTCCATCACATCATTATCGTTATTTCACGTAATTTGCTCTGCTTCCTGTTCAGCCTCGCTTCTTGAATTCCAACCCCCCCCCCCCCCCACCCCGCCCTGTTATTTCAGTTGCAGGGAGCTCGGACTCTTGGAAGACATAGCCAGAGCACCGGCTCGTATCTTAAGCAAAAATACATAAATACATATACAGGCCCATACATGTTACAAATTGAAGTTTGAAAAGAGATTCGTATCTTTAGCAAAATAGTTTTGATGTGCACAAAATGTTATCTGGGCCCGTATTAGCAGAAATTGCGACAAGAAATTTAAGTAATGACCGCACTTGAGAAATTTTAGCGTCGGTTCCATACAAGAACGAACCCTCAGAAAAACGACCCCAAACAAGGAATCTGAATGTCTGCTTCACATGAAAAATTCCACGTGTCGACTTCTCATAAGAAATCCAAGTGCTGAACCAAATGAGACATCTAAGTGACGATCCCACATAAGTAATCTAAATGTCGGGCCCACACAAGAAATCTTACTGACGAGCCCACATAAGAAATATATGTGACGATCCCACATAAGTAATCTAAATGTCCATCCCACACAAGAAATTTAAGTGTCGGCCGCATACACGAAATTTACTGACGACCCTACATTAAGAAATCTAATTGTTTACCCCCATAATAATAACTCTTAGTGTCCTTCCCACCCAGCGTTGGTCCTCTGCACGGAGTTTGTGTAGTGGGTCGTCTGGTGTGACGCGGACGCTAAAAGACACCGACCGAATCATGATTACATGTACATTAAGGCGACCTCCGGTGGGACACCCCAGGTGTACATCCACGGATCTACTCACTTGTGCCGCTGTCTGCTTCCTCTCCAAGCATTTGATTGGATTTGGCTATCTCACTGGTGTACACTGCTCTGCCTTTTCTGTCTATAGATCTTTCATTTACTTCTTCTTCATAGCAAATTAGAGCGATCCAAAGGGTAACATTACCAATACACAAGAGCAGATGATAATAAAACACATTCCGCGTGTTTCGCCTTAAGGGGGAGGTCCACCACAATATAATGCTCAAACTGAGATATCACTTTCTCTTCAAGTTGTTTTATGTTTTCCTGAATAGAGAAATATAAAATGAATGAAATTTAAGTCAAATTGAAATTTCTTTGCGCTGGATGAAATAACTGCACATTTAAACATCAAATTAATAACCAAAGTCCTTTACTTTGTACTATTTTAATAGATCAAGTGATCGTTGTCTATGGTTGTTCAATTGCTCGTCCCGTTTTTTAGGTTTTACTCTATAACAGTCTACATTCTTTTTTAATTTTGCTCGTATTTATTTATTTTTAAAAGAATCAATTGAAGTGCCATTTTCCTGCCAAGTTATTCTGCAGCCCTTGTGCCAACAGTGCTGAAACCGGCACTTCAGATATCACAAAATCAGTGTGTGTGTGGGGGGGGGGGGGGGGGGGGAGGTGGAGGGGCGGTATTCAAAACTAACCATTAAATTCAAACATATTTGGCTGCAAACCAAAAACAGAACAAAGCAAAACTAAACAAAAACAAACAAACAAAAATCAACTAAATAACATCATGTTCTCGCGAATTGTTCTGGTAAAATGAATTTTCGAGTTTATTGTTATTTTAAATATAGTAGACATTCTGGGTTATAGGTATACTGGGCCGTAGGCGTAGTGAATCTTAGACGACCTGGGTTGTTATTGCTCTTGTTCCACTTGAGAAACAATTATTTTAGCAGGGAAAAGCCCCTGGACAAACAGTTAATTCGATTTTGATAATTAGTAAAGTAAAATGCAATCTATGTCTTTACGAATAATTTGCAAAACGCTTCACAGGTCTTGTCAAAAGTAATCACTCGCAAATGCTTTTTTCCTGAAAACAATGAAAATACGAACATTTTTAAGTATCGCCATCATACGATAAGTGTGACTCGTTCTAATTTAAATTCCACAATAACGGCAGCCCCTGGGCTGGGATATGACTACGCAGTCTGCCTTCTGCAACAAGCTTTGTCAATAGTATGGGAGTCGTTAAGTCATCTTACACTTTTATTTCTTTAAAAACAAGTGAACTCATTTTCTTTAAATTCCATGAGAAATTCTCGGGTTTTCATATACATTCTACTAAAGATATTTAAATCTTATCATATATTTATATATTGTGCTTTAAAGTTAAAATATGTCTTAAAACAGCTAGAACATACAAGTGTTTGGAGATAGAGTAACACCTAAATAAACTAGAGACCGACGGGGCTGAGCTAATGTGTCTAATTTAGCGACGTGTCCGATATAAATAGGCGCTTAAGCATCTTTCATTTTCCATGCTTAAGCGCCGTTTCATCAAACTATTTTTGCTGTACAAAGCATTATACATTTCACAATTTGAAACATTTATTTACAGCACCTATCAATATATATACAACTATGTTATTACCCATGCATGTCAACCAAAATGTTAATCTGAATGTTTTTAAATGCCTGGTTGTGGTTGGCTTCTTACATTGTATCAATTCTTTTTTGTCTTTAACTGAACACAATAGTTCTGGAAAATCTGACGCGTCTTTCACACACAAATATTCGATCACTTCCCTGATGTGCGAATGAGCTTAATTTGTTTGAAAGTTTTCTGTCGCCCCACGCTCTTGTTTATCCGTTTGAGACCGCAGTTCAGCAAACTAGAACCTCACTTCGCCAGCGAAATGTTAAACACTTGAAAAAAATTAAAACGCAAAAATACGCCCTTCAATGGGTTATTTCTTGAATAATATATTGCAGACAACACAGCTTGAATAAATTTTATAAGCCGAGTAGTGTTTGTTTTTGTTGACTTATTGACTGATCAGGCATACGCCGTGTTATCTATTTACGCAGTGAGAGCTGAGCAACTTGTGTTCTGTGCTGTGCGTGAAATGCTCCGCATTTACTTGCAAATACTACACTCTTTTCACATGGCGTTTTAAACGAGAAAACGAAATCGAAGGCGAAAATAAAGTGTCATGCACACGTTCATATCAAGTTCTACCTAAGTCCCAAGTTTCCTGGCCCTAGTGCCAGTGGAGGAGATGACACAAGAAATCTGATCACTGTCAAGAAAAACAGATACCAACGGCTGCTCGCACAAATTCAAAAAGCTCATGCAAGCCAAAGGCTTGTCAAGTGTTAACAAGAATTCTTCACATCCTCATTGAGAGTTTCATTGAAAGAATGATTCCTAGACGATTAGTACCCAAGTATTTCGTACCCAAGTCCTTTTGTTCCTAATTAGATGATTCGTACCCAAATTGGTTGGTCGATTCGTTCCCAAAAAAAAAAAAAACAGAGTACGAAACGACCAGGCGATTCGCACCCATGTTCTTGGTCGATTCGTACCCAATTGCTGACTTATTTGTTTAGAGCATATTCGAACTGAATTTTGAATACTCATATTTCTCAATATGCACAATTAAATTCACAAATAAAACTGAGCTATAAAACGGTATTTAATTGATATTCACAATTTTTATATTTTAACAATAACCTAAATTAAACAAAATCAAATTAACATAACTGACACTGATTAATTCAGTTCTTTTCTAGCAATGTTCATTGTGATAAAAGTCGGTTGAGAAAATATCGGATGTCATATTTTGATGATGTGGATTCCTAACTAAGCGAGGTACTTGCCGCATTTTGGCTTCACATAAACTTTGAGGTGTGGATTCATTTATTTTTTGTAATGTTTCTCGCGCTTTTGCGTCAAGAAAGTACGTAATTGCCCAAGGTGCTTGCCGAATTTTGGCTTCAAATAAACGAACAATAAAGTACCTTGATGATGTGGATTCAGTGGTAATCTTATTGGTAATATCCCTTATCGTAATCAAATTGAGAGATTAGGCTTCATACAGGAGGCGATTTGGCTTAATATTTCAGCCTAACCTGATTAAGAGATATATTATTAATTACGATACGATTAGGAGTTATGAAGTTCGAAAGCTGGTTCAAAATAGTAAAGTTAAGCAAGCAATCAGATAAAAAACGAAAGTCGGTGTTAATCGAAAAAGTTTTTGGGGAGGTACGAATCGACTTCAGATGGGTACGAATCGACCAACAAATTTGGGTACGAATCATCTAGCTTGGGTACGAAACGACTTGGCTACGAATCGACCAGACACCGAAGGGATGCCAGTTTCGGCATACGCCTGAACGTCAAAGGCATCCACACTGGGAGAAAAGCTTCCAATTAAAGGAGAGAGTTTCTCGCATGTATTGTCCACGACAAGCGTGCTTCAATCTCTGGATCAGCAAAATTTAATTTCAAAAACCATTTTGCCATCCTTTCGTTGGACACACCTTGGACGGAGCCATTTTTTCACCTTTAGTAGAGTTAGTCTTTTGATGATACAATCTATTTATGCTTCTGGGTCATTCGGCAGTCGAAGGGTGCGGCGAAGAAGTTGCTTCCTGTGCTCAAGACCTCCAGTTATTTCCTCATTTTGTCTCTTACAAGGAACCGCGTCATTTCAGAGCTTCAAATTCTTCATGTTCTTTCAAATGCCAGTCTTTCTTTTAAAAACTGTCTGACATGGTGCTTTTTCATAAGCCAAATTCTTCTTCTAATTTTCTAACGGATTTTCCAGCTAGCTTTGATTAGTTTAAATAAAATTATATAAATTTCATCTTATTCAGTCATTATTTCAGTTGATTATTAGCTGCCTAAAATTCAATGAGATATATTTAGAACAGAAACAGGGGTATCGGACTGATTGTTTGTCTGATCCTTAATAAGCCCTGCCTACATCGTTTCTTAAGAGGCGGTTAAAGCAGATGTATATATGTACACCCTTTGGAATATAATTCGAGAATTCTTCTGGTCAGCTGTTCTCACAACAGATTTAGATAATTTTATGAAACTCCTTACTCGTATATTTAAATTCCAAAATATTGTTTGTATTTTGCAATTTCAGCGAATGCTTCTGAAAACAATGGAATATATCAAAAACATAGACGATGACTCGCTGATGTTTGGCCAGCCTAATGCTGGAACCGTAGACCAAGAAAAGGGCCTGGCCTATGACAGTCTCGATGATATGCCCCTAGCACACAAACGTGATGGCACCTCAGGTTCGTCTTCAATCTAAATAAAGTCGCTTCGGTATTGTTATCAGTATTTTGCCTATGTTGTGATATTTAAAGAAAATAGTTGTGCATTCGTTTTCTTATGTTTTGTAACTTGTTACACTTTGTAATGCAGTATAGTACGTGGGCAAATGCGAAAGTCACATATTCTAATTGCCTTAATTAATAAGCACTCTTACAGGTTCATTACTTTAACACTTCAACCTGACACAAGTATTAAAATTGAAATGACATTTTGGAAAACCTCTAATGTTACTCTGCATGATGGTTACCAAGCATTGCAGTCATGCTGTTTTAATTACTGTCCACTGTGTCCTCTAATGAACTGAATTATGGACTTCCTGTTGCACAGTCCGGCTAGTAAACAGCGGGGCTTCATCATGCGCTACTATGCACAGCAAAGTCTTGTGGTTCACACACATTAGTTTCTACAAGTTTTGGTAATAAACTAGACCGTTTTCGCTACAGAGTAGCGAAAATTACAATTCTACCTTTTAATGGGCGTCAGTGGCAAATTTTAATGTCCATTATTACATATTTAATGTTAATGAATTTCTTAAAAATTTTAAGCTGGACCAACTACGCATCCTACATGTCTCAAATTTGGTCGTCCTAGCCTTACAAGTCTCAGAGGAGTATGCGTCACAAGGTTTTGGCTGGAAAAAGGAAACATACGGAAACACTTTACCGAATCGTACGAAAGCTAGGGTATTGGAAATCCCCAAGTGTAGTTAAGGAGCAATGTTACATAAGCCAGTGTCTTCAAATGTCTTCAAAGTTTTATATAACATTGTACCTATTCCATGAAGCTAAAAAATTCAGAAAATGACCATGTAGAAAGTACTTATACACAGTCGTAAAATTCTGTTTCTATTTACCAGCTGTAAAAGTCCTGCGCGAGTTATGGCACACAGCTAGAATTGTTATTTAAACATTGATTACAACCAGAACCAAGTCGTTTGAAGCAGCAGCTGTGAAGTAGTTACAACATTTCTTAAATACTTATCTGCAGATAGATGTTACACCAGCAGCTTTCATTTGTTCTATATAGTATGTTGGGTAGTTAAAAAGCGTCCCCTAAAAAGTACGTGTTGACTTCCTACTTCATACTGCTTAGTTATACTTGCTTTCTATAGTAGTATCGCGGTATGCTAAATTGTACTTTTTAGTACTTGACTCCGGAACATTTACATTTTCCATCATGCTGATTATACTGAAACATGCCATATTCTTAGCTTCAAATAACCTGTGGGGATCGAGCAGGTCTAATGTTTAACAAATATTGGAGGAAGTTCTCGGTACAAATCAGAATTAATTTCTAAAATATGGTGGAACAGCCCACACAAAATAATCATTCCTATTTTGGTAATGCCAAAACTGGACAATGGGAAAAGTACGGAAAGATGGGAAAAGATCTCTGTGCTGGATATTCATGTCTCATACATTGAGTGTGTAGTCCGCACTCTCCGTATTAGAACAATGCTTACTGTGTGTCAGTCGACAGAACCTATGTCCTGTACCCGGTGCTATTACACAGGCGTAGCCCCACCCCCCCCCCCCCCCCCCACACACACAAAACCTGCCAGCCCTGTTAAGATATCCATTGGCTCAACCCCAACCCTAACCTGCTGTCCACCGCTTTCTTTCCTTTTAAATGTTATATTCTTGTTTCTCTACCTGATATGCAGTTTTTTTTATTTTGTTTCTTTTTTTTTTGTACAGATTGGTCATAGCAGCCGGGACCATGGCTCCCTTTCCCATGTCATATTGTTCGTACAAAAAGGAGTAAAACTGCAGCGTACAACATTGAAAGAATTCCAACAAATACTAAATTCTGCTAAACAGTGCAGATATACAATTTGGCGTCCGCGGTGCAACAGCAGTGCCCAGTTTCAGCTTTCTTATACGTTTTCCTTTCGCTAATTCAAGTTCAGCTTTTACTTCTTAATGACCTACTAAATTTCTTAAACCTTTGTTCTTACTTCTTAATTCCTTCTTTCTATTTCTTACTTCGTAGAGGCTCATACTTCTCAAATCGTGTTCTAGTTATCTCTTCTTAGTTCTTGGCTTTTAGTTTGCCTCAAGTTTCTTAGTTCTTAATTTCCAGTTCCCAATTGTTGCTTTTTAGGTTCTACTTTCCACTTCTTTAATATAAATTCTTTCTTCTAACTCCTTGCTTCTTACTTGTCTGTTATTAATTCCTGCCGTTTAGTTTCTACTTATTAATTCTATGTTCTTAAATATTAGTTCCTGGTTCCCGTTTGCTAATTTTACTTATAAATCCTGGAGCCTTCTTAGAATTCGTCCCAAACGTAAAACTTGAAAAGTGAACTTCTTACAGAAGGTCTCTATTACTATTCTTCCAGAAAGGAATATAGGGTCATGAGAGTGGAGATGATTAAACGAGCCCATGTAATAAACTTGGCCTTCAAATAAGGGACAATTCCCAGAGAGCCATTAAAAAATAACTCAATAGATAGTGATTTATTAAAAATGATGGGTCTCCTCAGAGAAAGCCCTGCAAATCGACCAGTTCTCAACAAAGCTCAAACAATGATAATATAGGTTATAAACGTCCACCAAGTTTTATTTGAACGACAGCCTTTGAAAATTCACACTGCTATCCAAACTCTATATCACGTCATTGGTGTTAAAACATGTTTTGCAGCATAAATCATCAATAATCTATTGCAATTGTTGGGTATGAAATTGCCTATGAATAATTACATCTGTTTCAGACAGTTCAAGAGAAACAGTTTGCTAAAAAGGAAAACGTGTTGCGGAAGTATCACTTATATGCAATTACACAATCACTATTTTAACGTTCATGTTTGAAAGGGATGTCAACATTATCACATATCAAATTTACTTCAAATCATGTAGTTGTAAATTGAATAATGGTACTATACAGAGAAACCCTCAGTTGCAAATCCAGTAAGAATTTCTCAATCACTGGTGCTGTGGTAGGACAGAGATTTATGTAAATGTTTAAAATATATCATCCATTCTTTGGTTTGAAATAACGTTTCTTTAAATAGTAATTGACTAGATTGTAAAGTTTCACCAAAAGAGAATAGATCAGCATTGATGCTAACACTTTCAAGCTGCCACTTTGTTCTCAGGCCCAACAGAGATTACATCTGTACATATTTATAAAGTCATAGAGTAAAATCAGAAAATTATATTTCATTGGGAAGTGGGTTATAATGAAACGATGAACAGCTTTTCCCACATAGAGCCATTTAAGTTTCCGGACGTGCTATGCAAACTGAGCATTCAGAAAAGAAGCACCCATATAGAAGTGTTTGTCAGACGCGGCCTGGCACTATGTATAGGCGTAGTGACATAATAAAGTTGCTGACTAAGCCCCAGTGGAAGCATTAGAACTAACAGCCGCGTTATCAGAATTATATAGACCACGTGGGTGGTCTCAGTTTTGACTGACTTCAAAGCCTTCTAAGCCTTCATGCGCCTGAATCCTTGCAACGTACCAAATGTCATGCTGTTCCAGAAACATGAAAATAGCGTGACATTTAAATGAATTAGTGTTAGTATTTTATAACTATCAGGTACGTCAGTCCTGAGTGAATGTTCTGGAGTCATACCAGATCTTATTTTCAGCTGATTTTGATCCCATAGATTTTTTCCAAAAAATATCGAAATTTTTAAACACACTCAAACCTTTAACACTTAGTCTCAAAACCACATTTCTTCAAAATTAAATTCTCTGTTCGCATTGCTATCCAGTGAACATTTTCAAAATAAATTAATTTACAAAATAATGTTATCTTAATTAAAGCGAACATATTTTAAAAACACAAGTTTCGTTGACCGGAATAATATTCAATTGAGTTGAATTTAACCTAAGAGTAAAATATTAAGCCCTTATCTCTTATCAAGTTTTGCTTAAATCTATTAACTTTTCAGCAATCTATGTTGTATACATCTTCATTTCAAGCCATGGAATAAATTTATTTGTTATGATAAAATTTAGGTTCTCATACGATACTCTGGCATTTTAAATTTTATATTTTTTTATTTAAAAGTGCGTTAAAAATTGATATTACTTGTCATATACAGCTAATAATATTGCGATATATTAATCCAGCAGTTATTGCTGTAATATTTATCCCTTCAAATGTGTGAGTACGGTTATTGCTGCAACATTTATCCCTTTAAGTGTGTAAGTACGTGTACGTGTTTGAGCAAGAAAGTAAAATGCTTTTTATTTTTGAATTAATTTGAACTTTCTCTTTCTAGGGTAGCCTTTTATTTTTATGACAGGAAGCTTCAATACAAGAAAACAGCAACAGTTTCTAGACCTATTCAGCCATGGATACTAATGTATTCATATCACAATGTTGTACATGTATTGCATTGATTTTTTAACTGAATTGTTTATTATGGTACAGTTATGGCCCGTTCGCTGGAAGCATACAAGAGAATTTTATCGAGATGTATCCACAACACGTTATTTGTCAGTTCATGTGTCTTAACTACAACATAAAAATGCATCGGCTCCTATTATTAAGCAACGAAAAGTAATATAAGCGAGTACCACAATCTTAAAATAATAGAGAAATGTTACCGTTTTTGCCTTTAAGATATTTTCCTTTATAACATGAAACATGCGCGAAATAAAATATCCAAGAAATTACCGGTAAAAGGAATGTGGTATTTAGATCATTTCTTGATGTAATAACAGTATATTACTAAAATGATTAGGTTGTTTTCTGGTTGAGAAATATTTTTGCAATATTGTCTAACTTTAAGTTGTTTTACATTCTTACTAAGTGGCAAACTATCTGATTTTTTAATAATATTGAATGAACAGTTTGATAGTCAGGATCTGCATTTCTGCGCAGACTGTACAGCTTTATGTTTTATTCCAGAAGTATGCGAAAAACCACAAAGTTAAGAAATTCAGGACTTAACGGTGTTGAGCTAAGGGATTGGGAAGGGGATGTAGTTGAGAGATGCGTTTCATAAAGTTAGTAGAGCAAGGCTAAAATCTTTTTTCTACAAAGCTTTAAAACTCGCCAAAACATACTCCATTCAAAACTGGCTGACATATGATGATGATATCATTATCATCTCTATCTTCACAATAACAGCCATCACAAGAGACAAGACAATACAAAACAGGAGTGGTGGAATGTTGGTAAAACTAATACATAAAACAAAACAGAAAACTTTTCAATTATTGCTCGATAATTCATATTCGAATATCTTTTGTAAAAGTGAATTTTTAATAAATATAAAATATTGCTAAATACAAGCTATCTGTTACTGTAAATCATGTATATGCATGGTGTTGTGTGAACCATGCACTTCATCCTGACTGTGACGTGAAAGACATCAGCTAAGTAATTGCATTATTGAAAATTGTAACCTTCTGCCTGGACAACAGAGTACCGGAATTTACATTTGCAAACTTAGTTCGTTAGTTTTCTTAATCTAACCGTCTTTAAATTATATGTAGGCCTACAACACCATTGTGATTTCATCCAACAAACCCAGAAAAACAAGAACAGTTTGTGAGTTATGTATCTTTAAAATATGTCAATAAGATTTAGTTGTAGCAACAAGGCTTAACAGTTTTTTTATCAATTATACGTAGTAAAAATACCTGATGGGGTAAACAAATAACTCTAAAATGAAGATATTCCGCCATAAGTTTATCACAAGAACGAAGGTTGCTTGGGTTAATTTAATTGCATTTGAAGGCTTCACAAACAAAGCTATATGAGACCCCAGGAGAATCATTCTATGTCCCTCTCCTTAAATAGAATCCTGGAACGATCACAAGTTCATATTTGTAGGCGATATGGTTTGTACCGAACGTATACGTCTGCAGTCATAAAAAAGTCTATTAATGCTGAATTATTAATCTTGAGGGACAGTATTGGTTGATTAAAAACAATATTGTTTTTTGTCATGCTAAACCGATTTTTCAAATTCAGACATAAAGCGCAAAGAGGAGTTTCTCGTGTCATGGCATTCGATACATTGAATCGGTAGGCTTACACTAGTCCTTAAACAATAATTTTTCACTCATCGTATTGTCATTGTTTCATAAAATTTCAAACAATAGTAGTGATAGTGGGTTTGTTTTGGGTACCCCCTCCCAACAGTATCCAGAACATACAGTCTGTCTTTTACAGTGTCTAGAACATACATGTATGTTCTAAAACATCGTAGAGTTTCGTTCCAAAAGAGCATTTCCGATTTTGTGCTTCTCCCCAATAATGTTTTATATCCCCTCACACCTCTTATTATTGCCAACCCACCTCAAACCTGTTATTATCGCCCATCCCTCCCCTCAAACCTGTTATTTTCGCCAACCTCACGTGATCAATGATGCCATCAATGACGTTATAGATGGGTACATAAGGTAGACATGTCAACTTCAACAGCGCATTACTTCAAGACTACCGGTCCGGTTTCAATCATTTTCTTTCAGGAAAGTATTCAGTAAGAATTTATTTCTATTTTACTGATGCCGTATATAGTGATGAAAATTAAAAAAAATTTCAAACGAGCTTAACTTTATGACGTCATTTACTCAAAATTGCATACGAGCATAACTTTAAAAGTATTGAACCGACACATTTCTCTCTGTATATACATAGAAATGTACCTCCAGCAATACGGGAACCATTTTTGCTAAAATACCAGTATTAGGCAGACCAAAAATTTAGGGAGACAAACCGTAGGTCTCCTTAATTCTTGGCGTGCTTAAGCATTACGAAACTATACAGCAAACAAAAAACGAATGATTCTATAGCATAGTGAATATAACATATTTTGTTTAAAATTAAATTTGTGTTTTCCCTTGATAACAAGCTTTTAATTTAATCCTAATCTTTATGCCGTGTATAAATGCAAGTGCCTAAAAATCAGCTTTAAGGAGATCTGTTTTTTATTTGCTATATATTATGTATTAAAAAAATTATAGTAGCTAGCATTTTTTCCTCAACTGTTCAAGATGGTTACACATGGTTTAGCGCCGCCAACAGGCCTTTTTACTAAAAAAAGATACATTATACAATATACAAATGCTTTGCTTAAGGCATGGCCCTACTGTGACTGGTTTCAGATATATATATATATATATATATATATATATATATATATATATATATATATATATATATATATATATATATATGTGTGTGTGTGTGTGTGTCTGTGTGTGTGTGTGTGTGTACAACTTCACTAAATTACATTTAACGAAAAAAATAAACAAGCTGCATTAAACTTTTTTCAAAAAATTTAACCACATTAAATTCAATGCGATAAATTTAACCTTAAAAATATAAATAGAAAAAGTAACGATATTACATTTTACAAAAATTGGTAAACTTTCTAAAACAAACTTAATATAAATTGGAAAACTTACCTAAATTTCATTTAACGAAAAAAATTTAAACAAGTGACATTTTCAAATAAGCTTAACTACATTACAGTCAATTAAATAAAATAAACTTTAATAACATCACTTTATTACGTTTAACAAAAAATGTTAAACTTTTTCAGAGTGTCAGAATAATGTGCCTGATAATGAAGTACCGGAATTCTGTGTCTGATAACCAAATATCAGAATTCTGAGTCTGATAACCAAGTGGCAGAATGCTATGTCTGATAACTTCTGGTCATGTACGTGTTTACTTATTATATTTCTACGCGCCTCTTTACTCCGTATATTAACACAAGTTACTGACCATGCACCTCTTTACTTCTTATATTTACACACAGTTACTTGTCATGTATGTCTTTACTTCTTATATTTGCACGCAGTTGTACCACGTATGAAACATGCTCAATAAAAGTTTATTCAAGAAAAAGCTAGCCATTACAACAGGCAACATCATTCACGCTGGTAGAGATGAGAGAAATATACGTGGGGATTCAAAATATGTTGGCTTAAATGATAGAACTATGTATGGGGATTCACAATATGTTGATACAAATGATAAAAATATAAGTGGGGATTCCAAATACGTTGGTATAAATGATGGAAATATACCTGGGGATTCAAAATACATTGGCATAAATGATATAAATATGCGTGGGGGTTTCCAATGCGTTGATACAAATGACAGGCGTGGGGATTCAAAATACATTGGTATTAATGAAAGAAACAAGTGGGGATTCAAAATACGATGGTATTAATGACAGAAATACAGAAGAGGTTCAAAATACCTTGGGATAAATGATAGAAATATACGTGGGGGTTCGAATACGTTAGCATAAATGAAAGAAATATATGTGATGATTCAAAATACCTTAATATAAATGATAGATATATAGTAGATATTCCAAATGTCTTGGCATAAAGGGTAGAAATTTATGAAAGAATTCAAAATACGTTCGTATATATATGATAGAAATATTCGTGGGGATTCAAACTCCGATGCTATAAATGATAGATATAAAAGTGGGAATTCCAAAAAATGTGGGTATAAATGATAGAAATATATATGAGGATTCAAAACACTTTGGATTCAGTGATAAATAATTACGTGGGGGTTTCGACTACATTGATACAAATGACAGGATATACGTGGGGATTCAAAATATGTTGGTATTAATGACAGAAATATACGAGGGGATTCAAATTACCTTCCACATACGTGGTACAACTGCATGCAAATATAAGAAGTAAAGACATACATTGACAAGTAATTGTTTGTAAATATAAGAAGTAAAGAGGTGCATGGCCAGTAACTTGTGTTAATATACGGAGTAAAGAGGCGCGTAGAAATATAATAAGTAAACACGTACATGACCAGAAGTTATCAGACATAGCATTCTGCCACTTGGTTAAAAGACGCAGAATTCTGATATTTGGTTATCAGACACAGAATTCCGGTACTTCGTTATCAGGCACATCATTCTGATACTTTGAAAAAGTTTAATATTTTTGTTAAACGTAATAAAGTGATGTTTTTAAAGTTTAATTGATTTAATTGAATGTAACGTGGTTAATGTTGTGTGAAAAAAGTTAAATGTAATACAGTTATGTTTTCTATTTATTTTTTTAAAGTTTAATTTATCTCATTGAAGGTAATGTAGTTAAGTTTTTTAAAATAAAGGTTTAATGCAACTTGTTTTTTTTTTTTTTTTGTTAAATGTAATTTAGTTAAGTTATATAGCCATGAATGACGTCATCGCTAAAATTTTAAGTCTTACTGATTGCTTTTCTGAAAAAAATGGTTGATATCGGTCCAATAGTTTTAAAGTTATGCTCGTTTGTAATTTTTAGTCAATGGCATAATCAATAACGTCATCAATGACGTCATCAATAAAAAAGAGATGAAATTTTGCTAAATACTTAGTTGAAAAATGGTTAAAATTGACCCAATAGTTTTTAAAGTTATGCTCGTTTGAAATGTTTAGTCAATTACATCACCACATGCGTCATCAATAAACAATAAATAAATTCTTAGTAAATGCTTTGCAGAAAAATCGGCCCACTAGTCTTGAAGTAATGCGCTGTTGCAGTTGTCATGTCTGCCTTATATACTGATCTGTCATTGATTACGTCATTGATCACGTGGGGTGGGCGATAAAAACAGGTTTGACGAGTAAGCATAAAACGGAAATGCTCTTTTATACCGAAACGCCATAACGAACCTTTTGACGAAACTATGACGTCATCTATGAGCGAGCACACTTTGTCACAACGACATACACGGGTGCATTCTGACTCAGATTTTTTTATCATTTATGTCAACGGTGTCCAGAACATACACGTATGCTCTGGACACTGTACAACACAGACTGTGTTTTCTGGACACTGGTGGGGGTGGGGGGGGGGAGGGTTGGACGATAATGACGATCATGATGTTACTTCTGCTGGATGATAATGGGAGTTGTTTTCTATCAGTTATACCAACAGTATCCAGAACATACATGTATGTTCTAGACACTGTACAAAACAGACTGTATGTTCTGGACACTGGAGGGGGGAAGGTGGGTGTCCAAAACTGACCCCCTATGCCTACTAAAAATGCTTCAAGAAACCTTTTTAATTATAAATTTGGAATAGTACTAGCGTTTAATTCACTTGTCACTTATATTTACCTGTATTTAGCCGTCCTCACATCCAACTGAATCGGCAGCTTCATGCATTTGAGTTTTTTTGTTGCGTTTGGGTTTAGTATTCTAACGTCCACTAAGCAACCATTTGTGCTATAAATGCTTAACATACCCGAATTTATCATCTTATTACCTGTGCGCGTTTGTCGCTCTGCGCATCTTGATCTTTAAAATACTTCTGCCGTTTTTCAGAAATAATGGGTAAAAATATTATGCATATTCAATTTATAGTAAAAATTTAACCAGTCTTTTATTCAATCATAAACAAATCCATTTTAAGGTGGCTCTCCCGTCCTGGTTTTATTCTTTAATACTTTTTCCGTTCTGACCATATTCTTTTATACTTTTGAATGTTACAGATAGAATTTATAGACAGTTAAATGCTCAGAAACATTGATAAATAGATGAACTCAATGAGTTGTCTTAACTTTTAACGAAATTAACAATGGATAGCGTTTTCCTGCTATATTTTCTACCTTGACTTAGTTTTTTTTAGAGAATTAAACAGTATATTGAAAAAAAAATTCATTTGCAAGGGTAAACAGAGCTCCAAAGAAAAATTACTAATAATTACCAGGATACCTTAACTTAACAGGGCATGTTAACTGCAATGATAATTTGAGATTTTGGGTCAACATGTCTCAGAAAATCAATGTGCCTTTTGTTTTTGTTCCATAAATCACGGAATCACATGGGAAATCGGAAGTACTCCCTGATCAGCAATTTCAAATGATGACCAGAAAGATTCAGTAACCACCCTCAAGTATTGATTAAGCATCGAGTTGAAGAACATTTAATTTAATTTAAAAGTGTGAAGATAATACATACAAGTAGAAGGCACGTAGCATTTATGTTTTAATGTGAAGAAATTGGGTGTAAAATATTCTTAATTTAGGTATCGACAAAAACTAAAGGGACAATGTGCAGCGTCTTAAAATGCTCGACTCACGTTTATATTTCTGTGTAATTTGCTGACAGCAAAACCATCCAAGCTCATATTACTCTCACATGCGACAATGGCTGGCATGAAAAATGAAAGAATTCATTAGATTAAACGTGATTCATCTAAGTATGGAAACGTTATTAATAAACTGAAAAACAACAAAAATATAGAAATTGCGCCTTAGAAAAAAATCATATAATTTTCGACAAAATTTCGGAGGGTCATTCTTTTGTCATTAAGGCACTAACTATATGAGGATAAAGTTGTAAACATATACAATAGACCTTCGATAAGACGTGATAACTCGGTTTTGACAGTTTTTTTTCAGGCCCGATGCAATTTTTGCCACTGTAAATCTTACCCTAACAGCTATTTGATAGTTTAACATATTGTTGATTTGGTTCCAGACCGGAAATTTTTTCGGCCCGACGTGTGCCTTGTTTCACGGACTGGTGTATATGAGCGTGCAGTTTATACGACGAATAGGCAAAATAAACAGTACTACCCATTCATAGAATCATCACTGTTGCTGCATGCTTCTGTTGTCTTCTCGGTAAAAATACGGTGAAATACGTCCCACATAAATACCAGGCCAATATAGAAATACAGGGGACATGTTTTCGCTGTTAGAACAGAAGAAATGTCACTATACGCCCGCTGTATATCATTAACTGAATTACTTTATAACTGTATGAGATCTAAAAAAATGGACCACTTCTCTCAAAACAGGATGCTTTCTTGGAAACTTAATTACCGCTTTATCACATGGTCTCTCACGTGCGGATCAAAACAGTGAATTTGATGGACGATAGAAATGGAGGAATGGGGATGGGTCTGAGGAATTTGAATTCATATCTTTATAACAAACAATAATACAAACATTGAGCACCTGGGCAGGGGTGGGGGAGGTGGAGTCGGGCCCAGACAACGAAACAAGTGCATTGGCATATTTCTTAGTCAGAAAATATACAAGGAAAAATAATTTCATTTAAATTTAGGAATTTGCCTACTCATGCCATCAACATCGATTTCAACTTGAGAATTTCTAAATATTTTAGAAAAGGAGCGTCCATTCTAGGATGACTCGAATCCAAAGTTGGTCTTTAAACCTTTTAAATTTCAATTTTAAAATGTTACGTAGATCCATATTCACTCTATTTCTGAAATTCCACTTGAATTATGTTATAACGTCGGTGTAGAAACCACCCTCCTAAAAAAGGAAAACTTTTGGGCAAAAGAGTTATTTATTGAAATGTTCTCCAAAAGGATGAGACATGCCCTTGAAAAGGGTCACACGAAAACAACAGAGGCATACAGCGAGTTGGCCCTTGCATGTCTATTCGTCCTTCGTGTTGGGCTGTCGAGGACGCTACAACACTCTAGACATGCAGTAGCCACAACTTGTTACGCCTGTTTGTTTAAACATCTGTTTGCAACAAACCTTTTGATTCATTGCGTCACCTCAGTGCATAAAATCTCAGTTCAATTCGACAAAAGCGTCTCAACAATAATCAAAGCTTTAATTTAAACAGAAGGCAGCCTGCACGTATTGGCCACAAAACACTACATTTTCGACCTTACATGTTTTCGACTATTATGATTATTTTAACACATCAGTCAGTTAAGTGATATCTTATCAATAAAATTCACAGCAAGAAGTTAAATACGAATCCACTACATTTTGTCGAAAGACAGTTTGTAGAAGACACTTTGTCTAGAGACGGTTTGTAGAAGACACTTTGTCGAAAGTGAACTTCACAATTAATAAGTGAAATCTATAATTTCTTAACAGCTAATTTTTTTAAGATGGGGAGGGAAGGGGGTATTCATTTTTTTGCAGTTAGATAGATGGAGGAGTTAGCGCTTAATACCATCACAACCGAATCCCGGACAAAACGGCGACAGCCAAAACGGCGACGGCCAAAACGGAGAAGACCAAAACGGCGACGGCCGAAACGGCGATGGCCAAAACGGCGACAAGTGCAACCCCGGACAAAACGGCGACGAAGATTAATAATTTAATGTTGAAAATCAAAATAAAAAGAATAGTGTTGCCAGATAAATCAATTCATTTCTGCTTGAAGATAAGTATAATTTGAACCAATATTTAAATTTTAAGGGCAAAATAAAATGGATAATTTGACACTTATTTTCTCATATATTCCTAATTGCAATTATAAGACAATCCTTCGTGTGTGTGTGTGGGGGGGGGGGGGGGGGGTAAATAAGTACATTTTGAAAGAAAATGCATTTAGCGACTGTGCCCACTAATCCGTTATTGCACGTAAATTCACATCAATAAAAGGCAAAATAAAAATGCCACTAAAAGGACTTTGGATTATCAGCAATGAAAGAACGATGTTTTAATCGCCTTAACGAACTAATCTGTATCGGTTATGTGAAATGCTGTTATTATATATGAATCCACACCAATGAAAGATAAGATTAAATTTTATTTTCCCTGAGAAAATAATTTTCAGTTTTACCTGAGAAAACGTAGGTGAGTTAATCATTCCTTGAGCAGATTACTGTGACAGTGACTGGTGACAGGAAAGAGGTGGTTAGGGAGGGCAGGAAGGGCACGTTGGGAGAAATGCTGCACTGTGTTCAAATTTATTTATCTCTTATAGTTAAATAAACTGTGTTGGTAACGTTGTTACTTTTTGTCTTTTTTAAATAAGCATTTTAAAGCATAAACTTTAAAAAAACACCTTCGCCGTTTTGTCCGGGGTTGAACTTGTCGCTGTTTTGGCCATCGCCGTTTTGGCCGTCGCCGTTTTGGTCTTCTCCGTTATGGCCGTCGCCGTTTTGGCCGTCGCCGTTATGTCCGGATACCATCACAACCCAGAGTGATTCTTACAACTGTACTCGAATTTGCATTCATAATTGCAATAAATTTTTTAAACGATGCCACCACAGACCAGGGCAATTCTTACAAGTGTGATAAAATTGCAGTTGCTAATTGTAATACACAATTAAAAGAAATTAGGCTTGATACCATCACTGACAAGAATAATTCTTACATCCATGTTTGGAACTGCAATTGCTGATTGCAAGAGCGTATAGAAACTGCATAGTCCGGAGTGGGACGATGGGATTTGTATAGGATCCAGTCCGCTCTGGTGTCCGGAGTTAGTCAGTATGAAAATCAAGAAAAATGCTTCTTGTCATGATTCAAATTTAACAATTGAGATAATTACATCAGCCATCAAACACCAGTATCAAACATTGCGTGAGTGCAAATCAATAAAGTGGGTTTTTGTAGATTTTGCAGGAAAACAAAAATACCCCTCCTTTTCTTCATAAAAAACATTTCTTTTCTAAATTTATTAAATTTCAAAATGTTAAGTAGTCTTTTTCATTTATTGAATTAACTTGTATGCCTATTCTGGACACTCGAACAAGCGCCACTATTTATTTCCTTTGGACAGTTTCTTTTTTAGTCTTGATTTCGTAATACTGAAATCTCAGAAAATGGTCAACTCGAGTTCAATAATGTACCACTGTGCATAGAATCCCTCGCTAATGTACCACTACGCACAGAATCCATTGCTAATGTACCACTGTGCATAGAATCCCTCGCTAATGTACCACTACGCACAGAATCCATCGCTAATGTACCACTGTGCATAGAATCCCTCGCTAATGTACCACTACGCACAGAATCCATTGCTAATGTACCACTGTGCACAGAATCCATCGCTAATGTACCACTGTACACAGAATCCATCGCTAAAACCGAGACATCTATACACTATCTGTAACAAACATGTACACCTGGATGCACGAAAAATTTCAGCAAGTAAAACAATTCCAAAAACACAAATCTCATCAAAAGGTTCCAAAATACTACAGTGAAGAGACTACAGTGTAGTTCACAGCTTCTCTTTCTGACCTCCGTTAGTTTGAGTGTATCTCTTCTTCCGTGCATTCCAAACACGCGTGTGCCCCAATCTCTATCTCATTATCTACCATATATCTTCAGCTGGCCAATAAATACAGGTCGCACAAATCTGTACCCCACGTGTATTTCTTGACGTGCTCTGAATCTTGTTAATAAGATATCACTTAATTGATTGATATGTTAATATAATAAGAGACAGACCTACTAACTAGCAAAAGCTAAAAAAAAAACCCTTGTTTTTACGTCCTCAAAGCATATTGTTTTCTGGAGATTTCGTATGTTTGCCATTTTATTTGTGATGTGTGACAAATCACCAGCAGTGGCAACCCGTGCCCTGTTTGCAGCTAAGTTATTGTAATATGGACGACCTCACTTCTGGGTATTGTGGTGGGTTCTACGACATTTGGCCGACGGTATATGGTCCCAAGAACTAGAATGTTAGAAAATGGTATCTTGTACTGGTGATGGCTGCGAAACGTTAATGGGATATTTTATACCAAAGTTAGCGATGAATAATTGCGCCTTTTGTCCTGATAGACCGAGAAATGCTCATTTCCTGTCAAGACGATGCCAAAAAAAAAAAAAAAGAACAAACAAACAAGCAAATGAAAAAAAAAACGAAAACAAGCAGGTACATGCCCAGGATATTGAACAAAGAACCGAGGCAACTGTTCGACACTTTCAGATACTTTCAAGGCAAGTAGAGTTATTGGAAGAAATCGGCTCCGATATCGTTTCCTTCGGATTTTCGGACCAAATATCGTCGGACCAAATGTGGGGAAACCACCATCAATATAATTATCAGCCTTGTAGCTTTCAATGACATTCTCTGAGCTTTTAATATAGTCTAGCATGCATATGTGTTGACTGTTATGCCGCAATATAAATCTTAACATGATTGCTTAATCTTAATAACGTTTTCTTTTTTCACTTCCAAAGTTGAAAGGGCAAGACGAGGACGTAGTTTGTGTATATGGAAACTGTGTCCGCAGTACTAGCTTTGCTGAAAGCGCTGTGCCTGTTGTCGCTATGGTCTGTTACGTTTCTTCTTTCTTGGCTGTTTCTTTCGGCTCTGTTGTACATAAACATGCTGGTAATGCTTTCATACGCTGTGAGAATTAACGGCGCATTTAACTGAGCGCTGAAGAAGTGTATATATTTCTATTGTGCTACCCTTGTAATGTATAAGTATTGTTGGTTTTTGTGTCTGTCTTTGGTCTTTTTGTTCACATTATTTGAATTTAAAAAAACACAGAAACATGGATTTGATCTACTCATTGGTTATCCAAACAGCCGTTTGAGCGGGGGAGATGTGTGGGTAACTTTATGAATGAAGCAAATGGCTTCTATTCAAGTGAAGTCGATGCATTGTGCACCATTAAAACTTATACAAAAAGCATTGCAGAGAGATTAAATGAAAAAAAAGAACATGTTCTGACTGCTTTGGTTGTAACTTGGTATGAACCAAGTTATCTTTATCTGGGAGAGGAAGGGAGGGCGGGTGTAGGGTTACATTGCAATTTGCTCCAATTCAAAGAAAATCCGCAAAAACTCGGCATCGCAAAAATGTGTAAGAACCAGCCTCCTCTTGAAGCACTACCAAAAGCTACACAAATGTAGCACCTCCCACGCAATGTGGGACATGTATCCAAAACATCGAAAAATGTTTATTGTTTACGAGCGAGCACCCAAAACATCTGTTTAGGTGTTCAATGTTAACATACGTGAGTAATCGAAAGTGTGACGACATCGTTTGTTACTGTACAATGAACTTTCGCTGATAATTTATTTCCTTTTTCTTGTGTTTTAGGAGCACAGATTTGCATTTGGAAAGTCTGTCCACCCAGTCCCTGGAGACGGTCTAAATCGGACAATAACTGAGAAACGAGGCAGTAGAATAAAAAACGAAAATGAAAAGGCGTTTTCTGTGAAAATAATCATCACCTCTTGCTCATGCTAGTAGAGCTGGAGAATAGTAATTGTTTGCTGTGGTCGGGTTCTGTTTATATTAATAGCTTATTCCCAATGCGTAAGCTACTGAGAATCAGAAGACCTTAACTAATCCTCCTCCAACTACCATAAAGGCCTGAAATGACAGTAACGCCATTTATACTCTTGTGCTAAAATGATTGTTTTCTGTAAAGCAGACCCACAAACATCTCAAGCTAAGAACTGCACTTGCTGGTAATATATAGTCATAGTTAAAAGATTTTTGAAAGCTAAATAATATTTAAATAAATTATATTATTTTTAGCATTATAAAATGTCTTGTCTGAACTTTTAATAATTAATTTGATTGTTTAACTAATGTAATAAAAAACTGTACAATGTAGAAAGTATGTTCTATTATTTTGTTAGAAATAAATTAAAGTCAGTTTGCCCAATAATTTTATTAATGTGATATACTATTAGAGTATTTGCAACAGTTATATTACACACAAAATAATTATTGGATTTTTTGGCACACAATAATCTACTCGTTTAAGGTCAGTCTACTGATTTAAACTGCGCCACCCATCTCCAAGACACTTTAGACGAAATAGCCCAACTCGAAGACAAATCAATGCGTATATACCACCGAATAGAGACTTACTAAATGGAGAACCAATTTATCTCATAGAGAGCTGTGAAAATACTGTGGCTATGTTTCAGTCATTGTTGTGTGGTTCTCTCCAATCCAAGGGTGCACTTTTTTACATATTTCAAACTGAGACATAAATGAAGAAATGAATAGAAAGATTTAAAAGGAAATTTTAACTATTTTGATAAAAGTTTGTTTGATTGAAAACAGGACGCTAGGAGTATTACTGATTGTTTTTAAATGCCGATAGTTTTAGATGCCAATTGGCGGTTTTAGGCCGATGTTCAACGAGGGTGGTGATTGATTTTAAATGCCAATAGTTTTAGATGCCAATTGGCGGTTTTAGCCCGATGTTCAACGAGACTGGTGCATTTGTCAGTGGTGCTGCCACCAGAAGCTTTGATTCTGTGACCAAAAGTGGCGCTAACTTTAAAAAAACTAATGAAACTTAAAAAACTTTTTAAAAATTTACTGCAACCGGCCATTACAGTAGTTACATGGGTTATGATTTACTGTGAGCTGTACTGAGAAATAACCCAATTAAAGATATATATCTATAGAGCCCATATTATCGTTATCCACATACACGAATGTACCTGTAAACATACACTAAAATATATTCCCAAAAAATACACGCTATGCTTTTTATGTCGCTTGACTTAGTGCGTCGGATAGTTATAGCAAAGATTAAAAAGTAATAAATTACAATTCACACTTCAGTATGCATATTTCAAATGATTCGCTTAAAAAGTTGTTTTAATTCTAAGAGATATAGAATAATCAAAAATATAAAACATCACAAACTCTAAATAAAGTTTAAAGTTAATTAAACAGAAATTAGAAAAAAACTAAGGATAGTCTTCTTTGGCATGCTTTTTAACTGTAATTCAAGGCGACGAGGCATTGTAAGCCCACAAACCAAGCACTAATGCTCTTAAGTTACGTGCTTCATGATTCTGTCTTTCTGATTATTTTACAGTCAGAAAAAGTCAGTAGTCAGACAACTGCTCAGAGAATGCAACGCGTATTGATTTGTAACTGTAGTTACATTGTGCCCAACACTCATGTCAAAAAAGTGTCTTTGGAATGTACACAATTCCTGTTTAATTAATTGCAGATCAGGTTCCTAGTAACGATCCCTGAAATGTCGATCCTGCTAGAATTGTTATTGCTCTTCTAGATTTATTATACACGTGCACCGATACATATTCTTCTTCCTGGAAAATTAAAAAACAACATTGCAATTAACGTCATGTTGTAAAAAAAGCTGTAATA
The DNA here is from genome assembly GCA_949752745.1 of Protula sp. h YS-2021. Taxonomy (NCBI): domain Eukaryota; kingdom Metazoa; phylum Annelida; class Polychaeta; order Sabellida; family Serpulidae; genus Protula; species Protula sp. h YS-2021. The sequence goes on along the minus strand of OX457026.1, from coordinate 50,811,915 downwards.
ACAGAAAACATCAGTGAAAGAAACATGACAACAATCCGTAATTTTGTGTGATAGTTCGGCTCAGTGTGTCCGCCTGTCAGTTCGTTTATGGCATGGACAATCCCACGTGCATATTTTTGCGTCTAGTCCGAGACCGAACACAAAATTAAAACACAAAACTGCCGTTTGTGTCCAGAAAATTTTTTCGACGCATCTGTTAAAACCAACTGAATTATTTTATGTTTTATCTAACTACAAAATACAACTACGTATTTGTCATTTATTGACAAAACTGTAATGCCGTCTCGGGTATTAACATTACATAATAATATACTAGACACACCACATAGCAGGCGGTATCACGCCACTACAGTCTCAGATGACAACTTGACAATACGAATAAAACACAATTACAACCAAACCAAAAACTAGGGAGGCGGTTGGGGATGTGGAAGAAAACAAAAATTATTAGAATTAGAGGTGCTAAAACACGTCTGGTCAGGTAAATAAATGAAAAAAAGGTGACACAAAGTGCAATTTATAATTAGAAAGTCACAATGACGAAACGGCTTATGACTTTGGTCAACCTCACCGTGTTATTTACTTTACAACTTTGTAGATATACAGCATGGGAAAACACTTAAGTTATTAAATAGACTGCCACCCCGGCATCAGACGCCACAAAAATGTTTTAAGCCTGCAGTCTGAAAATTTTATGGTTGTGTCCAGTCCAAGACCACCGGAAGCAAAATTAAAACGTAAAACTGCTGTTTTCTCGAAAAACTGCTCGACGCATTTATTACAACCAACTGAATATTTTATGTTTTATCTAACTACAAAATGTAACTACGTATTAATTAATTGATTAAACTGTAATGCCGTCTCGGGCGTTAACATTACATGATAATATACAATATTTTGGTAAAAACACGCCATATCGGGAGCGTATCACGCCACAAACTGGTGACAGCTACCGCCACCAAACCAACAACCATTCAACATACTCAAAGCAAACAATCACTGAAGTGACGAAACAGGAAGGTCACTCCTATAACACACCCATTTCACCTGTGATGCTACACAAACCGATAACAGCTAAAGGCACCAAAGTAATTATACCCAAAACACACTTGGGAACACCAGAAGACATGCAAATTTTAGACGAACGGAGAGGATGTTCCAGCAACACACCCATATCTCCTACGGCGTTTTCAGGCTGGTAACGGCTAAGTGCACCCTATTAAACTTGTGAGTCGAACTTAAAACAGTGAAACATCCCTTTTACAAAAGTTACCGCTTTAACATACTTAGGCCAGAACTCATGTTTACGGCTTGTACGCGCACATATTTCTGAAAGGCAATGGTAGACTGCCACCTACCCATCGCTTTGACTTGGTCGAAACTGAGCCCTATTGCTGTCGCATTTGTGGCAGCACCAATTCGAAAACTGTGCGTATTGTAAGGCAGATGGGATAGATTCGTAACCACAAGGTATTGTTCTAAACCCTTTGAAAGAGATTGCGAGGAACTGGCTTTGCTTTGGACAGAAAAAGCGGGCCAAGAGTGACCCCTCTTAGATTGAGGTGGGCTTTTAAACTGAAACTACTGGCAACTGGGAGGATTCGTGAACAACTAGTCTAAATGGGTAACCGGTTTTCTTGTGTTTAAATGAATAAAGTATAGTTTTCACTGACCTCTTGCAAACAGTGATGTTGAAGAGATAGAGGAGACGTGGATTATTGTTTTTACAGCAACTTGTTATCTCACCGATTCTTAGAAATGCTGCGAAAGCAAGTGTGAACATTACTTTGATAAGGTGCTGAAAATATGGGTCTAAAAACAAATTAGATACTTCTGCTAGCATATTCTGGAGAATTGGCAACGTAATCAGTAAGCGGACGTCATGGGTTGGTGACCTTTTCATACCTTTTAGCGGAATGGTTGCTGACACCTTTGTCAGACTTGGTTGAATTGATTTTGCCTTCTGAATTGGAGGCGAGACAGGGCATCTGATACTTTGTTTTGTAATCCCTGGATATGCTTCAATTATCAAGCACATAATTATCAGGTGACATGAACATAAATATACTGGGCAATTCAAGCGAATGTAAGAAGTATCTCGAGCTTCTGGATAGTTTCAACATGATACAACATTATCTGAACCTACTCATCTCAAAGGTGGATTACTAGATCATATAGTTTCAAAGTCAAACTGCACATTGCAGATATCGGATATATGTATTGGTGATCTTATTTCAGACCATCATCTCGTTACTTGTAAGTTATCATTTAATATACCTAAAGCAGAAGCAAGAACAGTGACTTTTCGAAAAATATCGGATATAGACATAGAGGCGTTTTGTGCAGATATCAGGTGCACTGAAATGTTCCAAAATCATTGCTTAATGGATTTGGATACCCTGGTGGATAGCTATAATTCGGAGCTTGGCAAGCTGCTCGATGAGCATGCTTCGCAAATTACACGACGCTTAAAGAATCGACGCCGCGAACCTTGGTTCGATGACAAGGCAAGAGCAGCACTTCGTGTTTCAAGGTCACATGAAAGAAAATGCAGGAAAGCCAAGGAGAATCCTATTTTAGAGCAGAATTTTAGAGATGCACAAAATAACTACTCAAGTCAGTTAAATGCGTCAAAACAATCGCACGTTCTTGGAATATTAGATAGTCATTTTAATGACCAGGGAAAGTTATTTCGCGAAATTGATAGAGTCATGCACCGTAGCGTGAAACAATCCTTGCCAGATCACAGCAACGACAAGGCTCTCGCGGACGAATTCTGTCACTTTTTCACGGATAAAATTCAAAAGATCAGAGGCAATTTTGGGCATATTTCGGAGGAGACTTTTGCGTTTGATTCAAAGACTCCATGTGATTTTCCGTCTTTGCAATCTTTTGCAGCGCTGTCACAAGATGATGTAAAGAACATCATTATGAAGTCTGCATCGAAAACTTGTGAACTTGACCCTATCCCCACGTCGTTGCTGAAGTTGTGTATCAATGAACTTTGCCCAGTGATTACAAGCATCGTCAACAAGTCGCTGAGTAGTGCTCAAATGCCTCAAATATTTAAGCAGGCAATTGTGCACCCTCTGATAAAGAAGCCGACCTTAGAACCAGTCTTGAAAAATTCTCGACCTGTGTCAAACCTCGCATATATTTCGAAAGTCATAGAGGAGGCTGCAAGTCAGCAGATTGCCAAGCATATCGAGAGAAACAGTCTTGCGGATCCTCTTCAGTCAGCTTACAAGTCAAAGCATTCCACGGAGACCGCTTTGCTCAAAGTGTGTAATGATATCATGACTGAGTTCGACAGTGGCGGGGCTGTTTTTCTCGGTATGCTGGACCTCAGCGCGGCTTTTGACACCGTGGACCACGGTATATTACTACACCGACTGCGCACTACGTTCAATATCACCGATACAGTATATAAATGGCTAGAGTCGTATTTGACAAACAGATCGATTCGAGTGTGCATTAATAAATCATACTCAGAATCAGTCACACTAGATTGCTCTCTGCCTCAGGGCTCCCAGATGGGACCCAAGCGTTATAGTGACTATGTTGCACCTCTAGCTAAACTGATACGGATACTGAAGCTCTTATATCATTACTATGCAGACGATGCACAAGTTGGCAAGTCATGCAGTCCAAAGTCTGAAGAATCCCAATTGCAAGCCGCCCGGAGCTTGGAAAGTGGGATATGCAGCATTTCTCAATGGATGTTTGCAAATCGACTTAAGTTAAACTGCGAAAAAACTTTCGTATCGAAACAGAATCTGAGGCATATTGTTGTACACGAGCTTCAAATAAACGCGGATAAAATACCATCAGTGCCTGTAGTGCGGAATCTGGGCGTTTACATGGATGCCCACCTCAACTTCGACCATCATATCACGCATCTCCGCAAAGTTTGTTTCATGTATCTTGGATGGATAAAAAAGATAAGACATCTACTTACTTTTGAAGCCGCTAAAATTTTAGTTCATGCCTTGATAATATCGCGAATAGATTATTGTAACAGTCTGTTCACAGGATTGCCCCAGTGTTCGTTTCGTCGTTTACAGGTTATCATGAATACTGCAGCGCGTGTGATCACACGGGTGCCCTGCAGAGAGCACATAACCCCAAGCCTGATACAACTGCACTGGTTACCAGTTGTAGAGAGATGCCAGTTCAAGACTTTGACCGTTGTGTACAAGTCTATGAACGGCTTGGCGCCCTCATATCTCGCGGATATGGTCACCCCGTACACTCCCCTTCGTGTTCTCAGGTCTAGTTCAGGCAACTATCTGGAAGTAACTAAACCTAGATGTCGATATGGGGAGCGTTCATTCCAACATATGGGTGCTGTTTTATGGAACAGCCTTCCTGAAAACGTTAAATCTGCGCAATCGCTCAGTGTTTTCAAATGCAAACTCAAAACTCATTTGTTTGTTAAGGCCTACGGCCATGTGTTGTCATAAAGCATTACTAATTTTAGATTTTATATTGCTTTTTTAGTTTAACGATCAATGCTTAATGTTTTATATATCATTGTTAGCGCTTAGAGGATATTCCAAATAAGCGCGTTATAAAAATGGAGTATAACAATATAACAATAATTATTGGGTCTTTCGAAGTTTGGCAATTTAGAATGTTTACGCAAAAATGTTATGTTATCGCAAAAATATAAAACCCGAAGCCGGTCTCCCCAGAGGAACAAAGATAAAACGATTGAATAAAGCTATAAAAGCGTTGTGTGGTAGTCTGCCTTGTGTAACAAGGGGGCAGCACACCACTGATCACCAAAACCTATTGCAAAACTTAGCGATTTTGCTGCGTCTGAAAACAGCTGGATAACTTTTGAGTTTAACAGGCCTGGTGAATATGTGAAACACCCGGCATCAGACGCTACAAAAAATGCTTTAAGCCCGCAGTCTTAAAATTTTATTTATTGGCCTGTTGATTTTACGTCGGATACAGCATTTCCTTTCAACCAAGAGGTTTCTTTTGAATATGGTGCCGGCCGAGAAACCTCATTTCCTAACTGATTGATTTCAAATATCCCTTACTTAGTTGACATTAAGAAGTAATAAATTATATTTAAATTAAAAAAACAGCATTTAAAATTTTTCTACCCAAAATACAATTTCAGACATATAAAATTGAATTTACAACCTCTAAAATTGTATTTCAGATATCTAAAATTCAATTTGAGATGTCAAAAAGTTCTATTTTAATAATAATTGTATTATATTTACGTAGCAAAAATTAATTTTTAGCTTATATGTCAAAACTTAATCATAGATATAAAAACACAAGCAATTTTTGATATCTAAGCAATTACTATTCATATCTAAGCATTTGATGTCCAACAGCAATTGTCACATATGAAATTATAAATATTCTAAAAACCTTCATTGCAGAAATTCATATGAAAATGTCTGATAAGTTTAATGTATTTTACCATCTATATTAATACACTTATAGCTGTGTACGTTGGCAGCTGTAAATAAAGGGGTTTGCACTAGATTACTAACAAACTTATGGCACTATCTGAAGTGTGTTGTAAGGAATAAATCAATGCTATATACATCAAAAGCATGCATATATCAATTTTACCCATCTAAAAATATATATCATGTATTAGAAAGTTGTTTTAGGTACTGAAATTAATTCGTGATATCAGGAAATGAATTATTTAGATATCTTAATTTCCATTGGGATAAGCTTGAATAAATATAGATTCGTCAAGAAAGCTTAAAAAGGTACATTTTTCCTCGGTTACAAAAATTGTAGGATCTTTTTATTTCAAAATCTGGTTTGTTTGTATATGGTTTTCGTGCTTTCCGTAGCCCATGGCCCACTGGCCGTCATATTTCAGGTCTCGACCGGACAATGAGCGTTAAAATACGAAATATGTTCAGTATTTTAGTGTTTGTGATTAGCTTGCAATTTTAAATAAATATTAAGCAGCCCAAGCCATATAATTCTGTCAAATGTCCAGGCCTGCCTTTTTTGGACTGGTCCACGGGGCCTAACGGCTAGTCTTCAACAGCCACAGAGTACACCCTTAGTTCAGTACATCAGCAATATCTTAAGCCCTAGGAATAGGGATGGGGTATTTGTTCTGGATCGGAGCTGTTCTGGCTAGTTAGGCATGATACCTTTATCTTCTACTGACACAAGAGAAAAAGAAGTTAAGATCTGAGGAAAATATGAAAATTGAAACATAAAATACTAAAACATATTAAATATCACCAACTTCGTTCCATTCATGAGTAAAGTTAACAAAGAACCTATGAGAGGTTCGTATATTATAAAAGTGTATATACAACGACTTAACAACATTCTGACGCCATGTTGCACATTCCAGTTTTCAATACCTTGTTTGTCCTTCTGCATTGGCGTGTCCTGATATCGACAAAACTAACGTTATATTTGTAAAACAAGCTTTTACGAGTAAAAGCGCAAATCATGTTCTCCACTTTTGGATAGGTTCCCTTTGTTTTCATATTGCCACGCAATAGAAATGAAACTTTTTCTTGCAGTTAGAATGGGCCTATTCCCCTCTTCATCCATGGACCAACGATAAAGAGGGAATCCTCTGATACTATTTCATTGGAGATGTGGGGCATTCTCTTTAAGCCCCTAAATGGTTGGTAACAACTCACCCAGGCTTGTTGTGGGATGGATGGGAGGGAACGTAGAGAACGCGAATTCCGTTACGTTTTACTCGTTATACTCTGGTATAATTACTTTGGTGCCTTTAGCTGTTATCGGTTTGTGTAGAATCACAGGTGAAATGGGTGTGTTATAGGAGTGACCCTCCGGTTTCGTCACTTCAGTGATTGTGTGCTTTGAGTATGTTGAATGGTTGTTGGTTTGGTGGCGGTAGCTGTGACCAGTTTCTGGCGTGATACGCTCCCGATATGGCGTGTTTTTACCAAAATATTGTGTATTATCATGTCATGTTAACGCCCGATCATACGCTGAATATTTTATGTTTTACGAGTAATAGCGTTTGCACGTACAGGCTTAAAACAAACAACTGTCTTGTCGATGTTGTATTGTTTCAAACGACATGATAAAATGTCCCAGTTGCAAGGAAGATACGTAATAAATCCGAAGTGAAATATTCTCTGCAGCTACGGAATAAGTATGCAGTTTGCATAGTAAGCTCAGGAATAATATCTCTGCCGAACGAAAACGATGTATTGATAACTAAAATCCCTTAAGATTCTGTATGCCACAGGGGAATCTATGTTAATAAACTGGCACAATAACAAATTATATTTGGTATTCTCTTCGAATTAGATTTAGCATTAAACGTTTACATTTTACAAAAAAATATTTTATTTTAAATTGAATACAACTGGCTTTCGTTTAATTAGTAATTTCGGTTCTTTCATTGAGTTTTGGCATCAGGCTGACACGGGATTCACCTTTTTACTGGGGTAAGAGGCTTTGAAATGCTCAATTATCCAAAGAAGTGGATACACTAGAACCCTGGGATTAGACCACGCCGCAAATGGGACCACCCCAGAAATCGGACCATTTTCCCCCAGAATCGAATGAAACAAATTGGTTTCTACTCTAAGGAACCCCACAAATCGGACCACCCCGCAAATCGAATCATGGGACCACTTTTGTGAGTCCCAAACGCAGACAGAACCCCGGAAATCCGACCAGATTACGCACATGACATGTACTCAGTAAACAAACATCAACTAAAGTTATCGGTGTTAAGGGATTATAACGTTTAATGATCACAGGTTCATTGACCGCTGTGATTGGGGTGGGGATTATGCCTTCTTGAGTAGCAAAAAGGGCTTGTTTGATTAAAAGAAACTCCGTCAATGTGATTATAAAACCGGGTTTTTCTGGTGTGTGACGTCGCATCTTCGGTGCTGTTCATACAGTTTTAACCCATTAAAACGGAGATTTTTAAAATAAGAGACCGAAGTTTTTTTAATTATTTAATCCTAAAAACTCAACTTATTTGTATACTCAGGTCCTTAATTGCATTTTTATTTCGTACATAAGGGGGGCGGGGCAAAATGACCATTACCACAAACTTTCAAATCATGTGAAAAATCTTAAATAAAGCGTAGTGTCAGTAGACTATTCCGTTAGTCTTCAGATTTTATCGATTTAGTTGGAAATACGCATAAACTCTTTTTTATTCTGTGTCAGATCTGACCTTTTTAGTCTCCAGATTATGTAGATTTGGCTGTAAAAAGTTGATGTAAAATTGATTAGTTTTTTGGTCAGGTTTTTAATCTTTAAATTAGATGTAGACTTTAGAAGTGTGAATATGAATGGTCACTGAATTATTTTGTGTTTAATAGATTGGATATAAGAATGAAGTTGATGATTTTAGAACAGAAAGAGGCGTTATTATTTCATTTCATCCGTCAAATTTGCTCGCACCCCGGAAATTGGACCACTTTTGGCTAGTCCCGTAGGTAATCCGATTTCCGGGGTTAGGATGTACGTAAGAAACATTATGTATATTCTAACACGCCAAAATAGCAAGGTATTATTTAAGGTATTTAAGACATATATTGTGTATGTAGTGTATTGATATGTTTTCATGCATTTATTTTTTTATATTTATTTTGCAGCTGACCAATAGCTACACTTTTGAAATTTGTACCCTTGAGTCGTAAAAGACTTTTCCCTCAAAACCATTCCCTTACATTCCAGTAAAAGCAACCTGCAAGGCACACTCTCATGCGCGACAAATATAACAAATACATGGATTTTAATGCAACCTTTTAGAAACCATATTGTACAATCCCGACGAAGTCGTAAAAATTCAGTTCGGAGTACAACGTCACAAGATAGTGTAAACAGCCTACTTTAACGAATACCAGAAGTTAAAGAATAAATAACATTTGATTATTTGGTAAATAATATCTGTTTGTATCTGTTGGTAAATAATATCTGTACAGCATCTTAAAATTCCATTAGATTCTTGTACATATGTCCATCTGTATCCCAATGGTGCAAAAAGGATAAAATTGTGTGCCATGGATTGAGGAGTCACCTACAGTCGTAATTAAAAAAACTTTATAGGAAAGTTGTGAGCCTTGTTTATATTCCTGCGGATAACAGCCCAAAGTCGTGATTGTCCATAATATCGTTTAAGATTTATCCATATTATAGTAATAATATTATGTAAAGCTTCTGCTTAACGTATGAATTACTTCAGGCTAGAAAGCGTGCAAGACCATAGGCAAATGCAATTATAGCCATCCAGTAGGTCTACAAGCATCCCTAGAGCTCACTGGATAGAATCCTAACTGTGCCAAACTATTGATAAAACAACGTTAAGCAAAGGAAAATATAATCAGATCAAAACTAAAACATTTCTGAGGCTTTATCGAGGGAGCGCTTTGGTAGTTAGAAAAATGTTGTGGACGCAGAGTTCAGTGAATTAGTAAAATGCATTTTTATTTGCACTTTTCCCATTCCGTTCTGGTGCAAACCTCAAAATACCTTCATATACTGAATAATTAGCAGACATTAACTTATCAACATGAAACATTATTGACCACTAAAAACTGATGAGCTTTAGACCAATATTTCCCTAACGGTCCAATACTATCTTTAGGTTAACTCATAATAAACCAGTACAACTAACAGCAACATCTGTCTACATTTGCATACCGGTGTAACAGGCTAACTACCTCCCCCATACAGCTCCACCCGGTGTGGAGAGTTACACTAAGCTATCTTCCCCTGGCCAGTATATTTAGCCCTCCTCCAACTTTTTGCGTGTAAGTATATTTGATAATATTTGTTCATTAGAATAAATGGACTCAATTAAAGCTCCTTCCTGATTTGACAAGGATAGGCTTGTTTCTCATCCTGTGCTTCTTCCAGTTTAACATTTCACCCTCTAGTGAACAAAACAATATGTCACCCTTCTAACTCTATTCAAATATTCAGGTAGCATTTTGTTGACTTGTTTCTATTTAGTACTTCAGAGAGCATCTAACAACAAAGAACTTTAGAAGAAACGGTATCCCGAAGCTCAACTTTTTCAACACGTTCACATGTTTCAATGGTCTCTAAAAATAAGTCAATACCATGCAATTGCTTAGAAAATTTTGAACAGATACTGACTGGCTGTTGACGTAGAAACAACTGTTACAATTAATTTAACTGCTTCAACAATCATGACTGATCGCGGCTGCAAGGTTATGTTCAGGGCCACTGCTTACCACCCTGTATCATGTTGGCAAATTATCATTAGTTACGAACTGGACCATTTGCAGTGAGGATAGCTGTTGCTCTATATGATTTCACACCTCAAGTCTCTTTTTTTTGTGTTTTCCCATGGTAATACACTCTGTCTCTACTACATTAATTTAGATCCTTTAAGAAACATTGATAGTTAAATAACTTATTGCTTTTGAAGGTAAACTATTGTATAGAGCACAACCCCAGCCGGTATGGGCATTAAACAGAATCTACCATCGAAACAGTTGTTAGTATAAAAATTCACACTTCATGGCATTGGAGCAAAACGTGTTTTATGGCCTTGTGCAACCTGAAGTTCACGAGTGCGGAGCGGTATTATGGTATGAGCGTGCATTTTCAATTGCTAAACCTTGTCTATAATGTGATGAGAATCAGAAAAGTAGTGTTTGTATTATCGTGTAATCAAGAGAGAAATTTCATGTAAAAATGCATTTCAAGGCCATTGTAACCTTGAAATTAGGTTAAGGTAAAAAATATGACGTCATCTACCCGCTTTGACGTCACCTACCCACCGTCATCAATAACTAAATGCCACAGAATACGGATTATAAGGGTAAGAGTAACGGCCGAAGATGTACAGACGGACAGATAGATAGGCGGACAGACGGGCAGATAGATAGGCGGACAGACGGACAACATCCAAACCTATTGTTTCCCTGGTGCGGAGGGGGGGGGGGCGTGGACTAAAAAAAGTTGTACAGTCATTTCCATCAAACGCTTTAGATAGCACTAGCAAACCTTTCCACATAATTTTTCGCATGGATGATTCAACAAAGTGCATGAACTGCACCCAATGTTATAATTTTAAAAAGCCCAATTTAAAAAAAGGTCCCTTACAGTAAAGAGCATAAGCTCTTTGCTGTGATAAAAAATAATTGTGCTAAATCTTTCATTAAAATACTGATTTGCTTTACTTTATGTTAAATAGTAAAAGCAGATTACAAGATGGATATTTTGCTTAACTGACTATAAATTGAAACAAAATTTAGTTGTGTGGCAATAAACTATCATCGCATTTATCTATGATGAGAACATCACGTGTTAACATAGTGTCTGTGATTCAAACGCATGTTCTTTCATTATTAATTATGACTGAAAATGGATACAAAGTTGTTTAATGTACTTAAAATGTTGCTGGTTTATGTTTTATATAAATTTCCATTTATTTCGAAGAAGAAAACACAAAAGACAAGCAATTTCCTACCTTGACAAAAAGCATTCCTGAAAGGTTAACAGTAAAGATATCTGTATTGCTTTCGAGGCCCGATATAAAACTGAGTGACCTGAAAAAGTGGCAAGTTTTAATTAGAAACAACATTCAGCAGAACAAACATTCATCGTTAATATAAGCAAATACAACTTAAGCTAATATTTTTCACATAATATACATTTTTTTATAGTCGGGATTGTAGCGCTAGAATACAAACAATCTCATTTCAAACCTACGCACTGAATACCATTTGTTCTTTTGTTCTCATAGACAATGCTATTTTTAATAAGTAATTTCTACTTGTAATTCAACACTGTGCGAATATACAGTTTCTTTCATTAATAATACAAATTGCAAGGAAGTTATTTAATCAAAGAAAATTGTAATTACTACTTTTTGCAAAATTAGAGAAATCCGAACACAGTTCAAGACAAAAGCAACTTTGTTTAATTATATTCTAAATGATTTGTAAATAGAGTTAATAACGAGAAGGTGTATTATGCTTTTTTCTTCTGTTTTCAAATGTATTAATTAAATTAAAAAGTAAGCAAATGTCATGTTTCACGAATAAACAGTCATCAGTATGTAGTTTTTCTGGATGCGTCAAAATGGTCTGTAAATGAAGTTAATGACGGAAAATAAGTTTCTATATTGCATTTTCGAATATTATAATTAACCTAAAGAATACACTACATGACAAATAATAAAGCATAATCGGTCCATGGCTTTGAAATATATATTTAAAGAAAAAATCATAACAGTTTCTGCAAACCGTTTCTGCAACAGTATAATATAACAGTCTTTAAAGCAGAAACACAAAATTCTTTACTACAGAAAACAAAATGTTAAGCTGCTGTGTCACTAAGTTGTCATGAATGAACAAGTGCGGCACAAGGATCTTGAAGTTTGGTTGACCGTTTTGTGGTGTTTTGTTTGATTACATCAATAGAAAGAAACTTATTTGTTTTTTTTTGGTAAATGGATGGTACAACAAAACAGTTAACAATTAAAGATTCCAAGAAAGCCATTGAAATTTACCAACTACTTGTAAAAGTTAGTCTCCTTATAGTTCATACGAAATCCCTATGTACTGCAATTATATTTAAACTCAAAGGCGTGATTTTTACTTACGACCGCTTTAGACACGACGAGTCAATGCATAGCATAACCTAAACGAAAAGAAACAACACAGCTGTACAACGTCATTAGAATGTGAAGCAATTAACATGAAAATGAAAATTAAATGAGGCGTTTTCCATTAGTTGGTTTTGCTTTCCCTGCAGGATCCTTGGTGGCAACAGTGAAGAAAACAGTTCAGATTCGATAATATACTTTAATGTTGGTACTACTTAAACTCAATGCATTTTGATTCTGACATTCGTTTTGTAACATAAAGTTAGAAATAAAAATTTTGTTTCCTTAAACTAAGAATGAGAAAGTAGTATTTATAGAAAATTACATGCAAAGATTATCTGTTTACCCTCTTTGGTGTATATGGATTTAAATATGAATGTGTACGCTAATCACTAAATGTTTTTTGCGGTGTTGAGCTTTCTCGGCAAGATCTATCAACATTTATGTTCCGATAATGTGTATGAATTCAACCTTTATAAATGTTTAAATATGTACAGTTTGAAATGGAGCAATAATCTCCTTCGGTTTTACATGAACGTGGTGTCCATTTTTACTGTTTAGCTAGATAAAGATTGAGGATGAAGTCTGCTACAGTGCAACTAAGAAACCGTGACAGCTCACCTATGATCCCGTCACAAAATTCTGTATTATTTTGGCAATACCATTGGATAAATCTGTAATTTTCTATGCACGTTATTTCTTATTATACTGATAGCTCACATATTACTTAATTTCGCCAAAGTTTCAATTAATTTTGTAATTTCATTTAATGAATACTTTTTTGGTAAAAATCCGTCTGGCTTTATGCTGCATTTTTTTCTCTTTTCGGGAATTTACAGTATCAGAAAATAAACTTGAATGAATGGTGATGAATGATATCTGGAGTTTCTCTAGGGCCTTTTTATCGAAAACACATACCAAAATAAAAAACCTCTGAAAATAATAATTTTGTGATACTTTTTTTTGTTAATGGGACCCAGCACAGTATTTACTTTAAGACCTATCGACTTATATACATTTTTTTGTCTTTTTTTCTGCATTTTTTATTTAGTTTTAAAACGCTAAATTTAAGCATTTCGCTAAATATGTTTCTTTCCAAATATGTAACAGGCCCGTTAACTCTAGTTCTTAAATTTGACGAGATGTATGTTTGCGTGAGGGCTTTTTGGACTGTAACGCAATCATTAGCGATTGGTGTTTTTGAAACAATTGACAAACAAATTGTTCTTGAATGAAAATTGCTTTTCAGTTGTATGCTTGTAATAGACATATGTTGCATTTCTTGCTATATTTTTGGATCATATAGACTGATAACATATGATGCAAGATTGAAGATAGACTATGCATTATGTTGATCATGTTAGACATAATGTGAGCCAACAGCTCAGTTGTTCAGTTCTTTGATAAAAATAAAGTTTGTTAAAAATAAACTCTAAGAATTCAGCCATGTACTTTATCTTTCCGATACATATGTGCTGTTTCAAATAAGAGCCCTTTGATTGAAGTAAAACTAGTCCGAGGAAGTTCCCAGGCGAAGCTAAACCAAGTGTAAAGACAGATTATTTCTTGTGACAAAGGTTTGCAAACTAGCTTGGTTTCAACAAAAATTGGCTAATAGCTTCAAACGCAGCTGTAGCTTTAACGCAATCAGAAAGCACAATAAACAGATTAGATGAATGATGCAATGTGTCTTACACCAGCCTAAAGAGCAATATAGTTACATTTTAGACATTTTATAAGAATGATTGCTTGGGTTGGTCAGAGTCTCAAAACGTGGTTACTGACTGCAAAAGTTCTCAGGTTACCAGTATTAAACTAATTGGGTGTGTATTCTATTCATTTTAAATAAGAAACATTCAGCACACAACAGGTAAATGAATTACTTCTACCCACGCTTATAAAACCAATTGCTTAAAACAAAAAATCTTCGTGTCAAGCTATGCATCTTATGGTTCTTATGGTGCAAATTCAGTTCAATATAATTTGATGTCTAGACGAAAATTACAGTCAAAGAAGTTCTGTCATGCAAATTTAAGAGATCCGTTGAAAATTACTGCGTAGAAGAAAACATTTAAAATAGTACAATGGTATGCAAAAAAACCTGTGAGATAATATTGTAAGGAAACACAAACCTTAATAGCTGTAATTTTTCAAATATAACCTTGGGAATCCTGTTAGAAAAAGCAGTAAATACTTGTACCTGGACAGTGTCGGCCCTTCGCCATGGTCTTGCCTTTTGAGCTCTGTATCCCTTGCCTTGTATTTCTAGGGACACAGCAAAATTGTAGATACCAGAAATAGGGGCAACAAAACGTCCTGTTTCTCGGTTAAAACTCCGTCCACGGTCAAATGAGCCACTGGCGAAAGGCTTGGTATATGAAATTAAAAGCATTGATTAACTAGAGCGGCACTTCGCTTTTTCTCAGCAAAAAGATATACTTGAAATGTATAAAACGTTCTGAACATTTCTATTACTTAAAATCTTTAACGGATTAATGGGAATGAACAGTCAGCGAAGTAAACTAAATTGAGGAAGGAAAGTAGCAATTTATCTTGAAAGTTTAGAAGCGCTCATCTGAAGAATATAGACCCCTTAAATACTTAGTTAAAGAAACACCGCTCCTATAAAAGCTTTTTATTCATAAGAATGAAAAAAACTTGAAAGATTACTTCAGTTTTGAAATTTAAAAATTAGCCGATTTCTTTTATCTGAAGAAAAATCTGAGGTGAACCCACTAAAAAAATCCGAACCGAGCCAAAAAGAGGAGAGAGAGCTATTCTTTCATATATTCCTGCCTTGCTATTAATAGTCAGGAATTTTCTTGGGTCGTGCAACGTGCCATACACAAAAACATTGGCTGTTTATGTAAGCACACATTGTTTGTTGCTCTGCTGGCTAAAACTACTTTGCCATTGTTAATGTGCGGTGTAAAATTATTATCGACAAAACACAACATCTAAGATATCTCTTGTCTCAGAATTTTATGCAGGGCCAATGTGGATCTCCGACAACGTTCAAGTAAAATTTCGAACCCGTACCTATTCGCGTTTTTGACGAAATCGAAGGAAACGATTTGCGCAGGAAAAAATAAAGTACTTTCCAATTACATTACATTACATTAGGAGAGTGAATCTACCAAGTGTAAATTATAATTGTAAAAAATATATGCATCATGCTTCCATCACACTTTTTAATTCCAGAGGTCCCACACAGATGCTTACCTTTTAGATGTTCAACTCTTTACTCTGTATTAGATATGGCAACTCAGGATAACTGCAGGATGTATGGCATCTCAACAATATTATGTTTAATGCCAGTTTGCTAAAATTTTTTTAACATCAGGTAAAAAAATTATTTGCGCAAAAATGTTTGATACGCGCATGCTTCTGAGCGCAGCTAATGCTATTTCCATTGTATAATATTAGTTGACCTTTGATATTTTCCACTCAATAAGTGTTACTTTCAAATATTTTGTCAATTACCAACATGTCTTGTGATGTTATTTTATTCAACTATTTTAAAATAAAATAAATGTAAGATATTGATTTGATTTAACTGCTAACCCTTGTTCTGTTGTTGTATGTATACATTTTTACGTGTTTCCTTTGGTAGGCTGCCAATGTTATTCAGATAATGTAATGCTGTCGTGAATATTTTCCTTCGTGTTCTGTGTTACTGTGTTCGTTATTTGTAATCTTTGTTTTCAGTTTCAGTTGCTATTTCCATTGTGTAATAGTAGTTGACCTTTTATATTCTCCACTCAATAAGTGTTACGTTCAAATATTTTGTCAATTACCAACATGTCTTGTAATGTTATTTTATTCAACTATTTTAAAATAAAATAAATATAAGATATTGATTAGATTTAACTGCTAACCCTTGACCTGTTGTTGTATGCAACGTTATTAGCATGTTTAAATAGCCATTTCGTTAAATATATTATTCTGCAATACAAAAGCGGATCGCTGTGCACTTTAAGATAGAAGAAAAAGATGTAACAGGCTCGATTACTCATTTCAGTGTGAGCGCGAATTAGAAAGTTGAGGAATAAATGAAAGGGGTAAAAAGGAAAGTGAATGCACACTTATAACTGCTAAAGGGATATGTGAATTAAGTCTGAATTACTAAACTACTGAGAAATACTTTTATGAGATGTGAACCCATGACAATTTACAATTGCATATTAGAATGTATTGAATATAGAGCATTTTGGATGCGTTAATAAATTAAATGTTAAAGTTAGCTGGAATTCAGCAGTTTAATAACTCTGAAACACTGAAATTATTAAATGCAGTCAGAAGACATGAAGTGAATGTTTTTATTTACAACTGCTGATTATGATGCTCACAGCATAAGAATAGCATTACTCAACTGACTAAAAAGAAGCTGATGTTTTTAAGCATCTAAGAAAAAGATAAAGAAAGAAAAAACATTTTATTTTTTGTACAAATAGGAAGAATTACGCTTTCGTTAAATGCTTGGTTTTGCGTTGCTTGTGTTTGATTTTGATTCTTCATATTTTTCTAATTCATTCGTCTTTTTATCTATATTTTTCTATGTAGTTTCCATGTACGTTTCTTGTTTCTTATTGCGTTAGTTCCGGATGGAACTTTGGTGTTATTAGGAAGGCCTATTTCTAATGTTGATTGCCCATTCTTAAATAATCAAGCCACTATCACATGTTTTTCTGTGCGTGATATTTATAAAAATGTTGGTTGATAAAATAGTATTACTCAAAAGAAGAAGAAGTTAAGTGTGAAATGGAGTCGTTTCAATAAGCTAGTTACGGAAAAGGAAGTCTATAAGTCTAATTTTTCTATGCAAAATGTAATTTGTCAGGAAATAAATCTATAAACTTGTCTGAACTTACGTTTTGAAAGATTCAACACACATTGTTGGATAAATGTGAGTAAACGAAATGCGAGGTGAATGAATGCGACTTGGGATGTACTGTTATGTTCTGATCTATGTTTAGAAATAACCTAACTTTTAAAAATGGTTAATTTTATTTTTGCATAACCTGCAATCCAGACACTTTGCTAATCTGGACAAATCATGTCAGTACCAACACTGTCCGGATCAATGTTGTCCAGATTAACAAGTTTTGCTTTACAAAAGAGTTCACTTGGATTATTTTCTCTGCACTTTTAAAGACTTGGTAGGTTTAAAATGCAGGTGTGTGAAACCCAAATGAGGCTCCGTCATGTGAAACTGATATATAAAAAATATTTTTAAGGCAACAGATTCGAAAATTCGAAGATGACCATATCAGTAGGGGAAAACAAGAGTTCTGGAACAGGAAGTGACAACAGAATGACGTCATAGGATGTTTTGGAACTGCCAAGACAGTTTGAAAACACCTGTTAATCATCGTAGCGTCACGTGACCAATGAAAAGCCAACGAAACAAATAAATGCAATTTTGAGATAAATTATGCTTACAGCCACATATGCAAATAACCTATAACCACACTATGTCAAAACTAGATATAAAGCCGGATCAAACGGTATAATTTTTATTGAAATCGGTTAAACATGACGAAAGTTATCTACTTTTAAAAAAAAAGTTACTAAAAATAGAGGTTGTTAAATATCCCCAGTCTAAAAATAGATATGAAGGTCTGACGTCACGATGATTGACTGGTGGTAGACAGAAAGTGGGTGATGCTTCATTGCATTCAGTGCCTTCATTGGCTTTTCATTGGTCACGTGATTCATGACGTCAAGATGATTGACAGGTGTTTTCAAACTGTCATGACAGTTCCAAAACACCATATGACGTCATTCTGACGTCACTTCCTATTCCAGAACTCTTGTTTTCTCCTTCTCGTATCTGATTTTTAAGCTACCATATCGGCCAAGGGCAGGCGCATTTTTGAACCACATGTCTCTCTCATATGGAAAAAATACCTAAGGAAAAGCATTCGGGGCCAGCGATAAATTATTGAAGAATGTTGTTATATATGAACCGATATACACCTTTCATTACTGCGAATTAGCGAAGCGAGTCGCGATTTGTCTCCCATGCTTATGGAAGGTTCCTTACCTGGTTATAATGTACAAGTTCAGAATGCTTTCTTGCCAATATGCGCGTTGGCTCACTCTGAGTTTGGTAAAACCCTACAGTAATATGTGGCAGTATTTCCAATTCACCAGCTTCCAATAAACCTAAAGTCTCGTTTCGTACGTTCGTGCAAGCCGGGCACTGAAAAAACACAAACGAAATATTTTGCAAAGATTTCATTTATTTTCTTTGACTGTATGAATCGCTTTCTTTTCTCACTTTCTTTTCTCATGTATTATCATAAAGCACTTAATGATAATACATTATCATTGCTTTTTTAGTAGAGCTATATTGTGAAACATAATCAACTAAATTGTGCTAACATAATCTGAATGTGTATGTGAATGTGGAAGTAGATGGTTATCACGATTCCCCAGTTAAAGGTAGTTAAATAATTTGTTTAATGTTACATTGTTTCAAAACATGTCAGTAATCAGTAACTAGGCCCCAGTTAAACACATTTAACTAGAAGCTCATTCCGCTAGCGAAATGTTAAACACTTGACAAAAATTAAAACGCAAAAATACTTCCTTCAGTGGGTTATTTCTTGAATAATATATTGCAAACAACACAGCTTGACTGCGTCTTATAAGCCGAGTAGTGTTTGGCGTTTGTTGACTTAAGGTTTTATTGACTGACCAGGCAGTGTTATCTATTTGCGCAGTGAGAGCTCGCACAAAGCTCAGCAACTGTGTTCTGTGTTGTGCATTAAATGCTACGCATTTACGTGCAAAAAAATACACTCTATTCACATGGCGTTTTAACAAAGAAAACGAAATCAAAGAGGAAAATAAAAAGTGACATGCACATGTTCAGATCAAGCTCTTCATAAGTCCCAAGTTTCATGGTCGTAGGGCCCATAGTCTCAGAGAAGAAGAAGACACAAAAAATCGAAAAAACTGTCAAGAAGAAAAAAAAGGACGAATTTTGCTCGCACAATTTCATATAACTCTTGCAAGCCAAAGGCTTGTCAAGTGTTAATTATTCAAATGTTCACGCCAATTAAGAAACTATCAAGCAAACACTTATTGATATTGTCATTCAGTCCAAAAATCGTTGAAAATCCACTGTCGGATTGTTTTACTATTTCTACATCTAGCTTATGATGACGAGGAGAACGTTTATAAATCTTGCTTACCCTGGCAGCTAAAAGTTGCTCTGCGCGTGCGCGTGCCTCTTCTGTAAACAAAACCTTAATCAGAATGGCTTGAGAGAATATGACCATCTTTCACATTTCTAGCCTGTTAGCTACAACCCAAATGTGTAACACGATATACAAACGGCACATATCTCCAAAACAATTTCTTATTTACAATTTTCGTTTAGTGCTAAATCAAAACATGTTTGGGACTATCTTTGTCGTTAACATGTTATCAATGCAACTAGTTTCGTTTGTTTTAAAAGACAAATTTCACTTTTTATTACTCTTCTGGCAGATTGTAAAAACTATAGATTCGTGAAAAAATTGTCTGCTGTAGCATAAAACAATGACATTACAGAGTCATCAAAAAAATAAACACTCAGCCGGCGAACAAACGGACCAAATGCGGGACAAAGGAACAAAGCCTGAATCTAGTGTAAATGAACTTAAACACTGAGTACTGTTAAATGCTGTTAAGTTGAGTAATTTTGCTGATACAAGCAAGACCACCGGAAATCTAAGTTTACTCTTGCATTTTTGCACTTAGATTGTCTCTAAGTTTAAACTTACATTTTCGTGAATACGGCCACAAGTACAGAACAAGTACGTTTCTAGGCCTGGTAAACATAAAGCGTACACGTCATCGCAACCATAAACAACAGTCGAAAGACAGAAAGCTCAGTACCTCGCATCTAAATTTTATGTTAAATTGTCCAACAGTGCAAAAATGTAGAATATCAGGTTTGCGCCTGTACTTGAAAGGTTTCTAGAAATTTGAAAAATATCCATTTGATAATACTTAGAGCTTTATATCATGGCAATGAACATAATAAAAATAGTTGAGTACCTTCTACTCTCTTGTTGAAAAGTTGCGTCAGTGTTTCGACATTAACTACAGCTCCGGGTGGTCCGGGTGGACCCGCTGGTCCAGGAGGTCCAACGCGATACTGCCCATTCCATGACGCTTTCCCAAAGCTACCCTGAATAATTTAACGTCAATACACACATTGTCCAAGAATGCGCGTTAATGAGCAAGAGCTGGCAAGTTAAGTGCGATTACAAAATTAATGTACATCTGTGTGACTGTTTAATCGCTCTAACGTTCAAAAGTTTATTTCTTGTCGTACATTCACTTCCTTGGATTTTGTCTTCGACTTAATTGTACAGAAACTTTCTATCGTATGTCTACAAATAATTCTATACCATTTTCACCTATTCATTTTGCTGCATAGTACTTTCTTTATGTTATATGCCGAGGTACCGTTATAACGTAACTCTAACCACCAAAAGTTCATCTGGAACCTTTCAAGCTACATTGGATTTAACGGTGCATCAGAACACTCTGTTGATGGTCTCTTATTCAATTTGGCAACACCATTTGATAAATTGAGGGACCAGTTTCAAAAGTGATACCTCGTGTCAATTTACATAAAGTCAGTTTTTGTCTTAATTGCACATTTTTCAAAATGCAAATATTCGAGATGAACAACAAACAGCCCCTGAGTTTCGCTTGAAGGAGCAAATATATTAGTTGCAAGAGTAAATGCTTTACATCTTTGTTTCTGTTATCCCCACTTGGAATCTTAGACTACAAATGTGGCTAATTTAAAAATTATTCTTCAACTTTGTTCTTTTATTCTTATTTCTAATCTGGGGCGGTTTCCTCTACCGCCTGGGCTACGAAAACGGAACTTGATCTTGAATGTCAATATTAAAATCGGAAAAAACCTTTATGATCCCGAAATCGTTAATAGATCTAAACTCATGGTCATATAAAAATGCTTTGATTATCTCTGACAGATGTTGACCATAGCTACTAAAAGCACAAGGGTTTGAACAATTCTGAGCTCATATTGGAGTTGATATGCGTAAAAGATGTGATATAACCGTTTTTTTGTCCGCCTAAATGGCGTCATTTCAGAGACCTTTCGGTGATCTTAGCTTTTGTAGTAAAGGCCAAGATCGAAAATGGGAAGCTGAGCATTATCTCAAAAACCCATATTCGACCTTTGTGACTCAAAGAAGGAAACAAGGCACTTTTTCACAAGACGTCTTTTTTCTCAAGTGCCAATAAATTTCAATCAACTTACTGTAAAAAATTTAGAATTCACAAAACTAACGTTCTCTTTTCTCCACCATTACAGGGATCGCCCATTTTCGGCCTTCCCTTAAAACAATCTTTAATCGAGGCTAACCTATTTGGGAATACCCGCACTTGGGTATTCCCACACAGATATCCCCACTAGGCTGTCCCTCCATGGGCATCATTACCTCTTAGGCGATGTCCCCCGTGGACAGAAGAGAGGGGCTGCATTTATAATGGGTATACACGGGCTAGGGTGACTATATTTCTTACCCAGATACTTTCCAAGCTTTTCTGTTACAGATACGGCGGAAGCAGAAGTCTCTGTAAATAAGACAGCTTCTTTACATCCATCGTTCGCTGGCAATGCAAACTAACCGTGCGACAAGCGTAGAATATCGTAGAACTAAGTTCTATGTAAGGGACGTAGAATGGAATGTGAGCATCTCATTCACACAGGGTGGAAGGCGTTTGGGTCTAACTGGGTCAAGAACCAGGATCGAAAATAGTTGCACGAGTCTTCAATCCCCTCCCAATTGCCGAATCTTTTCCTCCTCCATCAGAGACAGACATCCAACAGACCGGGACCAAGTTCGGCAACAGTAGAAAGAGGGCAACAGATCAGACTGTTGCTGTGTTGGACACTGAGAAAACGGAGGCACTGAGAAAGGCATGGCTCGCTTCTCAGTGGCTCGTTCTCAAATCTACAACCATAAGCAGTGTTGCCACGAACAACAAAGTGACAGTGCAAAGCATAAATGTGAACAATCCGACTTTGGTGATGTTACATGTACCAGATCACACCTGATTGCAAGGCAATAAGGATCATCCATAAGCAAAGGCTATTGGCATCACTTCCAAGCTCTCCTGATAGAGTAACAGAAGTCCCCACCCTCCTACGTCGGCTGCCCACTTAAGAGACTGTCCAGAAAGTGAAGATTGCCATTTTAGCAGCCATAGAAAGGCCGGA
This sequence comes from Protula sp. h YS-2021, assembly GCA_949752745.1. Classification (NCBI taxonomy): domain Eukaryota; kingdom Metazoa; phylum Annelida; class Polychaeta; order Sabellida; family Serpulidae; genus Protula; species Protula sp. h YS-2021. Next base: position 50,789,062 of record OX457026.1, on the reverse strand, counting down.
CTCAGATATTCTGCTAAAGGACGCCAGGTTTCAGGGGGTTCCGCTCGCCAAATACTACGCCAATGCAAGGGTACACATTAAGTCCTGAAAGGGGCACTGAGCTAGGAGAAATTTCAGACCGGCAATTTTGAAACGACTTGAGTATTTAGTGATACAGCAAAGATAGTTGCTACATGCTGGTCATCTGTCATGAGGGGATGGCGGGGAGAGCTCGTGAATATTGTAAGCCAAACTTAGTTGTTCACAACGAAAGAAGTGGAGAGAGTAAACTTAGAAAATGCACACCTCTATCAGGATATGGCTCTATGCTTCGACTGTAAAGGCTCGCAGGATCGCCACTCTCCAATGGTCAAAAACTTGAGGCAGTACAAGGATAACACTCCTAGCTCCGAGCATTACCACGTAGTTTTAATGGGTAATAATTAGCAACGACACCGCATGGAGAAGAGACGCTCATTTCCTCTGGCGATACCATTCGTTTGTCACAAGAAATACATTCGTTACTGAGCTACAAAGGATCTTGGCCCGCAGAAGGAAGGCTACCTATTTTTGTCCCGATGCTTTGTCCTAGGTGTGCCTTTAGGGAATACAGGCTACTTTCGTTATACTGCCATTCTCGCTATAACACCGCAAAAACCCTGGGTCCTGTTTTTTTTATTTAATTCCCTCGTTATATTGCCAAATTCGCTTAACGCCATCCGCCACGCATTTTGCAGTCCCAAAATGCGATTTACAGTGCAATTTACCCTAATACCGCCATTTATTTTACCTGGAGATTTTTTGACAAGAAGCCCAAGTCAAAGGCTCTACTTCTTTTGTGTTGTTGATTTTATTACCATAGCAAAACACTTGAGCAGCATGATAGGTGAGCATGAATGCTGGAACAAAGGCATTCTGGCCATCCTGTTATCACATTGGATTAGGAAGCATCCCAGTTGGAGTGTCATTATGCAAATGATAGAAAAGTTCAAATTTTCATAAAAAAGTTGCTGAACAGAAATTAGGTTTTGCATTTCAAATCGCTTAAAAATGGAAAAGAAAAGAAAACGTTTGCAGCTTGACTATGAGAAAAAGCTCGAAATCTTGAATTATGCAGAATTATGCTGAGAATGCCAAAACATGGAGATCTAGTAGAAAGTCTGTTTCTTTGGTTCTGAAAAGCGCGTGGTAAAAACTTGCCTATATCAGACGAAATCTTGACTGAAAAGGCATTTCGAACCGAACTCACAATTAGATTTTCATACTCGAGTGGCTGGCTCCAGAAATTTAAAAATCGCTTCGGTATAGCCTGTCACGTAATAAGCGGTGAATCTGTCAATGAAAATCTGAAGTAAACGAAAATAACTGGTTTTGAAATTAAGCAATCGTGTCTTTGCATGCACTTTAGATAACGACTTAAAACAGCATGCGATGTGTTGGATTATTAAAAAGAAAAACAATAATCAATTTTTTGTTAATTAAGGTTTTTTCGTTATAACGCCATTTCGTTATAACGCCATAAATTTACGGGAACAGATGATGGCGGTATAACGAGGTTAAATTGTTCATGGATACCGTGCACCAGGACAAATAATTTTAATCACTTTTACGACTGAGTGACAATGGCCGGATTTCTGGTGACATACGATCGCATAATTGTCTGAAATAATCTACTATATGACAGTCGAATAAGATGAAACATTCTTATTTGTTTTCCATCCAGTTTCATTAGAAAAAGAAAAGCGCATGTGAATACGACTGCTGTTTAATCACAACCTGCCCAAAACCTTATTAAAAAGAAAAATTTTACTCACAGTTTTCCAATTTGTCTCTACCTTCCTACCAAACTTAATTTCAGTGTTTCTACCTTATAGTGTGGTGACTAATCTTTCGGGGTTTTCTCTTTCGCTTTTCTTGATTGCAGTTTCATTGTTTATTATCAAAGCATTGCTCCATTTTTACAACTTAAGGGATAAATTGAGTTTTTGTAAGTAAATCACCTAAATGGAGTGACGGGTATTTACCAACCAGATTTCAGGGGCATAAATGACAATTAAATGTTGTTGCAAAGTGCTAATAAAAACTAGAGCTGCACCTAATCTGCATTAAAACCCAGCACTGCAATTACGTTCTTTTAAGAAGTTAAGATCGACCGGCAGCGAAACGGTCGATCGTCTGACGAACAGAATAAAATCTCAACCAAACAACTGTAAACACACAGCTGCTTGTAGTGTCTGAGTGCGTTATGAAACCATGACAATACTGAGATGAGCAAACTCTGGTGAAGATATCACGCCATTTGAGCTCGTCTCTATGATATTACTGCGCTGCCAGCGACCTGGGAGCTTGTTTCGCGTCGTATTTTTCCTTGTGACAATTCTTTCGGCCGTTTTGCCCGGTTTTCTGTACGGACAGATTAAAACCAAACACACATTATTTTTCAGGTAGCATGACCTTCCTCTCCCTCCGACACAAAAGGACCCATTTTGTGCAAATCCCGAGTAAGAGTCAGTGGAGAGTCTTGTAAGTAGTGGTAAATGAACGTATTAGGCGACATTCAGGAACCCGCCCAAAGAAGCTCCTCTAACAACGCCCCTTTACGTGGTGGGCTTTCACGTTGACTGTTTGTAAAGAAGCCGGGTCGGACCCAGACTTTCGATAAGCCATTACGATGGTGTTTTTGACATAATTCGAAATAGTCTGTTTTCTCACATCCTTAGATCGACCTGATACATAGAAGATTATGAGGTGTTTTTGCTCGGTGTGTCTGTACTTGTTCGACGCCTCCAGGTAGTATCGTAGGGTGCGCACCGGATATGCTTCCTCGGCTCCGTCGTCGGGCGAGCATCTGTCGTCTAGCGTCTCAAGTGTGATCTCCTTGAAAGCACGTGCCTGTTGGTAATCACATGGGTTTTACTGAGAAACCCCAATCACGGGACAGTGTAACTAGTCTCCAGTTATCCTGGTAGCGCCCGGCCTCTTTCCGATGCCTAGGATGAGTAGAAAGGTACATTTCAACGAGAGCTTTTTCATACGTAGGAAAAGTCTTTTTTGCTGGAAGTCCAGGACGAGATGAATGTCTCACTGAACCATAGTGCGAGTCGCAACTGGCCTCTCCAACTTGCAGTTTAGTAGCAGTTCGGCTAAATGCTTGTCAGACCTAGCGCCAAATCCAGAGGACGTACTTAGGATTAATGAAATCTCGGAGCGATTGCCCTCGATCGTGCGTCGACAGTTGGCGGTCCTGAAACAGGAAGTCAGAAATCGCAGGTGAAATTGCTGGGATGGGGTCGAGACCTCGCTGCGAACAGAACTCAAAAATGTCTTCTGAGAGTCGTGGTCGTGGAGTCAGCATGTATTTTTTCTAGACGAGCGTGTACCATCTCGAAAAAGTCCAGCGATTCGGCTACAGAACGCTGATGCTCCTCAGGCGGAAACTGGTGTGGATAGTAAAAGCTGTATTCCCAGGGGGTCTGCAGTAACATCATTGGATGGACTGGTAGCGCGAGTTGCTTGATGCGTGGGCACTGCAGCAGCAGGGGGTAACAGCGCTTTTCGGGTAGGAGTGGTGCCACTAGCAAGAGGCACCGGGGTGGGTGACGCCGTATCTTCTGGATTGTAACTAAGAGGACAGATGTCGGAGGAAAAGCGTGCAGGATTTCTCAGGCCAATCCCACTGCAGCGCATTCACGTCTGTCGCTTACTCATCTGGACAAGGAGACACGTAGCGCGGGAGTTGAGTTGCGAGACTGCTCGCCAACAGAGCTATTTGTGGGGAACCACCCCATGTTCATTCTGTTGCTACAACAGTCCCCTGGCGAGAAGCTAAGTCTGCCAACACATTAAACAGACTCTGAATGTGCCAAGGAACGATTTGGAAGTGGTGTCGCTTGGCGAACAGTGGTATATCCCTGGTCAGTGATGGCAGTTCGTGGCAGCGCGTGCCTCCCTTGTGGTTCAGATAGGCAACTGTCGTTGTGTTGTTGATGAGAAAGAGCGTCCGATTGAGTAGCTGTTGATGCAGCCCTGACCACGTCTGGCCGTCGACGGATACCCCCTTCCCCGTCGTCGATGCATCAGTCTAAACCTGGCAGTCGATTGTCGGTGCGGTCAACAGAGCTCCGGCTAACAGCTTGTTCAAGACAATGTTTTTCCTCTCCCGGGCGGGAGCGAGGTCGCAAGGCTGGGACGGGGTGTAGTGTGAGAGACAGCAGACGTTTACCCTGTCCAGGAGTGCTGGAACGGGAGGGGGTAGCCGTAACGAAGCCACTTTACCACTCTTTTTCGAGCCCCCATGATTTAGGGCTGCTTTTTGCCCGAGACAGTTGCCGCTTCCCCTGGGGTGCCGGTCGATTATTTTGTTTGCCCCTACTATGAACCGTCCCCTCAGTTGGCGGTTGGCCTGCTGTATGAACTTGTCCTTGAGGAAGTTTTGAATTTATTCTTCCACCCACGACATCGGGTGGAAACAGTTCCGTTTGTCCTGCGACGGGGTTGGCCTCGCAGCGCCCCGGCCTCTTCCACTGGCAATAGGATGTAGTGGAGCAATGCATCTTGTCGTAACCCAACCATTTCCACCACTGCTTCGCTCTCTAGCTGAGCAGTTTTGTATGAGGCGCGTGCGATGGAGTAAATGAGATGTTCCACAATCGGGGCATTATCGGCAAGTATTGCTTGCATCACGATGTCTCGCAGCGCCATCAGGATAAAACGCTGGAAAGATAACATGCTCATCGAGCGACGGGCTCATTCCTCAGATTTCCGGGCATCCGCGTAGACTAATGGCACATCTGTGTTAGTGTGGCCTCGCTGAATCCATGGCATACGTTGTTTCAGTGGCTGCAGTGCTGTCATGGGTAGGAATTGGTCGTGGATGACGTAAAGCGCAGTCTTCACGTCAAGCAGATGTCACGTGGTGATCCTATAATAGGCATGGTTGTGTTGCAAAATTTCTCTGCGTGATCTTCCGTTTTCGAGATAAAAATCTGCTTGATGCAAGCTGCCGTAGGTAGGGCGAGTCATGCGGAGCGGGATTCGACCTCGCTCTGAGACGCGAACCGAAGATAGCGTCACGTGACAGTAGGCTGCAGTGCTTCCAGTAGAGCACCACTTTTGTCATGAGCGATGATCAAGCGCAATAAATCAGTTAACGGTATATCTGTAGGCTCTCCCGACGATGAGGAATCAATATCATCAGCATCCACTTCCGGCTCAGTGTCTGATTTAAAGCAGTCGGGCGGGGAGGGGTGCAAACTCGCCGACGTCTAGCCAAATCACCTTGGGTGAGAGACTGGGCTTTGACGGGCCAGATGACGTACAGCAGGAACAGGAAACAGTGCTTGCCATATCCTGTCGAGGTGGTAGGAGAGGTATCATATATGCGTCCCAATCCTCCTCACATGAAATGGTCGCGTGAGTGATGGATGTTTGTTCGTCACGCGCATTTTCAGCATGTGATGTATATTGGTAAGGATCATAGTCACTGTCACTTTCATCATTCGTCCCCGGATGTATAGACATCGACGAGAGAGCGAATGGAATCTTTCGGCCGGCAAACTTGGTCAGTGGCGGATGTAAGGTTTTGGCTGGAAAAGTCCTTAATTCTGCTTGATATCCCCGAGGTGGTGTTGGTGCACTGGCAGCGCGGAGTTGTTGGGCTGCACCGGAGTCCGCTTCCAAAGCGTGTGCTTTAACACAGCTGGGATCGGTGTGCAAACGACTTTCAGCTTTCCTGTCAGACAGTTTGGATTCGAGGCACGGTGTTGAGGATGTTCGCGCCACAGAGCGTTGGCGTCATCACGTGACCTCTATTCTTGTCCGGATTCGGTGTTGCTATGAGTATCTTTCGCGACACAAGTGACTTAAGCGTCACTTTTTCCAGTTTCTCCAGAGCTCAGAGCAACGCCTTGCTGGAGGGCCCTAGCCTGGTGGCTTTACAATTGCGACATCTGGCAAGTCGGTACGATGCACTATTAGTCTCCCTTCGCTGTTTATTTCTTTGAGAGGTTTACGTGCGGTTACTGTATTTATTGGCACCGATGGCGCGGTATCTGCTGATGTTATAACCACATCAATTGAACTGCATGGCAAGTTGCTGAAGTAGCGAGGTAAACATGCTCCAGTTTCTATCCAGGTCACTCGGTGGCAATACTGTAGTCACGGAGAGTGACGGCGGTGCACAGGGCTTAGGGAGGAGGGTGGCCGTAGCTGGGGTGGATCCTGCTGGGTGTAGCCTTGCAGAGATTCTGCAGAGTTAGACGCCGGTACAACATCGGTGTCTTGGGCGGCGACGTTTGATAGTGGCACCGACGTATCCCTAAGAGTTTCCAATTCCTTGGCTGCCAGTGCCAGTTCAGCAGTTGACTGTGTACTGGCGACAGAGTCTGTCACGCGAACATTGCGTCGACCTGCGTTATGCTGTCTTATCTTCAGTAACGCGTGCCATTGCCCTGACGTCTGCTGCATTTGCCGCACGTGTGTTCGGCAGTACACGGTGGTAGGCCTTTCGAAATACGTTCACGGCACCTGGGACACGAGCTGTGTGGGTCAAGATGTGACATGCGGTGTCAACACACTGGCCCCACGTAATACGACGACCCTCTCCCTGCCTTCGACCTGAAAGTCAAGCACATGATACCCATGGTAAGTTTCAGGTTGCAGCGATACTTGTTTCGTCATGACAAAATCCCGTTGGCTGTGTGAAACTTGCTTGTCATGACGAAAAGAAAACTGTTCTGCAGAGTTCCAGAATGAAAAATCGAATCAACTATGCGCCAACATTATGAGAAAACATTCCGGGGGTGTTTCCCCTTACTGCGGTCTGAAAATCAAGCATCTAATACCTGCGGTAAATTTCTAGGTGCAGTGTAGCTTGTTTCGTCACGTCAGAGCCCGAAACGTGCTTGTTGTGACGAAAGAAGAAATGTTCTGCAGAACCCGAAAAGTAAACTCCGAGTCGTTCGTTTACTAAAACTCGACTAAGCGAGAGCATCCAGGGAGTGGGCTGGAAAAATTATGGAGGAGGCTATAAAGTACCTTTTTCATATAGAAGTCCACCACCAACTCCATTTCTGCGGTCGTTTGAATGCAAAATGTATCCTGTTCTCGCAGCGTTCGCCACGCCAGTTGTTGTCAACACAAAGAGCCACGTGGTGTGTGCAGGCCACGACTGTTTCCTGGGGATCGATTAGAGACAGCGGGGGGGGGGGGGGGAGGGGTACGTAGCCGTGCCACATCTCAATTCCAAAGCCTTTGCGACATTGGCGGTGCCAAGCAAGGCCTTTTTTGTCCCTCTGCAGATGGCGGAACAACCACCATGACCCAGATTCTGTCAGGCGGTCTGGCCGCATTTTCAGTGTAAATCCTCCGGTAAACAGCAAAGCCTGGATGTGTAGCATACAGTGCCGACACAAGCTGTCCAGGGTGGTAGGAGTGAGTGTGGAAAGTGACATCGGATGAAACCCCGCCAAGTTTGGCACGGTGAGCGGGACGTCAGCTACGACAGAAAACCACTTCCAGACTCTTCCAGCACCCGGAACACAGTGATTTACGCTGCTAAGCCCAAAATAGATCCATTGGCAGAATACAGCTCCTAACGAAGCAGTAGCAAACACTTGGATCTGGTAGACACGTCAGCACTAAGTACCGAATTGTGCATCAACCTCAGCGAGAACTCCAGGTTTCTGGTTACATTTGTAAGGTGTGTTAGACAACTGGAGTAGAATATCCAAAATTCTCGAGAAAAACTCAAAAACAGATATCCTGAACAAAAAGTGCTGTCAGAGTTTGCGCGCAAAAAAAAAAATGAATGTGACGTCACCTCCTTTGGTATAGTTAAACCTGACCTCATTGGGTGAAAGAATAAACAGAGAGACACTTGGAAGTTCTGTCATTGTTTTTATTTGGTTTGTGCGCTGAAGTACATATGCACTTTGTATATCAACATTGGCAGCATTGCTGGGTTAAATTAGCTCCAAAATACATTAAAAGAATTTGCCCAAAATGAATTGACAGAACTTTATTCAATTAAGCAGTTTATAGCGGCGGAAAAGTCCTAACCCCGGTTGTTCGTTATTGCAGCAAAAACTGTAACCGGGACTAGAGAGAATCGGCGCCAAAGAAGCGAGGTGCACTTTCAAGCAGTCCCACAATGTAAAGGACAGAGAAGAGACCTCTCTCAAAGCGCCGAGTCTTCAATAAGTTTTCTTTAATTGAAGATGGACGTTTGTGCACGGTCGCGTACTATAGCAGGCGTCGGGCAGCTGTGGTTGATGTAAAAAGGGCAGGCTACCATCTCACCCAGTTTGTTGTTGCGTTTTATGTATTTAGTGTTCAGATATTTTCTTACTTCGGAATTGGTCTGTTTGAGTGAGAAAATTTTCGGAATTTAGTTGATGATGGCACTTAGTGAAATTTGTATTTTTGCTTGTCATGTCAAATTTTTTTAGTTGATGTCAAACAATTAATATTGCACAGATTGTTCATTTTGCAGATGTCTTGTGATTTACAGTACTTTGAGTCATGGGGAAGAGCCTACTGGTATTCTCCCCGGGCGGGCTTATCCACTCGCAAATTTGTGTTATTCTGGGAAGTGTCTCTTCAAGATGGCTCTTATGTTAATTGTACTCCGGGATTGTTATTTTTATGGCAATAAAAGTATCGAAAGTACTTTGCTGTGTTTTATTCATTCTGGTGAAAAAATATAGTTCGCTACTAAAGGGGAAACTTTTCTACACCAGGCGTGCTCCATGGATTTTTCCCCGATGCCGGTTTTTAGCCCCGTCTAAAGGTGGATATAAAAACAGTGATTGTGGGTGCAAGCCTAAGAGATATAGAAAGTCTATTCGATAAAACAGGAGCACAGTTGGCAAATGTTGAAGTCTGTATTTGATACTTCGCTACCCCGAAAAGTAATCCATTACAATGGTCTAATCGGGATGTAAAAAGTGCGTTAATGGGCGACTCCGCTGCGCTGCGAGACGGGAATTTTCGTATTTTACCTAAGCGTTTTAAATAAAATATCAAGGAACTAATTTTCCTGTTCATTAAATGAACCATTGAGAGAGAATTGTTAAAAATACACCCAAGATTTTTTCAGTTTCAGATATATTAACCACATTGGAAAGCCAATCTAAGGGTGGAGAACGTGAACTACGCGTTTACTGGTAAAAAGGCTTTCCACGAAATAGAACGACAGATAATGAATTTCCTTGTTTTCAGATGCCACTGAGATTCCAAGCGGGTCAATTCTACCGGTTCACATAATGTTTGAAAAATTTGATCGCTGCAAATGTAAGTCAACAAATGATCCAGATCAAAGAAGTAGTTACGAGCACAACGGGTTTGTTTTTGACACCTGTACTGCAGTGTTTGAAGACAACTACACCGGAAAATGTGCTGCCTGTTAAATAAATATAAAAAGCGTAAAATGAAAAAAATACAAATAAAAAGATTGCCTGACAACTGGGCCGACAGTACTCTATCCTGATGACAACTCAACACCGTTGCTATGTTGCATATCTCCTGGCATATACTCTTTTTGAATGTGGAAGAAGTGGAAGAATCGACTGCCATACCCTGCTCTAGGCATGTGGTAATTAACCGAGTCAGTCACAATTCTACTCTACACAACTAAAACTTCCACATGAGTAATCTTCGCCGAATTTTTCGACATGTGGTAACATATTGTTATCTATTATAGTTATACATGTATCAGGTTCTTTGTTCTTCTTTTCTTAGTTATTTTTTAGGAGAGGGATATCAAGAAGCTTCGCCGAACGCCATGGCTGCTGCATAGTCACACGTTGTAACGCATTTGAAACAACGCTTCATGCTGTTGAATTTTGATGCTGTGGAGTATTTCATAGTAAACGTGTAGCAAAAAATGTTAATGGTCAATATATGCGAAAAATTAATCTTTTACATATGCTTAAATGCTTACAATATGGTTATCATAAGGTTCGCTATTGTAGTTTTATTGAATCCCATGTGAAGCATAATAGCCATAAAATCTCACTTTTTGTAATACCCAAGCAGCTTCGAGAAAAACAACTGTTTTGCGAAGGATGGATTTTGCCAAGTGAGCAATCAGTGTATAGATATCGGGCAAGGCTTTTGTATAGACATGGGAAAAATGACATCCCCTGGTTAACATGGTCGGGTTTCCATTAAAGTACAATCCACCCTTGGGTCGTCATTTTTTATTATTGAAAAGCCGGCGATGTAAAACGTGCGCAACTTCAGATTCCGATGTATAAATTGTCATTCTGGTGAGCGATAACATGATGACTTATTTTAGGTTTCTCCACTCTGTCCAGACAACGCCTTGGAAAAGAAGTTATTTCGACTTTCAACTAAATCGCGACTCCGTCAAGCGTTGCGACAAAGACGTTTGATTGGCGGTGCGATTTCATCGAGGGGAAACACAACCAATTGCAACTCTTTTGAAAGGTTAGAAATTGGTCGATAGACGTCGCCACCTGAAATAGACGTTGGCTAAGGTTGCGGTGTTCACTGGGAAGGTCGTCAAGAAATGTATTCTAAATGGATTGTCAGTCGACGATTGTGGGGATAAAAGTATGCCAACCCCTAAAACAAGCCGCATTCTTGGGAACTTATTTCCGGTGTTGGGTGATCGCAAACGTGCCGTGATGGCAAACGTCGAAGTTTGCGGAAATGCACCGGGGTGTGAGGAAAATACCCCATGATGGCAAACGTCCCTTAACCTATTTGCTGTTGTCTTTTGTTTAAGCCCACAAGTAAATATTGACGTTTGCCATCACGGCAAATTGCGCGAAAGCAAATTGTTGTGATGGGAAACGTCCCTTAATCCTTCCATCTTGTGCCAATATTGAAATGAGTTTATTTGCAAGAAAATAAAATTATGTACTGTATACATTTATTCATACGCCATAAAATAGTCATCAGCCATAAAATATTCAACTTTTGACTTGAAAAAAAAACTACTTCCATATTTACACAGAATAGATGCATTTAAAGAAGAAAAAAAAAACTACTCTCGTATTTATTTCATTTTGTCATGTCCCATCTTTTCTACAAATATTACGTATACACTTTAGCCATATAAACGACTACTTTACACCATATAAACTGCCACTTTCCACGATATCTATCACCACTTTTTCACCCTGTTCGTCCGATTTTTTCAATTCCATTTTAAAGTCTGTTCTAGAGTGGGTGGGGTGCAGAGTTGGGATGGGGTGGCCCTGACTGTCGGACAAAATTCTTGAGAAAACGGGAGATTAGTTATCGGCTTTATAAGTTGTTAAATTTTTTTTTAAATTAACGGCATAACTGCACGGGATTAATGGATTCGCAGCCGTTAATAATCTCAGGGAAAAAGGCTCTCCAAAGGATTAAGTAATGTGTTTGTGCATAGAATAATATCGGAGGTTCAATTCACTGTGATAATGGAGAATTCATAACTTTCCGAAAAACTCCGTGAAGGCAAACGTCTCTACCCCCTTTTAAAACCAAAACCCCTTTTCCATAGGAACCTATAGTAAAGGCACGTTTGCCATCACAGACGTTTGTCTGCATGCAACACCGGCCCCATTATATAATGCGTTCATCTCAGGAATTCAACTGTATACGTTTGCTGCGTGAAGCAGAATGTCATTGGTCACTTTCCAAACAGGTTCACCAGCTTTTTCTTTCATCCATCCATTATCGCAAGTTATGTTTTCTTGGACTATGGAGGAGGAACTTTGGCGTATGCGATGGAAAAAGTATCGAAAGTTTTTTTCCTGCCCAAATCCCCCGCCCCCCTCCTCGCCGAAATATTCCAGATTTATGAAACACACTGTACATTGATGGAACCTTGATTACGAGTGCGAACTGGCAAAATGGTGACCGACTACCATTTAACATGCTTCTAAGGTGTACAAAGATGATATATAAAGATGTTCCACCCACCAAAACATTTTTCTTTTCTTTTTTCTTCTGTCTTCCTTCCTTGGCATGTTTCTCCCTGTTAGCAAGTAGTTGCTGGAATGATTGGCGCGGCAACATGGAGTCCTTCATAAAAACAACACGCATATGTAACAACATGGAGTCCTTCATAAAAACAACACACAGATGTAACAACATGGAGTCCTTCATAAAAACAACACGCACATGTAACAACATGGAGTCCTTCATAAAAACAACACGCATATGTAACAACATGGAGTCCTTCATAAAAACAACACGCACATGTAACAACATGGAGTCCTTCATAAAAACAACACACAGATGTAACAACATGGGGTCCTTCATAAAAACAACACGCACATGTAACAACATGGAGTCCTTCATAAAAACAACACGCACATGTAACAACATGGAGTCCTTCATAAAAACAACACGCACATGTAACAACATGGAGTCCTTCATAAAAACAATACGCACATGTAACAACATGGAGTCCTTCATAAAAACAACACGCACATGTAACAACATGGAGTCCTTCATAAAAACAACACGCACATGTAACAACATTGAGTCCTTCATAAAAACAACACGCACATGTAATAACATAGAGTCCTTCATAAAAACAACACGCACATGTAACAACATGGAGTCCTTCATAAAAACAACACACACATGTAACAACATAGAGTCCTTCATAAAAACAACACACACATGTAACAACATGGAGTCCTTCATAAAAACAACACGCACATGTAACAACATGGAGTCCTTCATAAAAACAACACGTACATGTAACAACATGGAGTCCTTCATAAAAACAACACGCACATGTAACAACATGGAGTCCTTCATAAAAACAACACGTACATGTAAGTTGGAACTACACATAAGGGCAAAAGTTGTATTAAAACCTCTGCGAAACGTTCAAAAGTTTTACATGTTTTATTATGTGAGCAGAGAGAGCATTTATTGAACTTTATAAAGTTGAGAAGGCGGCCGTGCTAAGGAGATTCATTATTATAGGATAAATTAATAAATAAAGGTATCCCTAAATACCGTGTTCCCGTTTACTTTGGTTTTTTTAAAACCAGTTTACTGCGATGCAATGATAATTAATGTTTTGGAGAAAAGCATAAATCGGAAAATGTCTAAACAATGTTGCTTATCCAACGACTATCCAATGTTGTGTTAATGGTGGTGGTAAGACGTTGATGTATGGTCGTGATAATTAAAACCAAATTACATTCTGAATTAATGTTGTGGTTTGTTCGGGTCGACGTCTCAGACTCAAATAGACGGTGCATTTTTTACTGGGATGGAGAAAACCATGATCGAAGCAGCTTTTTCACGCGGCAGGCCACTGGGTGCCGTCGCATGGAATAGCCCGGCAGAAGAGCCTGCAGGTGTCTCATTGTAAGGTCATTCCGAAAACACTCCATAACAAGAGCCCGCAAATGTCATATCGGACTATTCCAACCCCATAAACTACCGGGACATCGTTTGTTGCGAATGGTTAGTGCATGAGTGTCCTTAGAAACTGAAGAGTGCCCCACTCAAACAGTCAGTCAACACCTCATAAGGGGGTCCTTCCTTTTTTTATATCTATGCAACTGATATAAAATTTTCAAGATGTGTTAAACTGTCATAATCTACACGTTACTGTTGTTTCAGCGGAGATGCACACGAAGTTAAATATATTGCCAAGGTGTTTGACCAATATCCCGTGTATATTTATTTGCTAAGAAAATCTGGATGGTTGTGAGCATTTGCTCTATTCTAAAAAAATACATCATTGTCTGAATCGTTTTAAAAGAGAAATCCTGAATCGCAAATATGTCAGAATACGTTACATTGGAATGGACCAGAGCTGTGACCAGCATACCTTACCATGCGAGTCACAGCATACCTTACCATGCGAGTCACAGCATACCTTACCATGCGAGTCACAGCATACCTTACCATGCGAGTCACAGCATACCTTACCATGCGAGTCACAGCATACCTTACCATGCGAGTCACAGCATACCTTACCATGCGAGTCACAGCATACCTTGCCATGCGAGTCACAGCATACCTTACCATGCGAGTCACAGCATACCTTACCATGCGAGTCACAGCATACCTTACCATGCGAGTCACAGCATACCTTACCATGCGAGTCACAGCATACCTTACCATGTAATCAAATGGCCAACACCCGACAGTCATCTCTGCCCAAATGTGCGCACACCTGACTGACATTAAACATATTTTAGAATCTGTCACATAATAAGCCAACGCGGATACTGAACCATGGGATAATAAAAATAACTGGAAAATAAGTGTTGCTTCAGGTCGCTTGTGGGAGTGAAGCTGAGCATTTGGCAAAAATGTGACAATAAGGCCATGTTGGAAGAAAAAATACAGAAACGGAGGGACCGCTGACTCCACCACCCTCTCCCCGGGTGGAACAGGCTATTTTGCCCCCTGTACAGTCTCCCCCTCGAGGGGAAGCTAGACTAGGCTATCTCCCCCCCTCCTCTTGGATATTTTGCTCCCTCCATAAAAAACCGAATAAATGAAACAAATACTTAACTGCAACAGAACTCTTAATGGTAAATGATCTCTATACAGTACAATTTCTTCTCTGCTTGAAAATTATCAGGTTTGGGCGTAATTCAACAGTCATTTAAACAATTCACTGCAGTTCACTGCGCTTTTGCTGCAGGAGGGTTAAAGGCCATACACGGGAGTGTAGTGTTGGGGAAAATAAGAAAATAAAAAAAAGTAAGAAAATAAAAAAAGAAAATATTACGAATGTAACGGTATCCTTCAGGCGTCTGTGGAAGTATTTGGAAGTATTTGGAAGTATTTGGAAGTATTTGGGTAGGAAGAAGGGCGAGAGGGCTTCTTCTGACCCAAAGGTTGTCGGTTCGGGCATCGCTAGTCTGACGAGTACATACCAGTCTCGAAAGGATTAAGTGACAGAAGGTTCATTAGTTCGAAACTCCACTTTTCTGAAAGTTCAGAAATTAGAAGGTCCAGAAGCCTACTTTTGGCTTGCGCTGTTTGTTAGGGTTCTCAGTTTTAGAAAAAAAAATTGGTTTCGGTTACCGAGGTTTTTTGTTAGCAGTGAAGGCGTCACTGCTGTTTGCGGTGTGGATTAGGGTGGTGTGTAACGGGGATCGGAGGAGCCCGACAACGTCCCACAAATCATATCACACCCCATCCCCAATACCTGCATTTACATTTAAAAAGGAGTATCATTTATCTGCACATGGATCTATCTGTGAGGTTCTTTGTCAGAAAATATCAGGATGGGCCGTCACTGGGGAGGGGAGGATAAATAATGTGTGAGAGTAAGCTCATGATGGGCTGAAAATCACAGTTGTTTCTTTTTTTCACAGAGAATTACAGAAAACCTCGGCATCATGTCTGCTCCACTGCTGTTTAAGCTCTCTCCACCTTCCCAACTACTAGTTTCGATCCTTCCCTTCCTCAGCTAAATTTGCCTTTTTATTCAGTTAGACGGAGTTTGTGTCGTTAAAAATGTTTTAGATGCACAGCTGGATGGAACAGACGCTAGAAAAGGACAATCCCCATCATTTCACCCGAATCTACATACAACTGAATACGCCCGAGCTTCAATGATAGAGTTCCGATTCCTAAAAACTCCCTAGTTGCCTTGTGCTCCCCATCATGGATAACCTTTTACTCCTCAGATGTAGGGGGCAGGGGGGGGGGGGGGAGGAAGGGGAAAGCTAATGGTAGCGTCGGTTCGATCCAACTCTACAGCTACAATATTAGTTAATTTCCGTTTTAATTGAATAATAACACGAATTTTGTCTTCACCAATAACTTAGCTGCCGTTGGACTCACCGACGCTAGAAAAGCAGATTACCAAAGTGGACTGGCTATCTGTGGGACTCGTCACTACGACGCCGTCCCTCCGCCAGATGTTCTGATAAGAAATACTTGGTTTGATTTCGATCCTTTATTCACCATAACAGTGTCAAAACCGATTAACTCGGCTAGCTGTATCCCGTCTATTGACGCTAAGGAGTGTAGCTGCTACGGTATCTATTGACGCTAAGGAGTGTAGATGCTACGCGTACAACTTGCGTGTGTTAGACACTAAAAACTGTAAAATCTCTGGTGGAGTCCTGAAGGTAAAACTTCATGAAAGTACTGAGCGATTGATTTCCCGTTCGCTTGTCTCTCAGTGCTTTTACATGTATCTCCGAGAAGGTGCCCTTACTATTAATTATTATGTGTGTTTTCTCTAGAAGGTCTGCCCTTGGCTTTAAGATAATTCGGCGCTGTGCTTCCATACAATTTTCGTCTGGTTCGTGGTTTTCCGATTCTAGGCTGAGGAGAAAAGCGAACTTAAACGTACTTTCCAGCAATGGCACTTTGTCTGTGCATTGGAACACTTCGCCCTGAAAGTGTTCCAATACAATTCTAAGACCCCGCCGTACTGTGTGCTTTACCGGTGGGATCTCTAAATATTGATATTTCGTAACAGGTGAGTGAGGCACTCGTCCTGGCCTGGATCGTACCCTGGCGCGTTACCTAACAGAACAGCTCTAAAGACCCCTATGGTGCGGACGCCCTCGCTCCGTACCACGAACAAGTACACTGTATATAAGAAAATGGGATATTAGTGGCGTCAAAGCCGCTACCGTATGAGAAGGCACATTGGGGGCCGTTTACCGTCTTAATGGATCGTGTGTAAGTCTGGTAATTCTTGTAATTGGAAAGCTTGGAATTGGTAAATAGTGATGCTGGAATTGGTAGTGATGGGAAAAGGTAAAGAAAAAAGTGTTAGGGGCGAAAAGTTCTCACCGGCATTCCAGCACGAATATATGGTGTGGGTAGATAGTTATCCCCGGTGTAAGGAAACGTTTTGACCCCCAAAATAAATCGAACCCCCGGTCGATTTGTTTTAAAACAAACAGACCCCAGGTCGATTTGTTTTAAAACAAACAGACCCCCCTGAAATGTTTTAATCCTCTTATTTTTTGTTGACTTTATTTCTTTCCACATATGGCCACCTTATTAGTTTCTTTAATTGAAATAAAAACTATATCCATGAATAACAATTTATTGAGCAACTAACATCTACATTTTCAAACACGAAAAACACTTCCAACACCAGTAGCATACAGTCACCAAAAAATCTGTCTAAGCTCAATAATGGCATTTCAAAGGGTCAAAATAATAATTTTCTACATCAAGAGGTATAAAATGCTTAAAATAGTATTTAAAAACCATATGCACCATTTTTACTTCCATTTTATATTTAAATATGATTATTTGGAGGGGGTCATTTTATTATAGGGGAGGTCTGTTTGTTATGACGGACTTTCCCAAAACAAACCGACTGGGGGGTCTGTTTGTTTTAAAACAAATCGACCGGGGGGTCGATTTGTTTGGGGGTCAAAACGTTTAATTACACCGGGCGAATAGTTCTCTCTGGGTTTATTTTACAGTTTCTTGCTTGTACGTAATCAATAAAACTACTGCAAATAAAGCAAAGGTTACTTATAGTTAATTAGGGAACTGAAATTAGCCTCCCAGTCACTTTCTCTCTGATTTCATTTTCCAATTATTTCTTATTGGCAGCCTAAGATTGGAGGATAAACAATAGAATTTAATAATTTGAAAACCCATGTCAGATAAAGAAAAGAACATTTATGTTTTTTTATTGTAATTTATAAAAGTTGATATATTGTAGAGCTTCAATCCCCTGTTGATTTTTTTCCTTACAATTTCTTGCTGGTTCTTGCTTATTATTTCTGGAATCACAGTTTGCGTTATTTGATGCGCATTCCATTATTACTGATCATGCAATACTCGTTTTTAATCGAACAGATTTCTTATATATAGACTAGCTACAAGATGTGGATTCGCCTTTTAATTCCATCTCTGCTTTTTTCCAGGTGCGTTGAAACTGAAGCATCCCATTCAGGATTAGCAGTAATTACGTCAATGGCATTTGAAATCCTGATTAATTTTGAAATTAGATCCCAATAGGATTCACCTTAAAACTGGCCCCTCGGTTTTTGAGTAGCACTAAAAACACCCTATTCATCCTGGGATCAGATTAAATAAATTAGACAATTGTGAAACGATACAATGAAATTAACCATAACTCACACATTTAAGAGATGAAACAATAGCTGTGGATTCATAAAAAACGTGCTCCTAAATTCCAAATTGAAATAGAAACATCCTTATAAATAAACTTTTCTTAAATCCTTCGATTCGTGAAAAAAACTCATCAGTTTGACACTAAGAGCTTTTACTGTAAATATTAAACTGCGTCAATAAGGACATATAAATGTGCATGTCCATAAAATGTACATCTCAAGTATATTTTTTAAAGGTATTAAACAGAAAAATGGCGTGTGTAATGTGGAAGTTGCAAATATGCAGCCAGTTCGTGGCATATTGTTTACTCAAAGTATAAACTACATCGCAAATATTTACCCAATTTCTCCGTGCTAAAAGTTCCCACCACTCAATCAGGGATTACGTCACGGTATAGGGCTTATATAACGGAGGTGAGAACTTTTGGCCCAGGGAACTATTCGCCCAGAGCACCGGGTTGTCTCTAACCACCAAAACCATGCGAATTCGGAGATCCAGCATGCGGTCTAAAACCATCGTTGTTGGGAACGCCTACAATGCCTCAAACGGCCAAGGGCAGCTGAGTGCATCATCCCCATCATCGAACACGGTGACACATTTTCTTCTGTCTGTGCGCTTAGCCGCGTCGTTAACAGATCTATCTTCCTTTGGGTGCCCCACACTTTACTGCGTTTGGGCCCAAGAGAAAAAATGTGTGATACGGCCAGCATTTCTAATACATTGATGTGCATGCCTTGGTTGGCCATTGACCTCGAAATAAGTATCCTTCGAAGTAAACTCCCCAGTCTGAGTGACAAGCATCCGTCTGCACCTGGGCTTGGACCCCATACCATAAACGCCACGCCCCTGAGCGTATTGCAACGGCCGTTCCGCCACAGCAATTCTCCTTTGGCTTCTTGATTCAGTGTGGATGGAGTGGTAAGGCCCATTTGTGCTGCTTTCTTGACTAACCTGTGATAACGGCAGAATCGAAACCTTCCCAGCCGCACTGGTTTTTCCGTACCAACCAGAAGCAACAGCTTCTCGGTGCGTGGCAACAACAAGTAGCAGTCCCGCAGCTGTGCTGCTATAAGGCTGTCTATTTTCTCCAGGTGATCTGTTGTCGAGCGAACCATGCCTCTTACAAAATCAATCTGATCACCAAGAAACACGTTTACCTGCTTTGACCATGCTTCATAACTATACGCATTAGTCTATGAGAGATAGAGTCTTTTTTTCGCCCTGCGCTGAGCCATTCGTCTGGATACTGAAGCAGCAATATGAGAATTTGTCGGTCCAACGCCTTCAGCGGCCGAATAGCTCTGCTGAACACCCATGGGGCCACAGACCGGATGGAAAGACTGTAAGAGTACCTGAAAGCATAGGTATTTGATGTAGCTTGGGTGAACCGGGAATGTGGACGTATGCATCCGACAACTCAACGATGTCATTCACACGCCACATCTTCACCACCATTCTTACATGTTGGCGTTTATCCACTTTGAATGACTTCGTTCCCAATATGTGTTTAAGGGGCTTGAGATCTACTATTAAATGTCACCTCTGTCCGTAATAACCGTAGAAACATAATGACTCAAAAGCCCGCCTGATCTGGGGGCATCTGTTCTATCGCTTGTTCCAACAACGCCCTTAACAACTGCGAGTGCCAGATGCTGGATTGTGCGGCCAATGCATTTTCCATTTGGTTTCACAAACGGATGCGGATACCCACAGCCAAGCCAGAGTACGACGTTGTTTGTGTCTCGATCTTTTCCATTCTCACCAACAGTTTCGGAGCCTGCCTTCTACTGGTAAAGAATTTGTGAGCCGTAATTTTTCCCTAACACTTTCTAATGTTACGCCGGGAGAATTCGTTGGCAAAATTTTCTCCGGATGCCTGGACTGATTGTCACCTGGTTCAAAATTTTCCTCATATGGGATGGGGTCGGTATCTGGGTACCTTGGTTGAAGCGCTCCGTGGTTTTAACAGCCCTCGGAGGGTAGGCGCCTCCGCAGTGGTTCCTTCCTTTGGGCTGCTTGGTCTTTGGCGGTAGCCCCGTGTATATCATTTTTGCAGTAGCGACCGTCAAAAACAGAAATAACGCTGTCGGAACGTCCAAAGCAGAAAGAACGCTGTCGGAGAACAATCGACTTTCCGAGGTGTAGGGCGCGTGACAAAGCTGAAACAAATTGTCTTGCGACAGGAGACATTTTTCAAAATATTTTCTCATTTGAGTTGAACTGCCGCTGAAAGCGAGGAAGGCTACCGTGTCCATGAGCCCAGATGCTGTGCTGAGGGCTAAGAAATCAGGTCCCTGATTCCGCGATCCCTCCAACTCCAGAAGTAACATAGTCTGGCAGGCTTGTGTGCGCTTGCATTTCTGAATTACCTCCACATCACATACCGGAACTGGAGTTCGGTGAGTCCGGCATTGTGGATGAGGCTTTACTCCGTCACTGTTTTCGCTTCACTGCCGTCACAGCCAGAGAGACGGAGTCTCCGAAGCTATATGCCTGGAGTAGTCTGGCGTGGTGCATCGTTCCGAGGCGTGCGCAAAAGACTGATACAGTCTGGATGTTTGAATGGCGATTTTTGAAATCCATAGCCATGAGATGTTCGATGCCAGCGATAAAAAAATCTGGCATGTCAACGCTAGTACAGATAAGCAGACCATGACACAGAGCGTGGTTTATACTTTCTGGTGTCGCGTCGGTTGCTCTTTCCTCGTGATCTGCCCCCTTACAAGACTGCGATCTGATTCTGTTGTTTGATTGTGAGTCAGATCTGTTGTCGCTCCGCTTCTGTGTATCACGTGTATGATTTGCTGATGACCTTCTCGACCTCTCATTGGCTCCAATGTGTAAGGAAACGTTTTGATCCCCAAAATAAATCGATCCCCTGGTCGATTTGTTTTAAAACAAACAGACCCCCCTGAAATGTTTTAACCCTCTTATTTTTTGTTGATTTCTTTATTTCTTTCCACGTATGGCCACCTTATTAGTTTCTTCAATTGAAATAAAAACTATATCCATGAATAACAATTTATTTAGCAACTAACATCTACTTTTCAAACACGAAAACACTTCCAACACCACTAACATACAGTCACCAAAAAATCTGTCCAAGCTCAATAATGGCATTTCAAAGGCTCAAAATAATAATTTTCCACATCAAGATGTAGAAAATGCTTAAAATAGTATTTAAAACCATATGCACCATTTTTACTTCCATTTTACATTTAAACATAATTATTTGGAGGGGTTATTTTATTATAGGGGAGGTCTGTTTGTTATGGCGGGCTTTCCCAAAACAAATCGACCCGGGGGTCTGTTTGTTTGGGGGTCAAAACGTTTCATTACAACGGTCTGATGTGTCTCGGAACTGTCCTACGGTCTCAGGTCTCTTGCTTCAGTGATGCTAGTCAATGATCACTCTTGGTGTGGGCTGCACTACATGAGTTGTCGTTGAACCCATAACGCAGAACTGCTCTTGGTTGCGAGGGAGAGGGCTGCGGTTGAGCCTGAGGCCACTCCATAGCCGAAACATCAAAGGCGACTGGACACTGAGATCTATCACATTAAGGTTCTGCTTTGATAGCGCATGACTGGCGGCGTTGTGGACACAACGAAGGTGAAGAAAATAATGGGGGTCCGTGGTGTACATTTCCGATGCACTGACGGCTTCGTTCGCTGCTGACTGCACAAACTGCGAGTTCAGTGATTGAGATCTGGATCGCGTATCGGGACAACTTTACAGTGTTTCACAGGCGTAGTTTTCCTGTAGAAGCAATGTGAATGGCTTGAAAGTGTCACGTGATACAAATTGCTGACAACAACATTGATATGTTACTTAAACCGATGCTTAGAATGCAAGAGCAAGACCTTTAAATTAGGTCAAGTCAGGTAAATGAAATAATAATAATAATAATAATAATAATAATAATGAAATAGTAAAAATAATAATAGCGTCCAATGAATCATTGTAGTATTTTTACTTTTCGGATATAATGAACCTTCAGATTACTTAGATTTCGAATTATTGTTCCGACATCTCAAACGTTCGGGCGTCCGAGCCTTCTGATTAATGGGCTTCTTTTTCTGACTAATGAGCCTTCGAATTGTTGAGTTTTTGGGGATACTGAACCTTCAAGTGTGGAAATTTCCTCGCCTTGAGTAAAAAGAGGTTTTTCAGAGTTTTTAACTGTCGGACTACCGATAGTTCGGAGCACTGGGTCTTCGAGCTGCTAACTCTTTAGAACATTAGGAGTCCCCACTCTGATAATCCAAATCGCGTCAGTGACGACTTTTGAACAAGTTTTGAAAGATTGAATTTTCACCGCAGTGGTTTCCAAAGTCAGTTCTACTAGCTTCCAGGGGCATACGAGTACGTGTCCTGTACATGCATTTATCAGCTATTTATGTTTCTGGTGGACCAGTTAATTGTCTAAAGAACGTTGAAATGTTTTGCTTGTGTTCGGGGAAATGGTTCCCTTGTTGTACTTGCTGTTTATTTATTGATAAAGATAGCAGACTTCAAACGTGATAATTCCACTTGTTTAAGATTCAGGGTAAGAAGTGAAAACAGTTACGCTGATAAAATGCCTACAAACGAACCTTGGAGAAGGTACTAGGAATATAACAGTCATCAATGAACATATTTGTGGCGCCCAATCTCTACGCACTTTTCACGGTTGCGAAAATTTCTTTTATCAGAAGATAATGAAGATAATGATTTGAGAAAATGCCAGTAAATTATGCACATTGTTGAAAAGCTTGAAAGAATGGAAGATTAGAAGCTCATTAGTAAATAACAATTCCCCCCCCCCTCAAAAAAAAAAAAAAAAATACCACAAAAGTGATCCCGGATGGATTTGTTGATTCCCGTTTGCCCTCACAATTGGCACATGTATAAATTAGCTTTCATCGAAATCAACTTTTGTTCGACATTAGTGTTTGGTTGGTTAAACAATGGTTGCAGTACCTCTGTCTTTAGTTAAATATGTTCACTCGTTGTCTCATTAACATGGAGCCAGCTTGGAAAGACAACTACTTCATCTCAAGAGAATTTCCATTTCTAAAATTAGGTGACTTTTCATATTAAAAGTCAAAGTCACGTCCAGTTCACAGTCTTGCACTTTATGCTGCACCGTGCGATATTTGAAACTGAAAAAAGCTCAAAGGTTTATCTTATATGGTATTCTGACGATGGATAAATCACATAGCCTTTGACGCTGAGCTTAAGGTCATGGTAAAAGTCACTTTTAAATGGTATTTTAACTTTTGTTGGCTCCGAACGTAGTTGCAGTTTGGAAATGAGGCCTCAATCGATTTGTTTCTATGGAATGCCATTTTCACATTTATTAGGGAATTATTGATATCAAGAATTAATTTTTGATCTCAAAAATTGATTTTTTGATATCAAGAATTAATTTTTGATCACAAAAATCCATATTTTGAGATCAAGAATTAACTTTTGCTATCTGTAATTGTATTTTTGATATCTCTAAATGTATTCTTGATCTCAAAAAATAATTTTTGATATCAATAAATATTTAGAGATATCAAGAAATATTTATTGATATCAAAAATGATTTAATGATATCTAAAATTGATTTTTTGAGAATCAAAAATTCAATTCTTGATAGCAAAAATGAAATAGTTGAGAGGAAAATATCAATTTTGAGCTCAATAATTCATTTTCCTTTTATTGATATCAAGAATTTATTTCAGATATCATTATTTCAGAAGGAAACTTTTTAATTTGTATTTTGAAATCTGCAAATGATTTTTGATCTCAAAAATTGATTTTTGATATCAAAATATCAGTCTTTTTTAAATAAAAAATTCAGAAGTACACATCTGTAATTTAAAAATGACTGGTCTGTATACAGAATCTTTTTTAAAATTTTTTACTGTATAAAAAAGAAGTAATTCTTGAGATCCAAAGTTCTGTTGTTATTATTGATCTCAATAATTCAAGTTTTCATCTCCAAAATTTAATTGACGATTCGTTAAATTTTATGTAAATGCGTGTCTCCCTTAAGATTTTTTAAGTTTGGAAATTTGACTTTTTGATCTCAAAAATAAATTTTTGCCATCTAAAATTCAATTGTTGATAGCCAAATATAAATAACTGAGATCTACATTGATTTCTTGATATCTTTAATTATATTTTGATATCAAAAATAAGCATTAAATGTTAAAACGGCATTCCATATGTTTCTGACAGTTGTTTCTAGAACAAAGAATTATATTACCTGTGATTTCGAAAAAAAATGTCACTGTCGAGGTCCCGGAGTTATACATAAAGTTTCGCTGACGACATACGGGGGAGGGCAGTGAATGGTCATGGAGTTATACACAGAGCATCGCTGACAATATGCGGGGAGGGGCGGTGAATGGTCACAGAGTTACGCATAAGGTGTCGCAGACAACATACAGAGCAGGGAAAAGAGGGATTAAAACAATATCAAGTCAAAACTAGCACAGAACGTAACTATTTGAATATAAATTGTCAGAACTGGATACAAAGTGGCCAGAGTGACAAGGTGTTAAATACGGCTCAAACCATCTTGTCAAAATGTCTAAGCCAAAATGTCCCCGATCCAATGTCGCTGGTCTACAGGCTTATTCTTATGTCTGAATAATCTACTGGATTTCGCCTTCCAAAACCTACCAAACTCCAGTATGCCTAAAACATACTGCAGAAGCACCGAATTTATAAGAAGCAGTGTGTTTGCTGTCTTTTGAATATCACTGCAGACATCACATCGGTGTACCGAATTCGAATCGATTTATAACCATGACGCAAAGAACCGGCGATATTTAATCAGCATCCCGCTGTGAGGGTATACCGAATTCAAATCGATTTGGAACCGTTCCACAAAAGGACCGAGAGGCCTGTGTTGAACGGGTATACCGCAGTTCCACTACATCGCATTCAAATCGATTTGGAACCATACCGCACAGGGACCGTCAGTGTTAAATTAACATACCTGTCGTGCGGTATACCGGATAAGACTGATTTAGATATTCAATCAAATATCTTACAGTATACCGTATAATACACAATATTTGATTCAATGCAAAATATAAGTACACATATAAAAATGAGTGATGTACTGCAAGAAATTTACATCCAGGGAAGATTTTTGTGTAACCCCAATGCATTGTTTGCCAACACAGTCATTTCTCTCAACAGAACGTTCTTAACATGCTTTCATCATTCATTTGGAACTAGCATTCAAATTTCTAGAATTTAAATGGATGCAAACCCTAAAAATCTACTGACCGGTTGATTATGTTGTCATTTTGTTTCATTGTAAACATACATCTGTGTCGTGCTTTTGCTGTGTCGTGCTTTTCGTGTTCCGTGCAACAGCAAAAGCACGCCCTTTCTCCCTGTTTTCGTTATTCCGTGCCGAAGTTGTTTCTGTATTTTCCAATAAATATTATAATGTGTCTTCTATGGAATGCCATTTTAGCATTTAATGTTTATTTTTTTATATCAAAATATAATTAAAGATATCAAGAAATCAATGTGGATCTCAATAATTTATATTTTGCTATCAATAATTGAATTTTAGATGGCAAAAATTAATTTTTGAGATCAAAAAATCAATTTTAGAAACCTGAAAAATCTTACGGGAGACACACATTCACATAAAATATAACGAATCGTCAATTAAATTTTGGAGATGAAAATTTGAATTATTGAGATCAATAATAACAGCATAATTTTTTATCTCAAGAATTGCTTCTTTTTTGTACAGTAAAAAATTAAAATAAAGATTCTGTATACAAGGACAGCCATTATTTATTTACAGATATGCGTTTCTGAATTTTTTATTTAAAAAAACAGACTGATATTTTGATATCAAGAATCAGTTTTTGAAATCAAAAAATCGTTTGCAGATTTCAAAATGCAAATTAAAAATGTATCAGTCTGAAATAATGACATCTGAAATAAATTATTGATATCAATCTATAGAAAATCAATTAGTGAGCTCAAAATTAATATTTTGCTCTCAAATATTTCATTTTTGCTATCAAGAATTGAATTTTTGATCTCAAAAAATCAATTTTAGATATCATTAAGTCATTTTTGATATCAATAAATATTTCTTGATATCTCTAAATATTTATTGATATTAAAAATTATTTTTTGAGATCAAGAATACATTTAGAGATATCAAGAATACAATTACAGATAGCAAAAATGAATTCTTGATATCAAAATATGGATATTTATTGAGATCAAAAATTAATTCTTGATGTCAAAAAATCAATTTTTGAGATCAAAAATTAATTCTTGATATCAATAATTCACTAATAAATGTGAAAACGGCATTCCATAGTCTTCTCCCATTAAAAAGCGGAACAATTCTGCTATTGGTGAATCATTCATTTCAAACAATAATCGCAGCCTCAACGATTTCAATATTTACCTAGAAACAATGAAAATGTGACATTCGTGCAACGGGCCTGTTGCACGAGTATCTACCTACAGGCACTCTGAACTCTTAGTTAATTAAATAAATGAAGCACCAAACTAAGTTCCACTTCTAATTAATGAAAATAAATGATGTGCTTTGCAGTCTCTTTTATCACTCGAGCCGTATCCATTTTAAACGACATTACGTAACGTAACGTGTTGAGGAATGAGAGGTCTATAAACATCTCACACTTCCTTATTTTTTGGCGTCAGACAAAAACCAGCAGAAGTACTGCAATTGGGTTTTCCGCATTTCTTGTATTGTCCAATTGTCTTGCAGGGCTTATATTATATATTTACTTGGTGCTGAATATTTGTCAAGTTGGTTTACATCTTTTCTGTGCAAGCATATCAAAAACTGATAGGATAGAATGTAGGAAATTGTCATGTACTGATATATCACAAACTTTAGTATTTCGTGTGGAAGCATAACACAAGATTTCAAGCGCGTACAGTAAAACATTGGAAATAATTCGGTCCTTTTTTTACTTAGGTGGGCCTATTTGTCAGGCTGGTTTAATAATTTCGGGTCTGTTGAAAAGTAGTCCCTTTTCCAAGTCCCATTTGTGAGATGGCCCCATCCTGAGCTTCCATTATAATTTGAACAACACGCCCGCGTACATAAATGAGAATATATCCGGGTACTTATATCTAAAACAATCCACATAGTACTAGACGAAGATATCAGGGGTATCCATGGATAATAAATTTCTTTTTTTTCTCTTTTTTTTCTCTTTTTTTTTTTTGAGAACGGATCTTATTCTTTGGTAGATGTGATAAGAAAAAGTTTGAGAGAGAGAGATATTATCAGCATCTTCGCTTGTCATCTCGTGCACTCAAGAACTAAAAAGCGAAATGACATCGGGCGTGTGTACCTGGCAGAAATACTCGGGCGTGTGTACCTAGTGTGGGTTCCCCACCCTGGCAGAAATACTCGCAACCAATAAGCAAAATCATATATTCTTAGTGAAAATAATACGACCTTTTATAAGCCTTTCAAACATGGTTTACCCTGATCAAGAGTTTGCCTGCTAGTTTATAGTTAATCTGAATTTGCTAATTGTTGTTATCATTAGGTACAATTGATTTGTTCGGGGTGCAAAATAAAAACTCAGTTATTAAACTACTGAATGTTTTTTATAAGTTCGGTCTCTCTTAAAGTGTCCGTAAGTGAGGCTGTTGTACCTCAATAAACTCTTAAGTAGAAACAAAATGTGCGGAATATCATATCGAAGCCGTTCTTTATTATTTCAAGAGCCTTTCTGTTTCATAAAATGACAACTGATAAGATAATCATCTGGGCAATTTTATTAATTTGAAATAACTGTAATTTAGCAGCAACAAAAGAACAATTACCAGTTTCACAAAGCACATTGGTATTGCCATAGCTGTTAAACCAGCTTTAGGCTAACATCCCATTACAAACTCACAAAATATACTAACGTTTTATTTCGTAAAACGTGCTTTTACGAGTAAAAGCGCAATTCGCTTTCTCCATTTTTAATGGGTTCCCTTCCGGTCTAAATTACCACGCAACTTTTTTGTTTTTTTTTTTAAGGGATGGCCGAAAGTCTCAGTTGGCGTTAATTTTGAATTCCGCGATAGGTGATGTAACCCACTACATGCGCTTAACTGAGGCAATAGGAGTGAACGTCAATCCCCTGCTTACAAGCCCGAGCCGGAATCGAACTCAAGACCTTGGGATTACCAGAACAACGCTCCAACCAACTGAGATAACCGTCACCCCCACGCAACTTAACCGTCACCCCCAAAGAACTTTTGGTTGTTCGAAAACACCTATCCCGCCTTCCATCCATCGACCAATGAGAGCGAGGGAAATCTCGTCTGCTACGTCACTGTGTAGTTAGGTCATTTCCTTTAAGCCCCATAGGCGGTTACAAACTCACACAGGCTTGTTGAGGATGGATGGGAGAGTAGGTTAAAAGTGGAGAACGCGAATTGCGATTTTACTCGTAAAAGCACGTTTTACGAAATAAAACGTTAGTTTTACTTCGCAAAAGTTTCGAATGCGCTTATCTCCACGTTTAATGGGACTGGAGTCCGGAGCAGGAAGCCTGCTATTCCGAAATGTCCAAAAGGTCGCGAATTACGATATGACTGGTAAGAGTCCCTTTGTTTCAATCAGACAGAAGTGATGGGAACTTGTAGTTGAAAATGAAATAAAAATCAATAACTAAGTTCCGTTTCTTTTAATTTTTTTAATTCCTTCTGCTAACGGTCCTGGGAGAAAGTTTCCCTGGACGTAAAAGCATAGCTGTATAAGCAATGTCTAGAATATTACAACAAAAGAAGGCACCGTCATATTATGTACTGCCCAGTACTTGACTGGCTGAGATGAGTAACTTCTTTACCATCCTGCCGTCCACTGGATGGATCCCTATCTCGGTTTCTCGAGTGCTCGGTATTTCTTTTTACATAATTACCTTTTATTGAAAGTGTACAAGACAATTGGATCGTAAATCAACAGTGATTTGCGGTAAATAAATGGTGGCATGCCACTGATTAGGTCTGGGAGTGCTTACAAAGACATGCTAAATTATTGAAGTACTTTCCGTGTCTTGATTTTTAGCCAAGCAATTTCCTACATTGTGAGATTCTGAGGATTTTAAATTAAAATCATGTAAGAGATTAACTAGAATATCCTTAATCCTTTGATTAGATTGATTGCACAAACGTAATGATAAAATTGTTTGATCAGCCGTGAGGCAGAAGTTCGCCTACAACCGCGGTGTTTTCCTTCAAAACAACTTTGTCTATAGAACATGACTTAATTATGACTGTTGTTTTTTCCTTGCTTAATATAAGCCGGGAAGAAGCGTCCTTGGGGACCAAAGTCGAAATTGGTTTTAAAGCTAAGTCCCATTGTGCTATGTTGGAAGCCCACGGGGGTGTATTTTACTTGAAATGTTTGATTAGTTGAGAGAGTGCTGAGTCTTCTCCTGGGTCGTAGCCCGTTGGTGCATTGAGTCTGGAGCCTATAGCAGCTCTGTAGCCTTTGATCGAGCCAACACTTAACTGTTCATACATGAATAGGTGATCTAAGAAGTCTGCCACTACTGCCAGGGAGGTCTGAAACGGGTCCAGCTTGGAGTTACCACGCCAGGAGGCAAACTTGTTCCATTGTGATCTGTAAACCTTAGCTGTAGAGCTGTTTTGGTTGTTAATCATTTTCCCCTTTACTTGCTTGTAGAAACCTTCTTTTCTAGGAAGAACAGGTTAGACACCATAGGTGTAGCTTCAGTAGGGATGGGTAGGGAAGGGATGGAAGTGTTGCCAGTGCGGTTGTGACAGGAGTTCCCTGTGGCATGGGATTTGGGACTGATTTTATTACCTTGCAGCGGAGCAGTATGGTGAACGGTGGGGCTTCAGGGGACCGTGTGGCTATAAGCAATAGAGTATGTCTTCCACTGGCCACTGGCAATGCAATGACTGGCACAGTGTCCACTGCCCAGGCTGCCTGGTCTGGGCAGGGGGGGGGGGACAAGGCTGGGGAGTTGGGTTGTGATTGCATTGGCAAACAGGTCCAGGGTGGGGCCTCAGTGGTCATTGGTGTACTGCCCATTGAAAGGACTGGGGGTCAGACATTTTTCAGTGTCCTCCCTGGACGCTAGATCTAGCAGTACGGTCAGTTTTCCCTCTAGATGGCGTTCTGAAATTATAATACGCTCTTGGTGGGCCATGGCAAGGATTTGAAATTCCAGTTTGGATAACGAGCGTGATTTCGTGCCCCTTGCTTGCTTAAGTACGCTATGGCTGTAGAATTGTCCAGTCGAAACAAGAGTGTTTTGCCTCTGAGATGTCTGGTCAATTTGTTTACAGCGATCCAGACCACTCGGAGTTCCCACCAGTTGATGTGATATGATTGTAGGGAATGGGGCCATTTGCCCTTCCATACGTGGCCTGCGGGTCGCACCACCATTGAAGGGCGCGTAAGGCTGTCTGTGACACTTTTATTTTTGCTGAGGGGATCTTCTCTGCGGCAATGCCCATCTTATCTGGTTTTGAAAGGGTCTGTAGTGGAGATGGTCCAGTAGAACTGTCTTCTGCGTTGCGACGAGACCTAATAGGTTTGCAATCTTATCTTTTTTGTTTGCTGGGGTGCCTGTTATGGCTTCTGTAATTCTCTGACAGCGAATCTTTTGCCAAGAAAGGTGATCCCTTGCTTGGAGATCAGTTCTGATTTGGTGAGGTTCACCACTAAACCTACCTGTAACGCTTTGCATACTAAGTTCATCGTCTGGTTTTTGGTTACTTCTCTGTCTTGGTGCCCCAAGAACCAATCGTATAGATACTGGAAGACCCACATCCCTCCTAGACGGATTTGAGCACTTTGATGACTTTGGAGAAAACGTATGGGGCTGTAGCTAGGCCAAAAGGGAGTGCCAGAAACCAAAAGCGAGTGACGAAGTGACGCAGTGGATTGTGGACGGGTCTATTGAGGTACCCCGCATCCCGGACTGTAGTGACTCCATGATACCTGGGCCGTGTCCATTTGGAAAGCGGTTACTCGCAGGAAGCCGTTGATTGGGAGAGGTCGATTACTAGTCTCCACGCTCCTGATTTCTTGAGGACCAGAAAAACCTGCTGAAGAAGCCCGACTGAGTTTCTGGCATTCCTTCTATTGCCCTTTTCTGTGTCAGATTTAGTAGCATTTCGTGGAGTGCTAAATCTTTTCTGACCCCTTTGGGTAAGAGGTGATTAGTTGTTTTGGCGCTTGGAAGGTTAGAGTGATGGAGTTTTGTGCCCTTTTTTGTTTCCGATGAAGGGGAGGGGATACCCGCTTTTCAGCCATCGTACTACCCGACGAGAGGCTCCCATCTTCTTCCATTGTCGCCAAAATTTGTCTAGTCTTCCCCCTACGGGTAAGGAGGTGTTGTAGGAGAGTAAACTTTCTAAGTCTCCTAAGTCTATTAAAGTATCGCTAGGAGACGAGGGTGTCTCTGGGGCGGTACCTTGGTTGGTTGGTCCCTTGGCAGGGGGCTGTTGCGGTTGCACGCCGGTTTTGCTCTGCGCCGGCGTGGAATGGTACGGCCGTTTCCATTTCATTGGTCTTTTGAACACGGACCGGGACATCCTCGACATCAGAGCGCAGTCCTGGGACAACGAGCGGCTCTCTTGATTTACTCTCTCCACCTCAGCGGGGGATTGGGGCAGGGGGTCACAGTTTCCTTTCCTCTAGGATGGGGGCATGACGTAGATACCGTAGGCCTTTGACATTGGACCAGCAGTGCTAGATAGACCATTGAAGTCATTAAAAATGTGGAGATTTTTTACCACATCTAGGGTTGCTAGAGCTAGAAATTCCAGAAGTTTTCTTGATACCGGATCACTAAGGCGTAAGTCCTCCCACCGTGTCTTCAAGGCTTTCAGAGTGTGGTCTTGCAAAAACACGATATTTTAAATGTACCTGGACGACGCCTCAATGGTCTTGGCATCCTTCTCAACTAGGGGAATGTCCGAGTCATTGCGTGCGGATGGCATCCATACCGTCTGTTTCACGGGTTATTCCAGTACTTCTAATGGGATAAGCTCGTAGGGATAGGGGCCTGGGCACACTACGCAATGTTTGTATCGGTGAAATAGCGACAGCGTAGGACCTTCAACGGGTCCATCTTTTGAATTCCTTCGCCCAGACCGTTATGGCATTGGCTATACCTCCACTGGTTTCCAGAGCTATGAAAGAATCTCGCTGGGGAGGGGTAGCTTGTGACATCATACGAATCGGTTGGTCTTCTCTATCCACGCATTGGGAGCCAAAGGAGACTTGTGCGAGTCGTGCTATCTCTTGAATGGCATCTCTCAATGGGACATCCTCTGGAGTTACGGTAGAGGCGGAGCTCGAGGGGATAGTCTCGTCAAGCGGGGCTGAAAGGTCCGTAGGAGACGGATTGGTCGTCTGCCCGCTGCTGCTGGGTCTCTCCAGAGCTTCTGGCCCCATCCTAGTGACCGTACACAGTCCATTTCTCCTAGTGGAAGATCTAAACGGGAAGGGATTGACGTGTCTTCGGACTCCTTTTCCATCTTCTCTTCCTCCGAATCGTGGCGTCACAGCCCATTTCGGGATGTTGTGATTGACACTGCGACGTCTGGGGCTGGGCCCCTGTTGGGGTATAGATCTCCTTCTCCCTGTTGCTAGGGATCGCGGCTGGGGAAAAGGTATCTGTCTCTAACATTTCGTCTTCTTCCTCCAGTAAAACGAAGACTTCTCCCGACGGTGGCATGACCACTGACTCCTCCTCACTGATTGTAACCGTCTCCGGGTTGTCTGTGCTAGGTTCTTTCGGAAGATGGGGTGGAGGAGAGCCTGAGGTCAATGCAACTGACTGAAACTCTGGAGGAGGTCGTGAAACCGTGGCAGAAGGTTTAGTTTTTTGGTCTTGATGGATTTATGTTTCCAATTGCTGTAGCTGATATTGGAGAGATAGAAAGGCCAAAAACTCACTTGGTAGACGTGGTAGCTGATGGTGGTGTGGTCAGTTCTTCTAGCGAGGGAATGCCTAGTTGGCCCGTTGTCGCTGGGAAGATAGAAGCCGAGTCCTTGTGCGTGACTGTGACTTGCGAGGGTGATGGGGACTGGACTGCAGACTCTGGACTGCCAATGGACTTCACACTTGGCGAAAAAGCCCATGCCTCTCGGTGGATGTTGCGTTCTTTCCCCTCGGGAACATCTAGTTCTGCATCCGTCTCTGAGAAGGCTCTTGCTTTCGCCTTGTGTTTCTTATGCCTTCTAGACATCAACGTCGCGTCTGATTCTGAGCCACAATCTAGATGGATAGACATTTACAACTGGCCCAGGATGACAGAGCTCGCTTTCTTCATTGTATCCTGAAGGAAAGCGCGTGAAACATAGGAAGCAGAGGATAGGAACTTATCCCGTCTACGTTCGTTCTTAGTCCTGTTTTTAGAAGTGTCTTCCAGTCCTCTGAGTGCTGGCGCTCGGGACACGTGCTGTCTTCCTCACACAGGGGTACGCCGCTGTTTTGCCTACAACGGTCACAGACCGAGTGGGGGTTGCACGATGTAGGGGATGAATTCACTGTGGAAGCTGAGGTGGAGAGCGTAGCTCGGCCTCTATCATATCTGAAAAACAAGCAGAAAGGATGGTTGTCAAATAATGTGGTGCTGTAGATGATCCAAACATTACATCTATATTAACGTTCTAGCCCTTAATGCAAACTTTATCCAATAAAGCTGTGCTTAGACTGACCTAATTGCTGCCAGTAGGCAGTTTGGGTGGTTTTCCACGTAAAGAGATGTTTTCTGGGACGGTGTCGCTTTCCTGGGATCGTCCTGGCAAGGACCGTAACGGGCCTGCCCGTGTTCCCGTTATGGCTGTTACCGTCCCGGGTAGTACCACTGACCCATCGGACCATAATGGGTAAATGGTCCTGACTGGGCCGCCGAGGGTTCCCAGACAGTTTGACCGTATTCCCAATATGGGAAAACGGTCTTCTGGTCGTAAAAATGCCCTAAACGCCTCAAAATGCGTCTCTTTTTGTCTCAACCACCGTCAGCAATGCAGAATCTGTTCTGGTAAAGCTGAGTCATGGAAATTGGAGTAAAGCTTAAGCAAAGACTGGCCATTTCTGCTATGACATTGCCCGCTGGATAAAGCTTGGAGTCTAAGCAGACACAGCATCCTGAAAAGATCCTACTACTGGACAAAATGTGCTGGAACTAGTAGATTCCTCGATCCTGTAGCTTCTTGTGCAGAAAGAGGCACACTTCTCGCGACTGGGTAAAGGTGTTACCGCAACGTGTTAACTCAACTTCTACCAGACCGAAGTCACAGGTGTTAAATGTACTTTATTTCTGAACCAATTTTATCCAAATTAGTGTAACTGATAAATGAGTCCTATCTTTAGCCAAAGCACTATTTATTAAATCGAATCGCACCTTTTACTGGTTCCCTTGATGCAAAAATTGCGGAGCACACACAATTGCGTGTTGTTGGTAATACCAAGCTAAAGGGAATGACTTAACTACACAATGACGCAGCAAACGAGGTTTCCCTCGCTCTTATTGGTCGATGGATGGAAGACAAGATAGGTGTTTTCGAACTGCAACCAAAAGTTCTTTTTTCTAAGTTGCGTGGTAATTTAGACCGGAAGGGAACCCATTAAAAGTGGAGATAAGCGAATTCAAAGCTTTTGCGAAGTAAAAAGGTTTTCAGTGATGGGAAAAATGTGGTTTTATGCGGTATGGGTCATCCTAAACCAGTTTTGTTTTCTGATATACATTTTAAAAGCAGTCATATACTTGTTTGTTATTTTTTCTGCAGTTGGGATTCATGGCGCAGAAATCAAAAGCCACATAGAAAATCACAATTTACCATTAAATTATGAATTATTTTCATATGGGTTAAGGTTTTGAGACTGACCTTCAACACAGGCGGCTTTTTATTGTTATTAATGTGCAATTTTCGAAAAATGTTTTTTGGGATAAAAACCGAACACCGTACACCTCTCAGGTAAGCTCATTTAAAAATCGTTGGATAACCCGGGACAAGAAAACATTATCTTTTTTCTTATATCTTGACGAGAAATTAAATTAAATTCCAAAACGTACAAATTGGAATTGACAAGTAGATCGCATACCAGAATCCTATGAAATAAAACGAAGAACAGAAAAGGTGGTGCCGAAATTCCAGGGAACGACGAAAAGCGTTTGATATCAGGCCATGGTGAAAATTTTTCGAGAGAGAGAGAGAGAGAGAGAGAGAGAGAGAGAGAGAGAGAGAGAGAGAGAGAGAGAGAGAGAGAGAGAGAGAGAGAAAGAGATTCAGCATAAACAAGACTAGTTTATTTTCTGGTGTACTCTCTCTCTTTCTCTCTCTCTCTCTCTCTCTCTCTCTCTCTCTCTCTCTCTCTCTCTCATTGGTCATGAATGAGTTATTGAGTAAAGAATGACTTAATATAGCATTGAAAAGAAAAAATGTCGGGTTCTCACTATCACATGAGGATCCTCAGCACCGAAGGAAATGCTTATTATCATTGTTATAAAGGTTTATGTCAGCTAAAAATGGCTTTATCTGATATTTAAAACGAAAACAAAAGGACACCTAATTTTTTGTCGAAAATATGATTATTATTACTGTTATTATTGTTGATTTTCACTAAAAATGGCTTAATTTAACATTGCTTTGTAATTCCTGTCTTCGTATTCATAAATATATGTCTTCTACATTGCACATTTCAGGGTTTCTAATCAAATGTTGAAATCGTTGAGGCGGTGATGATTGTTTGAAGTGAATGATTAATCAACAGTAGAATTACTGATGTTCCACTTTTAATGGGAGAAGACAGGTTATAACATTGACTGGAAAATACAGAAACAACTTCGGCACGGAATAACAAAAGCACGGACAGGCTGTTGGCACGCAACTGTGGTCATGCTTTTCTTGTTCCGTGCGACAGGCTCGTTGCACGGAACAAGAAAGGCACGACACAACAAAAGCACGCAACAACGACTGCGATTAAATGCGACACTTTTGAGTTAATGTGTAAAAAAGTGTACTGGATATACAGCCTTTGAAACAAACTGCAAAAGTACCGCAAAAGCGGCCCTATTTTTATAATATCTTTCCAGTAATTATTCCTTTCCGGTTCAGTAACGGTATATTTGCGGCATATCTGCAGGTCACTACTGCCTTACTGTATATTTTTTTAACAAATCTCGGTACGGGAACAAAATCATAACATGTGTATTAAATGTGTGAAAAGAAAAATGCATGTAAAATAGCAGAAGTATTGTATAACTTTCATCACATTTGAGAGTCGTATCTGTTAACTTTGAATGGAAATATATGGAGATACATTATTTAAATGTTAAATCCACAGCATATATATATAACAACATGAACAAATCTTTATAGTTTTCAGTGAGATCTTGTGTTACTTTTGATGGCCTGAACTATTATTTGAAAATATAGGAACTTTTTGCTTAATATTTATTGCCGTAAAATTTTAGGTAATCAATTTCAATTTTGCAGTTATTCATATTACCTGTGAACCCTAACATATGCCTGTTTTCACCATTAGATAAACATTGTAAATTGATGACTGTGCAAGATATCAAACAACACTAAAACAAAGAAACTTCAAACAAAAATAAAAAGTGTCAAAACGAGAAACCCCTTCTGATGACATAAAAGGACATAGCTACACATTCCTTTAGTTTTAAATTCAGAATAAAAGAAAAATGTGATTATTGGCCAAACCCTAGAGAAAACAAATTCGAAATCTAGATCCTGATATCATCAGTATAAATACCGGAATTTGTGTATATTAAGGGATAGCAATTGGATCATATTGAAATTTGGAATTTGCACCATTTCTGAAAAAAAATCGGGATAAATTTGAGATCACGCACTTAAAATCTGTGGTTCGAGCAAAAATTTTTCACCAGGACCCATGCTTGGCTTTTACTGTGGAGACACTGTTATACAAAAGTTGCTAAGAATCTTTTCCAAAATGCTAAAACAGGATGTTAGACCAGTGCTCAAGATGATTTTAATGATGAATTTATTTTTATTGGATATAGGATTTTGAAAATACAGTGTAACAAAAAACCTAGCTACAATGGACTACCGCGGATAATTCTATATATCATGAACAGAGTAAAAAAGCTACAATGTTCGACCTGTCTGGTACACGAAGCTCGAATAAAAAGTCACGGTTGCATAGCAATATGTGTTAATGTCCAGAAATAAAGAAATTACTGTAAGTGTGTACAGAACTGCAAATAGTATACACATTTTCAGTTTTGGCATTAAAGGCTTTTTCGAGCTTGGAAACACCCGAAATGGACACACAATCGAACGAACAGAGAGACTGTTCAGAGTCCCTAAGATGATGTTTATGCAGATTAAAAACTGACGTCACCAGAAGGGGTTTCGCGGCTGAGAATTCTTATACAAAGATAATGGTGACGTCACAACTACGCTTTAAATGTATAGCTAACTCAAAAGCAAGCGATCTTATATTACCGCTCAACTTCGTTCAAGCAATGACGACGCAGCTACAAAGCATGCATAAGCAGGAGCTTTCCAATCAACGGATATCATTGGTAGTGAAATCAGCATCGCTTCTCTCGATGAACGAGGAATTTTTATAAGTTAAATTTCACAAAGTTATCTGATATTGTTGAGTCATCCTTTTCATAAATTTCTTTTTGTATATCATGCCTTTATCCCTACAGGAGATAATAAAAGCTCCCGAGTCTACATATGACGTCTGTCAGATGCGAATAGACACCGAAAATGATTTTAAATCAAGCGACGTGATTACGGTAAACCGCCCATTTGATATAACTGCGAATAAGAAACTTCAAACTTCTGTCTTCAAATCAACAAGGTTTGAACAATAAAATTTCTGAAATTGAATTTTCTATTCCGTTTTAGAGTAATTGGAAATTCGGCCGTAAACTTACAATATATTGAAATATTGCATAGCCCAGAAGGGAAAAGATCGTGTTTTCAGAACATTTCAGCAAATTTTTCAAAAGTTGCCGACTATCGATATTAATACCCCTTTCTTACTCTTGGGAAAGTACACATGTCGTTTGGTCAGACTTTTGGCTACACTCGATGCTGATTGCATCGAAAGAAGTTTTGAAGCTTGTTTCAAAGCAAACCCTTGATTTATTGTCTACGGTGTGAAAGTTTTATTCCTAGAATAATAAGTAGTACAAAACTTTACTTTAGTGCATTGAACTGCTGATCAAAATATTAAAAAATACGTTCAAAATTATCACAGTAATCATCGGTGCAAACCTGTGGCAAACCTTAAAGATGAAATGATTGATAGCTGCTGAGAAAATCCTAGGTAAATAATTAGTTAAACGTTACTTTGCTTTTGTTGCAAACAAACATACGTGTCACTGAATATCTTACAGAGCATTGCATCCTTTACAGCAGTCCCAAGTTTCCTCCATAATAGTTAACACTCAGTGGAGTTGTGTATATGTTATACCTGTTTGTGCTGCTTGGCCCGGGAGGCCTACTTGGTATCCTATGTTACCATGCGTGTCACCAAAATAGCGCGGCGAAACGGGATCATTTGGAGGTCAGAGCCATCCCCTTCCCCGCACGGTGTACCAGTTTTGTTAAAAAGGGGATAATTTTTACATGATAATCCCTTTGGTTAAAAAAGGTAGGGTTATTCCAAACTTAGTACTCCGCGTTTGATCATCGTTTTTAAAAGTCATGAACACGCACGGCAACCAGTTGGTATGACGAGTGTCCCCCCAACCTCCCAGGGCTGCTAGGATGATATCGAATTGTGTTGCTACAGACAGGTGTCGCCAAAAAATAATATGCTGCATATTTCCACAAACATTTGTTTTCAGACCTTTGTGAGCGCCACAAAAGATCCCCTAATAGATAATACACACGTAAATAAAGTGTGCCTACCCACCGGTGGTAAATTGTACATCGTGCTCTCGTTGAGAATGTCTTGGGAGTCCTGTCGATATCGCCCATCATTAGGTTGTTCTGGACTCAGCTTGTAATTCTTGCCTCTGCGACTGCGGCGAGCTTCCGTGTCGTAGAGACTGCAAACGCACGCAATGACACAGATTACCAGCTGATATCGCGCCACCATGCTCAATAAATGTCTTGTCTTGCTTAAAATCAATGTGTGGGCAATGCAATTGTCGTCCTCTTTAGTTACTTACTATCCCTTTATTATATCAAAATGATGCACAGTTTATACACATTCATAATGTCTTCTTGTTATCCCTTTGATAAGGAATAAAATTTGCTGAAATAACAGCAGATCCCTCAGATGACAGGGAAAACAGCCAAAATGTGTGATAATTGCTTCTATTCAACCAAAGGATTAAAATTTCTCAGACCTTAGCTGGTCTTATCAATCACTTATGAAAGCACTTTGTTATCTTTCTTTATTTGTTCTTTATCTTCACATACAGGGTGTTGCAAATGTGCAAACTTGCAGACAAAGTTGCTTAATTTCAAATCGATAGAGCATGAGATAGAGATGGCGTTTTGAAATGTTCAAGAAACCTGAGACAAAAAGCTTAAGATAAATCCAATTTATGAGTATATGTTAAAAATGATTTTTTTATTGATTGTTTATTTTTCTTACAAATAAATGACAAACATTTTACAAGAGCATAATGCACG
Organism: Protula sp. h YS-2021; assembly: GCA_949752745.1. Lineage (NCBI taxonomy): Eukaryota > Metazoa > Annelida > Polychaeta > Sabellida > Serpulidae > Protula > Protula sp. h YS-2021. Next base: position 50,749,382 of record OX457026.1, on the reverse strand, counting down.
GAACATTTCACAATAACGTCACGAATATTCAATCCACATTTATTCGAACTGCCACTATCACAGACCCTCGTTACCAAAGGCTACAACCAGGATCAAATATTGCTATCCATAGCCCCTAAAAACATACACACGTACCCCACCCTTACACACAAATAACATTATTCATTTTGATAGTACGTTACTAATCATAAAATGTTATAGATTGTGAGCAACGTTATGAAATAAATAATTTTCACTTTCATGAACTAACTCTGGAAATTGATTATATTTATCTGAAAAATTTTAACAAGATAGTGTTTTCTTATCAATTATAATCCGTTTATAAATTGAATGTAAAATTACCGTTAAACATAGATTTTTCTTATAGGTTCTCACATGGCAGACATACTGTTTAATGATGAGCGTAATAATGTTTACTGCTGTATTTACTGTACCAAATAGAAATTCTTCCTTGCTGAGTGTATTGAATATCTCAGCTGAAGGATTAATTAACTTAAACAACTCTGCAAGCCAGGTCACAGTATTTGTACATTCAAAGAAAACATGATATAATGTATCCGACTTATCCACATTGCAAAATTCACATAT